>OZ007496.1:247053393-247653393 GCA_963931805.1 Microdon myrmicae
CGCCCAGACCGGCGATGTCATCCGCATACGCGAACACTTGTGTGACCCCGTTCAGGGATGATCCGGTCGTGTTGTCGTCTTGTACCTTTCTGATAGCATACTCGAGCACAAGGTTAAAAAGGCATGGTGAGAGGCCATCCCCTTGTTTTAGTCCGTCCCGGATCTCAAATGGTTCTGAGGGGTGGTTTTCTATTCTAACTCGCCCTTTGTTTTCGTCCATGCAGATTTGAATGAGGGCGGCATATTTTTTCGGGACTCTCAGCTCAACCACAATATGGTAGAGTCTTTGCCTTGCGACTGAGTCGTAGGCTTTTTTGAAGTCCACGAACAGTTGGTGAACCGTCTCTCCGTATTCCGACTTCTTTTCCAGCAGTTGCCTTATTGTGAACATCTGGGCGCTTGTTGACCGGTTCCGACGGAATCCGTATTGATACTCTCCCAATATTTCTTCTGCGTACGGTGTGATTCTTGCCAGTATCACATTTGTTAATATTTTGTATGTGATTGGGAGCAATGATATTCCTCTGTAATTTTCGCAGTTAGATCTGTCGCCTTTTTTAAAAATGGGGATGACTATTGCGGTTTTCCATTCTTCCGGAATGACTCCCTTGTCCCATATTATTTTAACCAGTTGGTGGATCTTTCGAGTGGTTGCCCCTCCTCCATGCTTCACAAGCTCTGCCGGTATGCAATCGATTCCGGGGGCCTTGTTGTTTTTCAGTCGATTTATCGCGTCTACAACTTCGTCGAAAGAGGGCTCTGGGATCTGAGGCTCGGCTGTATGTACGTCTGGTGCGTTTATTTGTGGTTGATGGGTGCGCACATTGAGCCGGTTTTCAAAGTACTGCTACCATCTTATCACGACATTTTTTGTTTCTGTCACCAGACAGCCGTTTGTGTCTCGGATTATTTTGGCTCTCCCTCGGTAGCCATTTCTAATTGAATTTATGCCGGCATACATACCTCTGATATTCTTTGCTCTTGCATTTTCTATGATTTCTTCGATCCGAGTCTTCTCCCATTCGCGTTTTCGGCGTTTGAAAAGTATAGTTGTTTCTTTCCGAAATTATATAAAGCCACGAACGACCCAAGGAAAAACTGGCGAAAGCTAGTTATCGTGGGACCGCATGGAGATAAACTGGAAACCAAGAGTTTAGTTAAATACCTTGGCATCTGGCTGGACCAATATCTGTATTGCAACAGACATGTAGAGGCTGCTTTGGTCAAGGCTAGAAAAACTTTTGCTATGACAAGGAGGCTATTTCACAGTAGCCAACTTGACAGTAGGGTAAAAGTCATATGCTACATGACGTTAATCAGGCCGATGCTCAATGGTATATGATATATGGTTGTCCAGTATGGTTTAGGTCCAAATTTGATGGAAAAGATTCGGGTGTTTGAAAGGAAGTGTCTCAGAAGTTGTCTCAGATTATATCGGACACGGGAATCGGACTATAAAAAGTATTATTCAAATGAGACTTTATATAATGAAGCGTACATAAATAGGGTGGATAATTTTATGATTAAATAAATCAGAGTACATATTGCGAGAGCAATAAGCTCGTCCAATGACCTAATTTTTGGGGCTTTATATCCAAACACTCTGGAATGGGCAATACGGCTTAGAAAGGAGAGTGATTCATCTCGTCCAAGAAAGAAAGGCACCTAAGAATGACGATAGAAGCGAGTACCTCCTCTTCAACCTGGCGTTGGAGAAAGCAATCCGAGACTCTGGAATTACAAATAGAGGGACCATTGTCACCAGGTCCAGACAGATACTTCCCTACGTAGATGACATCGACATCATCGGTAGATCTGATTCGGCAGTACAGGACCACTTCACCCAGATCGAGCAGGCGGCACAAAAACAGGGATTGCACATTAATGAGGGAAAACATAAGTTTATGGTGGCAACATCTACGAAGGGAAGACTTAATGTTGATCAAACTATCATATATTGCTCGTTCGACGTCATTTTGATACCGCAACAACTAAATAGCGCAATAACAACGTTAATTATCACCCCCTTTTTTCATTGAAATAAATACTGCTAATTCGTGTCTTTATCCCATAAAATACACATCATATCCTAAAACAACATTCTTCTACATTGCAATAGCACATTTAAAAATCACATCCCGAATTACAAAATTCTCTCAACGAAGATCTTGATCATATTACACAAATATCCTTTTTCTTTCTTATGGACAGGCACTCATATTGTGTGCGATAACTCCAGGGCTGATGGCAAGGTCATACGCCGTTGCACAACTTATCTGCACATACTTACTTATTTGCTATCTTACGTGCATTGCAACCACTCTCGTTATATATTTTTCTTTTCTCCCCCCCCCGCGCCACTGCGCACGCTAGTTTGCCAGCATTCAACGTGGCACATTATTGCGGAGTCGGTTCCTCAAGGTTTCATAACGCCATTCGCAGGGACTCGATTTATTTGCGCCACACGAGACAACTCTACGGAGTTCATCAGTATTGAATTCATCCTGAAGGGCAGGTCTTTTCGAGTATTTCCAGAGCAATATAATTTTTAACGACTTAAAAGCCATACAACCACTTAGCTACTACAAATGCGTTTTTCCTGAGAGTAGTATCTACAAGCTGGGCCTTAATCATGTCCGCAGTTTGGTTGGTATATTTCGAAAAGATACGTTGACGTGCGAGGGCGCTACCCTGTCATTTAATTCGCCAGTCCACGGAATTTTTAGTGACCATGCAACCGTTCACGGGAGTGTAACGTGTATTTTATGTTTGAGCATGGTACGAAAACAATTACAATAATGTGCCGTGCTCACTTCGGTTTACGGGGCAGCAATCGTGATGCCTATTCGTAGATGGATTACAATGTTTGAGACAACCGAGTCACTATTAAGAATAATGAATAAAGGCCGGACGAACTTGGCAAGGACACCTGAGATTACTCAGTTTGTTATTGAATCCTTAGAAGTAAAGCCTCAACAGTTGACTTGCAAGAGAAGCCAAGCCCTACACATTAAGAGGACTGCTTTACGAAGAGTTTCACATCGCGATTTGCATCTCAAAGCGTATAAAATTAAAGGGACGAACAAATTTAAACCGAACGCTATATATCACGAAGAGGGGATATTGAATGATCTCTACGGAGACTAGATCATACTTCGAATGATTATTTTTGTGGGAATACTTGAAATCAAGTGTCTACCCTGAATGTTAAAAAAAGAGTTTTTTAGTGTTGGATTTTTTTAATTTATTATTCTAAAAATTAGCTGAAAATTTTAGTAGCTGGTGTTACTAATCTTAACTTACCATTAATTACATAAATTAAATAAATAAAAAGGGAAAAACCCAAATAATAGAAAAATTAATATTATATAAATTAATATTATATAAATTAATATTATATAAATTAATATTATATAAATTAATATTATATAAATTAATATTATATAAATTAATATTATATAAATTAATATTATATAAATTAATATTATAAGTAACATCGATATTTATATCACAGATACTTCTCATGTATCAAGTGATTTTTTAGGTTGTTTTAAGGCGCCGTACTGAACATAGCGTTAAATTGACTCACACGACTTCCAAAGACCCTGAAAGTCAGCAAAGGTCCATTTTCAAATATTTCAAGACATACTTTTAGCCGCTGCTTTAGGTTTAAGTGCATGACCAAATAAAACAGACAGACTCGTCTAAAATTAAGAGTTATTCATATGCCGATCAATGCAGGTTTTAGGGCGTAGTAATCTCGTTACATACAAGTTCGGTACTCGTGAATGCGGCCAGGATACTCGGCTATTGATTTATTTATACAATATGGTATAGACTCTACACTACAGAGGCTATCTTTGGCGTCGGGAGGCCAGTAGGTCCAATCGCTTGTGTAAGATAAGTGTTGCGATGTTATCAACTGGAGTGGCCGTATTCTTTGGCTTTTGTAGTATTTTAATTCCAAAATACCTTTCGGTTTGAGGGGTTTGCTGGAAATTGTTTGTTTATTCGCTAGATGGGAATAGTAATAATCAAATTATTGCAATACGGAAGCGAGTGCCTAATTCGCTAGGGCAATTAATGTTTAAAACACGTTGAATTATTGTGTGTGCCATTGTTTACGAGCTTCTGCAATTTAAAAGCAGTGTCAATAGACAAAATTGGTCTGTCGGAGAGTGATGTAGTCATCTTGCGTATAACTTATGTGTAATTAAGAATGGATAAGCGTGCCGTGGTAAATTGTAGAAATATATTCGACGATACGATTTGCCAATGTGGTTGCGGGCTTTTTATGAATTAAATTCATTCACACAACAAATATCAAATTTTTAGTCGGAATTTAAAGGGTCGGACTCATAGCACGGTGTAACAACTATAACTCTTATCAAATACACAATGTAAGTTAGCATTTAGTGGTAATCTGATTGTTTATATACTAAAACAAAATTATGTACAACACTTATTCACAAATATAATTAGTCGAAAAGCTATGTATTTATTTTTAGTGCGATCTTATATGAGCAATGTGTTAAAGTATAAGAATGAACTCACTTAAATATTTTATTTCGTTTAGAAGCAACAAGAGTTTGTTTTCTGCTATAAGTGTTATTCTTTGCACAGATTGGATATATTTATAATCATTGATTTTGAATGGTTTATTAAAGCTACTAATTTGGTTGTATTCTGCTATTTGACTGCGGTAGTGTTTTTTAGACTTTTAGTTTGAGCAGCAGTATCTTAAACTTTTCTGTGCATATATTGGGTTGAACCACATGAAATGTCCGATTTTATAGTAAACATATATATATACGACGGTGGACTGAAATTTTTCCAACCTAACAAAGATACAAGACATTTTTTCGTAAAATTTATTTTTATTTTTCTACATAGACTCGTTGTTACTCTACAGACTTCTCCCAGCGATGCTCACATCTCTCTAACCCGTCCAAATAGTAGTCGGCGTTTATCTATGCAATATAACTGTTCACGAAGGTGATTGCCTCCTCATGTGATGAAAATCTCTGTCCTCCGAGCGCATTTTTTAGATTAGGGAACAAAAATAAGTCGCTTGGGCTAGATCTGGTGAGTATGGCGGATGGTCAAGCAGTACAAACCGTAATTCGTGGATTTTCGCCATGGAAACCGCTGAGGTGTGAGACGGCACGTTGTCTTGGTGAACAGGACTTTCTTTTTCTGCAAATGAGGCCGTTTTGCTGCAATTTCTGCCTTCAGTTGGTCAAGTAATGATGCGTAGTATGCTCCTGTTATGGTTTTTCCTTTTTGAAGATAATCGATTAAGATAACTCCATGACTATCCCAAAAAACAGTCGCCATCACTTTCCCAACCGAAAGAACAGTTTTTTTTTTTTTTTTTTTTTTTTTTTTTTGGAGCCGATTCCGCCTTTTGTAGTCCACTGTTTTGACTGTATTTAGTTTCATCGACAGTAATTAATTGGCGCCAAAACTCGGATTTATTGCGCCTAAACTGCGCCAACAGAGTGTTGGAAATGTTCATTTTGGTCTAACGTGAGCTAACGCGGCATCCAACGCGTGGACAGCTTTCTCATGCCAAAATCTTGATTTAATATGTGACAAACACGTTCTTTGGGCATTTTCATTTTCATTTTTAAAACATTTTTTATTTTTCTTTTTATATTCTTAATTTCTAAATTAAAGGCTAGACAAAAAATGCTTAAATTCTAGCTTAATTATCTTATATAATAACTTACTGGTCCTTCGCAGACGCTCTAAGCTAAACATTACTAAACATTTGTATAATTTGCCTTTCGGCGACAGAAGTTTGTGGCAGTACTTATAATTATTTGAAAGACAAAGAAAATTTGAAAAACTCTGTCAATTTTTTTTGTTTTTTCTTTTTGTTTTTCTTAAAATTTAACTTACTTAACTACGTTCTTTGGGCATTTTCATAGTCTATGCTTATACTATACTTTCCGAATTGTCGCGTATCTTACTGCGTTGACTTCATCATATGCCTCTAAGTGGATCATTCTGAGGCGTTTACGTTCCTCGATCTTTGCCCTGCACTCATCGTCAAACCAAGGTTTGGACTTAGTTGTTTTCTTAAATCCTAATACCTCTTGGGTTGTTTGTTTGATTGTGTCTCTGATCGATGCCCATTTAGTGTCCACACTATTGGCTTCCTCTTCCTCACTACTGTCATTCTCGAGGATGCTAAATCTATTCCTTAGTTCGTCTTGATATTCAGCCCTTTTACGTAGGTCTTTTAGTTTATCAATCTCGAGCTTTTTGCTCGTCTCCCGTGGCTGTCCATGTGGGTTTGCTGCAAGCCGACTTCTAATTTTGGTCATCACTAGAAGGTGATCGGAGTCGCAATCTGCTCCTCTATATGAATTTACGTCAAGGATATGTAGCGATTCTAACAGATACACACAATTCACAAGCAAGCAAAAATAGTGAAGAACACCGAACGAAAAAAATCTAATAAGAAAAATACATCAGAACCGTATACCAAGCGATAAAAAAAAAAAATAATTCACACCAGTGGAATATACTCGAGTTTGGAAATCAAATTCTAAATACGGTCAGTAGCCTGGTGTGTAACGCTTAGGTAAAATTTTTTTCGTGATTCCAGCTCTTCTTCACTAATATTTCAAACGCTATAGATATTCGAGTGGTGTCTTTTGTCTATGAGGAAGTGGTCTATTTGGTTACGCGTTACGCCGTCGGGTGATATCCATGTGGCTTTATGAATTTGCTTGTGCTTGAACATCGTGCTTTTCACTACCAGATCTTTTGACGCTGCGAACGTGATGATTCGGATTCCATTATCATTTGAATCGTCGTGAAGGCTTTCTTTACCTATAGTTGGTTGGAAGATGTCTTCCTTTCCTATTTTTGCATTGAGGTCCCCGAGGAGGATTTTAACATCCAATGATGAGATCCCATCGAATACTTCCTCTAGGGTCTCGTAGGACGTGTCCTTCGTTTCTTCGTCTGTAGATTCTGTAGATGTTGGGGCGTGTACGTTTATAAATACATAATTGTACCATGGTCCCTGTATTTTTAGCACCGACATTCGGTCATTAATAAATTTCACATCTTTTACATGGTGCGTGATCTTCATGCTTATGATGAAGCCAGTCCCGAGGTTATGTGTGTCGGTACCTCCACACGCCACTGTAAACCCGTTGGTTTCGATTACTTGATGTGGGAGTCCGACTTCCTGAAGCGCGACGATGTCTATTTTATATTGTTTCGTGTTTTCTACCACCGTCTGTATCGCGCCTGGTGTATATAACGTTCGAACATTCTACGTCCCGACGCGTATATCCCGCTTTTTCCGTTTTTCTCTACGTCTTCTTTTTGCCGAGTCTGTGTTTTCTTGATGATTTGTTCCCTTATGGTAGTGTCGGCTCATCACACCTGCGCCTACCGGGTTTTTCGTGAGATTGTTTTTTGTGTATTGATCATTCATTTCATGGGATCACTCTGGGGTTTCAAATAGTCCGCCATATCAGAGCCCCTCTTTGATATGGTAAGGTCTGCTTACTGCTCTGATTCGACCCGGTTATAATACAGCCGGTATACCCCTGGCTGCAAAGCATCCAATGGGCACGCTGACGCGTAACACCCTGGATTAGGGGTGGTAGATCTTCGTGTGTTACTCCTCGCTAGCCTGTCTGACATGGGAAGCGTATGCTTCCGCCAGCTTCCGTCAGCATAGCCTGAGTGATTCATTGTAGTTTAAGCCCCCGCACCACGTCAAGGTTTCTACCAAGCGCGGGATAAACATAACATAATGAATGCAATTCGTCTTTTAGACCAATTGATAAAAACCGACATGCATATGCTACATGTGGTTACAGTGTAATTATATTTGAAGTGTGGGGGTTCTCTAGCCTTACGCAAAGATCCACACACAAATCCAACTCCAACTCCCTTGGTAAATCTGCAGTTACCTGCAAACATTTTCACCCCAAGGCGTTCTTCCTTGCATCAACTCACCATTCAGTTTCCCCGAAAACATTTCGGTTCATATTTAATGTAACCACCGTAATCAGGGAATATTATCGATTCTTCTCGCCGGCAAATGCCTGCCCCACATGTGCACAACAATGTTCCAGGCATACACATTTCTAGCTAACCTTTTCGTCCAACGACAGAAGCAACGTCGGGCAGCTTGTTTATTCAGCCGCAATATACCCGACCCACGATCCCTTGTCCAACCGACGAGATACCGCCGGCATCTCACGCGTACCCGCCAAAAACCAAATTCTTCAGCATACACAACATGCAAACAAAAGAATTCGGTTCTTCCCACCGGCAATAGATACTATACACAATTACCATTGTATAAGTATTTAAAATCCCTCCTAGCACCTAGTGCTTCTCTAATAAGATTCAGTGTATTTGCCCAGCTGCACTCTCATTCTCTCATGATGCCCTTGGTCAATTTTCCCCTTGTTCTTCTTCTCTTTTTACAATTTCGTTTCCCATGACCTTCGTTCTCTCTACCTCTCCAACTCTCCACCACAGAGAGAGGCCTTACGTTTCTCTCAATGAAAAGAAAAGAAAACTCACCCTTAGCGGGGTGAGTATTCAAGGGAGTCGTAATTCAACCAACAGCGAGTGCACATCGCTGAGTGTTCTTCCATCCCTCCGTACCGTGTGCTCGGGGGTGAGAACATCCTCGGAGTCGTGAATTTAAACCCCCGAGAGTTATCGAAAGTCGAGTTCGAATCGTTAGTTCATATAATCATTTGTTAAAACCTCAATAACTTGCCGTTGGAACAATAGACAAAAATTCATATTCATGCGTAACGAGTGTAGTTCATATAATCATTTGATAAAACCTCAATGACTTGCCGTTGGAACAATATACAAAAATGCATACTCGTGTGTAATTAGTGTTGTAGTGTAACAACATACGCACGACATGACCACAGACAATAATATCAAATGCATTAATTGCCCGTGTCACAATTTCCGAATATCGAATAACCAGCATTCGTTTTTGACCATAAATTCAAGGTCAACTCATTTCATTTTCATAAACAAACGAATAGCTCTGGTTACGAAGAAACGTTTATGAGTTAATCATTGGCAAGCAATTAATGAATTAATTGGGACGATTCGTATCGTGGTTTTTGCATTACACACTTAATTGATTGTAAGGAATGAAATTGCTTAGTAAACAAAATTCGTATGAGTGAAGTTACCATTAAGAACAGAATAGCATATTAAGCAATATTTATATGAGAATTGTAAATAATTGAGTGAGTGATTGGGAGTATAAATACCCCAGCATTTTCGGAAATAAATCAATCATTAACCATACGTTTTTGATTGATTTTCACTGCGGCGCATTTCGCCTTAAACTCGCCATCGTCATTCCTTGCATCAACGCACCATTGAGTTTCCCCGAAAACATTTCGGTTCACATTTAATGTAACCAAGGTAATCAGGGAATCTTACCGATTCTTCTCGCCGGCAAATGCCTGCCCCACATGTGCACAACAATATACACATTTCTAGCTAACCTTTCCGCCCAACGACAGAAGCAACGTCGGGCAGCTTGTTTATTCAGCTGCAATATACCCGACCTGTGGGGAAGAGAAGTATATGTGCCGACGTACGGCACGGGTTCACTTCTGTCCCCATCCATCTGTCACTAAACTCACTAAATATTCTCAGAAGTAGAATGGAGAAAATGGTGCAGCGCCTGATCACCGAACATCACCGAGGAAAGGTTGCACAAGGTGGAAATAAAATGTAAACACTCTTTTTATTGTTTATTAATTAACTGTTTACTTTATTGATGAATTAAACAATTCGCGATTATCTTAATTTAAATGTTCATATTGTTTACATGGTTCGTGGCACTGCAATACTAGTATTTTTAAATTAGTAATGATTGCATTATACAACACCCTAATTGTTTCAAAACAAAGCACGACAAAATTTCGAACAATCTCGACTCTGGTTATACGCCTCCCCGTGTGCGAAACGGGGAGCGGAAGACGGACCGACCGGCTCGGTCGGGTGATGGAAAACGACTCAGCGATGTCAATTCGCTAGGAAGGGAAATTCGGCCAGTGGTACTTGCTCTCTTAATTAAGGGTGCGTTTCCTATTACAAGAGAAACGTGAAGACTCTCTTTGGGGTAGGTAACCGGATCTCATAGAGGAGATCATGGTGGTATTCATGTATGTGTGAACATTGGTCCTTTCATGGGACAAGGCCATGAGAACGAAGCTGAAAAATAAAAAGGGATAAAGGGCATCAATGAGATGTGAGTAAACAAGCCGTATCTCATTGGGTGCTAATGGATTTTTGTTTGCTCACGCCTCGAGGTCATGAGAAACGGATCCAGAAAAATTAAAAGGCATAAAGGGATTTATGAGCTGAGGGTTCAAGTAAGTAAACAAGTTGCAGCGCATTAGATGCTAGATGCATTTGGGATAATTGAAACAATTTGAATTGTTTGTCGTATCGCCAGAATGTCTGGGGAAGAACAGAGTTTTTTTGTTTGCACATGATGCGTGCTAAAGAAATTGGTTTTAGCGTCTATCGCGCTAATTGTATGCAGCTGCATCAATAAGCTTGTTGCGTTTCTACTAACGCCACTGCTACCTTTTCAACCTACCTCCAAATCTTCCTTCCTAAAGCTCCACTAATTTCATCATTTTTGCTTAGCAACCGCAATAACTTCCCCAAGCATTCTCCCACCGATTGCATTACCTTTCGATTATGCAAAACCCATCCAACATCAAGCATCTGCTCATCAAGGACATTCACGCAATTAATGCGTTATATCAATCTTCCCTAGAAGAAATTCGGTACGCCAGTACCGCATACATCAATGCATCTCAGCATTGTTCTAAAAAGAAAACATTTCGGTTGCCATACTAGATAACCGAAGTGGATTATGAAAACAATCAGCAGAACCCATGTCTGCCTGCATTTACTGTCCCACACGTGCGCAACAGATATTCATGTTGCACCAGTACTCACGGCGGCTTTTATGCAATCTTCAAAGCACCGGCGCAGTTCGCGCCTAGCTGCCAAGAGCCGAATTCAATGCCAGTGCCATGACTCCCTACGAATGCAATATGCAATTAACATGGTTGTAAATACAAGCATCATTGTGTAATTATCCCAAATGCATCCTAATCCCTAGTGTAGTATTTGGACAACTGCAAATACTTATCCCAAAGATGCTTTTTCATGAATTTTCATTTCCACGGTTCGACCACCCATGAGCCCGCATCACGAGCCAACAAGGTGATCCGCGCGCAAAAGTGGTAGTCGATGTGAGTGTTTCAAAACAGACGGAGTGTCCAATAATTTACCAGGAGTCGAGGAAAATTAATAACGGAGAGTGTCCGAAGTTATCGAGTTTGAGATACGGTGGAGTTCGCCTGCGCAAGTGCATCGAGAGTGTTCGGAGGTTTTCAACATAATTAACATACGTAGTGTCTTGTGGTGTTTTAACGAACATCTAATAAGTATGGATTGAACCGATAACCGTGTGTCGAGTAGAACTATTATTAAAACAATAGCCCATGTGTCACGGAACGTGTATATCTTGTAAAGTAAGTTTGTGTAGATTATTCATTGAGTTAAAAGACAAACAATAAAATTAAATTTAAAGTGGTGATCACCAATCAACACTAGTGTTTCATTTCGTGGACAGTAAGCTGAGCAGGCAGTTCCGGAGTCTAATGTGCGGCGCGGCAATTCTAGTGTACATGCGAACAAATTTGACTGAACTTGTGGATTAGGTAACTCGTTAGGAAGCTTAATGAACCTTGCCAATGCCGGCACAAAATTAAGTGATTTACCTACAAGCTGCTAGGAGTTGCTTTGTCGTTGGGTGAAAAACCCGCCAGCCAGTGTGTATGTAAGGAAATTTATTGTACACATGGCGAGGCTGGGAATAGGCGACGCAATGATCATTATCCCTGGTTATGATGGTTACATTATATGTCTACGGAATTGTTTATTTTCAGGAATTCATCTAGGCAAAATACATATGGTAAGATTGGTATTTGTCTGGCAACCGAAGGTGCCAAATTGGGTTTTGGGATTATGATCCTATAAGCTGGACGGAATTCTTGTAGGGAATTTTGAATGCGAATTGATGCATGAAAGGTAAGAATTCTCTTCCAGAAGCCTTTAGGTTATGCGTTAGATAACCTTGATGCGTGAAGCATTTACAGGTGCTAATGCAATTGCATTAGCGGAAAACAATGGAAGTTGGGTTGTAGTTATGGGACATTCTTCGGGTAAGCTAAAAAGAACCCCAACAGACCCACGATCCCTTGTCCAACCGACGAGTCATCGCCGGCATCTCACCAATTTTTTCAGCATACACAACATGCAAACAAAAGAATTCGGTTGTTCCCACCGGCAATAGATACTATACACAATTCCCATTATATAAGTATTTAAAATCCGTTTTACCACCTAGTGTTTCTCTAATGAGATTCACTGTATTTGCCCAGCTGCACTCTCATTCCCTCATGATGCCCTTGGTCCATTAGGTCCCAGAGTCGTGAATTTAATCCCCCTAGAGTTATAGAAAGTCGAGTTCGAATCGTTAGTTCATATAATCATTTGTTAAAACCTCAATAACTGGCCGTTGGAACAATATACAAAAATTCTATTCATGTGTAACGAGTGATTGATGGGGATGGGAGTGAACAAGTTCCCATGCCGGCACACATACTTCCTACCACCACAGAAGTACCTCTCCCCGAATTACCTATTAAAATATACACAGGCAGACATTTTGTATATCTGTGAGGATAGATGGTCTGTGCGTCGGCATGAACGCCGATTCTACCATCCACCCACTACTTCCTCGAAATGTTCCACTGCTAAACGACAAAACGATCACCAAGGAAAGGTACAACGCGCCGTGGTTGATGGTTAGTAACTGGTTCTTACCTTATTGTTCAACACTCAACGATCTTATTGTTCAACAAATTTTTATTTTTTCGGAAAATTGTACGACACGGACATTCAGCGTGACAATCACACTGGTAGAGGTTTTGTTTTTATCTTAATCACACGCGTTTAATTAACACAGGTTTACATCAATTCACTGGCAAAAAGAGTTCATTAGGTTTATTGGTGTATGGCGACACTAGTGTTATCATTCATTAATAGTTCTATGTTATACACTTTTCACAAGTAAAGGAGAAATTAGCACACTCGACTCCGCGAAGGGGATACGTTACGCAGGGTTGCAGACTCCGGTGCACACCCTACGGGGGAGGATAAAAATAATCGATGCGCGCGAGTTACGATTCCAATCTGGCCACCCCACACAACCCACCAAAGCCGCAACAAGACCACGATAATCAACATTACCCCCACCAAGGCCCAACCAGATTTCAAAACACAAAACACCAACAGCGGTCACATAATTTAGTCCAGCAACACAAACCAAAGGCTGTCCTAATTACAACATCAAATAAACATGGATATTCCCAATCCTATCGAAGTATATGGTGTCAAACGACTATGATCCTCGTCAAGCAGTTGCACGATCTAGGAAACTCGAGCCAGCTGCAGATGCTACAACCTTAATCCGCACCCTTAAGATGATCAGACTACGGCAGAGTTGCTTTGTTTACTTTTCTCGCGGACAGGAGTATCCGTACAATTGTTGGATCATCAGATTCTGGATGCTTTCCAAAAACACGCACGAAAACCAATTCATGAAGGGTCTTGCTACGCTGTCACGTGTATGTGTGCATCTGGAATGACTGACCTGTGTGACAGGAGCTGGTGCTGGCAGAAAAAGAGGCTGAAAGAATTAATTGAGTTCGATTGTCGAAGAGAAGTAAACGTACTGTAGAGGAGCCTTATATTCTTTCAAAATAAACTTAAATATATAAGTCATTTTCGATCATTTTCTTTCCTCCCACGGAGATAAACTTAAGTCGCGCGCTGAAGGATGGAAGACGACTCAACGATATTAAATCGTTGTTAAAAGAAATTCAGCCAGTGAAACTGGCTCCCTTAAATTAAGGATGTATTTCCTGTTCCGAGAGAGACGTAAAGTCCCTCTTTGGGGTAACCAACAGATCTCATACAGAAGATCGCCACAGTACACATGTATGTGTGTACACTGGTTCTTTTATGGATCAAAGCCATGGGAAAGACTCTAAACAAAGAAAGGGATAATGTGCATTCATGGGGTGCGAGTCTGATAAAGCAAACAAAACCGAAACATCGGATGCTAATTGGGTCTTTGTTAGAGATGTGCGTCGCGGCTAAATAAATAGGCGGCAGTGCAATGGGGAAATGTGCTGATGGATTTTAGCTAGATTACCGTGAATTGGTGTTTATTGCATCGCTGCCAAGGGTAAGTATACCATACCTATTTGCATTTGCTTATGCCATAGGATTTAATTGGTGCCAAGAGACGCGATATGCGTATATTTGTTTTGGTTTCTTGGGTGTAGTTCGCCAGCCAATGTGTATGTATGATGATTTATGATACACTTGGTGAGGACGGGAAATAGGCGACGCAATGTGTATAGTCCCTGTTATGATGGTTACATTATATGTAAACCAAATCCTCTTGTTTTCAGGAATTCGTCTAGGGGGAAATGCACTTGGTGACATTGGGATTCCTGATAAGCTAGGAAAGGATTCTTACGGGAATTGTATGCGAAGAAATGCATGAAAAGTAAGCATTCTTTTACGGGTACTTTTAGGTTATAAATTTGATAACCTAGATGCGTAAAGCACTTAAGGTGCTAATGCGCCTGCATTAGCGAAAACTTATACCGATTGGGATGTAGTTATGGGGTTTTTCAGGTAAGTAGGCCGTGGGGTTTGGCGGAACCGCCACATATCAATCCTTTTTGCTTGTAACTACCTGATGAACATTCTGTTATCTATCAAAATGTTATATTTTAAGTGAAAATAAAAATATAAGTTAATCTTAAGAAAGATTCCTTGAAGGTAAGATAGATCCCCCACATAAACCATAAATAAAAACGTTCCGCGGAAGATCACTGGCGAAATAAAGAAACTAGTGTTTTTTTTTTTATTTTAACTTATAATCGTAGGCCCTACTCACAGGGCTAAGCTACAGGAACATCAAAAAGATTGTACATTTTTTAATAAAGTTTTGTGGACTGATGAATCTGTCTGTATCAAAGACGGATGCATGAACCTGCACAACTTTCATTGATTTAGATCAATCACAGAATCAATTTAAAATAAATTTGTGGTCCGGAATTTTGAAAGGGCGCAAAGAGCTCTCTTCTACTTTGAATTCGCAAAATTATTTAGAATTTTTGCCAAATTAGTTACCGCTATTGCTAGACACTTCCCTTGGAGTTAAGACGAACAAATTGTATATAAAGTGATAGCACTATAGTGTCGAGGTCCGAGCTTATCAATTGATGGATTGGGCGCTAGGGATAGGTTATGAGGTAAGCAATCACCTCTCTAAGGGCTTTTTACGGTACACCCTGTATACGAAGGATACTTGGGTAGACCACCAGTACTTCAATCACCAACGAGTCTGGGATACTGTGTCGGTAAGTACATTGTGATATACCCACGAATGTGCCAGAGTAAGTTCAACTTATAGTTGTTGTTTGTTGTGGTTATTGAGCAATACACTCAAGTCAAATAAAGTTTTTCGCTTCATTGACTATTTCAATATCTCGTTTCGCTATTCGCTCGAATTTATACGTCTTTAATATATGTATACTAAACAGACTTAAATGACAATTCCATTACGTAAACGTTCATCGTGGAAACTTAAACTAACTTATAATTACTCTTAACAAGGGTGTGTAGTAAACATTTATAAACTATGAAGTAACCATTCAAATGTAAGCTAAATTTGCATACATTTTGTACGGTCACAGAACCGAAAGGGCATGAGTAAACGACCCAATATACAATCTTAAATATCATGCCCATAGGAAATCCCTGATTGAATCACATCGCGTCTTGTTGTTTACATCCAAGAAAGATACAAATCATTTCGCACTGAGTCACTCAAATAAAGTAGGCGAAGTCTGCCACATGTGGTGTTTACCCGCTGCACTCTCGAAAACCCAACGAACTACTTTTCATTGCAATTGCATTCTGTTCACGTATATATATTTCTGCGAAACTGTTTATGCGTTTTCATGTGATCCCCCTTCGGGAATTAATTCATCTACTTCTCGCCCCACCCTGCACCTTTCATGAAATGAAAATGTTCAAGTTGTTTAGTATTCCATTCTAATTTACATCTGCGGTTAAAAATGGACTGACAGATGTTTTACAAGAAATCAATCGGGCAGCCTCCCATGAATGTAATTATATTCCATTGAGTGTAACCAATTCTAGTCGGTCACTTGAAATAATGGCCGAGGAATTATTGTCCCTTCGGTACGAGACTGGCCAGTAGCCGAGCGGATGGGATTAAAGTAATTATTAAGATACGACTGGGTGATTGGGAGACTCTTTGCTCTCATTATTATACCCGCAATATACTGTCTCTTAACGCCATCTATTCACGTGGATGGCCGCTTATCTTAGGCGCTTAGTCGAACTGGATTGATAAGGCCGCCGTATTAGCAGTCCCGGACGGTGGGTTCTTGACACTTAGCGAGTAATTGATCCAAAGCTCAGTTCGTATCAGTGGGGCAATTAAAGTGAATAACCGCCAGAGGTAAAAGCGAGTTGAATCGTTCTCCACGAATCATTTAAATAGAACCTCTGGGGAGTGTGGAAACTAGTAAAACGTGGGCTATAGACGGATTCCTATCGGTTAAGTTTAAATTTATTCGGAGGGTCTTGTGAATGAAAGGATTAAGCATCGTTGTACTCAATTGGTAAGGCCTTAGTGCAGTCCTTATGAGGTGACATTTTTAAACATTTTTAATTCATAAAAGACGTGAGGTTTTTAAAAGTTGTTGGTGATATAAGGTGATAAAAAGTTGGAGATTGGTTGTGGGTTTTAGTTTTTATTAGAAAAATAAATATAAATGGAGTAGTTAAATATAAATAAATAGTTACTAAGTGAATGTGTGATTGACTGAAAAAATAATAATAAAAAAATATATGTATAAAAAATAAGCGGAATAAAATTAAATTTAAATAAAATAAAATGAAAGTGAAGAGAAACATAAACCACTGACTAAAAACATATTCGCGCTACCAATTAAAAATGAAAAATTGGAATTTTAAAACTCTTGCAGTGAACTTTAAAATTTATTAATACACGGGCCATGGAAAAAATTAATTCCAGGAAATATACTGTGATGTGAAAACGAAAAAATAAAAGAATAATAACTAAATCTAAAAACAATCATTTATAAAGGAATAAATCATTTTACAAATAAATCAAAAAACTATCTAAATAAAACCTGATAATAAATGTACTTTGTTGATCATTTTTAATTTATATGCATATTTAAATATGCATGAGTAAAATAACAAAATCAGGATCAACAAATAAACTAATGTAACAAATATAAAATAACAAAAAAGGATCAACAAATATAACCATTTTTTTCTGAGTGATTAATGTGAATGAAGACTAATATTGACTATTCTAAATCTAGAATAATTTAAATTAATTCTAGCAACTAGCCTAATGCGAGAAGAAAAATAATATTGTTGGGTTCAAGATTTGATGTGTATGGTGCGTTCAAAAAAATAACGAGAATTTCGGTATTTATCAAAGCACCATTATTAGTTAATTAATTAATTTAAACAAATAAACGCTTCCCTCTTTTCCAAGGGAATCCTTTTCATATATTACGCACATGAGTTATGTTTTTCTAAATTTGCACTTAAATGAAATAAAGAAAACACTTTCGAATAAAAATTTATATTTTTATTTAATTTTTTCGAGGATATGAACCGTCTGTTCTTCAACTCAATTTATTTATTTATTTATTTTTCAAAACTGTATTTATTAACCATAATTAGAATTCGTACATTTAAGTAATACAGTGACTTAAAATTAATTTTGTAACAATTGCTTACATGTAATTATTATAATAATATATACATTTTCCAAACAATGTTTTATTCATTGGATCACTCTGGGGTTTCAAATGGTCCGCCATATCAGAGCCCCGCTTTGATATGGTAAGGTCTGCTTACTGCTCTGATTCGACCCGGTGTCAGAGAGGCGCCGTTATAATACAGCCGGTATACCCCTGGCTGCAAACCATCCAATGGGCACGGTGACGCGTAACACCCTGGATTAGGGGCGGTAGATCTTTGTGTGTTACTCCTCGCTAGCCTGTCTGACATGGGTGGCCCTACTGGAAGCGTATGCTTCCGTCAGCATAGCCTGAGCGATTCATCGTAGTTTAAGCCCCCGCACCACGTCAAGGTTTCTACCAAGCGGGGGGTTAGGTTTGACCTTGAGGAGATCGGATCGAATGGTGAAGCGTGGAAGGAGAGTGCCCAGGACAGGGAAGGATGGCAAAGCCGAGTCGGTGAGGTCATGAACTTCCGGGTTCCTACAGGCCAATAAATAATAATAAACAATGTTTTATGAGATATAAGATAGATGCGTGTTTATAAATTTAGTGGTATTATCTTCCTGGAAAAGGTCAGAAAACCAGGAATTTGTTTTTTCAACTTTACTTAATCTAAACTTAATCCTAATTATATAAATAACTTAACCTAATTTAGCCTGATTACTGTGTGATTTTCATAAAGCCATAAACAAAGTTTTATAATTAATGGGATATATGTTATGAATTAAAGGATGTGGAATGAGGTCAGTTATGGGTTAGAGGTAGAGTATTTCTCTCCGGTTGTTCGTAGGAAAAGCGTAGGATGTTGGAAAATGGTTGGACGTTACAGTATTTGAACTGGTTAGGGGTAACTTTGGTGTTGTGGTATATGATCTCATTTGAATCATTTACCAGTCTGCCTAAGGCGAAGATGGCTCTGGTGTGGAGACAGTTGGGGTAGTTAGTTCGGATATCTAGAGGGTTCTCTAAGAGCGAGGTTATTATGGGATTGGGATTATTTTGTAGGGTTTCTATAAATTTGATAGACAGTTCGAGGAATCGTCTATCGAGGCGCTCAATACCAGCGGTATTGTAGAGTTCGACGTTACTATAGTACTTATAGGAGTTAGGACGAGGATGTAACCCAGAGACATACCTAAACCATTTTCTTTCGAATACTCGTAATTTCTCCATTTGGGAGGGCGTGCCAATTTATTTTAACATCACATCTTATATATATACTTATCTTTCTACATTGCAATATGCTTAATTACCTATTTTCGTATTTCCACGAATTCTTGTTAATTGCCTTTTAATGAGTTCTTAATAGATTCTATTTCCATCTAGAGAAAATGTGTAATTAGGTATTAGTTTAGTTTAGTTTTAGTTTAGTTTAATGAGGGCAGAACCCTTATTTATTTAGCTTAATGCAAGCTTACATTAACTTAAATTAAATTAATATTAAAGCCTTACAGACTATCTTAAATCTAGAGTAAGAAGGAGAAAAAAAGAAAAAAAAAACAGGAAGGTTAAGATGACTGTGCGATGTCGTAACATATATTGCGATAGACATTACATTGCAATTTGCTTATTTTATATTTTAATGTTTCTATTGAATTTTATTATTTGTTACCTGCAATTATGTTTCCGTCTAGAGGAAATGTGTGATTAGGTTATACATTTCGGTTGATGGGTTGTTTTGGTGTCGTCGACGGATTCTTTGACGTAACACCCGCGATACCCACAACAGTTCACGTTGAAAATCGACTACTACATGTACCAATAAAGTAGGAGACATTCTTTAGGGGAACCAGGCAAATTTCAATGTTCTATCTGTTCATGTGTCTCCTCGTCGGTTTCCAGGCATTCAAGATCAATGTACATCTTTATCTTCTTCTTCCGCTTTTTCTAGGCTTCGATATTTAAGGTTACCTGAAAACCTCCTATTGAGACCCAATACGAAATGCCGTAAACGAAATTGTGAGCGAATTTGTGTTGCATCTACTTATTATGGATGGAATACCATTAATACAATATCTTGTTATTTAACTGACACTAGCTTGCGTAGCTAAAACAAAAATATATACATACACGCTCCTGAGTTTTGTTTTTAATTCAATTTAAAAATGCTTATGTAATCCTAATAACAATTTAAATTTAGTAGGTATTTTCCATTTAACATAATTAATCTATTGTCACATAAACTCTTTAACATTCTTTTATTTTGGTTCATTAACAGTGTGAATTAATTTCTATTGTTTTCGATTTTCTATTCTTATTTTTAGGTAATTGTTTTGGTATATACACATTTTGGATTCAATTTACATTTTCGTCAGAGTTATAAGTGGTATTACTTACAATTAAAATTATTTATTTATTTTTTTTTTCAATGTTTCTTTAATCTTATTGACAGTTCTGTTGAGATGATTATTAATATCTATGTTTTATTAAGGTTGGTTATTTTCGTCAATTGTTCCTAAATGTCCCTATCATTGTGTGGGTCGGTGTTGTCACTGTTATTATTGTAAATGTTAACGTCTTGATTCGCCAGCTGGGAACCGCAGCACCCGACGTAAACGTCAGAAAGTACCATTCTGTAAGTTCAGGTATCTCTCATTAACGATTTCGGGACATCTATATCTTTCAAACACGCGGACGATTATGTCGGGAGCATGCACAACTGCCTCCACAATATTGCCCCGAATCACTGCACAGTCCTAATTATGGACTGAGAAAATACCTGTTTCCTTAGGTTTTGTCTTCTTGTCGGACCAGTGGGAAGAAAAGAAACTCTTGATGTAGATAAATTCAACATCGTTCTTCATAACGATTTGTAAAATTGTTTGAACAAATCACATAATTTAGTGATCTGTGATAGTTGTTCTTCGGCTTGCTTTCGCTGCTCAGGAACAACAGCTATTGTGTCCCGTATCAATTCCGTCTGTTTGTTCAGGATCATTTTTAATCGTTGTTATCAGGTTCTAATTGAATAGCTTTTGTATAGGCGTCTATGGCTTCATCGTATTATCTCAGTGTTTTTTGAGATTTGTCCGTTAAGGGTGCTACAGGGGATTGTGTTTTCTAATTTCATTCTTCTGTAATGGGGCAGTTTGTCTGAGTTTAAAATTGTGGTTGTTGACCCTGTGTCTATTAGGCATTTTAGTTTGTCATTACATTACTGGTCAATTCGATTACTGGTAAAGTTCCTGTTAAGCTGGTCACTTGAAATTGTTCATGGTCCAAGTTTGGGTTTGTGTTGTAGATATAGTCCACTTGCATTGGTTCAACCAAATTGTTTCTTGTCTGGGTATAATTTCTGCCGGTATAGTTTGTCTGACTTCGTGTTGTTTGACTAGAGTTATTCGGAAAACTTTGGCTGTGGTTTGTATTGTGATGGTATGTGTTGTTGGTATTGTAATTACTGTTATTATGTTGTCTCATTTGTCTAGAATTGTTTTCGTATGTGTTGTTATATTGGTATGTATTATTTCTATTGTAATAATGTGTTGGGTCGTTATTGTCTCTTTGTAGGTTTTCCCTATAGTCATTATGTCTGGTGTATTGGTTTCTATTAACATTTTGGTTATTAGATCTATTTGTTCTATTTTCGTAATTATTTGGTTTGTTATAATGTCTAAGCATTCCTGTTTCTTCTAAAGTATAATATGCGTCTCTAAGTGTTTCTATGTTCCTACTGTAAATTATACGTGATAGATTGGGGTTAATTCCATTTAAAAATATTTTTAATATAAGGGATTCATTTGACGTTGGGGAAAATTCGCTAGCTTTTTTCCCATCGAATTCATATTTACCATTTAATTTGTCTAATATTTTCCGGAGGTCCCTATAGTATGAGCTTACGGGTGAATTGTTACATGTCACTGCTCCATGGTGCAATTTGTGATATGTTTCCCTAACTCCGAAGTTCTTAATTAATTCTGTTTTTATCCCTTCCAACGTGGGATTGGTTTAGAATACCAGAAAAGCAAAGAAAGAAATCTTACGGAAAATTGTATGCGACGGGATGCATGAGAAGGTAAGTTTTCTTTATAGGGATTTTAAGATTATAGATGGTGGTCTATATAATGCGTGAAGCATTTACAGGTACTAATACTGTTGCATTAGCAAACTTAAGGGAGTTGGGTAGTAGTTATGGGGGTTTTTTCAGGTAAGTAGACCGTAGGGTTTGGCGGAACCGCTACAAAGCTTTATCGTAGACGATCACAGATTACGAAAGTTGATCATGTACATATCATTACATGGCAACTTCGTACAATAATTAAACGAAGTCTTACTAATTCTTATCGACGAAAACCCCCTAACATTACAGACCTTCTGACCTTTATGACCGATATATGAACATCTGCGATTGAGCGGCATGGTGAGTCAAGAGCGGTCGCAAGGCTTTTGACCCCGTCTGGCACGGGGCATTGCTGAGCAAACTTCATTCATATCGGCTTTCTCAGCAGCTCTGTGACTGAACGAAGAGCTTCCTCGAAAATCGATCGTTCCGGGTTCCTGCGGGCGACGAGTCTTCAGATCTGTATCCTGTTATTTCCGGGGTGCCTTAAGGTTCTATTTTGGCTCCAACCTTGTTTTTGCTTCACATAAATGATTTGTTGGAGTCAACGGATAACAAAGTGTTCAGTTTTGCGGATCAGTACGCTTGTTTCCTCTTTTCCGAGCGATCCGCCGATTAGTGGATCAACATCGCACCAGCCCAGATGTAGTCATATCGATTTCCTAAATTTCCTTGATAAGGTCCTGCAGTGGGGAAAGGTCAATCGCGTTAACTTCAATGCAACGAAAACATAATATACAACATTCACAAATAAAAGTGGATCATCGGTTCCACAGCTGATGATGAATGGGCAGGTTCTCGAATCTGTAGAAAGTTTTAAATTGCTCGGCGTAACGGTCTGTGGGAATGTATCGTGGCATAAACACGTGTTGAACATCGCCAGATCAGCTTCAGGAAAATTGAGTTATTTTTTTAAGAGCCAAGAAACATTTTACTACCGCCCAACTATTTCTTCTGTATAAATCCCAAATTAGGCTGGCATTCGAATATTGCTCTCAAGTTTGGAGCTCCGCTACTAAGCGTACCCTCAACCTACTGGAGAGCATTCAGAGACGATCGATCCGCCTAATCCGGGACCCGGCGCTGACATCGGGACTACAGTCGCTATCACACCGAAGACGCGTAGCTGATCTCTGTCTGTTTTACAGATATTATCACGGGTACTGTTCTTCGGAGATTCGAGGTATTGTTCCGCGCAATTCGGTTTTTATGGGCTCTACAAGACAATCCGACGGATCGCACCAGTTTGTGGTTCATCTCCCGACGGCACGAACACTCCTGCATCAGAAATCAGAACTCGTTCCGTTACAGCGCGGGGAAGCCCACGCGAGTGTTCTCGGAGCGTTACAAACTGCAACTGCTCAAAAATAAGTGCAACCGTTATTTGGTGGCATCTCAGGACGCTGTAGCGGCACTGTAGGTTCGCCTCTCCCAAAAGAAGTATATGTAAAAAAAAAAAAAAAAAACAAAAAAAAAATAATAATAATAATAGTAATAATAATAATAATAATAATAATAATAATAATAATAATAATAATAATAATGAAAGATCCACCAGCTCATCCAAACAATATGGGATAAGGAAGTCACTCCGGAAGAATGGAAAACCTCAATAGTCATCCCCATTTTCAAAAAAGGCGACAGATCTGACTGTGAAAACTACAGAGGAATATCATTGCTCCCAACCGCATACAAAATATTAACAAATGTCATTCTGGCGAGAATCACACCTTACGCAGAAGAGATACTGGGAGACTACCAATGTGGATTCCGTAGGAACCGGTCAACAAGCGACCAAATGTTCACAATAAGACAACTGCTGGAAAAGAAGTGGGAATACGGAGAGACGGTTCACCAACTGTTCGTTGACTTCAAAAAAGCCTACGACTCAGTCGCAAGGCAGAGACTCTACCATATTCTAGTTGAGCTGGGAGTCCCAAAAAAATATGCCGCGCTCATTCAAATTTGCATGAACGAAAACAAAGGGCGAGTTAGAATAGAAAACCACCTCTCAGAACCATTTGAAATCCGGGACGGACTAAAGCAGGGAGATGGTCTATCACCGTGTCTCTTTAACCTTGTGCTCGAGTATGTCATCAGAAAGGTACAA
Organism: Microdon myrmicae; assembly: GCA_963931805.1. NCBI lineage: Eukaryota > Metazoa > Arthropoda > Insecta > Diptera > Syrphidae > Microdon > Microdon myrmicae. The sequence continues at coordinate 247,077,572 of OZ007496.1, forward strand.
GACGACAACATGGCCGGATCATCCCTGAACGGGGTCACACAAGTGCTCGCATATGCGGATGACATCGCCGTTCTGGGCGATAATCTAGAGACTGTTAGTAAAAACTGTGAAATCATCATGCAAGCGGCAGAAGAGGTGGGCCTAGAAATAAATGAAGACAAAACAAAATACATGATTACGGCGAGAGCAGGTGGGTCTCAGAGAACACATATAAACGTCAGAGGTAAGATCTTTGAAAAAGTTAAAGAATTTAAATATCTGGGAACGATACTGACGGCCAGTAACGAAATGTCGAAGGAAATTAACAAGAGACTGCATTCCGGCAACGCGAGTTGGCACGCAGTCAGTAAACTGCTGAAATCCAGACTGCTATCACGTAACATAAAGCTCCGTGTCTATAGAACCATAATCATGCCAATTGTTCTATATGGATGCGAAACATGGGCTCTCACAAAACGGGAAGAAAACAAATTCCGTCTATTCGAGAATAAAGTTTTGAGAGGCATCTTTGGAGGTAAATATGACGAGGAGGCAGGACAATGGAGGAGACTCCACAACCACGAATTGGAAGAACTATATCGCAAACCTACAATAGTGAGAGTAATCAAGTCGCGAAGATTAAGATGGGCCGGACACGTGGCGCGAATGGGGAACGATAGGACCGTAGTAGTAGGGTTATGCCGGTTCCGCCTCAATTCTGCCCCAAAAGCTCTTTTCTGTGTGAAAGCTCTATGTGAAGGTGAAGATGTGTGTGTAGTGTGGTGAGTGTTGATAGTGGTATGTGGTTCATGGGTGGTGGGTTCTTATGTGAGGTGTAAATGGTAGTATTTAGTGTATTTCTTATGAGTATTGGTATTAATTGTGATATTTTGTGGTTGTGATTAATGGTTGTGGGTTCTTATGTGGGGTGGAAATAGTAGTATTGGTATTAATTGGGTATAGTTTGTAGTGTTCTTATCGCTGTAGTTGTTGGATTTTGTGCTTTTTTTGTAGGTGGTGTTGAGTATTGAGCTTTTTGTAGGTGGTGGTGAGTATTGCGGCTTGTGGTGATGTCGGTGCTTTTTGTTATGGGTTTATGTTTTTGCTAATGGATTTATGCTTAGATGGTGATGTCGGTGCTTTTTGTTATGGGTTTATGTTTTTGCTAATGGATTTATGCTTAGATGGTGATATCGGTGCTTTTTGTCATTCATGGGTGGTGTGTCTTAACTGAGGTGGAAATAGTAGTATTTAGTATATTTCTTATGAGTATTAGTAGTAATTGGGTATAGTTTGTAGTGTTCTTATCGCTGTAGTTGTTTGTTTGGGCTAGTGATTAATCGTTATCAGCGTGGTGGATCCGTGGATTTTGTGCTTTTGATGCTCTTGGGTTTTTGCAGGTGGTGGTGATGAATGCTTTTATTGACTATTGGGCTTTTTCTATGTGGTGGTGAGTATTGGGGCTTGTGATGATATCGGTGCTTTTTTTGTTATGGGTTTATGTTTTTGCTAATGGATTTATGCTTAGGTGGTGATATCGGGGCTGAATGGGTAGTGCTTTAGGCTTTTGTCTCGGTTGTAAGCTGTTAATTGTGGTAGAAATAAAAAACGTTGTCTGGGTTGTGCTTTTGGCTTTTGTCTCAGTTGTAAGCTGTTAATTGTGGTAGAAATAAAAAAAAAAACGTTGTCTGGGTAGTGCTTTAGGCTTTTGTCTCAGTTGTAAGCTGTTAATTGTGGTAGAAATAAAAAAACGTTGTCTTTGGTGTGCTTTTTAATCTTATTGTCATTAAGCTGAGTAATATAAACGGGGATTTTGTTGTTTGTGGGTTTGTATGGGAAATGGGTTGTTTTTAATCTTATTATCATTAAGCTGAGTAATATAAACGGGGATTTTGTTGTTTGTGGGTTTGTATGGGAAATGGGTTGTTTTTTTAATCTTATTATCATTAAGCAGAGTAATATAAACGGGAATTTTGTTGTTTGTGGATTTGTATGGGAAATGGGGTGTTTTTTTTTTGCTGGAACTTAAACTGACTCCCCCTAAGACGCAGAGCTAAGCTAGTTGACTTCACCTAAGACGCAGACCTAAGCCAGTATTCAAACGAACAATAACAAGGCGGAGGCGGGGGCCGGGGGCTTTTTGCTGTATGATGTTGATGAATGGGTTGTGCTTTTGGCTTTTGGCTGATTCTTAATATATGAGAATTTTTGATTATTCTATCAGCTGTTTGGGTTCAAGGTTAAAATTTGGGTCGTAGGTTAATTGTGTCACTTTTTTTGTTTTACGATTATATATAAAAGAAGATGTTTGAATGATGATGATAACACAGAATGATTAATGTTCTACGAGAGCAGAGATAAAGAAATTGAGTTTGAATTAAGCAAAGTAGCAAGAGATTCAATACATTTTAAAGAACATTTTAAGGAGCATAAAGTTCGGTTCAGGTTTAATGTGAAATCGTTGGGGAGATTAATCTATAATTTATTCCGAAAGAATTGTATTTGGTGCAGAGCTGTTAAATAGTCATGTTTTGGTGTGAAACTTTAAATGATGCTACCAAATTTTGTGTTTGTACTCAATCATGGCGCGAATTATCATTTGGACCTGTCACAGTAATTGGAAATATATTAAAAATTTATGCGACACCAGAAGATGGAAACCGAACACTATTAGCAAAAATGTTAAATGGTGAATCATCAAAAAAAATACAAGATTTACAAATCAGAGGTATTGAGAAAGGTCAGCACATAAAAATAGAAGCAATTGGAGGTAATATAACGGTAATGGGACAGGCTGACAGTAATTGTAGAAAAAGGTCGAGAGTAGATTACTTTCTCCCAGATTGTCCATTCGCCGATGAAAATGATTGGGAACTTGCACCACTGTTAATGGTTGATGATGAAATATACGAGGAAAACGAACAAAGGAAAAACAAAACAGTTGCTGAAAGAAAAATGAAAATAAAGTTGGAGTACATGAAAATTCGAAACGAAACAAAGCAAAATATAAATGGAGATAATATGGTTGTAGAAGAAGATTACGTGAATAAATACGAATCCGAATACTAATTGCATTTTAGTCGTTCAAGAACATTCACTGCAAACTGATCAATAATTAAAAAAGAAAAAATGTTTGCAGTACAACTCTTTTTGATAATTTTAGTTGGAGTAACTTTTGCGGCGCCAACAGCAAGGGTTCAATTAAATGATAGCAGTAGCAGTTCATCAAACCTTGAATTTGATATTATCTTACCAAATAATGATCGCATACAAATTGATTTATCATTTATACTTTTAAAACATCAGAATTATTCAGATTTAAATGCAACAACAACAACAACAACAACAACAACAACTAGTCCTACTACCGCCACTACATTATTGCCTAATACAACTAATGACAAGGAAATTACTGAAGATGTTGACACCTTTAAATATGTGAGTGTGGAGGAGGCAATAGAGGCGTTCAGGCAAGATTTAATACGAAAGGAAATGAATATTGCTGGATATATCGAAAGTCAACACATCTTTTATAGACATTTCAAATTGGAGTTTGACGGCGACAAGGAACTAAAAATCCGATGTTCTTATGATAGTAATTTTGAGAGAAGATCGTTGATAATTAAATGCTTTGAATATCGTGAATATGAATCTGAAAGAATTCTGAGCAATGGAGAAATCGAGCACATAACAAAATATGATACAGATTACAAATCAAATTACGAATTGTTAGATATGAGGAAAGCGAAACAAACATATCACATGAATATATCTTAAGAAAACATATATATATATAAATAAATAATACGAATATTACTATTGAAATAACTGTGTGTGTTTTATTTATTCAACATTAATCAAGTCTATGTATCCATCTTTTTCATTTATAATTTTACATTTAATCATTTCATTAACAAATGGTCTATATATTCTTCTTTTGTGGTTGCTCCAATTCAATAGCCCTTCTTTATTGTTAGGTAAGCGAACAAGATAGCCTACACCAAATGTTCTTGTGACAGTACACTCTACGATTAGATCCTTTGCTATTTCCATAATGCTTTGATTTGTCATATCAGCTGGCTTTTATTAATCCATGAATTATGATCATTTGAGAAACCAAGCCACTTTACATATACTTTGTTGCCTTTAGATTTCAGTACTTTTTCCACAAGGAATATATCGGGGTGGTTGGTTTTTTGTAATTCTTTTTCATAGAAACTCCCTTGAATGGGTTGACCTTGAGAATCATCAAGTAAATATGTGATAGGATTGGTTAGGTTGGTCTTTTTTATCGTGAATATTTCAGTTGTCCAATTGGGTGTGTAGCCTTTCTCGAAAGCATGTTTAAATTTGCTTATTCGAACTTTATCGCCAACTTTAAATTTAGCCTTTGGAGCGATTTTAATGTGATTGTAAGCCGATGACAATAGATCTTTAGAATTTTTTTTATTTACATCAACTGGTCGCATTTTTATTGTTCTATGTATAGAGTTATTATATTCGTGGAGCAAGCCTTTTAGGATCGGTAGCCATTTATAGTTGCCATTAAAACTGAATTCTCGCCACATTTTCTCTTTAAGCGTTCTATTGAACCGTTCAACAATTGAAGCTTTCAATATACTATACGTCGAATAATGATTAATTTTATGCGTCTTCATTAGAACCTGGAAGATTTTATTGAAAAACTCCTTACCATCGTCAGTTTGTAGATTTTTTGGTATTCGATTGGAACTACTGAAAATTGATTTCATAGCTTCTGTTATGGATGAGGCACTTTTATTCTTCAAAGGAACTGCCCACGCATACTTTGAAAATGTATCAATTACAGTTAGTAAAAAGTTATGTCCATTGTTTTCCTTGCTATAAGGTATCATTTCTACCAAATCCGCTTGCCATGTGTCATCAAACCCCTTGATTATAACTCGCCGTCTGATAAAATGTCTTCGTGCAGGTTTATGCAATTCCTCAACAACAGTTCGTTTACTCATCGTCCACACAATAATGAATAAAAAAGCGAAATTTGTTATCTTTTATAATTTTTTTAATTTTATTTTATTAATCTTTCATACAGTAACATCAGTTTCTTAATTTTAACCATTTTATGTTCATTCATAAAGCAAGCGCAAGTGTCTGATTTATTTTTGCAAAGATTTTCCTGAAAATGGCACGTGTTGCAGGATAAGTTCCTTAAAAATGAAATGTAATCCAGTATCTCATCATAGTGCTCATCCAGTAGAATGTGTTGTTTGCTTTGTAAAAATTTCAAAATCTCTTTAAGAATCGCAGTAGTATTTATATTGGACATGGTTTCAAATCGACTCACAACAGCATACTAGAGGTTTTTGTTCTTATAAAATGCTAATAAAGTATTTATTCGGGTCAACACCCTTTCAATTCTATGACATGAACAAGTATCGGGACCCGCTTTACATGTATTGGAAGACCAAGGGCAATTGGTGTAATGGTGTCCGTGAATAGTCTCGACGGAAGGAACGTTTTCAAATTTCCTTAGAAATCCGATACAATTTAAGATCTCTTTGTAATGTTCCTCAAGTATAGTGTTGGGTTGATTGTTTAGTAAAAAATTTAAAATTTCATCCGAGATTAAAGTTGACATGGTTTCCAATTGAATTTCTAATACGTACTAGTATAGCAACTCTTAAATTGGAGGATACTTCTTTGTTTTATGATTATATTCTGGGGTGGGCTCTTCGAGTTTCTTATCATTGCTCTTTTTAAATTTCTCAAGTATATCGAGGAAATAGTCTTTAAACTTTCTCAATAAATCAAGTGTATTAAAATTTTGATCATCAATGTACGTGCGTAATATTTCATCATTTTTTTCCAATTTTTCATCCATGACCCGAAGATAATTTTCTAATAGTTCATCAACATACTTTTTTGTTGTAGCATCATCAGCATCAGCTGGTTCTTTGATATTCTTCAAAGCTTTATGATCACCATCAAAGTACCCATTTAAGTGTAGTTTTAAGGTTTTTGCATTGATTACCTCTGTAAGAGCATTGAAATTACTCTCAACATATTCTTGAAGTATAGATATGGATTTATTTTGAAAATCTATGGTATCGTCTATGTAGCCTTTGTTGACAGCTTGGTGTATGGCTTTAGGTATTCCGACATTATTCAAACATTTTCCTTTCATATCAAAATCACCATTAGGTAATAGTTTAAATCCTTCTCCAGGTGGTCCTCGAGGTCCAATAATTGAATTATGAGAGCGCTTGAAGCTCCTTCCGAACTTGTCAACACTCATCTTGCTTATAATTATTTACTTGTCATGTACTGATGTTAATATATAATATTTGCTTCGCGAAGTTCTTCAACAATTGAGTTTATTTCATTTTGGAGATTATTATTTCCCGCTCTTTGAGATGCAATTAAAAGTCTTAGTCTATCAACGAGCTCATTAGCGTTATCCCAATAGATATAATCAACAGGGTTATTAGAATATGAATTATCGTTGTATGCTTTTCCAATTGTCTTCTTCTTCTTAGACATTTGAAGTAAAGGTCGGATAATATGCTTATATTTGTGTCCTCTGTTACCTTTAACTTGTGAGGTACTATCGTGATTTTTCAAGTGTGCATTTGTTTTTTGTAAAATCTTAAAATATTGTTCCAAATCTTCATTGTCATATCGAGCTTTTCTAGGAATTTTCCTAAAAATTAATTCATAAAGACCATCTGTTCCATGGAAGATTTCACCATCAATAACGAAATCCTTTTGGTCATTAATTACAAAACTTGATGTACCTAATTTCGTTGAATTTGATTGTAGGTCGAAATACGGACCATAGATCTTATCACGATTCTGATCTGATGGCGAAGCTCGGTTATATGGTGTACTTTGATTAAGATCATTGGAATTAGCAGGTGTTCTAAATGAAAGATCCCCGTCAGATGGTTGAAATGAGACTGATTCTGGAGACCCTTGGATTGTTTCTGGAGAACTTTGGATTGTTTCTGGAGAACTTTGGATTGTTTCTGGAGAGTCTTGGAATTGTAGTCGGCGTCGTTTGAGTTGTTGATGCTTTACTTTATCAATTATATCGGTTTCGGTATCGGCAGCAGCAGTATTACCACTTTTAACATTTTTCACGAGTTCTTTTAAGGGTTCGACTATAGGCTTAAAAGTATTTTCAAATTCCATTTCCTTCGTAGTTTTTCCAGCTTTGAGAAGCATATATTTTCTTTTCAGAGCTTTTTTAGTTTGTATGAGATCCTTAAGTAAATTTTCATTAACGTCCATATTTGTATATAAAAAACAGGGCGGTTCCAAACAGGGCGATTCCAAACAGGCTGTTTCTTCAAGCAGGGCGATTCCAAACAGGGCGATTCCAAACAGGCGGGTTCTTTAAACAGGGCGATTGCAAACAGGGCGATTCCAAACAGGCTGTCTCTTCAAACAGGGCGATTCCAAACAGGCGGGTTCTTTAAACAGGGCGATTGCAAACAGGGCGATTCCAAACAGGCTGTCTCTTCAAACAGGGCGATTCCAAACAGGCGGGTTCTTTAAACAGGGCGATTGCAAACAGGGCGATTCCAAACAGGCGGTTTCTTTAAACAGGGCGATTCCAAACAGGGCTGTTTCTTCAAGCAGGGCGGTTAAAACAGAGGACCGTTCCAATGTTATCGTATAAACAGCTGATTAATGACTGATCAGTTTGATATAGATACAATTTCTTTAAAAGATTTATTATATCGTCCCTTATCTATACTAGAATCTTTATTGATAACCAAGAAACCAAATACATCTTTCCAGCATTTTGCGCATAATTCTTTGAATTTATTGAAGGTCATATCGGAATTTATATGATCATTGTATATGTGCTTCAGGTTAAGTTCGTCTTGTTTAAATATAACTATATAGTTTGCATTGTCTCGAATCAAATGTTTTGGTATATGTGTATACGATTGACACAAGTAGAAACTATCCACATCGTTATGACGTCCCATGCAGAAATATTCTCGAATGTTGTTTTGTTTATCGCATGCAACATCATCAAATATAAATACTGAATTTCGTTTTGCTTCAGAAGGTGCCATAATTTCACAATTATTTGAAAATTCATTGTACTCCATACCCTTGATAGACTTTATTAACCTTCTCAAGTATGCATACTTTGGTTGATGCAAAGACTTTGAGTATATGTATAGGTTTTCAAATTTTAACCCATTGGGATCGACAATAATGCTCAGCATGACATTAGTCTTTCCACAGCTTGATGGTCCGACAATTATTCCTCGAACACTATTTGGGAAAAATGCTCCATGTTTCCTATGTTCCTGAATTTCAGTATCAAAATTTTTAACTTTAATAATATTTTGTTGTTGTTGTTTTATGAATCGCATTTTACAACTGAATGAATCTAATCAATATAAAAGACAGTGTTTTTATAGGTGGACATTTAATCATTGATCAGCACATATACTAATAAAGTGCTATTAAAATGATAGACTACCGAGTGTATCCAGTCAGTCGAAAACAATCATTCCAAGGACACGGATTAGTGAATTCCCTAATTAATAAACTACCGATTGAGTTACATCTTCCGTCATATAATTTCTGTGGACCTGGAACTAAATTAGAAGAACGTCTTGCTAGAGGAGATCGTGGAATTAATCAATTGGATGAAGCTTGTCGCGAACACGATATTGCATACAATAATAATAAAAACTTGTCCGATCGACATATTGCTGATAAAATTCTAACGGAAAAAGCCTGGCAGAGGGTAAAGGCGAAAGACTCTTCTATATCAGAGAAATTAAATAGCCTATTGGTTACGAACGTGATGAAGGCTAAAACAACACTCGGCATGGGCTGTCAATCTAAAACATTGAAAAGACGTTCACGTTGCAAGCGAAGCGGTTTATTCAAAAAAGCTATAACAGAGGCTAGAACTGCTATTAGGGAGCCAAGAGCCGAGGATCCAGACACAATCGCAGTTACAGCTTTACAAGCAGCTAAAAAGATTATCAAAAATAAAAGAAGAAACATTACAATTCCCAGAGTTATACCGCTACCGAAACGGGGAGGTTTCTTACCACTGTTACCCATCTTAGCTGCATTATCAGCGGTTGGATCTTTATCTGGAGGAGCTGCAGGAGTAGTTAAAGCAATAAAAGAATCAAAAGTAGCCAAAGAACAGCTGGAAGAGAACAAACGGCACAATCAAGCTATGGAAGGAATAAAAATTAATCAAGGCAAAGGGCTTTATCTACAACCCTATAAAAAGGGATTTGGTCTTTTCCTAAAACCTCAAGATTCAAAAAACTTTTAAATTTGCTACCCAATCGTCCTCTCACCAATATTGATATTGCTAAATTTGGAAAAATCAATATACCCAATTTTCGGGGTGTTTACATGAGAGATAAATTACCGATTAAATCACTTGACATAGAATGTGGTGTAATTAATTTAGACAATGAGAGTGGACCAGGAACCCATTGGGTAGCATATAGTAAACATAAAAATATCGTGAAATATTTCGACAGTTTCGGTAATTTAAGACCGCCTAAAGAGGTTGTAAGATATCTGGGTGAAAATATCCATTATAATTATAACAAATATCAAAATTACAATACATTTATATGTGGCCATCTCTGTTTGAAGTTTTTAATTGAAGAAAAATATAAATAAGTAGAGGAAAACTAGAGTTTGTGTTTTATTTCATTCGAAACAGTAATGTCGTTAACACTAACGTTAAGCGGAAACAAATCTACTCTCACCGCAGAGTACTTTCCTCCAATAATCCTAAATTCTGATTATGTATGCGGTTTAGTTGACTTCCAGACCTACAATTCTATACCTAATGTTGATGTATTTAATAATTTATTTCATTTTGGTGATGACGTAATAGAATTTCCTATTGGATCATATGAGATTGAAGATATAGATGACATTATTCAAGAAATTATCGAACTGTATAATGAGAACCACGATAATAAAATATCAATCAAAATACAAGCAAATAATAATACGTTAAAATGTGTAATTTATAGTACTGTAGAAATTGATTTTTCCCAACCTAACTCTATTGGATCGCTTCTGGGGTTCAGCAAGAAAAAGCTAGAAGCAAATAAAGTGCATGAATCAGATCTTTACGTTGATATAAACAGAGTAAACATTGTGCGAATTGAATGTAATTTAATTGATGAATCATATATCAATAATCGACCTGCTCATATACTACACGAATTTTCGGTTAACGTTAGTCCGGGGTATAAAATAGTTGAAGTTCCTCGCAATGTTATCTATTTACCAGTGAACGCTAAGAGGATAAGTTCTATAACATTGAATCTCTTAGATCAAAACGGAAATTTTATAAACTTTCGAGGTGAAACGGTAACAGCTCGATTACACCTTAAACGCCAGCAATGATAATATATGACAGCTCATCTCATCCCTCATATAATAAAAGGACAGGTGCTACTATTAACACTACCAATATACTCTCAACTTCTGCTAAGAGAACATCAAAACTTACTCTACAAAATCAACAATTTCTGCTATCATTGGGATACAGATTGAAAAATTAAATTAAATCTAACAAAAGACATGCTGAATATTTTCGAAGAACCAGAATTTGAGGAGAGTATCTCAAAATTGGAATATCATACATACTCGCCATACTTGAATAATTTCGAGAAAAATGACATCATTCAAATCTGTGTCCAACATCAAAATCTTAATATCTTGCCGTCAGAAAGTTACATTTATATTGAAGGTACTGTATCGAAAACTGATGGATCGGCAGTTGAGAAAACAAAACTTGTGAATAATGGAGTAGCTTTCTTATTCGACGAAATTCGTTATGAATTAAATGGTGTGGAAATTGATAGCAATCGTAATGCCGGCATCACATCAACTATTAAAAATTATATTTCTTTAAATAAAAATGAAAGTGATATGCTGTTTAATGCATCTTGGTCTCCTGATTCCTCAATCAATGTCAATGGTTTCTACTTTAATTTTTGCATACCCCTAAATAAATTATTGGGATTTGCTGAAGACTACAAAAGAGTAATTCCAAACGGACGCCATGATTTAATTCTAACACGCTCCCGTACAGATGACAATTCATTAATTTCTGACGCAGATGAAAAAGCAAGGATAAACTTGCTGAAAATACAATGGAAAATTCCTCACATTACATTGTCTGATTCTTTCAAATTAAAGCTATACAAACCTATTAATGATGGACAATCTATGAAAATTGCTTTCCGGAACTGGGATCTATATGAATATCCTGCCTTACCTAGTACTAATCATCATATTTGGAATGTGAAGACAACTTCTCAAATGGAAAAGCCGCGCTATATTATCCTTGCTCTGCAAACCAACAAACGTAATTTACTTAAAGAAAATCCAGCTAATTTTGATCATTGCAACATTACTAATGTGAAAGCCTATTTAAATTCCGATGCTTATCCATGTGAAGATTTAAATCTATCATTTGATAAAAATAACTACAGTTTACTATACAATATGTACTGTAACTTTCAAAAAACCTTCTATAATCGCCTAGTTGCTGAACCTTTATTGTCAAGAGAAGCATTCAAATCACAAGCGACAATTTTCGTAATAGATTGCAGACATCAAAGTGAAATAATAAAAAACGGACCAGTTGATATTCGTATTGAAATTAAAACATCAAAAATAATCCCTCCTAATACGTCTGCATACTGTTTGATGTTACACGATCGCATTATAAACTATAATCCATTGAGTCAAATAGTTTCTCGAGAAATGTAATCGTTACTTGTCTGTTAGCTCTCGCTGAAGAAACACATATACGCACGCACAATATAAAATGTATTTTGTTTTCGACGTTCAAGGATTCAGAGGATCAAATAATAAGTTTATTCCAAAGGAAATAGCTGTACTGCGCAATGGACAACATCAGCATTTCATCTTAAAACCACCATACAAGTTTAATCAGCTATCACCATCGCTAAGAAGGCAAGCTCAATGGCTTTACCACAATCATCATGGTTTATCCTGGAATGGAGGAGTCACAACATTTTCAGAAGTTAGAAAATATCTTCAAGATAATATACAAGATTCTATTGTTTACGTTAAAGGAATGGAAAAAACTCAATGGATGAAGGAATTACTACAGAATGAAAATGTTGAAGTAACGGATATTGAAGAAGTTGGATGTCCTAATTTAAGAGAATTGAAGCGTCTCTATCCCAATGAAATGAAATGTACAAACCACAATAAATGCTGTGCACTACAAAATGTTTTTCTGTTGGAAAAGTTCCTAAATGGAAGACGATAAAAATAAAACATGTTATTTCTTTAAAATATGAATTTGTTTTTATTTCATTTATGATTATCAAGAAATCTACGTTTTTTCTGCACTGGGTTTGTATGTTATTTTTATTTCCGCCACAATTAACAGCTTACAACTGAGACAAAAGCCAAAAGCACAACCCAGACAACGTTTTTATTTCTACCACAATTTACAGCTTACAACCGAGACAAAAGCCTAAAGCACAACCCATTCATCATCATGGCTTAGGTCTGCGTCTTAGGTGAAGTCAACTAGCTTAGCTCTGCGTCTTAGGTGAAGTCAACTAGCAGCAAAACCATTCACCTGGTGAAGTCAACTAGCTTAGCTCTGCGTCTTAGGTGAAGTCAACTAGCAGCAAAAACCATTCACCTCCTAAGCACAAATCCATTATCAAAAACACACACACACACCCCCCAACAAAAAGTTCAATAGCAAAAAAAGCCCCCGGCCCCCGCCTCCTCCTTGTTATTGTTCGTTTGAATACTGGCTTAGGTCTGCGTCTTAGGGGAAGTCAGTTTAAGTTCCAGCAAAAACACCCCATTTCCCATACAAATTCACAAACAACAAAATTCCCGTTTATATTACTCTGCTTAATGATAATAAGATTAAAAAACAACCCATTTCCCATACAAACCCACAAACAACAAAATCCCCGTTTATATTACTCAGCTTTATGATAATAAGATTAAAAAGCACACCAAAGACAACGTTTTTTTATTTCTACCACAATTAACAGCTTACAACCGAGACAAAAGCCTAAAGCACAACCCAGACAACGTTTTTTTTTTTATTTCTACCACAATTAACAGCTTACAACTGAGACAAAAGCCAAAAGCACAACCCAGACAACGTTTTTTATTTCTACCACAATTAACAGCTTACAACCGAGACAAAAGCCTAAAGCACTACCCATTCAGCCCCGATATCACCACCTAAGCATAAATCCATTAGCAAAAACATAAACCCATAACAAAAAAAGCACCGATATCATCACAAGCCCCAATACTCACCACCACATAGAAAAAGCCCAATAGTCAATAAAAGCATTCATCACCACCACCTGCAAAAACCCAAGAGCATCAAAAGCACAAAATCCACGGATCCACCACGCTGATAACGATTAATCACTAGCCCAAACAAACAACTACAGCGATAAGAACACTACAAACTATACCCAATTACTACTAATACTCATAAGAAATATACTAAATACTACTATTTCCACCTCAGTTAAGACACACCACCCATGAATGACAAAAAGCACCGATATCACCATCTAAGCATAAATCCATTAGCAAAAACATAAACCCATAACAAAAAGCACCGACATCACCATCTAAGCATAAATCCATTAGCAAAAACATAAACCCATAACAAAAAGCACCGACATCACCACAAGCCGCAATACTCACCACCACCTACAAAAAGCTCAATACTCAACACCACCTACAAAAAAAGCACAAAATCCAACAACTACAGCGATAAGAACACTACAAACTATACCCAATTAATACCAATACTACTATTTCCACCCCACATAAGAACCCACAACCATTAATCACAACCACAAAATATCACAATTAATACCAATACTCATAAGAAATACACTAAATACTACCATTTACACCTCACATAAGAACCCACCACCCATGAACCACATACCACTATCAACACTCACCACACTACACACACATCTTCACCTTCACATAGAGCTTTCACACAGAAAAGAGCTTTTGGGGCAGAATTGAGGCGGAACCGGCATAACCCTACTACTGACCGTGCATAGAATTCTTGACGGTAGACCAACGGGAAAGAGACCGGTAGGACGGCCGCGACGGAGATGGGAGGACAATGTTAGGTTTGACCTTGAGGAGATCGGATCGAATGGTGAAGCGTGGAAGGAGAGTGCCCAGGACAGGGAAGGATGGCGAAGCCGAGTCGGTGAGGTCATGAACTTCCGGGTTCCTACAGGCCAATAAATAATAATAATAATAATAATAATAATAGTAATAATAATAATAATAATAATAATAATAATAATAATAATAATAATAATAATAATAATAATAATAATAATAATAATAATAATAATAATAATAATAATAATAATAATAATAATAATAATAATAATAATAATAATAATAATAATAATAATAATAATTATAATTATAATAATAATAATAATAATAATAATAATAATAATAATAATAATAATAATAATAATAATAATAATAATAATAATAATAATAATAATAATATTAATAATAATGAAAATAATAATAATAATAATAATAGTAATAATAATAATAATAATAATAATGATAATAATAATGAAAATAATAATAATAATAATAAAAAAATTAAATTCCTAGGAAAGCCGACAAAACGAACTCAATGTACTACCTATTCCAACTTTTCCAACCAATGTCGCACTGTGCTGTGACATTTAAGAGTACTTCAAAATCCCCGTTTGTGCCCGCGTTAGTGTAAAAAAAACAAGTTCTGAAGGATTTTTTCTGATAATTTCACGGAGCCTGATAGTAATACACCTTCAATGTAAAACCTTAAGTTTGGATAATCAAAGTGTTAGTTGAAATGTGTTGACTTCACTCCTTTAGGACATCAATAGCAATGAGCTTCCTCCGGTGTTATTGCCGACTTATCCAAATATTACTCAAACACAAAAAATAAAAAAGCAAAACCAAACATTTTGTAAATGTCAAAGCCCATTTTATATTCATTGCTAATGTTTAGGGAACTAGTTACCTGAGATCAGTACCTGGCTGACTTTCAAACAGACAACTTGTCTCGCAGTTTTGCTCGTGCTATTTATCTTAATCAACCGTTATTTTCACAATAATTTTCACAATTTAATTATCATTATCTTGTTTTCTTTGCCTCGTTTTCCGCATACAAAAATTTGAACAAGTGTTAAAACCGTTAAGTTATTGCCCGTGGGCCACGTGTGTTAAACAAAATTAAGCGCAAACGGTTGCGTTACGACCCCGTTATTGGAGGCCAAACTCCTCCCGATAAACTTTCAAAAGTGAACAATACAGTTCTAGAAAAATCTAAAATGTGTTCAAATACTAACTTTTTTCAACCACTTCAAAGTCTGATGGAAGACTCTCCTGAAATGGATCCGACCAATGACGAACAGTGCGCAGAACTTCCTAAAGAAACCGTTCCGCCAATTGTGGTATTAAAAACAACCAGTGCTCAAGTGCGTGATATTTTGAGCAACATTAAGATAGACAAATACTTAATCAAAAACATTTCGCTTGGGCAAAAAATATGTGCCCCAACAATGGACATATATAATAAAATCAGAACCAAACTCTTACGGTTAAAATGTGAGTTTTTCACCCACTCACGTAAGGAAAATCGTCGATTAAAGGTAGTGTTATCCGGGCTAGACTTAATTAGCAACGATATAGTGAAAAATGAGCTAATTGCACTCGGGATTAAGTGCCTAGATGTTAAAACCATCACATTAAATCCGTCAACAAAAGCCCTGTACAAACACTACTTGTACATCGTCTACATTCAACGCGGTACTGTTAAATTAAACGAACTAAAACGGAACTACTCCACCTTGTTCAAAACCATCGTTCGCTGGGACTTTAAAAAACATAATCCAGGTAAGGTCACACAATGTCACAATTGCCAGCTTTATGGTCACGGCTCGATGCATTGTCATATAAATAGCTTCTGTGCAATCTGTTCGGGAAACCATAAAACATCCGACTGCAAAACGAATGAGGTCATCAAGTGTGCAAATTGTAGTGGGCCACATAAATCCACTGATCCAGAACGCATAAGCCGAAAGCAGTACATAGACATTCGCCGCAAATTATCCCCACGCGGGCGTGGTACTGGAAATACAACGTTCCTACAGCCTCAGAGTGACAAACAGCAGCCAGTGCCCGACCGATTATCCATTGGTACTTTTTCTCCACTACCCCGATCTGTGCGTCAACCTTCACTTCCTTCATCCACCTGGGCTTCTGGTCTCCATCAAACCCAGCAACCTTCCAACAGTGATACGACACACACGAAGAAAAATCCGTCAGAAACTTTAACTAATGATAACCTGTTCTCATTTAGCGAGATAAACTCTCTTCTTAATGAAGTTGTAACCAAGCTTAGTGCTTGTCAAACCAAAGCTGACCAATTTAACGTCATTACTTCATTAGCTATTAAGTACATATACTCGGAAAAAACATGTTAAGAAATTCTCTTAACATCATAACTTGGAATGCGAGAAGCATCAAAAACAAAAAGCATGAATTTTTTAGTTTCTTGATAAATTTTAATATTGACATTGCACTTGTTTCAGAAACCTGGCTCAAACAAGACATTTCTTTCTCACATCAAAATTACACATGTTATCGCCTAGACAGGGTACATGCTAGTGGTCGAGGTGTCGCCATTGTTGTGAAAAAATGTGTAGAACATTCCATGCGTCCTTCATTGCGCCTTAAGTTAATTCAGGAAATTAGTATAGATGTAACATTAAGTGACAACTCCAAGGTGAGTCTTTTTTCGGTCTATTTCCCTGGAGGAAATAGAAACATTGAGAAATCTACTTACTTTAAGCGGGATCTGCAAAAATTGTATAGAGTCAACACTCGAAACAAGGTAATTATTGGTGGTGATCTAAACTGCAGACATCAGTCGTGGAATTGTCTTAGGGCAAACTGCATTGGTAACATTTTACTAGATGTTACTGAATCCAGCCCAAGTTTTTCCATACTTTATCCACTTCTCCCCACCTATATCCCAGCGAGTGCTAACAAGAACCCCTCAACTCTTGATCTGTATATCACTAATATTCCAAATTACTGCACAGTGCCATTAAGTCTAAATGCGTTAACTTCAGACCACCATCCGATCAGCCTCACAGTGAACCATACAGAAGTTGTAAATCGTACCAGTTTATACCACAACTATTCCGCTGCCAACTGGAATTGTTATAAATCATATATAAACACGAACTTGGTTCTAGGTGATACCAGCCTAAATTCTATAACCTGCAGCGAGCACATTGATATCCTATGTAACAATTTTGTTTCTGTTATCAATAGAGCGGCCGATCTTGCGATACCTAAATGTTCTACTGCTCCAGTTGATAAGGCACCGCTTCCTGAAAATATTTTACATCTGATTAGGCTACGAAACTCTGAAAGAAGAAAATGGCTGCGTTATAGAATCGATTGTTTTCTGGTTAATGTTAAAGTCTTAAATAATATCATTAAAAACGAAATCTCAACATATAGGAACATGTGTTGGAATAAACACTTTTCCTCTCTTGACAAAGCAAGCAAACCGTTCTGGAAAATATCAAAAATTATGAAAAAGAGAGGGTCAAGTATTCCTCTGTTTAAAGTTCACGACAAGTTGTTTATTTCTTCAGTGGAGAAATCGAACCTATTTGCTAACACGTTTAGTAAGAACCACTCCATATCTATGCATCTAAGCGACGCGTATACTGAAGCTAAAGTTGCTAACACTATCCATGTACTTTCTCAAACACCAGCTGAAAGTACTTACGCAACTAATATCAGCAAAGTTAAAGAATTGATAAAAAAATCGAAATCAAAAAGGCTGCGGGTCTCGATAATATTAACAACAAATTAATCAAAGCACTTCCACCTGCTGCAAGTAACTATTTAACGTTCATTTTCAACGCTTGTCTTAAGAATTGTTATTTTCCGGACTGTTGGAAAACAGCAAAAGTAATACCTATCCCGAAACCCGGCAAACCGAAGAACAGCCCCGAAAGCTACAGACCTATTAGTTTACTTAGCTGTCTAAGTAAGCTCTTAGAAAAAATCATTAAGGAAAGAATTGATCGTTTTGTGGAAGACAATAACATCTTTCCAAACTTTCAGTTCGGTTTCCGTGGTGGTCACAACACAATCCACCAAGTCTTGCGCATTAAAAACCACATAGCTGGTAAATTCATCGACAAGGAGTCACCGGGACTGGTTCTTCTAGACATCGAAAAAGCCTTTGATACGGTATGGCACGATACCTTGATTTATAAGCTACTGAAGCTTAAGCTGCCAATACCGCTTATCAAAATTTACCAGAGCTTTCTTCGTTCGAGAAAATATGTTGTGAGTTTAGGAACCGACATATCCTCTACTCACCAAATCCACTATGGTGTACCCCAAGGCTCGGTCCTTGGTCCTGTGGGTGGTATCTGCTAATACGCCTTCATGGGCATGGGGTTCAGCAACACCGCTACTTAAAATTGAGGAACTCCGGTCAAAAGGGTTGTCTCGAAAATCACTTCCCTAACGGAGCGAACATCAGAATAAACAAACACACACTGATTCACGTAAATTATAATTTATTTGATCGTAACGCGCCTTTAACGATTTTTATAAAGGTTTAAAACAATAACAATTATTCATTTCTGTCAATGGTATTTTTTTTTGTCCTTTTATTTCCACTAGATCTTAAGTATTATAACTATTCTCACTTCCAGCCAGTAGTAGGGATATAGCGGTTCTGGGACAATTTTCTGGCTCAAAGCTCTTTTTCTGCCTCAAAGCTCTACGTCAAGGTTGAGATATGATTGGTGTGTGGTGAGTGGTGATAGTGGTATGTGATTCATGGGTGGTGTGTCT
The DNA here is from genome assembly GCA_963931805.1 of Microdon myrmicae. Taxonomy (NCBI): domain Eukaryota; kingdom Metazoa; phylum Arthropoda; class Insecta; order Diptera; family Syrphidae; genus Microdon; species Microdon myrmicae. Next base: position 247,096,508 of record OZ007496.1, read on the forward strand.
TAACTGAGGTGGAAATGGTAGTATTTAGTGTATTTCTTATCAGTGTTGGTATTAATTGGGTATAGTTTGTAGTATTCTTATCGCTGGTTGTTGGTTGATGTCGTAATCGAATGGGGATGTAGTTGTTGGATTTTGTGCTTTTGATGCTCTTGGGTTTTTGCAGGTGGTGGTGATGAATGCTTTTGTTGACTATTGGGCTTTTTGTAGGTGGTGGTGAGTATTGGGGCTTGTGGTGATGTCGGTGCTTTTTGTTATGGGTTTATGTTTTTGCTAATGGATTTGTGCTTAGGTGGTGATATCGGGGCTTTTTGTGATTCATGGGTGGTGTGTCTTAACTGAGGTGGAAATAGTAGTATTTAGTATATTTCTTATGAGTATTGGTATTAATTGGGTATAGTTTGTAGTATTCTTATCGCAGTAGTTGTTGGATTTTGTGCTTTTGATGCTCTTGGGTTTTTGCAGGTGGTGGTGACTATTGGGCTTTTTCTATGTGGTGGTGAGTATTGGGGCTTGTGATGATATCGGTGCTTTTTTTTGTTATGGGTTTATGTTTTTGCTAATGGATTTATGCTTAGGTGGTGATATCGGGGCTGAATGGGTAGTGCTTTAGGCTTTTGTCTCGGTTGTAAGCTGTTAATTGTGGTAGAAATAAAAAACGTTGTCTGGGTTGTGCTTTTGGCTTTTGTCTCAGTTGTAAGCTGTTAATTGTGGTAGAAATAAAAAAAAAAAAAACGTTGTCTGGGTAGTGCTTTAGGCTTTTGTCTCAGTTGTAAGCTGTTAATTGTGGTAGAAATAAAAAAACGTTGTCTTTGGTGTGCTTTTTAATCTTATTATCATTAAGCTGAGTAATATAAACGGGGATTTTGTTGTTTGTGGGTTTGTATGGGAAATGGGTTGTTTTTTAATCTTATTGTCATTAAGCTGAGTAATATATAAACGGGAATTTTGTTGTTTGTGGATTTGTATGGGAAATGGGGTGTTTTTGCTGGAACTTAAACTGACTTCCCCTAAGACGCAGAGTTAAGCTAGTTGAATTCACCTAAGACGCAGAGCTAAGCTAGTTGACTTCACCTAAGACGCAGACCTAAGCCATGATGATGAATGGGTTGTGCTTTAGGCTTTTGTCTCGGTTGTAAGCTGTTAATTGTGGTAGAAATAAAAAACGTTGTCTGGGTTGTGCTTTTGGCTTTTGTCTCAGTTGTAAGCTGTTAATTGTGGTAGAAATAAAAAAAACACTGTCTTTGTTGTACTTTTTTAATCTTATTGTCATTAAACTGAGTAATATATACGAGAATTTTGTTGTTTGTGGGTTTGTATGGGAAATGTTTTGTTGATTCTATCTGCTTTTGCCTTATGTCTCAATACTTGACATGGTTTGTGCTTTTGCTACTGGTTTGTGTCTTTGATCTCTAAACTTTCATCGCTTTCTGCTAATGGTTTGTGTTTTTGAACCCTAATGGTTCTTGTTTTGACTTCTATAGAACAATTTTCTAAGTACAAATGAATATTCAAGTCCACATAGAACATAAAAAATGATCTGTTATCAAAAAAAACATGTGGGGGTGCTTGCCCGATCCCATGACCTTGGATGCTATATCAAATTCTTGATGTCTAAGTGTATTTATGAGAACCAATTATTCTTATCATAGTTTCCATATTGAAGAAAGAATTCATTGCTTCCGCTCTCCACAGACTAATGTTGATTTATATATGCTGTTATCAAAAAAACCAAACATGACTATGCTTGTCCGATCTTATGAGCTTGGATGCTATAGTAAACTCTTTTTTTTATTTCTAAGTGTATTTATGAGAACCAATTATTCTTATCATAGTTTCCATATTGAAGAAAGAATTCATTGCTTCCGCTCCCCACAGACTAATGTTGATTTATATATGCTGTTATCAAAAAAAAAAACCAAACATGACTATGCTTGTCCGATCTTATGAGCTTGGATGCTATAGTAAACTCTTTTTTATTTCTAAGTGTATTTATGAGAACCAATTATTCTTATCATAGTTTCCATAATGTACAAAGAATGTCTCGTTTTGATATTAGAAGGGGATTTCTTGTATAAAAAGGTCGGGTGTTAAATTTACATTCACTATTAGAAGACTTGACTAGAAGAAATTCACATCTACTCAAAACAATAAAACCGACTACGAAGACGAATCTCAAGGTAAGTCGTCCTATTGATACTTTTTTTTTCTTCATTTTTTGATTAATTTTTTTATTAAAGATGGAACCAACTATTGCTCAGGAGAAAGCAATTGACCGATATTTTGCCAAATATAGGAAGCCAAAACCCATCTGCATAGTAAAACCCCATGTAGAAACATCAAATTATATTCCTACTGAGGATTATTTTATTCATGATGACGAGGACGATGACATCAGACCGCTAGGTTCAGGCCATCCGATTGATGAACCTAACATCGATGATGATATATTCCTGGACCTCAATTATCTTCAAGACGATGTTTTTATAGCAGATTACGATATGGTTAATAGCTATTCCGGGGATATTATATATACCAATGATTATCTCAATTTAAACAACAACGATCGTCTACTCACTGACGAGTTGTTACAACAAAGCTTAATAAATTTCGAGGTAGAGGAATCTACCATCAATGATCTTTTTTTATAATTATATAAAATAAAAAATTAAAATAAAAAACGTCAAATTAAAAAAGCAATCTTATTTTTTCTATTATTAACAGGTACATTGTTCTCCATATCATTGTTTGGGTTCATTTTTTTAACCATTGACATCAACATTAGTTTTTCCACAGTAATCATCGCGAGTAATAAAGTCCTATTTATAATGATATACTATCGAATGTATCCAGTTAGTCTAAAACATTCATTCCATGAACACACAAGCGAATCAATAAAGAAAACAATAGTTAATTTTTTTTCTCATAACGTTATAATTTATTACTTTTTTTATTTTTTTACTACAAATATCTCTTATATCTAACCTATTAGCTACAAAAAAATTATTTACATTATTTAAAAAAATATATAACAATCCTATTATTAAATATAAATATGAGTCATAATTTTTTAACTTAAACATTACTTAATCTATTATGCCCCCAAGCATATGTGCTTACGCGATCTTCACAAATATACCTTTTTGTGTCGCTATCGCTTAATGCTAACTTATTTACAGACTGTGTATAAATATTGTGTAACTTACTTCTAAATATTAACATAGGCTTATATAATAACTTACGTCTTAATAAACAATTTCTATAATCTCTTATATCTAAACTATTGGTAACAGACTTCTTTACCCCCTTGGCCTTTTTTGTTACTTCACTGGTGTCTAAAGCAAAAGAATACATTTTAGCTCTTAACCCAATGAATTCAGTCATGTTTTTACCGTTGTTCTCATCTTTGAATTTTCCGAGAACTTTTCCATTTATTTGAGGGAAATTATGAATGTTATCTATTGGATATTCCGATGTATCAAACCTAGATTTTTCGGGATCAACAATATCGCTATATATATCCGAATAAAAATCATTAGTTGATATTGTATAGATAAAAGAGTCTGTATCCATGTAATTCAGCTGAATCGCCGTATCAAACTTTTTTCTCATGTAATCATAGTGAAAGTCATACATGAGCCATTTTGATAGTTCTAATACTACGAATCCTAAATAAATGGGTTTATCAAATACTATTCGCGCCTTGCTCAGTTCAATAGCACACATCTGAGGTGTAAATATTGAGAGGCTATGGAAATTGGGACGAGCAATCAGTTTTCTGGCGCTGTGTGAATTTCTTTCTCCTTCCCATTGAGAGACAATTTTTACATCTCGTCGCTTCTCAACATTCTCCATGGTTTTGCCATACACACTATTGTTCATTAATTTAAAAAAGTCTTTTTCAAACTTATTTTTCGCCTTTTTTCTATACTCCGTGTTGAGGGTTATATATTTTTGCAACCACTCAGATTGTGTAAAAGACAACACTCTATGAACTCTAGTGAGAATCAGCCCATGTTTCAGACATTGTTGTAAATTCTTTAGATGAATTATATACTTTGTCTTTGAATGTAGACTAGCGACAAGCTTAGGAGTTTTGCACCCAGGCGTTATCATATTTTCTGGGCAAAATGGAAGATCATTGTGCTGATCGTGAAGATCAATTGGATAAGTTAAATCTACTTCCAATACATAGCCGATTTTATCGTTTCCATCACAATTTAAAATATAATCGGCTGTGAAGATTTGTGGATCACTCCATTGAAAATTTCCATCTGGAAGATGTTGCGACATTGCCCAACCGTACAGGTTATTTGCATCTAAATACATAAGATATTTATTTGGCTTGCTAGCATCGAAATTTTTCAAATATTTGTTATTCGCAACGGTATGTCGATGACTACACTGACATAATCCGCCACGGATGCCATTCTTAAAGAAATTAAGCATCTCAACATCTGTTAGAAGTTCCAGATTGATTTCTGTTGTTTTCAACATTGCATCCCAAGATAAGCCGGGAGATGTATAGTAATGACATGGATCTAACTCATATATATCTAGACAAACCTTACGAAAATTCTCAAATACATCTGCCAGCAATAAGACATCGCTCTGCAGATATAAAAGCATGTACTCTTTTAATGTTTTACAATTGAAATGCTTCCACACTTTTTGAGCATGATCGTAATCTTCAACTAAACAATCTTCATTCGTTAGTCTATTAAAGAATTCTGTAATTGGAGGAAGAGAACAATCATCTAAACGAGCCCAACAATTAACATATTCATAGGGAAATACCCCCTTCCTCATCATTAACTTCAAAGAGGAATCGTTTTTGTAAAATCCCCTATTAATTATGAAATCGTCTTCGGATAAATTTTTAGTTAGCGAATCTATGCTAGACTGTAGAAATCGACATGAATCTAAAAACCTAATCTCAAATGAATTGTGCTCATCTAAATATATGCGTTTGGATATTGATATATAATTTTCCTTATTTAGTGGAATTATACGTATTTCCCCCTTAATACAACCCAGACTTTTCATAAATAGATGAGAATCATAACCCGTCAAATTATGGAAAAAGACTGGGAAAAAGGTTGGAACGCGAAAATCTAAATTACACTGAGAATGGGCTGGTCCTCTATAGACACCAGTGAAATGGCAATGGTCCCTTACTCTTACATCTAATTCATTAAATCTAACCTTACAAATACTGCAGACTGGCGATGTTGTTTGATGCTGCTTCTGTTGTTTTGTTAAAGGAGCCATTGGCTTTGGTCGACCAATGACTTCCTTGTGAATATGTATTAAATCGTTGAATAGCATCTGCACAAACCGGTTTGGTGTGTCTTCTCCTGCAAAAAAAAGAAAAAAAATGTTTTATTAGTTTTATGATTTTTTCTTATTAAACATGTTTTGACTTACCAACAAATATGCGGTGCTTGCTTAAATCATCATCAAAAGAGCATTTGATATGATATGAAAAAGCACACGGGATATGTTGTTGAACGTCTGTCGTTGAAGAAATTTCCGGATTCGGTGCACATTGGCTAATGGGGCGTAGAATGGATTCAAAATCCGCATACACCACAAAAGGAACAATTAATTTGCGATTATGCTTTTTAAATTTAAGTATTTTATTACCTTCATCAGGCATAATTGTTATTATTTTTTTGCATTCGCTCTTATGCATTTGTAGGATAGATTCTGAAGCGAACCGCAGCAAGCAGCCGTTGCATAGATGCATTCGATGTTCATATTTGGTGATCTGAGGTCTCAACAAACGTGAGATGTTTTTAATGTATACATAATGCGTTTTATTCACATCATCACTACTTATGCAATAAAGCAAGTTAATATGCTTTGCTTTTTCCTCACGAGTATGATAGTAGGGTCCAATTATCTTATATTGCCCTTTATCATTAATCTCATAACCAAAAACATTTATGCTAATGGTTGGATTATTTGCTTCGAATATGCTCGTGTCTTCGACTGCTAGAGGAAATTGCATATTCTTGAAACAAAGTACTTGTTCATTGTATACTATTGTTTCGCTTGCAATGTTGGCAATATTATAGTACGATGGTCTTTCTGTATGAACTGGATCATTCGCGAAAGCCGATATAATGGCCCATTTAAAACAATATTCATCGTTATTTTGAACATTGATACAGGCTTTTTTGGTTGTTATTTGTTCGGGCAAATTAAAATGTGGGGCGTATTCATTCCGACTATGATCCGGAAATTCCTGTATTCTATTTTTTCCCTCGGCCATGGTTGTAATTAATTTGCGGCATTCACTCTTGTGTTTTTGCAGTCCAGATTCAGTGGTGAAGTGTTGTAAGCAGCCGTTACATAGATGCAATCGTTTGGTATCTTTGATGATCTGGCTTTTCAATAAACGCGAGATGTTTTTAATGTATACATAATGCGTTTTATTCACATCATCACTACTTATGCAATAAAGCAAGTTAATATGCTTTGCTTTTTCCTCACGAGTATGATAGTAGGGTCCAATTATCTGATATTGCCCTTTATCATTAATCTCATAACCAAAAACATTTATGCTAATGGCTGGATTATTTGTTTCGAATATGCTCGTGTCTTCGACTGCTAGAGGAAATTGCATATTCTTGAAACAAAGTATTTGATTATTGTATACTATTGTTTCGCTTGCTATGTTGGCAATTTTATAATGAGATGGTCTATCAGCATTAGTTGTATCATTCGCGAAAGCCGATATAATAGCCCATTTAAAACAGTAATCATCGTTGTTTTTCACATTGATACAGGCTTTTTTGGTCAATATTTGCTTAGGCAGGCTAAAATGGGAAGAAGCTCGAAGTGGATCGTATTTGTTGATATTAATTTCAATGCTCTGAAATGTTAACAACGTCCATCCGCTCTCTTTTTCTTGAAACTCTTCCAATTTTGTTTTGATATTTTCAATTGCCGTGCTCAAATGTTCCCTTATGTCTTCCTCGTTCTCAATCGTGTACATTTTAGTTTGCATGCTTTTTATATCTATTTGCATTAACTCATCACATTCTTTGGTGAATTTCGCAAACTTAGCAAAAAGCTCCATGCTAAATTTAAAGGTGCTCAAAATTTCCAATTGATTTTTCAATAATTCATTAATCAATGGAATATTTTTTTCAAACAGATTATTCACATTTATCATACTCTCATCTTTGTTGGTGATGGAGAATGTTTTTACACGATTTTTGAACGCGTTTGCTATCAAGGAAACATTTTCATTTAGAGATTGTTGAGCGTTTGCTTTATGGGTATTTTTTCTTTGATGTTGAACCCAAAGCTGCTCTTCAACATTCTCATAGCAAAACAAGCATCTTTTGTATGTCGACTGCTTAGATTTTTTTGCAGGTTGTTCTCCTGACATTGTTGGTTGTTGTTGTTGTTGTCCTGATCGCTTCATATTATTAAATATTTGGTTATATTATTAAATTAAATTTTTTTTATTTTTTTGGTTGGTGTTTTTTATCTAAAAAGGAATGAATAAAATTTTATTGTTACTACTACAGTTTTGTTTTTTTGTTTAGAAGAGAGGTTGAGTAGGTATTAGGCGATGTCATTTTAGCAATAGGAACCAATAAAAAAGCAGAAAAAAATCGCTATTACAAAACATCACTACGATAGACCGCGATTGTCTATTAAAAAGTGATAATTTTTGCTATATATTTTTTTCACTATAAATTTCATATTAATATTTACTTCCTCTCTCTCTCTAAAACGATAACACCGTATTATTGTTAAGAACAAAACAATTTTCATTAAATATTGCGCTCTATACATTTAAAACCCAGAACAAAATAAATACTAACACCGCATCAAAAAAAAGAAATAATAATTAATATATAAGATAACTTACCGTTTTTTGGTGATGATTTTTATCACTAATTCCCCCGTCGAATTTTTTTATTTTGTTGTTGTTGAATATCTATATGGATAAAAAAACTTCATTAAAACAATATTCAAAAAAAAAGGATAAACAAATTCCAATAGCAAAACACTAGAAACTGCGTAATTGTTAACTAAAAATTTAAACGCGAAACATTATCACCACGTAATTGTTAACTAAAAATTTAATCTAGCACCGCCTAATTGTTAACTAATAATTTATTCGCAAAAACACTAGAACCGCGTAATTATTAAGTAAAATTTACCCGCGAAACATTATCGCCACGTAATTGTTAACTAAAAAATTTAATCTAGCACCACGTAATTGTTAACTAATAATTTATTCGCAAAAACACTAGAAACCGCGTAATTGTTATCTATATCACCACGTAATTGTTAACTAAAAATTTAATCTAGCACCGCCTAATTGTTAACTAATAATTTATTTGCAAAAACAATAGAACCGCGTAATTATTAAGTAAAATTTACCCGCGAAACATTATCACCACGTAATTGTTAACTAAAAATTTAATCTAGCACCGCCTAATTGTTAACTAGTAATTTATTCGCAAAAACACTAGAAAGCGCGTAATTGTTATCTATATCACCACGTAATTGTTAACTAAAAATTTAATCTAGCACCGCCGAATTGTTAACTAATAATTTATTCGCAAAAAACACTAGAAGCCGCGTAACTGTTACCTAAAAATTTAACCGCAAAAAAAAAAAAAACTAGAACCGTCCACGTAATTGTTACCTAAAAAATTTTTTTCCATAATTAATATAAATATAAGATAACTTACCTTTTTCCTATTTTGGTATGATGATGATGATGTTGTTGTTGATTTTTATCTTTTTTTACACACACTTTTTTGACTCACTAAATATATATCAAAAACAAAATGAATATGAAGCTTTGCTTCGTCAAAGTAAACTGATACGCACTGGTTTTAACATTCGACATTTTATAGAAGAAATCCCTTCTAATACCGGAAACGAGACATTCTTTGCTCAATATGGAAAATAAGATAAGGAATAATGACCAGCGACATAGAAATCATTATTTAGTCATATCACCAGACCAGTAAAACATTTTTGAACAATATAATGAAAAAAAAAGAAAAAATAAGATAAGAGAACTAGGCGTCTTAATTAATATTTCTCAGAATTCAAACATTTTTTTATGGTTAAATATGAGATTATTGGACTGGGTAAGCATTCATATTTTTGATAAGAGAACTATGGGATTCAATTAATATTTCTTAGAGCTCAAACAATTTTTTATGATTAAATATGAGGTCATTGGATCGGGTAAGTATTCATATTTTTGATAAGAGAACTATGGGATTCAATTAATATTTTCTTAGAATTCAAACAATTTTTTATGGTTAAATATGAGATTATTGGACTGGGTAAGCATTCACATTTTTTGATAAGAGAACTGTGGGACTCGATTAATATTTTCTTAGAGCTCAAACAATTTTTTATGATTAAATATGAGGTCATTGGATCGGGTAAGTATTCATATTTTTGATAATAGAACTGTAGGACTCGATTAATATTTTCTTAGAGCTCAAACAATTTTTGTGGTTAAATATGAGGTCATTGGACTGGGTAAGTATTCATATTTTTTGATAAGAGAACTATGGGATTCGATTAATATTTTCTTAGAGCTCAAACAATTTTTGTGGTTAAATATGAGGTCATTGGACTGGGTAAGTATTCATATTTTTGATAAGAGAACATCAGTTAATTTTAATGTTTAAGCATATTTTTTTTTTTGATTTATTCTTAGAAAAACATCTCCTCATCCAAGATCTATGAGAATTCAAATCAGTAAACAGGTCTCTATGGATCGGCTGTATAACAAAAAAGGGTGGCTTCAAACAGGGCGATTCCAAACAGGCGGTTTCTTTAAACAGGGCGGTTCCAAACAGGTCGATTCCAAACAGGCGGTTTCTTTAAACAGGGCGGTTCCAAACAGGCGGTTTCTTTAAACAGGGCGATTCCAAACAGGCGGTTTCTTTAAACAGGGCGGTTCCAAACAGGGCGATTCCAAACAGGCTGTCTCTTCAAACAGGGCGATTCCAAACAGGCGGGTTCTTTAAACAGGGCGATTCCAAACAGGCGGTTTCTTTAAACAGGGCGATTCCAAACAGGCGGTTTCTTCAAGCAGGGCGATTCCAAACAGGTCGATTCCAAACAGGCGGTTTCTTTAAACAGGGCGATTCCAAACAGGCTGTATTATGTACCACCCCTCTCTGATAACTCTTCAATGCTGTAAGCAGGGCTTGTCATATGATGTTATGGTGGACTATATTTGATATTCTAAGACTCCTGGGGGGAAAAAATAACTGCTCAATATTCGAATAATACAGAACGATTCCAAACAGGGCTGGTCCAAACAGACTGCTTCTTCAATCTTATCATATGATGTTATGATGAGCCTATATTTGATACTCTAAGACTCATGGAGGGAAAAAATGAATGACCAGTATTCGAATAATTTTCTCACAAAATTAGCCAAAGTGAAAAACATCAATTAATTTTACTGTTTAAATATATTTTTTATTTATTTCTTATTTGAATTGTAAAAAAATGGCTGCGAATATAAAAATTCTGATTCGTCCGTTTCCGATGTTGTGGAATGAAACGTCAATTCGAAGGTATTTCCTACTGCTTGGAGCACCTCCATCTCACTCGAGGTAAGCATCTTCATGGTGTCCTCATCCATCATGTTGAAGCGAATCGGCAGGAACACCTTATTGTTCTCCAGTTCAACCAGTATCCTCGGTCCATACTTGGTTTGGCACCTTATCGCTCGAAGTATTTTATATTTCCTATTTAGTATTAGAGTTTTTAAACTCTCTAGTGGTTTAATTTTACCCAATTGATTCAAACCCTCCATTATTATATATAGGCAGAGCTGTTTTACTAGGTTTAATTTTTAAAGTAAACTGATACATACTGGATTAAAAACTCGACCTTTTATACAAGAAATCCCCTTCTAATACCGGAAACGAGACATTCTTTGCTCAATATGGAAAATAAGATAAGGAATAATTGGCTCTCATAAATACACTTAGAAATAAAAAAAAGAGTTTACTATAGCATCCAAGCTCATAAGATCGGACAAGCACAGTCATGTTTGGTTTTTTTTGATAACAACATATAGAAATCAACATTAGTCTGTGGGACCGGAAACGATACATTATGGAAACTATGATAAGAATATGACCAAGAACTTGCTATATATAAATCAACATTAGTCTGTGGAGAGCGGAAGCAATGAATTCTTTCTTCAATATGGAAACTATGATAAGAATAATTGGTTCTCATAAATACACTTAGAAATAAAAAAAAGAGTTTACTATAGCATCCAAGCTCATAAGATCGGACAAGCACAGTCATGTTTGGTTTTTTGATAACAACATATAGAAATCAACATTAGTCTGTGGGGAGCGGAAACGATACATTATGGAAACTATGATAAGAATAATTGGTTCTCATAAATACACTTAGAAATAAAAAAAAGAGTTTACTATAGCATCCAAGCTCATAAGATCGGACAAGCACAGTCATGTTTGGTTTTTTGATAACAACATATAGAAATCAACATTAGTCTGTGGGGAGCGGAAACGATACATTATGGAAACTATGATAAGAATAATTGGTTCTCATAAATACACTTAGAAATAAAAAAAAGAGTTTACTATAGCATCCAAGCTCATAAGATCGGACAAGCACAGTCATGTTTGGTTTTTTGATAACAACATATAGAAATCAACATTAGTCTGTGGGGAGCGGAAACGATACATTATGGAAACTATGATAAGAATAATTGGCTCTCATAAGTACACTTAGAAATAAAAAAAGAGTTTACTATAGCATCCAAGCTCATAAGATCGGACAAGCATAGTCATGTTTGGTTTTTTTTTTTTTTTTTTTTTTTTTTTTTGATAACAGCATATAGAAATCTTACAACCGAGACAAAAGCCTAACGCACAACCCATTCATCATCATCATAGAGCAAAAAGCCCCCGCCCCCGCCCCCGCCTTGTTAATGCAATTAAAAAAGTACAACAAAGACAGTGTTTTTTTTTATTTCTACCACAATTAACAGCTTACAACTGAGACAAAAGCCAAAAGCACAACCCAGACAACGTTTTTTATTTCTACCACAATTAACAGCTTACAACCGAGACAAAAGCCTAAAGCACTACCCATTCAGCCCCGATATCACCACCTAAGCATAAATCCATTAGCAAAAACATAAACCCATAACAAAAAAAGCACCGATATCATCACAAGCCCCAATACTCACCACCACATAGAAAAAGCCCAATAGTCAATAAAAGCATTCATCACCACCACCTGCAAAAACCCAAGAGCATCAAAAGCACAAAATCCACGGATCCACCACGCTGATAACGATTAATCACTACCCAAACAAACAACTACTGCGATAAGAATACTACAAACTATACCCAATTAATACCAATACTCATAAGAAATATACTAAATACTACTATTTCCACCTCAGTTAAGACACACCACCCATGAATCACAAAAAGCCCCGATATCACCACCTAAGCACAAATCCATTAGCAAAAACATAAACCCATAACAAAAAGCACCGATATCACCACAAGCCCCAATACTCACCACCACCTACAAAAAGCCCAATAGTCAACAAAAGCATTCATCACCACCACCTGCAAAAACCCAAGAGCATCAAAAGCACAAAATCCAACAACTACATCCCCATTCGATTACGACATCAACCAACAACCAGCGATAAGAATACTACAAACTATACCCAATTAATACCAACACTGATAAGAAATACACTAAATACTACCATTTCCACCTCAGTTAAGACACACCACCCATGAATCACATACCACTATCACCACTCACCACACACCAATCATATCTCAACCTTGACGTAGAGCTTTGAGGCAGAAAAAGAGCTTTGAGCCAGAAAATTGTCCCAGAACCGCTATATCCCTACTACTCCAGCCGTACCGGAGAGAACTCCACATTTGTATACTCTATAGTTCCGAGTGCCAAGAAAAACGGAATGGCTAATTTAAAAATGCACAAACCCGAAAAGGATGTTATCAGTATAATTTCAACGACTCCGTGGTTATAGGTTTCGCGATTCAAACCTGACTCCGACTCCTGCGCGAGCGTATGCCTTGGCGTATAATATCTGACTGCCGGTATTTTACGCTCACAATAAGAAAAGGGACACCTAAAGGGAAACTGGAAAAGGGGGGGAGCTACACGATTAACTTGAGGTAGTTAATCGTGATTGGACCGGGGGAAATAGGCATACATTATGCATATGTGTGTACGCCTCGCATACGATCGTCCGGCGACCGTGGATGGAGGCCAACATCGCTACTGCATCTTCCACGAATGCAAACGATAACATCTGGGGTGAAAAAGACACGAACCGAAGATCTGGTCATCCTATGGGAGGCCATAAATCAACATTTCGGTTGACGATGTGAATTTCCTTTGGTCCACCGACGGGTGGCGGCCGTTATTAGGGGATTGTGTATGCATAGCATTCTGTGGTGCCAATGCGATGTTTAGATATTGCAACGAATATAGGGTGCAGCCATTGCCAGATGTTGAAAGTAAACACTTGCTGGCTGCATCCAATTCGTTGCTTGTTTGCGGTCCCTGATCGGTGGGGACCGATAATAGGAAACCAGCTGTTGCTGGTAATTAGGGAAATGTTTGGTTTGCCTCAGCCGAAACCTTGTCGGCGGTGGCAAACCAATGGGACCTAATAGCCGCATGCAAGGAGTGCCATGGGCAATTGTTGATGTTGTTTCCATAGCATAAGGCTATGGAAACGAGATGCCCTGGGTAGAATGTATGCCTAAGGATGGGATTTCAAATGCCACGGCAATGTGATAATCTTTGCCGTGGACTTAATGTTTTTTTAGGAATCGATGCCTGCCCGAGGATAAATTTCGATGCCACGGCTAAGTGATAAGCTTTGCCGTGGACTTAATGTTTTTTTTAGAAATCAATGCCTGCCCGATGGTGAATTTCCGATGCCACGGCTAAGTGATGAGCTTTGCCGTGGACTTAATGTTTTTCAGGGATCAATGCCTGCTCGGGGATAAATTTTCGGTGCCACGGCTAAGTGATAAGCTTTGCCGTGGACTTAATGTTTTTCGGGGATGGTGTTGGAGAAAAAGGGGGTTTGGAAGGAAAACCCCCCACAGAATAGGTAAGCTGCCTAACGGATATTCAAAACAGTTATCCGATTGGATAACTGTATTAATTCCAGCGATTTGGCTGGGGGTAAATGCCGTAGCAAGGTTACGCAACCTTGCTGAAGTTCGACCGAGAGGTAACTCGTTCGCCTGGAATAGTGGGGATCGAGCGATGCATGGCTCTTCGGGCCCTGAAAAGTCCCACAGTCCCATATTATTTACATTGTTTGTCGCAGATTTACCATGTCTGGGTGAAAACATTCAGGTAGCTATGTTTGCCGATGATACGGCCTTTTTTTTTTCCTGTGCCTTATTCACTAATGTCTACAACTCTTTGCAAGCACCTCTTGACAAGCTGGCAGTATATTACAGGAAATGGAAAATAAAAATAAATGGTAATAAAACACAAGCTGTCTGGTTTTCGAGATGTAGGAAACACTGCTACCTACCAAATGGCACTAAACTCAGTATGTGTGCAGTTGATATTGATTGGTCCGAAGACTGTAGATATCTAGGTATTATTCTAGATAAAAAACTTATTTTTCAAAAACACGTCACTACCACAATTGACGAAATAAACAAAGTCGTAAGAGTTATGTATCCATTAGTGTGTAGAAAGTCAAAGCTTAGCATCGAAAATAAAATTATAATATTTAAAACCATTTTTCAAGCGATACTCCTGTACGGTGTAATTGTGCTCGCACACACAAAATAAAATTGCAAAGGTGTCAAAATAAAATATTGAAAATGTTGCTGAATTTGCCATGGCATTATTCAACACATGAACCACATGAAAACGCTAACGTTAAACCGGTAGAGTTCCTTATTGACAAAATCAATCGAAACTTCTTCGTCAATTGTTCTTTTTCTGACAATGTTCTCGTTTCCCGTCTTGCGTTATCCTAAATCACTACATATGTACCCTGTCTATGAAAATTATTTCGAGGTCATTACTATATAAAATAACCGGAAGCCAGTGCAATATTAGTCTTAAGATTCAAATAAGAGTTTTTTCTTGTAGTTTTCCCTTCATTTATTATTTGTTATTCATTAAAATGGTGCTATTGTCGTTATATAGATTTAAGATTATAGTTGTAAAGGAATTGCTATCCTAAATCTCTTAAGTACTAGTTGTAAAATATACCATAAATGTAATTATCTACCAAATAAAAAAAAAAAAAAATTGAAAAAAAAAGTTACCTGAGATACAAATATTTGCACACAATATGCCTGTGGTGTTTCATATCTAATTTTTGAAAAGTCACTCCATTAGAGGAATTATTACATTAGACCTTGTTCAGAAACTAATTACGTCCGTGAAAAACGATGTAGGAAATAGACAATGGCTATTTCATTTCCCTATACTCAAGATGGCAATAAGATCTTACTACGATGTTAAAGTCTGTATTATCTAGATCAAACATTCGTATCAAAACTTATCATAGGAAGATGAAGGTAAACAAACTACCCAAAGTAATCCTTGCCGTCAGAGGCATTAATATAATCTTAAGTATTGTTTACTTCTATCGTCGAAGTGTAACTAGACTTTTTTACCATAATATAAAAATAAACACCTCTTTGCACTTCTAGTCCTGGCTATATCTACGCATGTGCCTGTATAGTTTACCTATATTGAAAGCTGGTTAGATAAGGAGTAATGTGTACGAGATTCTTAGATCACACGTAACAGCAACTTTGTATAATGTTGAGTTTGTATACTTAAGTGATTACTTTAAGACGTTTTCATATAGACAAATATATAGACAATTTCATAACAGTTATTCTGATGCGATAATAAATTCTTTTTTTATAGCTAAGTCTACCTGTTTGTTAACTTTAGCTATCTTTATTTCTTGAACCGAATCTCTAAATGTATATGGTTATTCCTAAAACGATAATATACAATAACATTTGTTGGGTACTCTGTACAATCACAGAGTGGAAACTTTTGAAACACGCTGCCTGGTGATGTGTGCTTTTTACATTTTTTTTCCTATTTTTCTTTTTCTTTTCTTTATAATATTTTTTCTTTTCTCAAAATCGTATGCCTATTTCATTTATAATGTCTCACTTTAAAACGAAATTCTGGATTTCAGTTAAAACAGAGCTACCCCCACTCATCTACTTTATTCTTGATATCATTGATCGCAATTGTTTTAATACTTTCGCAATTTGTTCCTTTTTAATTCAACTGTCACTTTTTAATTTCCAACCTCCGCACCAATCCAAAAACATGCAAATATTACCGTAATTATATATTCCAACCGCTTCCCCTATATATTTGGTTGCTTCATTCGCTTCAGCAGTGTGTAACCCATAAGTCACACTGAACACATAACAACAAAATTTAATCTGTAACGGCGATTATTGCAATGGTTCTTATCTTCACTAAGTAGTGATATCCAAACTATAAACTAAGCGAAGAAAATACGAGGGTTGCCTCTTATGTTTCGGGATTTGGCAACCCTAGTGTTGCAATCCGGCAATTGTCAGCTCTGTCGTAAAGTTGGACATTTTTGAGGTTATACGCACTCAGAACGTTTTGACATACGAGGGGTATTTGTGTTGTTTACAGTAACTTAAAAGATTCATCTCGGCCCAAAAATGGAATTAAATCGTCAACATTTTCGTGCGATTATTTTTTACAACTTTCGGCGTGGATTAACTCAGCAACAGTGCATGGATGAACTTAATTCCAGTTTTGGCGATGAAGCTCCATCAAGGACCAGTGTTTGTCGATGGTATGGTGAATTCAATCGTGGTCGTAGTTCACTCCAAGATGAATTTCGAAATTTCCAAAATCAGTTGTTGTTCCGAAAACCATTGATGCTGTGCGCGAACTGATATTGGAAGATCGTCATGTGACCTATCGTGAGATTGCGACAACCTTAGGCGTTAGTGGGACCAGCATACATTCAATATTGCATAAACATTTGACTGTCAAAAAATTTGTTCGCGTTGGATCCCACACAATTTGTCAATCACCCAAAACAAGGCTCGTGTCAATTGGCCGAAAGAAATGCTCAAAAAATACGGTCGCGGTGCTTCGAAACACGTCTATGACATCGTGACAGGTGGTGAATCGTGGATTTACGCGTATGAGCCCGAAAGTAAACAGCAGTCGACTGTCTGGGTGTTTCAAGATGAGCCAAATCCAACAAAAGTTGTTCGCGCACGAAGCACTTCGAAGCAAATGGTCGCCTGTTTTTTCGGAAAAACTGGACATGTCGCAACCGTACCACTAGAACAACGCAGAACAGTCAATTCTGAGTGGTATACAACCATTTGTTTGCCAGTTGTCTTCCAAGAAATCAGGAAAACCAACCGCCGAAGACGGATCACTCTTTACCACGACAATGCGAGCTCTCACACATCGGCTGCGACAACTGCATTTTTGAGCACCGAAAACATCGATTTGATGGGTCATCCGCCGTATAGTCCTGACTTGGCACCGAATGACTTCTTTTTATTCCCGTACGTAAAAAACAAACTGAGAGGTCAACGTTTTTCGACACCTGAAGAAGCGGTTGCTGCATTCAGAATGCATGTGTTGGAGATACCTTAATCAGAGTGGCAAAAGTGCTTCGACAATTGGTTCAAACGCATGCAAAAGTGTATAGATCTTCATGGGGAATATTTTGAAAAACAATAAAGTGATTTTCGATGATCAATATTTGTTTTTGTTCTCTAATCCCGAAATATAAAGGGGCAACCCTCGTATTATTTACATTCTCGGTACTCACGTACTCGCGTGAAAATGTTGAGAGGTAAAGCATCGACCCATTACGCTACTGTGACATACTACTGCGACATACTCGTAGGTGTATGCATAAGTTTTTGCCGGTTTCTTTGGTAAAAAAAAACGAAATTAATACGCTATGTACTTTTCGCTGGCGCCATCTCTTAGTTAATCCGGAAAAAACGTATGCATACACCTGGTATATACGAAGTTACGTTTTCTGGCTATTTACTTATATGAATTGCCCCCATGCATTATTTTTTGATTAAAAAAACAAAAAAAGGAGAATGGAAAAATAAGAAGACGAAAAAGAAATACAAAAAAAAATTTTCCGGGTGACAATAGTCAGCCCGGAGATCTAAGATTTGAAAAGCTATCTTTTGTGACAGTCGGTGACCCGAGCTGCTGTTTTTTCTTGGCCAGATTGATCAGCTCTGCTTCGATGAACAACAATTTCGCCTAACCTACAAGTTAATCAACCCATTGGGATCCTATTTCTAACTCAGTAATAGTGTCGTACTGCCACAATAACAAGAGTCGTCGGTTGAACAAACATTTGCATGATCAAACCCATGACACAACTTGTTATTTATTTATTTATTGTTATTTACTTTTTCTTCTTTTTTCTTTTTTAAATCGAGAAACAAGTCAACAGAGCAAACAAATCAAATATAGCAAACGATCAAATATTAGTTTATACCTCCCCAATTAAATTTAATTCAAGTATTTTTTTCTCTGCGTTGTCCCCACTTGTGTGCGTTGGAATTGCCACCGTATGCTGAGAAAGCGAATTTCACAGTTGGAAAAAAAAAAAAAAAAAAAAAAATTGTGGCGGGAAGGCCGAATTTGGCGAGACAGGACATATATGTCCTTCATCTTGTCTCTGACTTCTGGTCATCTTGCGATAACCAGAATCACCCACATCCGCGAGGATGTTGGGCTCGGTCTCGCGGCATCTGAAAAGAGAAGAAAAAAGGGGGGGTATCCAAGGATAGTGTGGACAGTGTTAGTTCAGGTGTTCTCTAACTACTTTTATAGAGGGATGGTGGGAAAGAAATCTTACAAGACCGGTGGGTCTTGGGTGCGGTAGTAAACGGATTTCACAGTTCGCTCGTACCAACTGTGTTATATATGTGTTTCTTCGGAAAGTAATGCAATTAAAAAAAAATTTTTGTCAAACGTAACGCATCGTTCCAGAAGTCCCGAGACTAACTCAGAGATGGCAGCTGTAATGAAAAATCGTTATGACTTTTAGGGGGTACTAACCTTCAAACGATGTGTCAAAATCTCAGGACAATTAGGCAATAACATACTGAGTTATAATAATTTAAGTACACTATTTTTACAATATTGAACATAATGGACAGACACTTCAGGTGACTCTCACTGGATGATTTCCACCCAGTTGAGTGCTGATTTGATTCCGGAGTGAAATGGTGAATCCATGTCACTCCGGGCGCTGGTCACTAGAGGTGAGTGTTGATGACGCCCTTGATAGAACAAATGATGTTAGTGGAAAATTATCACTTTCTGGGTGGACCTAAAGGGCTCAAAGGAACTGGGTGACCGATGGTGTAGATATGTTGGTGGTTAGTTGTATCATGAGATTCCAGGCCGGTTTGCAGGTTAGAGGGCCGAAGACTCCGCTGTAAGTCACGAGGGTCTAACACCGTTGCCGTAGGCCATGATGGTAATGAGAGATATCTGAGACCATTGTAGTAGGTCACGAAGCAAATGAGAGGTATATGAGACCGCTGTCGTAGATCACGAGGAATGTGAGACCAGTGTCGCAGGTCACGAGACATATGAGCCCGTTGTCGTCGGTCACGAGCGAAATGAGAGGTAGATGAGACCGCTGTCGTAGTTCACGAGCAAAATGAGATGTAGATGAGACCGTAGTCGTAGGACACGAGCGAAATGAGAGGTAGATGAGACCGTTGGCGTAGGTGACAAGGTATGTGAGACCAGTGTCGCAGGTCACGAGACAGGTGACGTGAAATGGGCAGTTCACCGAGCAGAAGGTGCAAACATTATGTCGAAGGTAGTCGTACAACTCGACGAGGCCGCTATCAATGAGTTGGTGATCAAGATCTATCTACGGAGCATTGACTGAGTGAAGCGGGAGAGTAATATTACTGTACCCTCACCAGTCACTAAACAACAGAAGCACTGTGGGCAGGAAGTGTATTGTGCCAGGCATGGGCATTCGGCTCAACTTCCTCCTCCACCATAAAACTTTCGCCACTAAAACACCGAACGAAAACAGCACGTCACCGGTGGGCAGGAAAACACATTAATAACCAACACTAGGAACCGCTGCCGGAAAATTAAACACATTGATTCCATTTTTGTTTAGTTTTATTCTCTCAATAAAAACCACTACTTTTGTTAACACTATTGGACTTGATGCAAATTAATATTAACACTAACTTATATAATGTACTTCTTTTGGTCCAATCAATGGAATGTAATTTTTAACAAAATCCTCCGGAATCGAAAAAAAATCGACAAACCACCGCTCAACTAAGTGGATGATGAATAAAATTCACTACGCCAATGACTGATAACCGTATATTATCGCGTCCCCGTGCGCACCGAGGAGCGGGAGCGGCACGGCCGTGGTGGTCGGCGGATGTAATTGGATTCAGCGATAAACGGCTCGTGCAGAGCCGACTCGCTAATGGGGTGAGTTTCCCCGAGAGAGAAAGTGTTCCTCTCCACTAAGGATACGTTTTACCTACCACAGGAGAGACGTAAAGTCTCTCTTTGTGGAACAGAAAACCAGATCTCGTAATGGAGTTCATGGTAGTATCTGTGCATGGGTGATCGTGAGGATCATAATATTCAACACACACGCGAAGGCGATGTATAAACGAAGCAGACAGTCGGTAAGGACAAAGGGACCATGAAGATCGTTGGTAGTACACATGTATGTGTGTACATGGGTTCTTTCTGGGACAAACCATGAGAACGAACTTGAAACGACGAAAAGGGCATATGGTGTATCCATGAGATGTGAGTTCGGTTAAGCAAAAAAAAACGGAATCTCCTTGGGTGCTAATGGTTTTTGTTTGCTCATGCCGCTGCTGATGAGAAGCAGATCCCGAAATATGAGAAGACAAAGGGAACGCTTAGGTCTTTGTCTAAGGTGTGCACTGCGGCTAAATAAATAGGCGGCAATGCAATGTGGAAATGCGCTAATTGATTTTAGCTTGACTACCGGGAAATGGTGTTTATGGCATCGCTGGTAAGGGTAGGTATTCAATTCCTATTTGTATTTGCCTGTGCTGTAGGATTTAATTGATGCCTTAAGACGCGAGACGCGTATATTCGTTTTGGTCCCTTGGGTGTAGGTTGCCACCCAATGTGTATGTATGGTGATTTATTATACACTTGGTGAGGACGGGAAATACGCGACGCAATGTTTATGATCTCTGTTATGATGGTTACATTGTATCTAAACCAAAATATTTTGTTTTCAGGAATTCGTCTAGGGGGATTTGCCTGGCACCGAAGGTTTTGGGATTTCTGATAAGTTAGGAAAGAATTCTTACAGGGAATTTGTATGCGAAGAGATGTATGAAAGGTAAGGATTCTTTAACAGGGACTTTTAGATTATAAATTTGATCTATTTGATGCGTGAAGCATTTACAGGTGCTTAATGCGATTGCATTAGCAAAAACTTATGCACATTGGGATGAAGTTATGGGGGTTTTTCATGTAAGCAGGTAGCAAGCGACATTACAGAAAATAATGAGCTATGGATGTCATTGTGACTGCGTAAAGATACACCATCAACCTATGCTAGGGTTCCTAATCTGACGAAGAACACCAAGAAAATAAAAAAAAATGGTTGTCTGGGCGCAAGGCGCTCGGACATTATATTCGTGACAACGTATCCTAAATATGTAACATTGAATATACAAGTTATTAAATCAAAATTAAAGTGTTTTTTTCCGATTGCCTCCAAGTGTAGGCATTAATTTTGGTTTGCTTAACGAAATTTTACAAGTAGTGCAAACTACTGTGTATTCGCCAGGACACAGTTGTCGATTTTCTTTTGTGTGCCAGTCCGAAATTACGTTCATCTGTTGCACTGTGATCGGTTTTAAATCGCGTTCAAACCAAAGTCTATCGTAAACAGAGCAAGCATACCCAAAGTCATTGTCAAGAAACATCAATTTAAATCTTGATATCGATTTGTTCCATTTCATGCCCCATACCTCTTGCGCCGATATAACTGGTTGTATTGTAAAATACACGAGTTCTGCTGTAAGGCTGTTGTAGGTTTACAACCTGTAGGTCTTGAACGTTGTTTGAACTTGCCGCTGCGAAACCAATATGAACAGACAATTTTCTCTTAGCTATATCCGATTTATTTAATGCTGCCAGGCGGTTCCCGTATTCGCGTTGTCTCTGTGTATTTTTTGTCTTTACACTTTCAACCTGTACAGCTGTTCTCGACAGTGCAAGGCGCTGTCTGTATTCCCGTTGTCTCTCTGCATTTGACTTAGGAGCAGTTAAGAGAGTCGCGCTCTCGATCACTGTGGTTCGTGAGTTATCGGTTATCGTTATCGTAACGCTACAAACTTTTTTCCGAATGCGTCCCAAGGTATACCGATTTATAAGACGTTATCACGTCAAAAAAAATAACACACCTTGAAAAAAATACGCCAGAGGAATAAAATTGATCGTCCACCCAGAGTGTACGATCAGCATCTGACTCCATTGGCCCGGATCTCAGTGCAGCTGGCCGGTCGCTCTTGTATGTTGTCATTGTTGGTCTCATCCTGTATGGTACTCCTTATGAGACTTACTTTAGATATTCGCTGGATTCTGAGTGTGGGGCCGGAAATTGCGTTCTTCCAACCAAAGCGTGACTCTGTGTTGAGATAAAGTGGGAATTATCACTTAGATCAAGGATCAATAAACATAAACATCCTCCCGACTGTCGCAAGGTTGTGAGATCTTAAATTATGCCATCTGTGTGCCCTGATATATGAATGAATTGACCAACGACTCAGTAAGCGTAATTTTTTATTGTAAACAACATAAAATAACATATCCACAACGTAAATGAATTCATGAGGGATGTATACCCTCTGTGAAGCTATTGTGCGGGCAGCTCCCAGTTACATGATGTTCATTCAACATATACATTGGGACATACCGAGGCATAAAATCCTTTTTATTCCTGTGGTATATGATTATCGTCATGTGATATAATGGTATAAGATGTTTAGCATGGCAGGGTCGCCATGTAATGTATGTGGGACTGCTGTCGCCAAATAATATGTTTTCTTGTAATACTTAGATTTGTATTAGTTGTGATATTATGATGGATTGGTCTATAACCCTACTTCCGTACTGTTTGCTGTTTAAAGCGCAGCTCGCTGAAAATGGATGGCGTAGACGCCACAGTGTTCGAATAAAATACTCTGATGGTTTTTGATTGCTTTATTCTTCAAAATGCTGGGGTATTTATACTCCCAATCAATCACTCAATTATTTACAAATTTCTTAATCCACTCCACAAATTTTGCTTAACAAGCTATTTCATTCTTAATTCTGCTTACTGTGCCACTTAACTTCCTATCACCAGCTTAGCGCATAGTGTAAGAACAATGACACGATTTGACCCAATTAATTTGTGAATCACTTGCTAGCAGTAAGCTCGCAAGTGATTGTCATATGATTCTTTCAAATCGTGACCGGAGCAATTCGTTTCTTTTACTCAATGAAAAGGATCGACCTTGAATTATTGTCGGCAACGAATGCTGGTTACGTTAAACTTTGATTTACTTGATATGATTCTTCATGGTTTTTTTTTTTTTTTTTGGTTTCGGTAGGAAGGTGGAAATCTTCAAAAGATACCTCTTGACCGATCCAGAGGCATGCCGGGTTTTTACCGACTAAAACCACCTCCCGCCAGGCTCATATTCCCGTTGATCACCGCGGAACTTTCTTTTAGATATTCCATCGCGGGGGGGGGGGGGGGCGGAGTTTACCTGTTACTCCGCTCATCGCGTCACAACTGCGGCATCATTTCACAGAGAATACCATTTGTTACGGACCATGCCTGTTTTGAACTAAGCATGTATTCTATTACTTCTCAAGGGAAGAAATTGGATAATTAATTTTTCGCACTTGACAACCAAAAGAGAACATACTTCTACTCTCTCATTGCCACGTTCTTCGATGTGTGGTAGGTTACATCGGTAAACTGATGATCGAAGAGAGCGGGACAATGAGAGAACAGAAACACGCTGTATGATTATCTTGGGGTGGATTTGGTTGTATGTGCATGAATCAATGTAGTTCTGAGCGGAACCCATTGACCTAATTCGGTAGTATGGTGAGTTCAGAGTACATTGATCTATACGAAGACAGAAGAGAGGAAAATTAAGCTGATGCTATTCAGCTGCAAAAAGAGAGCATTGATCCCCAGCGAATGAAGTGTCTGGAGAAAAGCCGAAGTACCTAGCGTTATATATAACGTATATTATCACGTGATTCAATCGAATGTTTTGATAATTTTCCCCAGCGGTTCTGCAATGATGCGACAACTTCGTCCGGCTGGATTTGGTTGTCGCTAATCGACATGAACACGAGTTGCCGTATGGCAAAAAAAGTGAAGGTAAACTCATTTGTGCATTGTCTGCGTGGAACAACGCGCTGTAAGGCGGTCGAAATTGGATGGGATTGTCCGGGAATGGTGGGTGGTTCTCCGTGTAGTTTAGAGAAACCCCCACACTTTGGTGGAAGAATCCCACCTTCGTTGCCATTCTCTTAGGTTTGAGAGCTCTAATTGTGACCGCATTTTCCGATGATTCTCTTGAGAGACCTTATGCAATGCAGCGTTTTCTTTAGCTGCAATGTCAGGTGGCGTCCTCCCGGCCAGAATATTTATAGCTTCTTCGGATACCGTTCGGAATGCCCAACATACTCTTAGTGACGCCAGTCTATGTGCGGAGTTCACTCCCCTCATGTACGACTTATACTGTGCGGCTCCTGCCCATATGTGAGCTGCATACATTATAATGGAGGTGTTGGCACTGGTTATGAGTTTATGTGGGGCCGGGGTCCTCCAGCATTGGGTAGCAGTCTCGCTAAAACTTTGCATACTCTTGCCGTTTTTTCACTCGTTTTGCTCAGGTGTTCCTTGAGCCTCAACCTGTTGTCGAGTATAATACCAAGATATTTAATATATATTTAATAAGGACTGGATCTTATAATTTATCCTTCTATTTCCAAATCAAGGTGTTCAACTTTCTTGCGGCTGCTTATTAAAACTGCCTCCGTCTTATGTCCGGCCATATCTAGCCAGCATTTAATACTCTAGGTTGCTTGGGAACAAATATTCTCCAGGTCATCTAGATGTTTAGCTATGGCCACTATTGCCAAATCATCTGCGTACCCAATGATTCTAACCCCCTACGGTACATTGACCCTGACCACACCATCATACATTATTCCATAACAACGGACCTAATACAGATCCCTGAGGTACACCCACTGTTATTTGATATTCCTGTGGTCCCTCATCTGTATCATTCCGCAGTCTTGTATCCGAAGGTAGTTTGCTACCTTCTTCATGGTCATTTCGTGGATGTATTGTTACACTACATTCCGAGTAAACATAGCCAAAAAGCGCTTTGAATCATCGATCCAATGTTTCATTGTGAGCAAATAGTTGTAAAAATTGCGTCACTTAAATGACTATAACTTAGTATGTTATTGCTTTACCCAGGGAACAAAATGAAATAAAATGACTTAAACGAAAACACCACAAAATAAACATTAACTGTACTTATTTTTAAGCAAATACGGGCACACACAATTTTTAATTGCTGTAATTGTCAAACAATACTAGGCTCAAAACATCCATCAAGTGAATAAAACGAATATTATTGTATTCAAAAATCAGGCTCAATTTCCACGCGTTTGAGAAGTTCTATTATTTATTACTATTTACTATTTATTGGCCTGTAGGAACCCGGAAGTTCATGATCTCACCGACTCGACTCCGCCATCGTTCCCTGTCCTCTGCACTCTCCTTCCACGCTTGACCAGCCGATCCGATCTCCTCGAGGTCAAATCTGCCATTGTCATCCCATCACCATCGCGGCCGTCCTGCCGGTCTCTTTCCCGTTGGTCTACCGTCAAGAATTCTACGCACGGTCCTATCATTGCCCATTCGCGCTACATGTCCGGCCCATCTTAATCTTCGCGCCCTGATTACTCTCACTATTGCAGGTGTGTGGTATAGCTCTTCCAATTCGTGGTTGTGGAGTTTCCTCCATTGTCCTGCCACCTCGTCATATTTACCGCCGAAGATACCTCTTAAAACTTTATTCTCGAATACGCGGAATTTTGTTTCTTCCCGTTTTGTGAGAGCCCATGTTTCGCATCCGTATAGAACAATGGGCATGATTATGGTTCTATAGACATTGAGCTTTATATTACGTGATAGCAGTTTGGATTTCAGCAGTTTACTGACAGAGTGACAACTGGCGTTACCGGAGTGTAGTCTTTTGTTAATTTCCTTCGACATTTCGTTACTGGCCGTCAGGTGCACCTGCTCTCGCCGTAATCATATATTTTGTTTTGTCTTCATTTATTTCTAGGCCCACCTCTTCTGCCGCTAGCATGATAATTTCACTGTTTTTACATACAGTTTCTACATTATCGTCCAGAACAGCGATGTCATCCGCGCATGCGAGCACTTGTGTGACCCCGTCCAAGGATGATCCGGCCATGTTGTCGTCTTGTACCTTTCTGATGACATACTCGAGCGCAACGTTAAAAAGGGATGGTGAGAGGCCAATTTCAAATTGTTCTGAGAGGTGGTTTTTTATTCTAACTCGCCCTTCGTTTTCGTTCATGCAGATTTGAATGAGGGCGGCATATTTTTTCGGGATTCCCAGCTCAACTATAATATGGTAGAGTCTTTGCCTTGGGATTGAGTCGTAGGCTTTTTTGAAGCCAACAAATAGTTGGTGAACCGTCTCTCCGTATTCCCACTTCACATTTGGTCGCTCGTTGACCGGTTCCTATGGAATCCGCATCGGTAGTCTCCCAATATTTCTTCTACGTACGGTGAGATTCTCGCCAGTATGACATTTGTTAGTATTTTGTATGTGTTTGTTAGTATTGTATTCGCAATCAGATCTGTCACCTTTTTTGAAAATGGGGACGACTATTGAGGTTTTCCATTCCTCCGGAGTGACTTCCTTATCCCATATTCTTTTGTTCGTCAGTCAACACTTTGGATCCAACTTTGCGCACACTTTTCTCATCTTCATATTATTGGTAACCATGCAAAGCACAATTGTTTTTGGGATATTGAGAGAGTCTGTAATCAATCCGACTCTTAATCGATGGTTAGAATTTAACAGAACATGCACAGGTTCCAAATTTTCGTCGGTTGACGCCATTGGTGGCCCTCTATAGCGCGCTTCATGGTTTACATTTTCCCGACCATGCTTAATTGCCTTCAACCATCACGATACGTGTGGATAAGATACATCATAGGCTCCTTGATTGTTTTGTTGATCTCGGCAGGAGATTTATGGAGTTTTGGGCAAAAATTGGTCGCATAGCATTGCTCAATCGACGAACTCTTCGCGATGCGTTGCACATGGACTGAACAGAGGTTCATAGTAACAATGGTGCACACGCCCAAACTGCTCGAAGCACACTTAATGAGGCGTCGTTGGAAAGGAAGAGTCCACCCCACCTAATCATTGAGAATCCAAAACGATCGGAAGACAAACGGAAGGTTATTCAATCGGATTAGGACGTTTATAGAAACATTAGAAAGACACTACCCATATCACTGAACCAATCGATAATTGTAAGTAAAATAAAGAAAACATTAAATACTAAAATAAAAATTAAACTAAAGGACTGGCATAACTTGGGTTACACTAACTCCTCGCTTACTCGTTATTCTCTCAGTATTGGGAACGTACTAGCAGTGACATAACAATTGGATGCCAATCCAAAGGCTTATCCTCGAATTAAAAATCCATCGCCTTTTATACAAATCTTCATTGACATTCGTATGTGAGAAACTGGAGAAAAGGATGGGAAATTGAATCTGTTTTTAGAAAATAAACATACAACTACGATTCATTTAGGATAAGGATTGTAGGAATTGTGTGCATGAGAACAAAATGGATATTTGGTTCGTGTAACAGGTGTTTGATTTGGTTGTGGAGGATTTTGTTTGTGCATGATAAATGATAAAAGGCTAATAACCTTGCCCGTAAAAATAAATTATTATGGAAAATTTAACAAGCCTCGAGACTTGCTAAATAAGGCCAAGACCAGTTCCCGGTTGTAGTGCCGATGATGATGATGATGATAAATGAACATTAGGTTCGTTTATAAGGAATTTGTTTTAGCCTTTGGATTTTGGAAATTACGTGAGTACGAGCCAAATGAACATTTGGTTCGTTTATCGGGTGATAACTGGACATACAATGCATATGAAGATATGCCTTGTGATGTTTGAATTTGAAGAGATTTCTGGGAATTTGGCAATTTTTTTATTGCACTTCTCTCGGGAGAGGCGAACCTATAGCGCCGAGTGGGTGCCCCGAGATTCCACAAAATAACTGTTGCAGTTCTTTTTGAAAAGTTGCATGTTGTAACGCTTCGTTAACACACGTGTGGGAAGAGAATTCCACAGCTTCCCCGCTCTGTAACGGAACGAGTTCTGATGCAGGGATGTTCGCGTCGTCGAGAGGTGTACCGCAGATTGGTGCGACCCGTCAGATTATCTTGTAGAGCGCATATAAACCGAATTGCGCGGAACAATGCCACAAATCTCCGAAGAACAGTACCCGTGATAATATCTGTAAAACAGACAGGGGTCGGCTACGCGCCTTCGATGTGATAGGGGCAGTAGTCCCGACGTCAGCCCCGAGGCCGCGATCAGGCGGATCGCTCGTCTTTGTATGCTCTCAAGTAGGTCGAGAGTATGTTTAGGAGTAGACCTCCAAGCATGAGAGCAATATTCGAGCGCGGGTTTAATTT
This sequence comes from Microdon myrmicae, assembly GCA_963931805.1. NCBI lineage: Eukaryota > Metazoa > Arthropoda > Insecta > Diptera > Syrphidae > Microdon > Microdon myrmicae. The sequence continues at coordinate 247,125,446 of OZ007496.1, forward strand.
GCGATATATACAGGAGAAGGAGCAGGGCCGGAGTAAAATATTTCTTACCTCTAAAAAGATAGCTCAGTTTTCCTGACGCGACGTTCGAAACGTGTTTATTACACGATACATTCCTACAAACCGTGACGCCGAGTAATTTCATGCTTCTCCCAGATTCGAGGGCCTGGCTATCATCAGCTGTGGAACTGTTATGTGTTATTTTAACAATTTGAATATTTAATAGATTTAATATAGTTGAAGGTTTGTTGAGTTTATATTAATTTAAGATTAAGTGTGTGGAAAAGGGACTTACGTGGGAGACCGTTGAGCGGTCGCTGAGCGGTGGTCTGCTGCTGGCGTGTGCTGCGACTGGGTGCAGGGGACATTGAATACCTGCTCCCCTATTCAGCTTCGGTTTGTTGATGATGGTTCCACTAAATGTCCAGATGTGTATTTAAAGGGGGCGTTGAATGGCTGCTTCCCTGTTCAGCTTCGGTTTGTTGCTGACGGTTCCACTAAATGTCTAGATGTGTATTTACTTCAGACAAAATACTAGTATTGCTCTACATCGAAGATTTACGTCGAATGAATGTGTTTATTTTCGCCGTTGACGTTTATTTTTTATTCGGCGTCAACGCCGGTTTTTAATATTTTCTCTACCAAGTAGAATTTGCACAACGTAGTTTATGCAAATTAACTGCTTGGCGAGTTATTCTCCTTTCAGAGGTAAAGAGGGTAAACTAACGAAGGGGGATTAGTGGATGTTGGGAGGACCTGGACTCAAGGTCGGTCCGTAACAATACCTTCCCCCCTTATATAGTGATAGCTTCATTCTTAGAAGAGGAATGAAGCTTGGCTACAAAAGTATCAAACTCTAGCGTTGATCCCTACACCGTCGGTGGTGTGTTATCTTCCCTTGTTTGTCGTGGTCTTGTCTGCTATTGGCTTCCTCTATTCGTAATAGGGTTTTAGCCTATTATTGTGCACCACCACATTTCTTCTCCCTACCTTAACGACGCTATTTACCGGACTATTTATTTGTATTACCTTATAGGGACCCCTCCATATGGGCGCTAATTTTCCTTGTTTTTGCGCGTTCCGCATTAAAACTTTGTCGCCCACATGGAATGTGAATGGGCATGTCTTACGGTCGTAGTACTCTTTTGACTTCCTCTTGGAAGTTAATAGGTTACGCCTTGCTATTTCGTACGTATGTTGAAGCTAGTACTTCAATAGCTTATGGTAACTGTCATGGTTATATACCGGTTCCGGAGGTTGCTTTATGCTCGTCCATACCTCCGGGGTGAACCCAAATAGACAGTCCATTGGCGTAAGTTTAGTGCCTTCGTGTACATTGGTGTTGTATATGAATGTTGCCGTTCTCGGGTACTGGTCCCATGATTGGGAATTTCCATCCCCAATGCTTCGCAGGTAATTTACGAATGGACGATGGGCTCGTTCTAAGGCTCCATTTGATTGTGGGTGGTACGCTGAGGTTTGTAATTTTTTAATACGGAGCAGTTTGCACACGCTTTTAAACAGACTGCTTAGGAAATTGCTCCCCTGATCGGAGACCAGTTGCTTCGGAACACCATACCGAACAATTATTTGATTGAAAAAGACTGTGGCCACCGTTTCTGCCTCCTCCGGGAGAGCGTAGCAATCTATATACTTCGACAAGTTGTCTTGGAATGTAAGTATATATTGATTGCCGGTTGGGGTGCGATCAAGAGGACCTACTATACCTAAGTATACGTCCACAACAACCTGGATCGATCGATTTTCGAGTAAGATCTTCGTCCAGACGCAAAGCTGCTGGGAAAGTCCATATGAACGAAGTTTGCTCAGCAATGCCCATGTTATATATTGCTATACAACATTTATTATTATTTGATTATGTATACAACTTACGTGTTTTAGTTCTTTTGGTTCTTCGCCGGAGCCCGCTGAAATGGTTCGCTTCTGGGGCGTTTACCACGATAGGTGGTGCAACTCCCTGTTGGCAGAGGGGCCAAGCGCCATGGTCGTCTTTCAGGAGTTGGTCGATGGTAAATGAAAAGGCCTTTTGTTTTGGTTAACTTATTTATTCCACACTTGTGCTGTTGAATTCTAAAATTGATGTACCCCTGTCGGTGTACTGATTCTAATTGATGCACCCCTGGTACCTGTCTGATACTAATTGATTTTACTCCTAACGGAACTCCCTATTTATACCTAGAATCTACATTAAAATTCTCATACCTTTGTGGTGGTTCCTCCAAATCCCACGGTTTACCTTCCTGAAAAACCCCCATAATCATCACCCAAGACGCTCAAGTCCTCGCCAATGCATTCGCATTCGGCACCTAAAAATGCTGCACGCATTTAAGAGATCAAATCTATGATCTTTAGGTCCCTGTAAAGAAAACTTACCTTCATGCATTCTCTTCGCATACCACCGCTCCTTAAGATTTCTTTATTAGCTTACCAGGAATTTCCAATCAATTTCGGCATCTACGTCGCCAGTCAAATTTCCTTAGATGAATTCCAGTAAACAAAATAATTAGATTTACATACATTGTAACCTTCATGACAGGGATCATAAATAGTGCGCCGTCTATTTTTCCCAGCCGCGCCATGTGTACACCAATGTTCCCTATATACACATTGGCTGGCGACTTACACCCTAGGGACCAAAGCAAATACGCATTCCGCGTCTCTTGCATCAATTAAATCCTACAGCATATTCAAATGCAAATAGGAACTCAATACAAGGGTAGGTAGCGATGCCATTAAGACATTTCCCATTGTGTAAAAGGAAAAAACCATTAGCGCTTCTTCTTAATGGCGATACATTTACCTACGCATCCGCACCACAGCATAGACACAGGTCATAAATCTCTTTTATCCTACATAGTTCTGGACCCGTTTCCCAGTAACCTTCTTACATAAACAAACATATCTACGATTCTTTCCCTTTCTTTGTGTTTCAGGTTATTCACCATATCGTTGAGCCATGAACAGAACCGACGTACACACTTGTGTATCGTGAAGATCTCCTCTATGAGATCGGTTTGGTTACTCAAAAGAGAGACTTTACGTCTCTCTTGGAACAGGAAATGCACCCTTAATTTAAGAGAACGAATTTCCCAGCTGATTTTTTTAAACAATGATTGAATGTCGTTGAGCCCTTTACCATCCTTCGACCCGAGCAGGTCGAGGCTCCATCGCCAACCTGGTGCGCACAGGGAAGCGATAATGAAATATAATCGTTTGTGTCGTTGTCTCCGCGAGTCGATATTAAGTGTTATTATTAAATATTAATGTTTAATTACCGGTGAAATAAAAAACATAATCGTTAAGTAAACTCAGCGTGTTCAATTAATTTCTCCTGGGTGTGGCGTTTTTCTCCTGGCGAACATTTTACTGCGCTGTTCAGTGTGTTATCCATTTTTACGTGTCCGGTGTTTGGTGCTCCCTTTGTTTCGGTGACGATGGTGGTTAGGAGTGAATCCAGTGCCGTACGCCGGCGCACCAACCTAACACCACACCTTCCCACGATCATAGCTGTCCTCCAGACAGCCACCTGACGCTAGTCTCAGTCGAAGGCCAAGCCAACGACGATGGGAACCACAACGTTGCAAAATTCTTCACCCCAAGGCCATGAGAACATTTCGATTCACGATGACGCGAATCTGATTTTCCCATAGCGAATAGCATGCAGGTAAAATTTCCTTGAAGGTGATGGGGTGTTGGGTGGTCAATATTTCATCTAGGTGATGAGACTGTTGGGTGTGGGAATTGCAGAATCGCATTTTTAGGTATTACAATGGGAAATGCATGCATTTCAAGGTGATGGGGATTTGATTTGCTTGTAGGGCAAGTGGTGTGCAACATTAGATTTGTTACATTTCCAGAAATGTTTCAAGTTGCATTGTACAACTTGCATGGAATGCTAATTGTTTTGAACATAAGCGTATGTAACACATGTTATATGTATTGATTATGGGATTTAGGAATAATTGATTATTGGATTTGGATTATTGGAATCTTGCGTACAGCATACATGCGTATACATGTTAAGTGTACGCGAATGTTGCGGTCTGGGAGTTATATTGGGTGTTATATGAGGGTAGTGGAATTGTGCATGTAACACCCCGCGCCAGACGCGGTCAAAAGCCTTGGAGATATCCAATGCGACCGTCCTTGACTTACCATGCCGCTCAATCGCAGATGTCCATATATCGGTTATAAGGGTCAAAAAGTCTCCCGTAGATCGCCTGCCACTGAATCCATATTGACGATCATTCAAAAGTCCGTTGCACTCCAAATACTTAATCAACGCAGTATTAATGACTTTTTCTATCACCTTAGATAACATAGACAGTAATAGGAGACACTTTTTCCCCTCTTTGAGATTGGTTGAACTCGAGCGATTTTCCTGCAGGCAGGAAAGGTCCTCCGTGCAAAAGATAAGCTTGAGAGTCTGTCAAGAACCGGCGATAGGTCTGGATCACAGTTCTTAAGGACTATTGCTGGTATTCCGTCCGGGCCGGTTGCCTTCCTACAGTCACGTTCACATACAATGCGTTGAATAGTACACGGACGAAATCACACATCCCGCATGGAAGACCGTACCGGCGCGATTCCAGGTGGCTCCAAAAGAGCTAGAGGTTTGAATTCGCGGAAAATAAACTCGCCACCACATTAGCTTTATCCTTTGAAAGAGGAGGAAGCGAAATGACTGCTGACAGCTTTTGCCATTGACCAGAAGGAGCGCGAATCAGTCGGGCACCGAATGAGTTTATTGGTCACCTAGTCGCTGTGAGCTTTCTTCCCGGTATCAATCGCCAGGTTGCACGCGTTTCTGATTCTTACAAAATTCGTTCTGTTAACCTCGGTCGGATTGGAGCGCCGTTTCTTTAAAGCACTATTTTTTGCCGTTGTACTCTGCTCGCATTTTTTATCAAACCAAGTTTTATCAGATGAACCTTGTTTGATGGAATGCAAAATGTAGATCTCCATCCCGAGAAGAATAATGTCTGCGACCGACTCCGCGCATGCATTAACATCGGAGTCTCCGAAGCACGCCTCCGACCATGGAAAGGATGCGAAGAAATCTCGCAAATCGTCCCAGTTAGCAGCTCCATACTTCCATACATGGCGAAGCTGCCTAGGCCGGTCATTCGCTTGAAATGCAAGTGCTTGCGTGTCAGAAGCCATGCAACCTTAAGTGTGCACCATTGCTAGAGGTTTCGCATTATTTTTTATGTTTGACTAGAACACCATACTATAATAATGTTTCTAATAACATACGAGTAGTGATAAAACCCTGTACGTCATGAAACATTTTTTTTTGCCAAAGCATATGTTTTATGAGGGTGTATGTTCGTACTCTATAAATATAAATACCGTAGAGTCGAATTGTAAATCTAAGCCAAACAAAGATTAAGGGAATCAACAGACCAAATAGAGTAAAATGCCGGAAATAGTATTTCGTCAAAATCGTCAGCATTTTTAAAGCCATATAAATGAAGTAGGTAATTAAGATAAAGGCTAAACAACCTGCCCCGCAATTGGGACATTCGATTAAATTTAGGGTATTGTCGACTAACTGAAATGTTTTTCCCCTCAGATTACTTCAAAACAACCACAGACGAGTACAATGGTCAGAAAGAGTTTTGATATTATTCAAGTAGATAAAAATAACGTGCTGCCCGATCCAAAGGTTTTGTATAAGCGCCACACCTCCGTTCCTTCACAAAGGTAAGGTAAATAAGTATTAAAGGTAACATAATTAATTTATTTTTAATAATTAATTTTGTATTGAAATTAGTAAACCAAGAGCGACGGAAAGTCCAGGAAAAGTCGGTTATTTCGATTTGGTAAGCAGGACTCAAGGAAACTCTTATGAATTCAATTCAATTTTATATTTTCAAGTTTCGATATACAACGATATGGCAAAAGTTGGCGTTAGTATTTGGAATTTGTTTGGCTTTTGTGGGCTCCATTGGCGTACCTTATTCTATAGTGATATATGGTGAATTCACATCACTCCTGGTTGATAGGACGACGGGCTTTGGAACGTCTTCCCCGACTTTTATCTTAAAGTTATTTGGAGGTGGACGAGTATTGTAAGAATGGAATTTAAGTGTTCAAGTTAAAAAAAAGAAACAAAAATCTATCGAAATTTGTCATTTCAGGACAAATGCGACTCGAGAGGAGAACATAGATGCTCTTAAAGAGGACTCTCTAGCCTTTTTCATTGGTTGTATTGCAGGCGGTATAGTGCAGTGGATACTAATTGCAATCTCAGTGGATATATTCAATACGATAGCATTGAGACAGGTAAGATTGTTTTGTTTTTAATTCCAGAATTTTGTTTAATTGTAGTTGTTATTCGTGTTTTTGGTTTTTAATAGTTACATTTATGATTGTTGATTGTTACTAAAAACATTATTAAGGCAGCGATGGGGTCAAGCTTTAGGGCTATACATTGTTACACGATTGCAGGCATTAAGATTATCGATGAAAACACTAAGGGTGATGCATTTCTCAGGGGTATATGACTCTGTTTCATATTCATTAATCTACAAAATCTACAATGATATTGCGATTGAAAACAAGCACTACAACCACATATAATAACATTTTATTTTACTTCAGTGAAAATTGGTGTACCGCAATGTTAACTCTTCACCTGCATCTTCTTTCCATGTTCTTTACTACTACTTTAATGTTAACTCTTCACCTGCATCTTCTTTCCATGTTCTTTACTAGTACTAAGAAGATTCTACTCCGTGTAAGGCAGTATATTGGTTTTTATTTCATTTTCTAGTCTCTTTGTGCATTTTGGGAACGCATTGTAATCATTTTTTGGACTCTGTTATTGTCTGTGGTTTTCCTCTGTATGGCTGAAATTATAAAACTTGTCTGCTCTAACGTCAACCTTACATTTGGAATCAAGTCTGAAGTTTATTTTGGATTTGATGTTTTTAACGAAACTTGCTTTGTCGAGTTATCGAACTGGCAGCATCAAAGAACTTGGTCGTTTTTTGTTGTTGTTTTTAAACCACATTTATTTTCCTAATTCTTTTTACATATTATGTATAATATTAGGGGTAAATGTTAAACCCTCTTTCACAATTCCAGTCCTTAAATTAACTTACTGGCTCTATGCGAGTTCTCTAAATTACACAGTATACATTGAATTTTATTTATGCCTTTCGGCGTACATTTTTTCTCTTATATATATATATGAACATTAAATAGGGCGTTTACATCTATATGTACACATTATTATTATAATTTTTTTTTATATTAAGTAACAAACAAAAACTTCAAAACGAAACGAAAAGGTAAATAAATATAAAACAGAATAGCAACAAAATAAATAATAAATGTAATGGCGGTAGGAGGTCAATGTGTGTGGGGTGGGGTGGGGGGGGGGGGGGGGGGGGGGGTAAGGAGAAGGAGAGCGTTTCGCTTGAGAGGCATACTATATTTGAGGAAGTGCAGTCCTCTCCTCGTTGAGAAGCCACCGCCATTTGGGAGATGTTCGATGTTTGGCTGATTTATCTCTTTCACTGATCGCCGTGCTACAACGCAGGCGGTCTGGGGCATTGGAGATATCACTATCATGGAGAATTCTTTTCTCCCTGGCGCCACGGAGAGCGTGGTAAATAATCGGGACTCCATGCAGGTCTTGGATAAGACCGTTTTGATCCAAGAAAGGGAACGCTTCTGGGGGAATACACCCATTCTGGAGGGCATTCTCCAGATACATATCGTTGCGATACAATGCTCCCGAAATAAGATTATTGTCACTGCCCATTGCCCTTGCTGTGTGACCACGAATAAATTTAATTGTGAAATTGTCTATCCAATTTAGCCCTGATTTGTTATACAGGATTTTGTTAGGATAGAATTTTTTGTATTGCGACTCTGGTGTTCTATAAAGTCCAAGGCAGGAACGCAAACACTGCCGTCCGAACACACGAAACTTCTCCATATAAAGTGGAGATATATTATACCATACTGGCAGTCATAAACCAAAACTGGTCGGATGAATGCCGAGTACGAAATTATTTTGGCTCTGGGGTCAAGAAGACTATGCCGGAATAGACTTGTTTCGCCAGTTGAGATCATTGGTTCAAACTCCGTTAGTTGGATCTGGGTCGCCAACTAGGAAAAGCCAAACTCCTGGTCGAGAACAGCAATTCCTGGATCCTCTATGTCCAGTGTCGAACTTATTCTCGACATGTGTGTGGCATAGGTCGCCCAACAAATAATGTTGGCGTTATGGCCCAGCAATAGCATAATTTAAACAATATTTTTAAACACACAAATTTAACTTTTTTATTTTACCAACGAAAAAACACAGGTGCTGAAAGCACCGTGTAAACATCTTTTATCAAACAACGTTAAAAAATACTGTCTTGAAAAGAACAAGTAAAAAAACGGTATCAAAGAAAAGGATAAAAAAGTCTTCTTTGTTCGAAGACCACGTTAAACTCTGAAAGTAACAACTGTAGTAAAAACTGTATAAAAAACAACAGCTGTGTTAGATAAACAGTAACAATGACAAAACTGTAAAGAATAACAATCTTCTATCCTCCTTTATTCAGCATCTCCGCTGAATCCTCGGCATTCGAGTAATTGGCAGCGTTCAATGCCAATAGGTTTCTGCTGCAACCGCCAGTTGTATTTTCTGTAGCATAAATCCAAGGGCTTAATGCTGGAATGAAACTGTAGGACAGTTCCTAATGACATTTGAGGCTGTTTGAATGGTTTAAGGTTTGTTGCTTGTGCACCAACATCTTGCCGAGTCGACGACGATACACCAGTGTTGTCCTTCCATTTGGTGCTGTCAATGAAGGGTGTGTCAGCACCCACTGGGACCAGCAAGACCAACTCCACTAGTTGGTTCCATGAATGTTCGCCCACTGGGAACAGCTAGACCAACTCCACTAGTTGGTGCTCGAATGTTCGCCCATGGAGAATTGCAAATCCAACTCCACTAGTTGGTTCACTGAAGACCTGTTGCTGGTTGTCAGTACTGGGCCGACGACATTGGACCCAGTAGTCCCCTTGTGCATGTCAGCGCCGTGGGAAGTCGTGGTTGGTACTTGTGGTTGAGAACAGAGGCTTCAATGCTCGTGTTGCTCATGTACCGGTACAGTGCAGAGGTAGAGTGTCAATAATTAATTATGTTGACTAGATCTAACTATTAATTGGGTTATTTTGTTATTTTGTAGTCAATTATCAGGGTTAGTGTGTGTGAGAGACCGAAGGCCCAGTTGGTTATAGAGTGCCAACGTTGTAGCTCGATGTAGTTGAAAATCTCCGACATATTGTGGAGGAGTTGCCCGAAAGACGATATTTGCCACATCAGCCGCGGCAACGATTTGAATAAGCACTTACGTTATTCAATTGGTTGAGGTCTTTATGGTTGAATTGATTACTATGTTGCTGAGAAGTCGCCAATCGTCTTCTCTGTCGTTGAGAATTAATATAATATTCAGAAGGCGTCGATCGTTTCCTCCATGACTGAGATATATTCTCGGCTATGAAGACGTCTTCTCTATTGTTGAAAATAATATAATGTTGAGAAATCGCCAATCATCTCCTGTATTGTCGAGTAGTCTACTCTGTTGTCGAGAGTAGTACCATGTTGAGCAGTTCTGAATCGTCTCGGAGGTTGTTGCTCTCCTTTGTTAGGAGTAATATAAGCTTGAGAAGTCGTCGATCATCTGCTTTGTCGTTGAGATGTCCACTCTGTTGTTGGGAGTAATATAAGGTTGAGAATTTGTCAATCATCTTCTTTGCTGTAGAGATTTCTATTCGAATTTGAGAAGTACTAAATGTTGAAAGGTCGTCAATCATCTCGTTTGTCGTTGAAATGATTTCTCGAAGGGTGCCGGCATCTTTCCTTGTTCTTCATCTTCTATATCCTCTCATCCTGTTACCGAAAGCCCAGCTGAGACACCGACTCTGTTGGAGTGGTGCCCCCAGACACGTGATTCGCTGTGCCTGGGCGGTAATAAGAGGGTGCCCCCAGAGCGTTGCTCCCAGGCGGCGAGAAGCGAAGAACCCCAAACACGTGACAGATGTGCCCAGGTGGCGAGAAGCGACAAATCCTGGACGCGTGGCAGCGATGCGTCCAGGTTTCGAGTAGCGGTGAACTCCAAATCCGTGACCGCTTTCCGATTACATGATCTCCCGACGGGTGCCGGCATCTTTCTTGTTCCTCATCTTCTCTATCCCCTAATCCTGTTACCGAAAGCCCAGCTTAGACACTGACTCTGTTGGGCCCCCAGACACGTGATTCGCGGTGCCTGGGCGGTGGTAAGAGGGTGCCCCCAGAGCGTTGCGTCCAGGCGGCGAGAAGTGAAGAATTGCGACACGTGACGGATGTGCATGGGTGGCGAGAAGCGGCAAATCCTGGATGCGTAAGTAATGAGTCCAGGTGACAAGAAACGGTGCGCCCGGAACGGATGTAGATGTAGCGATGAAGACCGCAATTCCCGGGGTTCTTGGATTTGTTCATCTCCAATTCGATGTTCGGAGTTGATATTGCAGGTGTAGGACCGGAAGTGCCTTTGTTGACAAACCTTGCTTAGTACTGACCGCTTGCGATTGAAACCTGACCCGTCAGCTTAGTTTTCTACAGGAAGGGAGTTCCAAAACTCTCCGGTTTCCCTTATGTTGTTGCAGGTGACGCTTGATTTTCCATGAGAGCTTCTAGCTCTGTCGTTGAGCCTGATTTCAACACGCTTAGGTTTAATTGAATTGTCCTCTTGACTATTTTGCCCGATGGGTCATCGTCCTCTTCTTGAGGTTCTTTTAGTGTACGCGGGGCTTACCTAAATCCTGTAGCGTGGATCGTGAAAAGTACCCCCAACATCGTTGAAGAGGGAGCCGAATGATGTCCTTAACCGAAATACTGGAACCGATTAGAATGTTCCTTGATTTACCTGCTGTGAATTCTGCAGAATTAAATAAATGAACAACCTCGGATATTAAAAGTGGACTGTAATTTAGATTGTTAGTTGATTACTAATTAATTTATTGTTTGACTTGTGTTAAAGTTGAAATTTTTTGTTTTGTTTGTAGACGCATTTATTCACAAAGTCTTTTTTATATTTTACAATTTTAGTCTAAATGCTAAACCTATCTTAATAATTTTACTACATAATGTAATTTACTGGCTCTTCACAAGCACTCTAAATTATAAAATATTATATGCTTAATTTATGCCTTTCAGCTTACATTTTCTTTTATTTATTCTTAATATAATACACATACATTATAAAAAAAATAAACTGTTATCTTAGAGGTCTACCTCTTCTTCTTTTCGAAGCATTATGACAAAAAAAATAATTTTTTTTTTTTTTTTTTTTTTTTTTTTTTTTTTTTTTTTGAGGATGCAAAAATTTTAAAAACAAAACAATAAGTGCTGTCTGGCCTATTAGAGATATCGCTATTGTGGACAATTCGTTTATCCCTAGCACCACGGAAAGCGTGGTATGTAATAGGTATTCCACCCTCATCTTGGATTAGACCTTTTCCGTCCAAGAAGAGGAACGCCTCTGGGGGAATGAACCCGTTCTGGAGGGTACTCTCCAGATACATATCGTTCGGATAAGATTATTTACACTGCACATTGCCCTTGCAATGTGGCCACGAATAATTTTTATAATGAAGTTGTCTATCCTAGTTAGTCCTGATTTATCATACAGGGTTTTATTAGGGTAAAATTTCTGGTATCGTGTCTCTGGTGTTCTATTAAGTCCGAGGCAGGAACGCAAACACTGTCTCTCGAACACGCGAATCTTTTCCATGTAGAATGGGGATATATTGTACCATATTGGACAGCCATAGACCAACACTGGTCGGATGAATGCCGAATATGAAATTATTTTAACTTTTGGATTGAGAATGCTGCTTCGGAATAGACTTTTTGTGGCAACAAATGCGTTTCTTGCTGCAGAGAGAGTGACTGCTATATGCTTGTCAAAGTATAAATACTGATCAAGCCAAATACCGAGATATCTGACTACAGTTTTCACTTGTAGTGGGAGATTATTATTCCCTACGATAGAGAAGTTTTTCCAATTGTACTTTGTATCCTGAGAGGCCCTGGAGAGAGGTGTTCTGAAAAGGATAGTCTCGGTTTTGTGGAAATTAATTTTTAGTTTCCAGTCATTACAAAAACGTTTTATTTTATTGAAGTCGTCCTGGAGAAGTCTATTGATGACATCTATTTTCTCTCCTGTTCTGTATACCACAATGTCGTCTGCGTATGCAATGGCATTGTTAAGCTTACCTACTAAATCACTGGTGTAAATATTAAACAGAATGGGAGAATTCACCGCCCCTTGTTGTAAACCGTTTGTAATTTTGAAGGTCTTGCTTGAGAATATATCTCCGCATTTTACCACAAATTGCTTGTCCGTTATCATTTCGTAAATGTTGTACAATAGATAATGAGGCATTCTCTGGTTTTCTAACTTATGAAGAAGTCCTTCTAACCACACGGTGTCGAAAGCCTTTTCAAAGTCAACTAAGCAGGCACCTGTGCATTGGCGCTTTGTCTTGTTCCATTGTATGTCGGAAACAAGCTTTGACGCGGCATGCACCGTACTATGTCCCGCTTTAAAGCCAAACTGGTTGTTGGGGATGATTTCATTTTCATCACACCAGTTCATCAGTGCTTTGTTTATGATCTTCTCGTAAACCTTGCTGATATTTGGCAGCAAGCTAATCGCACGAAGGTTGGTTGGATTGGTCCTGTCTTTGCCCTTTTTAGGGATGGGGTGGACTATTGCAGTTTTCCAGTGGGTTGGATAGTATGCCTTATTTAAGACGTTGTTGAATAGCGTAGTGTAGATTTTTACTGCTTCAGGAGGCAAATGTTTTAAAACTACATTTGGGATGCTATCTATCCCAGAAGACTTTTTGCTTTTGATTGACTTAAGGATGTTCGTAAGTTCATCCTTACTCACAAACATATTCATATTCTGGTTACTCCTGGGGGAGTCCGCTCTGTTATTTTCACTGAATGTGGTAAAACTACGGTTTTGGTTCCTCCAGGTACAAAGTTGATTTCTTAGTGAGCTGTAGGTCTGGAATGCGTTGTTTTCGAGGATCGTATTGGAGTGAGTGGATTCGTTCACTCTGTATACTGCTTCGAAACATGCACCAATTGAGTTCACTTTGTCTTGCGTGTCTTCGACTAATATTACTTCATCGTTGGAGTTGATATGCTCCAGATTGAGTCCTGAGTTCAGCATTGCTTGACAATTCTCAGGAGTCCGTGGGACCCGCAAATATGGAATGTCATTGTGATCTTTCTTTCGAAAAGTTTTATTGATTTGTGAGAACATATTCGATCCGCTAGCTTGAATGGCTTGTATTTTGTTCTTCCACTCTTCATTTATTCTTGAACGGTAATTGTCACGGATCAATTTTTGGAGATTTTTGATTAGGGACTTAAGTGTTCTTATTTCCTGACTATTTGGGTCGCTGAACTGTCTATAAAGTATTTTCAGCTTTGAGAGCATAATGCTCTTTTGCTTATACAAAGCGTCAATTACTGATGTCCTGTACTTATTAGTATAACCGTCGGTATGGGGAGCTTTAGGTATGGAACGATTCATTGCATTGGTAATAATATCGTCCAATGTTGTTAAGTAATGATCGATTTCGTCGTTATGGAGGTTTCTAATAGTCGGTGGGTCTATGGCACTGTTACGAAGTTCTTTTTTTATTAATCGATCAAAGCGTGACCAGTGAGCTTTTCGAAAATTGAAAGAGTGGATCTGGTCGAACTGCTCTAGTGAATATTGTTCATTTGGGACTTCAATTATGGCTCCAAATCCGTAGTGATCGTTATCGTAATCGATTGTGCGAAGACAGTTTCGCGTAGTTAGATCTGTGCCTGGCAAGTTTATTCGATCGTCTATCATAAGTAAATCCAGAAATGAATTTCCTTTAGGATAAGACGGTGTACTTGTGGCGTACAGTTCTAATCTGCGCTCGATAGCATTCATTTGCCACCAATCATATAAAGCATTGCCTCTTGTGTTCGTGGTTAAGTTACCCCAAGCACTATGCTTGGCGTTGAAATCACCCGCTATTAGGAAATAGTTGTTTTCCGAGTCTAATTTCAGGTGTCGAAATAGCATATCAATTTCATTGATAAATTGCTTACACTGGGTAGCTTGAGGGGCATAAATGGAGACCACATACAGGTGCTTTTGACTTCTCAACGGAATATCTATTATGCAGGCTTCCAGCACCTGAAATTTGTGTACTTCTGTACTATAAATTACCTTATGATAAAGACCTTTTTTAATTAAAACTGCAACCCCACCCCCTTGAGTAGAATGTGGCCTGTCACGTCTGATTATCTTATAGTTTTTATAGACAATCTTGTGCCTTTGGTTTAGCTTAGTTTCACTAGCCAAAAGTACATCAGGGGATTCGACTTCAAGCATGTTGCCTAGATTATCTCTTCTGTCTATGTGTATTAGTGAATTTACGTTCACCGAAATAATTTTTAGTTTTAGTTCAGTTAGAGGGTTGAAGATTTGGATAGAAGGAGTTATTTGAAAACACAGCCGAACAGAGCATATCTATTCGGGCCATTTGTTCCGTCAGTATTTTTTTAAAATTAGCAAATTGTGTTTGCATGGCCGATATCATATTTAATATCTCAGGTTGCGCATCTACTGCCGGTATTTGCCCATTGGTATGTGAGGATTCCACGGGGACTCGTTGCATAGAATTGCCCGTGATTTGTGCATATGATACACGCGGGGCAACGAAATTATTATAAGAACGAGTTTTAATTTTTTTCTCTTCTGCCACTTGCTTTTGTTTTGATTCCCACTTTAACTTCATATGTTGAAATTTGGGTCAGCCTCTAAAATTTGCCGTGTGTCCTGTATTTTTACATAGGACACATGACAGTGTTTCCCTATCCGGAAGCTGTTCCTTTCCCAGCGGACATTCGCCCATGTTATGGTCGGCGAGGCATTTTACGCATCTGAATTTCATATTGCAGTTTGATGCAACGTGTCCAAGTCGTTGACAGCGCATACATTGCAGTACGCGCTCAGATTTTCTAATTTTTTCCCAACTTATAATTTGGTGGCTTAGACATTTTATATGTATAAGCGCATCAACTTTACTATTAGGACTTAGAGATACAATGTAGAAAGGCAATTTGCGGTTGCACTTTCTAGAATTCGCAGTTGAAAACGGTCTCACACCTGTAAATTTTAAACTAGCTGTTTCAACCGTTTTTAATTCCTCGAGTATCTCCTCTGGGGAGAACGAAGGATCAACTCCTTTTAAGAGTATGGAAATTGATTTTTCTGATTTGGGGTGTACGTGTAGTACTCGTATTTTGCCCTTCCCAAAGCAGACTTTACTTTATTGTAACCTTCTAGATCTTCGTACAAAATTTTAGTTTTTTCAGCACTAATTCTTTTTGTTTTAAAATCTTTACAAGTCAACTCACCCAACTTCATTATATCTTTCGCTTCTATGTAACTGATGACAATTGGAGGTATTTTTTCCTTTTTTGGTTGCTGTTGTTGCTCGTCCTTGGCTGTCTTTGTCGGCTGCAGTTGTTTGTGATGCTGGTGTTGAGCGTCCATTGTTTCGCTTATTTGTAACGAATGTTGATGCTGCCGCTGGTGATTTGTTTTTTGCTCTCTTTTTGCTTCGGTTTCATTCCGTCTTTTGTTTCGCTCTTCCAGGGCTGCTCGTACTTGTTTGGAAAGTTCTTCTCGTTTTTTGATGAGATCAGCAATTAAGCTGTTTAGGTCATCGTCTCCTTCGGGAATGTTTGACTCCAGTATCTCCAATTCCTTAAATTTGTTCCCTGCTCCTGAGTAACAAGTATCCTTGGCAGGTATATTTTCTTCTGTGACGGTTTTTTCGTCACATTTGATTTTTGTCGTTCCATTGACGGGTTTGAGCGGACTTTATTTGCCACTGGGCTGTCATCTATAATTGACACTTCGTTTTTCCTTTTGGTAATTTTTTTGATTGTTTTTGAATTACCGACTACACATGAGTGTGCCATTTTTAATTCGTCGCTCTTTGTCTTGCCCATTTGGGTTTCGAAACACACACACACACTCGTTTTTTTTTTTTTTTCTTTTTTCGCCGTGCAACGCCGGCCGAACTCCGAAAAACACAGTTTATTCACGAATTCACGCACACACGCACTCGATATTCTTTGTTTTAAAACTGCTCACCGTCTTACGATGTTTGTTGCTTGACGAACGACGAGCGACTGTTAAAGTTGAAATGTAAGTTGGATCGTGAATCCATCTATATCATCGATGACTTCTTGGACGTAGTCCTCTTTTGGATCGTGAATCCTTCTATGTCATCGATGAACCTTTGGACGTAGTCCTCTTTGGATCGTGAATCCCTTTGTGTCATCGATGGCTTCTTGGATGTAGTCCTCTTTTGGATCCTGAATCTCTCTATTTCATCGATGACTTCTTGGATGTAGCCAAACATTTCATGCCAGACAAAATACTTAAATTATAGCTTCATTATCTTATATTATAACTTACTGGTCCTTCGCTGACGCTCCAAGCTAAACATTACATAACTATTGTGTAATTTACCTTTCGGCGACAGAACTTTGTTTGTGGCTGTACTTATGATTAATTGAATGACAAAGAAACATTTGGAAAACTTTGTGTCGAATTTTGTTGTTGTTTTTTTCTTAAAATTCAACATACCTATTTTTTTTTAATTTTATTTAAAAGAACTTAACTTAACTTAACTTAAATCTTATACTACCCTAATTCTAGAAAAGCTAAGTCTATGTAAGTTCCCTGATGAAACTGTTATTCTATACCGACGTTAGTATCCAGGTCTTTATATGCCATTCAACCACCAGAACTGTTGACGCTGTCCAATACTATCGTCCCGGTCTCTGTGGGAGATAGCCCTACTGAAGCGCAAGAGCTCTTCTTCGGTGCGCGTTACTTCCCGGTCGTAGCATAATCGCCCGTCTACCGATGATCTACTTACATGATAGATCAGCGGAAGTCCGGATCTATCCTGTATAAGCGCTTTCATGTTCAAATCAAGGAACGCCTCTGGTGGAACAAAACCGCTGCGACGCAAGTTCTCATAGTACAGGGTATTTGGATAATAAGCCCCAAAAATTTGGTCATTGGAAGAGCTTATTGTTCTCACAATATGTCCTCTGATTAATTTGATCATAAAATTTGATACGTGTTTTTTAACAATTATTATTTTTTGGTTTTTCCCACAAAACGTACTCCCCTTTTAATCGCTCTTCAGGGTGTATTCCTGGCTGATACCACTCCTGTGTGTGTCCTCGCACCGGTCTTGGGATTGGGGAAAGAAGACTCTATTTTGCTTTTTCTCTGTCTTTATTTTATAATCTTTCATAAAGTCGTTAATTCACTTAAAACCACATACAATCCTTTAAATTATAATTTTTCATACACTTAATTCTAGACACAATTCTTTTCAAATTCTCTAAATTATAGTTTTTCATAAACTATTAATTCTGGCCACAATCCTTTTCAAATTCTTTTAATTATACTTTTTCATACAGTCGTTAATTCTGGACACAATTCTTTTCAAATTCTCTATTTTATAATCTTTCATAATTATTTCAGTTCTTTATTTTATTTTAAATATACTTTTAAATATACAACCCGCACAAACCACATGCGTTCACGACACCACTTTAAGAGAGATTTATATTTTAATCTTGTGCGGGGCGACGACCACATTAGCTCAACGCGTACGTTATGTTATATTAACATTTAAACACGCTCACACAACTTACCGGCTTCCGGCTGGCTAGCCCGTCTTCTTCGCTGGAAGTTTGTCCAGCGGCTTCCGACTGGTGCCGGTCCCTGCTCCAGCGCTAAAAATGTTATATAATTCTTCCGGCGTCTTCCTTCGTGATAGGTTATCTTGCGGCTTGACTATTGGCCGGGGACTTCCTTCGTGTTGGTGATCTTCCACTGGTTGACTGGAGGTTGGGTGGATGCCGGGGTCTTCCCTCGTGTGGTTTTCTTAGCTGGGAGTTGATTGGTCAGTGTCCCAATTGTAGGTGTGAGGGGGGTTAGGCGAGGGTGCGTACGGCCTTCTTCCGTGGTGTGGGCCAAAATGTTGTATTAACATTTAAACACTATCACACAACTTACCGGCTTCCGGCTGGCTAGCCTGTGTTCTTCGGCTTCGGGCTTATTCGCCCGTAGGTTCTCCTCTTCGCTGGAAGTTTGTCCAGTGGCTTCCGCCTCGTGGAGTCCGTAAAATGTGATGTCCCCGTTGGAGGAGCGAGAGTGGTTAGGCGAGGGTGCGTACTGCCTCTTTCCGCGGTGTGGGGTCTGGCCAGGGGATTACTTCCCTGCTCCAGCTTTGGTCCTTGACCGGTTAATGGTGTGGGCCCTGTCTTCTAGAGGGGCCGTCGCTGGCCACTTCGAGCCCACCTTGGGTTCCCTCGACACCTTGGTGTTCCTTCGGGCTGGTGCACAAAATGTTGTATGCTTACCGAAAGGCTTCTGGAATGGGGTGTTTGGCCCGGGGGTTTTGTGCTGTTCTTTATTTTGTGGTGGTTCCAACCTCTTTGTATGTGGGAACGTCTGTTAACTGCTTGGTGCGTCAAGCCCGTGTGCTTAGCGGCGGTTATCTCAAACGTGTTATAGTTGGCTTATCTACTTACCATCTGGCTGGTTGGGTTCCTTCTGTAACTGATGTGAAGGTAGGGGTTCTGGACTTCCGGTGGTCCCCCCGAGGTTGGCCTTCCTCGGCTGAGGGACCTTGGCCGGAGTCTTCTCCTTTGGGACGCCCTGTTGGGACCCCGCTGAACCGATGGTGTTTTAAATAACAAGGCCGACTATTTTTTTTTTGTTTATTCTTACTTTATAATATATTTATTTCGTTTAGTTTAATTTTAACTATTTAATTACGATGAAGTGCCACACTTGGCTGTCGGATTCTAATTCTTTAAACGATGTGCCACTCTTTGGCTGCCTGATACTAATTCTTTTTCTCCTAACGGAGCTCCCCTTTTTATATCAATTAATTTACGGTAAAAGAAACAAAAAACCCCACATACATTCCCACGGTCGCAGCTGTCCTCCAGACAGTCACCTGACGCCAGTTGCAGTCGACGGCCAGGCCAACGACGGTGAGAATCGCAGCGTTGCGAAAATTGGGTTGGGTGTCGGATGCGATCGTCCAGGTGATGAGTACTTTGGGGAATTGCAGATTTGCAATTCAGGTGGGAGTATGAAAATAAATGCATTCCAAGGTTATTCGTTTGGAATACGAAAAATGTGGGAGAATGCAAGATTGCATTTTTTGTATGGGGTATGGAATGCGTTTGGCAATGTGTTGACATGTGATAAGGTTTCACATGCTACACCGAAAGAATTCTATAGATTGTAGCAAGAATTTATTGATGCTAATAATTAAGCGATATTAATTATATAACAAAATACCCATCCTATTTATGCAGGCTTCGGTATATAAAGCCTCATTTGAGTAGTACTTTTTGTAGTTCGATTCCGGTGGTCGATATAATCTGAGACAAGTCCTGAGACACTTCCTTTCGAACACCCGAATCTTTTTCATCAAATGTGGGCCTATGTTAAACCACACTGGATAACCATATATAAGTATTGGCCTGACTAACGTCATGTAGCATATGACTTTTACCCTACTGTCAAGTTGGCTACGATGAAATAGCCCCCTTGTCATAGCAAACGTTTTCCTAGCTTTGACCAAAGTAGCCTCTACATGTCTGTTGAAATACAGATATTGATCTAGCGAGGTGCTAAGGTATTTAACTACACTCTTGGTTTCCAGTTTTTCTCCATGCGGTTCCACGATAACTAAATTTGTCGTCTACTCATTTTAGCAGAGCTTTGTTAATAGCCTTTTCAAATACTTTACAGATGCTTGGGAGTAAACTTATCGAACGCATGTTCATTGGGTTTGTACAGTGTTTGCCCTTTTTTGCGATGGGCTAAGTGATAGCTGTTTTCCAACGCGCGGGATAATATGCATTATTCAACGCGTTGTTAAACAGGACCGTGTATATATCTATTGCCATTGAGGACAGGTTCTTGAGTACGATGTTAGGTACTCCATCTATTCCCGCCGACTTTTTGCTTCTTAATGAGTCGAAGATACTCTGGATTCCTTCCCTAGCAATTAAAAGGCTATTAGCCCCACCATTGGCATTAATGTCAATTGACAGATTATCGTCACTGAATTCGGTAAAACCCGGATTCTCCGATTGCCAATGTGAAATTTCATTCTGGAGGTGCAGGTGATTCAGTAGAACTCTGTGCTCCAGGTCGTGATTTCGACGAATGCTTTCATTCACCTTGTACATTTCCTGAAAGACATCTCCCACAGCGTTCAACTTTTCCAAAGGATCTTCGATCATGAAGAGGTCACTATTGAGCATAGCGTTCTCTGTATCTATGCCAATGTTGGTTAGCAGCTGCTGGTTTACATCAGTACGTGGAATTTGGAGACACTGAATCTCGTTTTGATTATTTCTCCGAATATTTTATTTATTTGTGGGAACATATTCGGGTTATTCGTTTTCATAGCTCGAATTCTGTTGTTCCAATACAAACTTGTTGCTAATCTATAATTAGCTTTAAGTAATTGTTGGAGGTTTTTCAATCGGGATTTCAGTGATATTATCTCCTGGTCTTGTCTGTCTGTAAACTGTCTGTGTAATTGTTTTAGTTTCGATAGCTGTCTGCTCTTTTTCTTGTGGATTGCGTTTATTGTTGTGTTTCTGTACATGTTTATGTGATCTGTAACTGTTGTTCTGGGAATTGTTTTGTCCATTGTTTGTTTTACGGTTTCGTCCATTTGTTGGATGTATTTGTCAGGTTTCTGTTTACTGGCAGATTAAAATCGTTCGAACGAAGTTCTCTTGTTAATAATCTGGTGAACTGAGGCTATCGTATTGCCCCGTAGTTATAGGGTTGCGGGATCACGAATTCCTCCAGATCTGCGAGATCGTTCGGATGCCCTATTACTGGCGTGAATTCACAGTGATCACGGTCCTATTCAATTATCCGTAAACAGTTTCTGTTTCATCTGTTGGGGGTAAGTAGTCTCAGTCGTGAGTCAATTAGCAAGATATCTAATAACGATCTACCTCTAGGGAACGATGGGTATTCCGTAGCTAGTAGGTCAGTTCTATCTTCAATATGATACTGATCTAACCAGCCAGCCAACTGATTTCCTCTGGCATTAGATATATAATTTCCCCAATTTTTATCCTTGGCGTTCATATCTCCCCTAGGATAAAGTAGTTTTTATCCAGGCGGAATTGTAAGCATCGAAAGAGTATCTCGAGCTCTGCTATAAATAGGTTATGTTGGTGCTCCTCGGGTGCATAGACCACAATCGCATACAAGCCCCTTCCTTGCTGATGGGGCCGGAATAGACTTCTTGTCATAGAATATGTGCTTTTAACTGCGGAGTGGGACGCTGCTATGTGCTTGTCAATATGTAAATACTGGTCTAGCCAGATGCCAAGGTATCTGACTACAGTTTTCACTTGCAGTGGAAGGTTATTGTTACCTACAATGGAAAAGTGTTTCCAGTTGTATTTTGTATCCCTCGAGGCCCTGGATAGGGGCGTTCTGAAAAGGATAGTCTCGGTTTTCTGGAAATTACTCTTTAATTTCCAGTCGTCGCAAAATTGTTTTATTTTGTTGAAGTCATCTTGAAGGTGCCTATTGATGACGTCTATTTTTCTTCCTGTTCTGTACACCCCTATGTCATCGGCATACGCAACGGCGTTTTTCAGAGAACTCACTAGATCACTAGTGTAAATATTGAATAGAATGGGAGAATTCACAGCTCCCTGCTGTAAGCCATTTTTAATTTGGAAGGTCTTGTTGGAGACTATGTCCCCACATTTCACCACAAAATGTTTGTCCATTATCATATCATAAATGATGTATAATAGATATTGCGGCATAACCAGGTTTATTATCTTATAGACAAGTCCTTCTAACCATACGGTTTCGAAAGCCTTTTCAAAGTCAACCAAGCAGCCGCCTGTACATTGTCGCTTTGCCTTGTTCCACTGTATATCGGAAACAAGTTTCGTCGCTGCATGAACTGTATCATGTCGCGCTCGAAAACCAAACTGGTTGTTGGTGTGACAGTATTTTTCGCTGGTCTTGCCACAGAAAATCAATTAATGTTTAATTTTACCTGTGATCCGGGAAAACGATGGTCAGGAATGTATTGTGTTCCTGTTCTCGGCCAGATTAGTCCCTTGAAACAGCTCTCCAGGTCAGTGATCAGGATTGTCTTCGCTGCGTGCCGCCTGGTGAGATTTCCATTCCCAGTCAATTGTTTATATGCTTTTCGAATATCTTGAGTAGTTGCATGACGAGTCACTCTAAGAATTTTATATGGGTCACCTAAATTTATGGTGCATACAATTTTGTTGACCTCCAATTAACTGGGTGCACAAATTTTGCCTGATGATTTATCAATTTTGAGAATTACTCTGCCTCAGTTTGGAATCGATGTACAATTTTTGCAAATTTGCTTTTTCCTCTACGAAAATTTCTACACCAAATTGATCTTTTTGTCTGACAGTTATCAGATTTATTTCAACTTTTTCATATAATTTTAATTTTAACAAATTTTAACTTTTTTTTGTGGGTCTTTTAATAATCTCCGGGACAAGGGCCAAAACCGAATTTTTTACTGCTTTTCTCCCTATCGAAAACGGAATCTCTGTCACCGTACATCAAAAAACATTGACCCGTTCTCTCTCTCGCTCCCCATTCACGTCCACTTCGAAAACCGAATTCGAAGTCGAAGAACTGCACGATCCACACCCGAATCGGGGCGTGTTCGAATACTCACTTCTGGATCGTGCAACTCCTCCACCACCTTACCATCATACCACCTTAAAACAAATTATATTAAAATTACAAAATGATTAATTGATGGGGTGGCGGACGCACGTAACATTGGTTATGATATCGTTTTCATCACACCAACTCTTCAGTGCTTTGTTTATAATTTTTTCGAATACCTTGCTGATGTTGGGAAGCAGTCTGATCGAGCGCAGATTAGCTGGATTGCTCTTATCCTTACCCTTTTTGGGGATAGGGTGGACTACTGCAATCTTCCAATGGGTTGGATAGTGTGCATTGTTTAGAGCGTTGTTAAACAAAGTAGTGTATATGTTCACTGCTTCGCGAGGCAAGTGCCTTAGAACCACATTTGGAATGCTATCTAATCCAGATGATTTTTTATTTTTTATTGATCTAAGTATGTTTCTAAGTTCATCCTTGCGCACAAACATATTTATATTTTCATTTCTGACGGGGAAATCCGCTCTATTATTTTCGCCGAATGTGATGAAACTACGGTTTTCGGAACGCCAGTTGTGAGTTGATTGCGCAGCGAGCAATGTCTTTGTCGGGCACTGTTTTCAATTTCAGTGTTAGAATGAACTGATTCGTTAACTCTGCACACTGCTTCGAAACAGGTTCCAGTTGAATTCGCTTTCTTTTGTGGATGTGCTCTAGGGTGAGTCCTGCGTTCAGCATTATCTGACAATTCTCGGCAGTCCGTGGAATTCGGAGACAGGGAATGTCATTGTGATCTTTTCTTCGACATATTTTCTTAATTTGTGAGAATATGTTCGGTCTGTTTGTTTGAACAGCTCGAATTCTGTTGTTCCACTCCTCATTTATTACTGCTCGGTAATTATCCCGGATCAGGTTTTGAAGATTTTTAATCAAGGACTTGATTGTTTTAATTTCATTGCTATTTGGGTCACTGAACTGCCTATAGCACAATTTCAGCTTTGAGAGTAGAGCGCTCTTTTGCCTATACAAAGCATCGATAGTTGCATTTCTATATCGGTGGGTATAGTCATCCATATGAGCTACTTTGGGGATGGAACGATTCATTATGTTAGTAACAATATCGTTCATAGTTAGGAGGTAATGATCGATTTCATCATTACGAAGGCTTCTATTAGTCGGTGGGTCTATGCCAATGTTGCGTATTTCTCTTTTTACTATGCGATCGAAACGCGACCAATGTGCTTTTCGGAAATCGGAAGAGTGTACCTGGTCGTACTACTGAAGTAGATGGTACTCGTTTGCCACGTGTATTATGGCTCCAAGTCCGTAATGATCGCTATCGTACTCAATTGTGCGAAGACAATTTCGAGTAGTTACCTCGGTATGTGGTAACTGAATTCGATCATCTGTCATAAGTAAATCCAGGAAGGAGTTACCTCTTGGATAAGACGGCGTACTTGTAGCGTACAATTCTACTTTTTTCTCGAACGCATTTGTTTGCCACCAATCAAACAAGGCATTGCCCCTTGTGTTCGATGTCAGATTGCCCCAGGCACTGTGCTTGGGGTTAAAATCACCTGCCATTATAAAGTAATTGTTTTCCGAATCCAACTTGAGACTTTGGAAAAGCGTATCGACTTCACTGATAAATTGAGTACACTGAACAGATTCAGGAGCGTAAGCAGCGACTATATATAGATGCCTTTGACTTTTTAGAGGGATATCTATAATGCATGCCTCTAGCACCTGGAATTTGTGTACTTCCGTGCTGTAAACGACCTTGTGGTGAAGAACTTGTGGCGGTTCCGCCAAACCCCACGGTACAATTGTAGTGCTCTAAAAAGCCCTACCACCTTTTTCCCCATCCATACATCCTAATCCCAGAAATCCTACATCAAAACATTAAATCCTATCAAAATCCTGAAAAACCAAAACCAAATCCAAAATTCGCAATAAACGAATCAAAATATTCGTTTATCGCTTTGCATTTGCCCCACGGCATAATCTCAATTCAAAATCCAGAAATACATTTCAATCTGGTAATTTCCCTAGAAAATTAAACAAACCAAATCCATGGCAAATCACACCAGATGTTCGAATTTGCCACAAGCAAACAATACCCAAATACCATTTCAAATCCTCACACGCAAATAGATTGATGAAGATTCAGAAAGCTGAATCTTATCTAAAACAAACATTGAGCATCGCACGAAATGTATTGAAAATCGAGATTGTTGCACGAAAATGTGTATCTTTGGGATACAATTTTCGATTCCTTTTCCTTTATAAAGGAATAGTATAGTGATCTCCGGGCCGCAGTTAAATATCATCCGTTGTCCCTGAAGGAAAATATCCTGGAGAAGGGCGAAGTTCAAATTAAAAATAAATAAAATACTAAAAGGAAAAACGAGCCTTCT
Organism: Microdon myrmicae; assembly: GCA_963931805.1. Lineage (NCBI taxonomy): Eukaryota > Metazoa > Arthropoda > Insecta > Diptera > Syrphidae > Microdon > Microdon myrmicae. The sequence goes on from OZ007496.1 coordinate 247,150,719, forward strand.
TTTTCATTTTACTGGTGAGAAAAGCATAGGTACACCCTCAAAGAGAATACTTCTGAAGATCTGGAGTATCACCTGGCCCCCCACGGAAACCAGCGGACTTGCGAAGACTGAGGCCAAACTAAAAGGACGTTACTCTTCCCTCTGGATCAGAGGAAGCACGGTTAACGACCCCTTGTAGGACAAGATTTCAGGAGCGGTCTGTTTTTAGAGATCGCCTTGTCCTTTTAAGGATCAGGAGACTCGCGTCCTGAAACTAACCCCTACTAAACACAACAAAAAATTTTGGTGGCAGCGCGTGGGATACCCAAAATCCCCTACCAAAGAGAACACTGGTAAAATTATCCACGAAGGACGTCCCGATATTGCAGAATTTCAAAATCGTCTATAACTGATTCCTGAAGACATCAAAGACACGCACTCCAGGCGCTTGAAGGAAGACATTTAAAACTGGCGGGATAATACTTGCGATATCCCCTAACAACAAAAACAGTGAAGCAAAATTTCTTTTAAAGCGTATTCCGGGGCTAACACCGGAACAGTAACATTAAACCCTTTTTTTTTAATTTTTAAAGCGTATACCGGGGCTGACACCGGAAAGGTATTGAAATTTAAAAGCGTTGCCTGGGGCTTGGATACCGGCAAAGTAGATAAAATCAAAGTGCTACGAAAACTGCCACGAGTTCCGTGGAAAAGAGGAAAAATCTTTTTCCTTATACACCAGCACAACATAATCATCAGGAAATTTGCTGCTAGATCCTGACGATAGTGATTAGGACCAGAGAAGAATAAAATAATACATCCAGTGGAGCGAACCCCAGTCAGCAGAAAAACCGATTCCTGTCGCAGCTACAACAACCACAGGTAAAAGAAAATTTTTATTATTAAAGTGAAAAGTGAAACAGAAAGTGAACTCAATTTGATAATTAAAATAAAGATAAAATTCATTTAAGTTTGTCATTTTTTGCGTAGTAATCGGCCTCCAAAATAAATAAATTTTTTTTTATTTTAAATTTTCGAAATCATTAACTAAAGGAGACGCCAAGAATAAATTGAATGTTCAAATACTTTTTTCAAAATTGTTCTTTTCACACGAGGATCAAGAAAAACCCTCTAAAATTTGATTTTTTCTTTTAAATGCAATTAGTTTATATATTTTTTCCTCTCCTAATGGGAATATCCATATAAGTGCCCAGAAGGGATAAAATTATAGTGAAGCAATCAAGGGAACTATAGAAAATATGTTCACCTTTATAGACGAAATTTAAATAAACGTACACTAATATTTATCAAAAATTTTACACATATTTCAATTTACAGAGGCAAAATTTAAATTAAACAAACATAAAAATTTTCATAAAATTGATACGAATACATTTTTCTTAATAAACATATATTTTTAAACGCATATCTTTAACAATTTTCTAAAAACTTTACACATATATATATATATATACATATACACATTTGCTTTTCGGAACTATTTCAACTTCTTTGGGGAAGATTTTCTATCGTTTCTGAGTGATAGCTGAAGGAAAACGGAAAGTTAAAGTCCTTTGCACTTAACTTTGACGTTGTTTTGGACTTTTTTGTGTGTTGATTTTCTTTTACGTTCCTGTGGAAAAACCTATTTCAGGGTCCTTTTCTCTTTTTGCCCGTGACACTTTAGGCCTTGCTCCCCTCGAACGAAAGGAAAATTGTTTCTCTCACAATTAGGAGTAAAATACACTTTACCCAATAGGATCTAACTAACTAAGTTGGAGGACATATTATTCTTGTTGTTTTCGTCTTTTCTCTTGGTTATCGTATCACGATAAAATGAAAATTACATCTCTTTGTTCTCTACCCCTTTTCACCATCATTTGGGAAGGTCTGTTTCACAAATACGTCGTGAGCGACAAAAATAAACCGGGTACGCGTTCGCAGAGACCTGAGCCCGAGCTCATACAAAATCGCGAGGACGAAATATCGGAAACCGTACGTATGGAAACACGCGAACAGAGTTCTAGAATGAACTACGGATTCGGATTAAGCGACATACTGGGACTCGTGCCTGTATTTAACGGTCATCCTGACGAATTAGAGGGTTTCGTCTCTTGTGGAGACATTTTGTTCTCACACGCACAAGATGACAATCAGAAGTCCTTTATTCTAAGGGTGGTCAAAACCAGATTGCAGGGACCGGCGCGTGATTCTATCAGACATAAAATTATTTCTACTTGGGAAGATCTTGTTTCAGAATTAGAGGGAGAATTTAAAGCTCTCATCTCTAGGTCTGCTGCCCAAAATAACTTAGTGGCAACAAAACAGGATAGCAAGGAGGGTGTGAAAGAATTTTCAACTAGACTCACACACCACCTGCATGAATTGGACAGTGCCACATACGCTAGTTCACCTGATCCTGCAGTCAGAACTTATCTTCTGGCTGAAAATCAAAGACTCGCTTTAAATACGTTTGAGGATGGGATACGAAATTCCAGCCTCAAAATCTTAGTAAAAGCGCATGGGGCTTCAAATCTCAAAACAGCCATTAGCTACGCTTTGGAACAATCTCAAAGATTGAACAGCGATAACACAATGGTAACTTCCACTAACAATTTTAGGAGAAATAACCAACCAATTGTTTCTCAAACATGCAACAAGAGGGGACATACTTCTGCGACTTGCTATCGCAACACTAATTTTCCTAATTTCGTCCCCCAACGCATTAAGACAGAGGTTGAACGTCTCCAATGCACATACTGTCGGAAGTATAAGCACACTCAGGCAGAGTGCAGAACCAGGTTAGCTCATATGCGAAACCAGGACCAACCTTCAACGAGTAGAAATCCTTTCAGAACTCAGCCCAATCAATCTCAAAATAGGACAATAACAAACTCGCCCCGCATTGAAAATCGAAATACCCGACAAAATCAAAATATTAACAGGGTATCCAATTCACAACAGGGAAACGAACTCACTCGGGCAGCGAGCAACGGCAATCCTTCTCGAGTGCAGACAATCGCCGATATACACCCCATCCCGATGTAAATTTTCAAATGCGCGTATTTTTCTGCCCTGAATTTAAGGAGCCAGTAATACGTGTAAAATTTAATCCATCGGATAAACCATACTCGACTTTCCTTATCGATACAGGCGCCGACATCAGCCTGATCAAATTAGATAATCCTTGTATTGAACAATCTGTAAACAATTCAGACTCAGTGACTATATCCACCATTGCAGGGAAAACGGCCAGCACATGCGGAAAGGTATTGGGGGAGTTCGAATTCAGAACTGATAGGTACTCCATACCCTTTAAGCATAACCTTTTTGTAGTGGGCAGCAATGTAGAATTTCAACACGATGGCATACTGGGAAGCGATTTCCTCACGAAGCACCAGTGCCACATTAACTTTGAAAAGGGATTCCTTAAATTCGCTGTGAAGAAGAGAACCATGGTAGAACTCGAGCAGCCTTTAGGGAACAAAAATGAGGTCAAGGAAAATATTCAGAATGTCACGCCTTACGAGGTGTCTTCCACGGAAAACATAGGCATTCATGAAAAATTGGATAATACCGTTCGTGAGTCAACATCCGAATCCGTTTGTCTACGGGCCGGATCTGATGCTGTGACAAACACAACGAAACCAACCAGCCTTGAATCTTCCTCTCCCCATTTAAATAAAGTTTGTGGTAACAGAAAAGGTAAGGAAACTGCCGAAAAACTGAGTTCAGGAAAACATGAACCTGAAACTCCAATATCCCCAGTAAATTTAAAACGAAATGCCAAAATCGATCTCATAAAATTGCATTCACGATCTCAACAAATAATGGAGATTCCATTTAAAGGAAAACTCAGTCAAGAACTGATTATAAAAAAATCCGAGATCATGCCAGGGATATATCTGGGTAATAGTTTAACGACACCACAGGACAACAAAATAAAGGTACTATTAATGAACACATTAGACACCGATCAGGAAGTACGCACCAACGACATAGAAGTCGGATGGGAAGATCTGAATGACTACAATGTGTTAAGGGCGGACGAAACCCAAAATCTTCTAAAAAATAGGCTTGAACGGCTAGAATCACTCCTAGAGTTGCGTCATTGTAACCAGGAGGAAAGGAAATCTATCCTGAATATCTGTCGCACTTATAATAACCTATTTCTTCTCGAGGGTGACTACCTCACATATACTGACGCCATAGAGCATCAGATCATCACGGAAGAAGGTAAGCCACCTCTTTATATAAAACCGTATCGCCTACCAGATAGCTCCAAGCAAGAAATTCACAAACAGGTGAATGAAATGCTTCAGGACGAAGTAGTACAACAAAGTTTCAGTCCTTGGAATTCCCCTCTCTTACTAGTACCCAAGAAGGCAGGACCTGGTGGGACAAAACGGTGGAGAGTGGTTGTCGACTTTAGAGCCTTAAATAAAATAACAGTCGGAGATGCATATCCATTGCCCAATATTACTGATATTTTGGATCAGCTAGGAAAAGCTAAGTATTTTAGCACTTTAGACTTAGCAAATGGTTTCCACCAAATACGCATGGACAATAGAGACAAGGCAAAAACAGCGTTTAGCACACCCTTCGGACATTACGAATATAATCGAATGCCCTTCGGACTTAAAAACGCACCCGCCACATTCCAAAGGCTTATGAATAATGTACTCATGGGTCTCCAAGGAATAGAATGTTTCGTCTATGTAGATGATATTGTAATTTACGGATACGATCTGAACGATCACAATTCCCGACTTACCAGAGTTTTCGAGCGAGTACAAAGGCACAATCTGAAAATACAACCAGAAAAGTGTCACTTCATAAGGAAAGAGCTCACCTACTTGGGGCATGTTATTTCAAAGGAAGGTATAAAACCAGATCCAGAAAAAACTAAAGCGGTAAAAACGTTTCCAACGCCCAAGAAACAAAAGGACGTAAAATCTTTTCTCGGTTTTGTAGGCTACTATAGAAAATTTATCCCTAATTTCGCCGAACTGGAAAAACCTTTAAGCAAATTACTCAGGAAGAATGTTCCATTTCATTGGGATGCCTTTTGTGATGAGGCATTCACAACTCTAAAAAGAAAGGTTATTACCCCACCAATATTGGCATACCCAGATTTCAACATGGAATTTATAATAACCACTGACGCTAGCAATGTTGCGTTAGGAGCAGTGCTATCTCAAGGTACAATAGGACAAGATAAACCTATTGCTTTCACTAGCCGAACACTAAACGACGCCGAAACACGGTATACAACGTCTGAAAAGGAATTACTAGCAATCGTTTTTGCATTAGCACAGTTCCGACCATATGTCTACGGACGAAAGTTCACAATAGTAACTGACCATAGCTCTCTACAGTGGCTTATAGGACGAAAGGATCCTACATCCAGACTTATGCGATGGAGAATTCTACTCGAAGAGTATGAGTACACAATCGTCCATAGAAAAGGAAAGCAAAATGCAAATGCTGATGCTCTCAGCCGTATAACAATGACTACCCCAGTCGATCCCATCAAAAATAATATCCTCGTCACCACACGAAGTAAAGCCAAACTCGAAGAAGATGTGGCTGCACAATCATACAAAGATACTACCAATCTTGTATGGCAAGAACAAACAGGGTCCATCTATACCAAGAAGAAACTTGGACTACGTATTATAATCCTCCCATTGATAGACTCTGCCGAGGAAGAAAACCTGGCAGGAAGAATCCCAAACTTCACCAAGCCAGACGTAGGTAAAATTACGTTTCATGAGCAAGATGGGTTATGCGCCACCACATTGCCATTGCCTTTCAGAAACCTAAGCGACCAGGAAACCGCTAAGAGTTCCCTTATTGATCTGAAGAAGATTTGCGAAGACCGGAATTTCAATTCCATTGGAATTTTAGTCCCCTTCATAGAAAACGAATCAAAAGTAGCACTCAATAACTTGCTAAAAGAAACTTTTGCTCACCTCAACGTGACAATGTACGTTTTCTCCAATAAAAAGAAGCTTCTAACAGATCCTAACGAAATACAAAAGTTACTCGCGGAATACCATAACTCACCTTTCGGAGGACATCAAGGAGCCACCCGAACAATCAATAGATTGAAGCAAAAATATTACTGGCGCACAATGACCGCTGACGTTGCGGCGTATATTAGAAAATGTGCCTCCTGCCAAATAAACAAAAGTGGAAGGAATCCTAGAATTCCTATGAAGATAACCACAACAAGCTCCAAACCTTTTGAAAGAGTTGCTTTAGATATAGTCGGACCATTACCAGTCAGCTATAATGGAAATAAATACCTACTAACGTTTCAAGACGATTTGACTAAATTTTCAGGAGCTTACGCACTGGTCAGCGCCGAAACCAAGGACGTGGCCAGAATTTTCGTTGAAAATATCGTCTGCCAGCACGGCATACCATCTTCTCTATTAACTGACCGAGGTGCAAATTTTCTCAGCGCACTTTTTAAGGACATTTGTTCCTTACTTAAAATGAGAAAACTAAACACAGCACCCTACCATCCACAAACGAATGGAGCACTACAACGGAGCCATAGAACTCTGGTGGAATACCTCCGCCACTATGTAAACCAGGATCCTCTCACCTGGGACACCTGGATACCATACGCAATGTTTGTGTATAATACTACACCCCACAGTAATACAGGCTACACGCCACATGAATTACTATATGGTTTCCCAGCCGAAATACCCAGTTCTCTCAGACAAAACCCCGAAAGCACTTATAACTACGACCATTACGCAAATGAATTAAAAATGCGATTACAACATGGTTATCGTACAGCTAAGGGAATACTGATAGAGAAAAAACAAAAATCTAAGGCATACTACGACCAAAAAGTAGGCCGTAAGAAATTTAATGTTGGCGACAAGGTTTTATTAAAGAATCACTCAAGACCTAACAAATTAACCTCCCTGTTGAAAGGCCCCTACGAAATTGTCAAGATCCTATCCGAAGAAAATTCAATCCTCAAAATAGGGAAAGGTACCCGAATAGTCCACAACAACAATATAAAACTAATTGTGGATTAGGCAATCACGAATGAGAAACTCCCAAAAGAAAAAAATAAAAGTTGAGGGAAGGCAAATGTATATATGTATAGACAACCTTACAAGAAATAAATAAATGCATATATGTATAGATAAACTTACAAAAAAAAAATAAAGTCAAAAAAAAGAAAATAACACTACGACAATGTATTTAAAATTTGCCTCAACATTTTCCTTTTCAAATACTTGTAAACAAATAACAAATAACTTTGTAAATATTGTACAAACATTTTAAATAACCAAAATAAACAAACAAAACAAAAAAAAATAAAAAATTTTATATGAAGACAAATAGTAACTCACTTAATAAAATAAGTTTATAAATATCAGACAATATGACTGACTTAATTGAAAAAAATTTTTGTAATAATAAATAATCTTAAGTTATAAAAGGAAAAACACAATATATATATACGAAGAAAAAAAAAAAACGAAAATACAAAAACGAAACTTACGAAACAATGTTAAAATAAGAATTTCTAATATTTATATAAGTACAAAACAATTTTCAACTAAGATATACTAAAAAAGTAAGAACATTTTTGTATAACTCAAAACAAAGAAAAGAAAAAGTTGTAGAATTTAATTGTACGTTCATATACATGAAAAAAAAATTTATATATATAAATAAACGCACGACAAATAAGGACAATGAAAAGTCCTCAAAAAAAAAAGAGATAAAATATGTAAATAATAAAAATTTATTGTAATACACCAAAACAAGAAAAAAAAACCCAAAAGTTACAATACGAAATAATGTTAAAATAATGAATTCAAATACTTATATAATTATAAAACAGTATACAATTAAAACGTATACTCAGAAAATAAGAAAATATTTACTTTAAATCAAAACGAAAATATTTAGAATCAAATGTTTCCTTCTAATACAATATTTAACCAACATGAAAAAAAAAACAACTTATACGAAATTTTAAACCAAATGTCTATTGTACATACAACCAAAACCGAACTAAACGAATATACCCTTAACTCAAAATAAAATAAAATCAAATAAAAACTTTATTTTTGGATAACCAACAACTACTATTAAGCACATTTATACTAAGAAAATTCAAACCTAAAAAACCAAATTATATTTGTACAAAATTTCAAAAGAAAATATTCTAATTATATAAATAACCATCGTGGAAACTTCGATACACGAATACATTCATAATAAGAAAGAAACAAACTACAAAAATTACACATTTATAATAAATATTGTATACATAAAGCTACTATGTTAGAAAATATCAGGCCTATACAACGGAATCACGATACTATCATCCTTTATCCTCAACCACACCATTTTCCAGAAAATTAATCTCATAAAGATCAATTTTCTTTTTTTCAAGGAGGGGAGGATGTAGTGCTCTAAAAAGCCCTACCACCTTTTTCCCCATCCATACATCCTAATCCCAGAAATCCTACATCAAAACATTAAATCCTATCAAAATCCTGAAAAACCAAAACCAAATCCAAAATTCGCAATAAACGAATCAAAATATTCGTTTATCGCTTTGCATTTGCCCCACGGCATAATCTCAATTCAAAATCCAGAAATACATTTCAATCTGGTAATTTCCCTAGAAAATTAAACAAACCAAATCCATGGCAAATCACACCAGATGTTCGAATTTGCCACAAGCAAACAATACCCAAATACCATTTCAAATCCTCACACGCAAATAGATTGATGAAGATTCAGAAAGCTGAATCTTATCTAAAACAAACATTGAGCATCGCACGAAATGTATTGAAAATCGAGATTGTTGCACGAAAATGTGTATCTTTGGGATACAATTTTCGATTCCTTTTCCTTTATAAAGGAATAGTATAGTGATCTCCGGGCCGCAGTTAAATATCATCCGTTGTCCCTGAAGGAAAATATCCTGGAGAAGGGCGAAGTTCAAATTAAAAATAAATAAAATACTAAAAGGAAAAACGAGCCTTCTTTTTCATTTTACTGGTGAGTAAAGCATAGGTACACCCTCAAAGAGAATACTTCTGAAGATCTGGAGTATCACCTGGCCCCCCACGGAAACCAGCGGACTTGCGAAGACTGAGGCCAAACTAAAAGGACGTTACTCTTCCCTCTGGATCAGAGGAAGCACGGTTAACGACCCCTTGTAGGACAAGATTTCAGGAGCGGTCTGTTTTTAGAGATCGCCTTGTCCTTTTAAGGATCAGGAGACTCGCGTCCTGAAACTAACCCCTACTAAACACAACACAATTACCTAAAAACCCCCATTACCTCATCCCTAGACGCATATGTTTTTGCCAATGCAATCGCGTTAGGCCCACCTGAAAATGCTACACGCATTAATTGGAGCAAAGCTATAATCGTAAAGCTTCTGCAAAAGAATTCTTACTTTTTCAAGCATTCCTTCGCTTACAAATCCCCTGTAAGAGTTCTTACTTTCCTTATCATAAATTATCCTGAAAAGGAAAACCCCGGTTCACATATCATGTAACCATTCCAGCCAGAGATAATTATCATTGCGTCGCCTATTTCCAGCTTCATTCGTGTGTACGATAAATTTCTTTATGTATACATTGTCTGGCGACCTTTTTCTCCAACAAACCTTTTTCTCGCAAACCAAAGCATAAACAAATGCAAATAGGAATTCAATACGTACCCTTACTAGCGATGCCATAAACACAATTTCCCAGGAACCTAGCTAAAACCAATTAGCACATTTCCACATCGCATCGTTGTCTCTTTGTTTAGCCGCGACGCACATGCATCCGACGATTTCGGTTTTGTTTGCTTTACCGAAATCGTGTCCCATGAATGCCCTTTATTCTCTTTCCTTGTTCTAGGTTCGCTTTTCATCCATGAAAGGACCATGCACACATACCACCATGATCAAGATTAGCGAGTGATCTCTGCACGAGATAATTATCGCTGAGTCCTATTACAACCACCGTTCGCGACGGTCGGTTCACTCCCGCTCCGCCGGCAGCGAAGACGCGTAAACACATACTCGGAGTCCCGAAAGTAACACCCCCGCGAGTGTATTTTTAAATCGTGCAAGTCACCTGCGCGTATAAAATTAAACCTTGCCTGGTCCCATTTTACACGCCTAAGTTTTATTCACGGAATGTTCGTCCTGAGTGTTAACGTAGTCATAAATAGTATTCCACAAAATAGCACATTGTTAATTGTCAACAACACTTAGAATCGCGAGAAAAATAACCACGAGCGAAGTTAAATTAAAAATTGCGGATCAATAAAATAAAACTTATTAATTCCAAACACAACCCGCAAGTGTTTTCATTTGGATTTACTTTTGGTGGACGGTATGCGGAGACGATGTACTTGTTTTGTTTCTTTCGGTGGACAGTGTACTGTGGAACATTTAGTGGAAGTTGTGGGCACGGAGTAGAACCCCGTGTAGTACGCAGGCACATTGACTTCGTACCCCACAACCTTTCTTAACTAAGATAGCGAGCCCACCCTCTCGAGTAGAGTGTGGTCGATCTCGTCTAATTATGTTATAATTTTGTAGCCCATTTTGTGCCCTTGGTTTAGCTTAGTTTCGCTAGCCAAGAGCACATCTGGGCATTCGGCTTGGAGCAGATTGCCTAAATGATCCCTTCTTTTGATGTGGATTAGTGAATTTACATTCACAGATATAATTTTTAGGTTTAGTTCAGACGAAGGGTTGACGATTTTGATGTGGAGAGTTATTTGAGAACAGGGTTGAATAGAGAGTATCTATTCGTGCTCTTTGCTCAGTCGGTGTTTTTTTAAATTCGGCAAATTGTCCTTGCATGGTTAATAACATTGTTATTATTTCTGAATGTGCCTCTGGTGCAAGCATTCTTCCATTACTATATGTATGTTCCATGGTGGTTGCTTAGGAGCACCGGCCATTTGTGCATATGACACACAAGGAGCCACGAAATTGTTGTAAGAACGAGTTTTCAATTTGTTCTCTTCTTCATCTTGTTTCTTTTTGGATTCCAATTTTAATTTCATTTGTTGAAATTTAGGACATCCTCTAAAATTAGCAGTGTGACCTGTATTTTTACAAAGGACACAGGACAGTGTATTCCTATCTGGAAGCTGTTCCTTGCCCAAGGGGCATTAACGAATGATATGGTCGGAGAGGCACTTTACGCACCTGAATTGCATATGGCAATTCGATGCCGCGTGCCCGAAGTGTTGACAACGCGTGCATTACAATACGCTATCGGTTTTTGTTATATTTTCCCAACTTATTGTTTGGTGGTTTAGGTGTTTGATGTATCGGAGAGCATCAACTTTACTGTTGGAACTCAGTGATACAATAAAGAAAGGCAATTTGCATTTGTGTTTTCTGGAGTTGGCGGTAGAGGAGGGTTTGACACCAGTAAATTTTAAATTGTTGGTTTCAATATTTTTTAATTCCTCGAATACCTCTGTGGCGGTTCCGCCAAACCCCACGGTACGCTTCCCATAACACCCATCTTCCCATATAATTTCGCCAATGCAATCGCATTCGGCACACAAAAACGCTGCAAGCATGTAAGAGATCAAACCCATGATCTTAAATTCCCTGTTAAGAAAACTTAACTTCATGCATCCCTTCGCATACAATTTTCTGTAAGAATTCTCCATGACCTTTTTAGGAATTCCATTACTCCCATTGTTTCCCGCCAATGAATTTGCATTTGTACCAGAAAACATTTCCTTTTCCGAGGACATGTAATGCTTTCAAGCATTATCTGAAATTCCTAAAAATAGTTCCTCATGTGCATATGCACCATAAATACACAACATTCGGCACCCATTGTTATCTATTGAAATGTAACGTCGGGCGGCTTGTTTTTACAGCTGCAGCAAGCCGACCGGCGGTTCACCATCAATAGACAAACAATCTTCAATTTTGTTCGTCGCCACAAAACGAATGACCCAGCATATACAAATGCAAGCAAGGGATTTGTTTCGTCTCCCAACCAATTAGCACATTTTCACATCGGATCGTCGTCTCTTTGTTTAGCCGCATATGTTCCAACAAAGATTCCATTGGCATCCGACGATTTCGGTTTTATTTGCTTTACCGAATTCGTATCCTAGGAATGCACTTTATGTCTTTCTTTGTTCTAGGCACACGTACCACCATGATCACGATGCGCGGGTGAGCTCTGAACGAGCAAGATATCGTGGAGTCGTAATTCAACCAGCTAGGTGGTCGGGTCGCCTGCCAAACACCGTACCGGCGCCGGTGCGGTGTGTACACTCCGATACCATCAGTACATGTTCTTCGGTGTCGCGAATAAGAGCCAAAGTGAATGTTAAAACCATGTTTTTTTTAAAAGCCAATATAAATATTTTTACGTTTAATGGATAGCAACAATACTTGTAACCTCGAATGCGAAATTAACCTCAAGTGAAGATAAATTAAAACCTGTGTTTAATCATTTAGTTATGTGAAATAAATTTAAGCAAAGTCGAAATAATAAAATCACCAGAATCAATAAACCAGCTTTTCCTTACAAACTATAACCGTGTGTCGTATTTCTTGTGTGTGTGTTTTCTTTTCCTGTGTGCACGTTGTATTGCGGAGTTTTGTTTGTTCTACATTGACTGAGTGCGCTCATTAAGTGAAGAGTTCGTGGGACTAAGTTGAACCCTGTGCCCATGCCGGTGCCACGATTTAGTACCCCACACCTCCTCATGGAGATTATTTTCTCCGATTTCGGGGTGTACATGTAGTACTCGCTTTTTGTCCTACCCAAAACAGATATTATTTTGCGAAAACCTTGAATATCATCGCACATTAATTTTATTTTAGAATTATTTATTTTTTTCGTTTAAAAATTTTGCATGTTAACTCACCTAATTTTATAACGTCCTTTGTTTCCATGGACGTAATTATTATAGGCGGCGCCTTTTCCTCTCTGTTGGTTACGTTTTGCTGCTTATTTTGCTGCTACTGCATCTCCTTTGTTTGCTGCCTTTTGTTTGCTTCCTGATGCTGATCCTGATGTTGATTCGTGCGCTCGCCTTATATAGCCTGCAGCTGTCTTCTTGTTCGCTCAGGCTGGTCTTCTCTTTCACTCGTTTTCTCCTGAGCGCTTTTCTCCGCTCGAGTGGTTTTCCGTAGTCGCTGTGCAGCTGATCGTTGTGCTTCCCAGGAAATTGTTGCTGCTGCTTGCCGTGCCTTTCCCGGGACATCGCATTGCCAAAATTGCCTGTTTATGCGTTTGTAGTGCTCTGAAAAGCCCTACCACCTTTTCCCCCATTTCCACATCAAAATTCCAGCTATATCACCCTAAAACCCAAAATCCTATCAAAACCCGAATTAATCCAAACATGATCCAAAATTCGCAATAAACGATTTAAACATTCGTTTATCGCTTAACATTTGCACCCACGGCATAATTTAATCCAAAACTTAAATTATAATAAAAATTCACAATAAACGAATCTAATATTCGTTTATCGTTTCACATTGGCCCCACGGCATCATCGAAAACCAAAATTCAGAGATCGTTATTTCTATCTAAAATTGTCCATTAAGAAAAACAAATAGAAAACCAAAATCCAGATACATTCCCATATCTGCGAAATAGTTTCGTAAGAATTCAAGAAATTGAATTCTTATCTAAAGTAAACACTGAGCATCTCACTCAGGATACCGAAAAATCGAGATTGTTGTACGAAAATGTATATTTTCGGGATACAAATCTCGATTTGTTTTCCTTTATAAAGGAATGGTAAAGTAATGTCCAGATTCATTCCAATTGAATCATTCGACTCATTCGCATCCGTATCCCGTACTCAGAATCCAGATTCATTCCAAATGAATCATTCGACTCATTCACTTCAATCACATCCGTATCCCGTACTCAGTATCCAGGTTCGGATCAGTATCCCGCACTCAGCATCCAGTACTAAGCATTCCGAAGGCCTTATAAAAATTCTACACAATAGGGTTCCAACTAATATTCAAACCAAGGAGGAGCTGGCAAATAAAAGGTTATAGTAAGCAAAATGGATCTTTCATTTTTCGGAAACCCCCAAATATTCAGGCAAATTCTAGCGGAGACAGGGGCTTGGGAAAGCCAGAACCTCAACCGACGACAGGACGTTGCTCTTCCCTCAGGCATATGAGGAAGCACGGCGATGCCCCTTTGTAGGACGTTTTTCAGGAGTGGTCTAAGAGATCCCTTCTCCTTTTAAGGACTAAGAGACACGCTTCCTGAAACCAAACCCCTACAAAACCATAACACGTTTCAGGCTTATGAACTTGAAATAATTTTGTGTACTGATTAAATAAAATTTAATGATCACAGGGAAATTTACGTTAAGTGAATCCCAATGTTGTGTGGGCAGCCGCAATGGGTAACCTCAGGTTGGTACTGACAGTTTTTGGGTGAAACTCTAACTATCATCATCATCATCATCATCGGCACTACAACCGGGAACCAGTCTTGGCCTTATTAACTCTAACTATAATAACTGCTTATTCTCTACCTCGACTTAACTAAGTAAATTTTTGTGTCTTCCACAGATCAGACGAATCCGAATTTTGTTTTTCGATTCCATATTAAGACAGGATATGTCGTGGTACGATACAACCACCGGATGTAGTTTCGCCAGCACTCTAACAGAGTAGGTCTTGGTGTTTCTTAACGATTTACATTATACATGTTTATATTTGTAGGAATCTCAACAAATTAAAAGAGGGCATGGGGGAGAAGGTGGCGATTTTCGCGTATCTCATGACAACTTTCATCGCATCAATTATAGCTTCGTTCTTCTACGGTTGGAAACTGACACTTGTAGTCCTTTCGTGTTGTCCGTTTATAATTATGTCAACGGCTTTAGTGGCTAAGATACAAAGCACCCTAACAGAGAAGGAGCTCAAAGCGTACTCAGTGGCAGGGGCAGTAGCTGAAGAGGTTTTCAGCGGAATTCGGACGGTATTCGCGTTCAACGGGGAACAAAAGGAATCCATGCGGTACAATGACTTGTTACATCCAGCAGAGAAATGCGGGCGACGAAAGGGGCTCTTCTCTGGCATTGGAGCTGGTGTTATGTGGTTTATTATTTATATTAGTTACGCAATCGCTATTTGGTATGGAGTCCAACTTATTTTGGAAGATCGAGACAAGGAGATTCGTGAATATACTCCAGCAGTTTTGGTCATTGTGCTCTTTGGGATTATTTTAGGGGCCCAGAATCTAGGATTTTCATCTCCACATATGGAAGCATTTGCTGTAGCTAGAGCGGCAGGAAATTCCATATTTTCCATTATTGATAGAAAGTCCGAAATAGATCCTTTGGAAGAGAAAGGGTTGAAGCTCGACCAGGTTGCTGGTGATGTTGTATTTGAGAATCTCCATTTTAAATATCCATCCCGACCAGATGTAAAAGTCCTAAATGGATTGAATGTTTCAGTGAGAGCGGGCGAAACGGTAGCTTTCGTCGGTCCTTCCGGGTGTGGAAAATCGACATCCTTGCAACTACTTCAAAGGCTTTACGATCCGGAGAGAGGAACTGTCCGACTTGATGGTCATGATGTTCGCACCTTAAATGTTGGTTGGTTGAGGTCACAAATTGGTGTGGTTGGACAGGAGCCTGTCCTATTTGCGACTACAATTCAGCAAAATATTCGTTACGGAAATCCTTCGGTGACACAGGACGAAATAGAGAAAGCTTGTAAAATGGCAAACTGTCATAATTTTATCAACCAACTCCCGGATGGATATGAGACAATGGTTGGTGAGAAAGGTGCACAAATGTCGGGTGGGCAAAAGCAGAGAATTGCAATTGCTAGGGCGTTAGTAAAGAATCCTAAAATTTTACTTCTTGACGAGGCAACGTCAGCGTTGGATCCCACTTCGGAGAAGAGAGTCCAAGATGCTCTTGAGATAGCCAGCAAGGGTCGCACTACTCTGGTGGTTTCTCACCGATTGTCAACAATAACAAATGCCAATAAAATCGTTTTCGTGAAGGACGGTCAAGTTATGGAGCAAGGCACTCATAATGAGTTGATGGAGAAAAAGGGGTATTACTACGACTTAGTTAGGGCAACAAAGCGCAGTGAAAAAGTAGAGTTGAACTATCAGCCAATAAATCGACAAACGTCGTTATTAAAAGAAAGATCCAATAGTGTGATAAGTGAATCTAGTGACGATGAACCTGAAGATTTGGAACAAAAGCCTGAGTTAAAGGAGAAATACAAAATTTCTCTCAGGCGGTTAATGCGGTTAAACACACCTGAGTGGAAGTATATTCTGTTTGGTTGTATAGCTGCAACTTTGCATGGAGCAACATTTTCATTTTGGGCCGTTTACTTTGGAGAATTTTTTGGTGTAAGTTGATTTGGTAAGTTGGGATTTGTGAATCTAATTACCCTCGTTTTAGGTTCTTGCTGATTCCGATCCCGAATATGTACTATCTCAGGCATCATTTTTCTCTGGTATCTTCGTTGCAATTGGCTTAATTGCGGGCCTGGGAACATTGATACAAACATATATGTTTAACATAGCTGGCGTTAAGTTAACTACACGTCTGCGACAGATGGCGTTTAAAACGATTATCTCTCAGGAGACGGCATATTTTGACGACCAGAAAAATTCGGTTGGAGCATTATGCGCTCGTTTAGCTGGTGACTGTTCAAATGTGCAGGGAGTAAGTGTCGTATACGTCTAAAAATAAGAAATGCTTTATTTTCTCAATATTTGCAGGCAACTGGGTCACGCGTCGGTGTTATGGTTCAAAGCCTTTCTACATTGCTGTTCGGCATCATTTTATCGTTAATATTTTCTTGGAAGTTAACTCTAGTCACTTTGGTTGGTGTTCCTTTAGTTATAATTTCGGTGAAGTTTGAAAGTTTTTTCATGAAATCAAGTTCACGGGCAGAAAAACAAGCAGTTGAGAATGCTTCCCAAATCGCCGTGGAAGCAATCACCAATATAAGGACGATAACTAGTTTGGGTCAAGAAAAGCATGTTCTTCAGCGATATATTCAGCAGACTACATTAGCTGATAATGCATCACAAAAGATGCTACGGCTTCGTGGTGCCGTATTTGGCTTGGGACAAGCGGCGCCAATCATAGCTTACGGCATATCGCTTTATTATGGAGGTATACTTGTAGCCGATGGTAACATCGAATATAAAACAGTTATCATGTAAGAAAACGTAAAATCAAACTTTGAAGAGGTGTAAACATCTGAAATAATTTAGGGTCTCTGAAGCACTAATATTCGGGTCTTGGATGTTGGGTCAAGCCTTGGCATATTCCCCGAACGTGAACGCTGCTATGATTTCTGCAGGCAGACTAATCAAATTGTTTGACAGAGTGCCAGCTACACACAATCCTCCGGAACAACCCTTTAACACAGTCGAAGTAAGTTTGTTAATCCTATTCATCATTTCATCTTGTTAATTTTTATGTGTTTTACAGAAAGCAGAGGGTGATATAACTTATGAAAACGTTGAGTTTTCTTATCCCACACGAAAGGAAAACCCTGTCTTGCAAGGTCTTAACCTTAACATTGCCAAAGGCACTACGGTTGCTCTTGTTGGTCCGTCGGGATGTGGAAAATCGACCTGTGTTCAATTACTGCTTCGATACTATGATCCAGACTCAGGAAGTGTGAATTTTAGTGGCACTCCAACGACAGAGTTTCAACTGGATAAGTTGCGTTATCAAATTGGTCTTGTGTCCCAAGAGCCGGTTTTATTTGATCGAACGATAGCTGAAAACATCGCTTATGGAGATAACTTCAGGGAGAATATACCTATGGATGAGATTATCGATGCAGCTCGAAAGTCGAATATTCATGAGTTCATTATAGGTCTACCTCTGGGTTACGCTACCCGTTTAGGGAGCAAAGGTACACAGCTATCGGGTGGACAGAAACAAAGAATTGCCATAGCGAGAGCTTTGGTAAGAAAACCGACGATACTGATCTTAGACGAAGCGACGTCTGCCTTAGATATGCATAGTGAAAAGATTGTACAAGAAGCACTAGATTCGGCAAGATGTGGTAGAACATGTGTAACAATTGCACATCGGTTAACGACCATTCGTGACTCCGATTTAATTTGTGTTCTTCAAAGGGGCGTGGTTGTAGAGAAAGGGTCACACGATCAGCTCATGAATCTGAACGGCATTTACTCAGAACTCTACAGAATGCAACTCGTAAGTTAGGAGAAAAGATGTAAATAAAGTATTTTTCATGTTGAATAGAAGAGTTTCATTGGTCACAGTATCCGAAAAGTCGTTGAACGAACTACATCGATCGTCGCTCGTCAACAAAAAAATATTAAAAGCATAGTTCGCGTGCAAGCGTGTGTGTGTGGGTGTGAGTGGGTGTGTGTGGGTGTGTGTGTGTAGGTGTGTTTTTTTATATTTTTGATGCCCCAACGGATGTGGAATCTTCATAGATACTAGCAGCCCGTGCTACTAGCATGCACGATTCGTGTAACTGGAACGACGGTTACAAGTCGCACGCCTGCGTACTAAACCACACCCTCGCTCCCGTCAATCACTCTCCCCACGGGACTGCCATTAGGTATTACTTCGCGGGGCTGGTTTGCTTTATGCCCGTTTAAGCTGCTATCTCCATGTCGGCTATTTGTGCCTGCCTTACTTTCTCGATTCTTCTAAGTTCGAATTGCACTTTGGTCACATATGCGCTTATCTCCATCCAGTTATCCTCGGAGCATAGCATCGGCTCTATGAGTTCTTGCGAGCCTGGGAGATTGGGTCTTCCTTCGTTGAAGCGTCTACAGTAGAACACCACATGCTCCGTATGTTCCTCTTGTTTTGGACACGCTGGACACAAAGGTGAGATGCTGTGTCCAAAACGGTGCTGATATTTGCAATATCCACCATGGCCGGTCAAGAACTGGGTAAGATGGTAGTTGCAGGCACCGTGGTCTCTCTTCGGCCAGGTCGCGATAGATGGGATTCATTTGTACGTCCATCTGCCTTTCGTAGTGTTGTCCCACCGAGTTTGCCATATGGTTAATGAGGTTGCTTTCTCTTCCTCCTTGATCCCCTTGACTGCTGTTGGTTCCAGTTGCCTTGACGTTCTCCTGTTGTAGATTCTTAACATCTCGTCCGCAAGGATATCAATTGGAACCATTTCGGCTACGACAAAAGCAGCTTCGTCCGAGATGGTTCTTAAGGCACAGAGTCTATAGACTGACGTCAGCTTTCTCCTCTCTTCCTTCGTCGTCAGTATACTGGCCCAAACAGGGGCGGCGTATAGTAGCACCGAGGTCACTACTCTAGACATCAAGATTCTTCGTGGATATCCAGGTCCTCCGATGTTTGGTAGTATTCGAGCAAGTGCTGCTTGCAGCATTGACGCTTTTTTCCTAGCGTACTTGACATGGTATTTGAATTGTAGCCTGTTGTCGATCATAACTCCTAGATATTTTATTGCGTCTTTCGATCTAATAATTTGATTTCCGACCCTTATATTCATGTATTCCACCTTTTTTCGGCTAGTTATTAAAACCGCCTCCGTTTTGTGGTCTGCTAGCTCGAGACCAGCGGATACAAGCCATTCTTTGACTTTCACCTCGTTAGTAGCTGCCTCTATCTCGTATGTTTTGCCACTGTCACAAGGGCAATGTCATCCGCAAAACCTATCAGCTGGACCTGTTGTGGCAACACCAATCGCAAAACGCCATCGTACATGATGTTCCATAAGAGGGGTCTGTGGGGCTTTTCAGGGCCCGAAGAGCCATACATCATTCGATCCCCACTATTCCAGGCGAACGACTCACCTCTCGGTCGAACTTCAGCAAGGTTGCGTAACCTTGCTACGGCATTTACCCCCAGCCAAATCACCGGAATTAATACAGTTACCCAATCGGATAACTGTTATGAATATCCGTTAGGCAGCTTACCTATTCTGTGGGGGGTTTTCCTTCCAAACCCCTTTTTCTCCATCACCACCCCTGAAAAACATTAAGTCCACGGCAAAGCTTATCACTTAGCCGTGGCATCGAAAATTTATCCTCGGGCAGGCATTGATTTCTGAAAAAAACATTAAGTCCACGGCAAAGCTTATCACTTAGCCGTGGCATCGTAAATTTATCCTCGGGCAGGCATCGATTCCTAAAAAAAAAACATTAAGTCCGCGGCAAAGATTATCACATTGCCGTGGCATTTGAAATCTCATCCTCATGCATGCATTCTACACCGGGCATCTCGTTTCCATAGCCTTATGCTATGGAAACATCATCAACAAAGAGTTCTTTGTTCACTCGTTTTCTTGTTTGCCCATGGCACTCCTAGCATGCGGCTATTAGGTCCCATTGGTTTGCCACCACCGACAAGGTTTCGGCTGAGGCAAACCAAACATTTCCGTAATTACCAGCAATAGCTGGTTTCCTATTATCGGTCTCCACCGATCAGGGACCGCAAACAAGAAACGAATTGGGTGCAGCCAGCAAGAGTTTACTTTTAACATCTGGCAATGGCTGCACCCTATATTCGTTGCAATATCTAAACATGGCATTGGCACCACAGAGTGTTATGCATACACAATTCCCTATTAACGGCCGCCACCCGTCGGCGGACCAAAGGAAATTCACACCATCAACCGAAATGTTGATTTATGGCCTCCCATAGGATGACCAGATATTCATTGTTTGCATTCGTGGAAGATGCAGTTGCGATGCTGGCATCCATGCTCGGTCGCCGGACGATCGTATGCGAGGCATACACACATATGCATAATGTATGCCTATTCCCCGGTCCAATCACGATTAACTACCTCGAGTTAATCGTGTGGCTCCTCCCCTTTTGCGGTTTCCTTTAGGTGTCCCTTTTCTTTTGTGGGCATTAGATACCCAGTCAGATTTTATCCTCACTGGTGTGTGGACGCACAATGTTAAAAATCAATAGTGTCGGTACGGTCGCAGCTTGTCGTTAATTCATTGTCGCGCAATTTCTTTAATTGGATAAAATTAGTCGGGCGAATATATGGCCAAGAATAGTGAGGAACTCATTCATAAATTCCACGTAAACACCAGAGCATAGTTTCTATGCTTTCTGTATTAAACAAATATTATTAAAAAAAGACACCTATACTTTCTGTATTAAACAAATATTATTAAAAAAAGAAACAGTGTCAACATACAAATAAAATGATCTTAATAGTGGAAGTGAGCTATTAAAAAGTAAAAATAAAGAAAAACATTAACCGTAAAACTACCACAGTGCATTTTTAGTTTTCTTACTACTTCGACTGAATAAGAGTTGGGGATTTAAGTGAATCCGTGTCGTGCCTGGCACACCTACTTAAACCCCACAGGTCCCAGAACTGATCCTTGTGGAACTCCTGCTGAGACGTTGTTGTATTTTACACCATCGTCTGTTGCATACCTCAGCTTCCTGTTAGTGAGGTAGCTAGAAATTATTCTCTGGAGGTAGTGTGGGGTGCCCATTCTGTGAAGTGCTCTATTTATGAATGGCCATTTTGCCGAGTTAAACACATTCTTTATGTTCAGTGTTACAACTGCACAGTATTACTTTGTACCCTAGCGCCATCTTTCTCCACTTACTGCTTCCGTCAAAATGTCAACTACTTTCTTTATGGCGTCGACGGAGGAGCGCGATTTTCTAAACCCATATTGTTGGTTCGATAGGGCTGCTTTTTCTTCTGCTACGGTTAGCAGTCTTTCGTATATCACTCTTTCCAATATCTTTCTCATAGTGTCCAGAAGGCATATTGGGCGATATGATGAGGGTTCTCCAGATGGTTTTTTACTTTTTGGTAAGAGCACCAAGTGTTGCAATTTCCAAGTTTCTGGAAAGACACCTTCCTCTAGGCACGTTTGCATGGTGGGTATAAACATGTCCGGCCGACTTTCAGCTGCCGCTTTCACCGCCTTGTTTGGGATTCCGTCAGGACCCAGCGCCTTGCCGTCCTGTATCCTCCTGCATACTGACTGTAGCTCGTCTGCCGTGACTCTCGGGATGTCCTCCACCACTGTCTCGCGTATTAAGTCGTAATGTGGGGATGTGCATTGTGGGAATAGTTGGCTTACTATTGACCTCAGCATTTTTGGACATGATGTCTGCGGGGACCTGGAACCCTTCAGCTTACTCATTACCATCTTGTACGCCGTACCCCATGGATTTATATCGACTCCTTCGCATAGTCTTTTGAAGGACCTCCTAGATTGCGCCGTGCTGACCGGAACTCGTCCAAGTGCGCTGCAATTTGCGTCGGGCTTGTAGACAGCGAGTCCTGAGTGCCTTTATTTCCTCATTCCACCAATAACAAGGTGTGATAAGGCTGTCGTGACAGCACGGATGAGTTGGTGTGACTGGGCTTCGGCTATTTCAGCATTGGTTACATCGTTGGTACTCAATATTAATTCAAAGGAGCCTTGTCAAAAGATGTGTCTCCATTTCAGGCCACCTACGTGAAGACTCCTTGTACGTTTGATTTCTTGTATATTGACTATAATGGCCTGATGGTCGCTGCGCGTGTATTCCTCGCTGACGCGCCATTTTAACTTACGTAGGAGGGACTTGCTCGCAAAAGTGATGTCGATGACCGATCCTCTTCTTCCGTTACGGTATGTATTTACCCGCCCGTTGTTTGCAATGCCGATGTCCAGAAATGTAAAGGTTTCCAGCAGAATGCGGCCTCTAGTGTTTGTTAATCGGCTGCCCCATTCCGCTGCCCATGCGTTGAAGTCGCCGGTGTTTTTTTTTTTTTCTTTGGTTTCGGTAAGAAGGTGGAAATCTTCAAAAGATACCTCTTGACCGATCCAGAGGCATGCCGGTTTTTTACCGACTAAAACCACCTCCCGCCAGGCTCATATTCCCGTTGATCCCCGCGGAACTTTCTTTTAGATATTCCATCGCGGGGCGGGACCGACTTTACCTGTTACTCCGCTCGTCGCGTCGCAACTGCTGCATCATTTGACAGAGAATACCATTTGTTACGGACCGGCGTGTGTGTGTGTGTTCTCCTCTCAGAGGAAATACCAGTAAAGTGTGAACGTTGTGTACACCTCCATTGCAAAAAAAAAAGTGTGAGTGCATTAGATTGTGGCCGAGTGCACGTGTTTAATAAGTAAATATTTAATGGTTCGATAACGTGTGTTATCAAACAAACAACAACTTAAAATCATTAATCATTAATCCGCGAAAAACATTTTTTAAAAAAGTGACGCACTGATTATGAATCAAGGTCAGGTAATAGGTAAAAAGATAAGGAGGAGTTTGAATCCTCAGCCGAAGTTAACCGTCAAAAGGTACTAATCAGATGCGAACGAGGACCGTGAAATACAGAAAAATGATAAAAATTTGTGTCCCAGTGATGCCTACTACTCTGGAGCAAGGAAACAATACAAAGACCTGACCGTTAATGAGCCAGTGGAAAAATATAAGTCTGATGAAGAGCTCGACAACATTATCGCCGAGCTTATAAAAAAAAAAGGATGAGCTGTGCAGAGAACTAAAAGCAGCTCTGGAAAAAAGGAACATGCGGCGTTTACAATTTTGTGAAGAAAAACAAGAACAACAACGACTACAGCAGGAACCAAACGCACCAATAACGTAAAAATTAGTATTATGAGTAGTAATTTAGAGGACTATCATAAAATTAAAGCTGCTTTGTGTAGGGCGACCAGCGAGTCCTGCACGTACATCCCAAAAGCGGAGAAAACTGTCTCCATACTCCTAAAAGGAGTGGATCCTTCTTTTTCCTCAGAAGAATTACTTCAGGAATTACAAACTATTGAAGCCGACAGTCTAAAGTGTGAATTCGTTCTTCTCTGCAAGCTCTAAAAATCGGAACTTTCTTTATTGTGTCACTACGTCCCGACAGTAAAGTTGATGGGCTTAGGTATGTAGTGCTCTATAAAGCCCTACAATTTCCCTCCCCCACACATATTTCAATTATCAAATTCCCGATACACAATAATACATTTAATATCCCCAAATGTCATGCATCTTTATGCCCAAGCTAACATTCAATCCGATGTTAGACAAATTGAACTATTCAATTCCCAAAAAGTCCTAAAAACTTAACACCAAAATGCATATCTTCACAAGCAACCAAACCCATGTTAAAAAATATCCATATGCTTCGCATACACGCGATTTCTAAAATCTTTATCTCCACCTGCATTGTAGCCAGATGTGTATATTCTAACGGGTTTTCCAATAGGGACTTGACTACTTTGAATTTAATTTGTAAACGCACCCTTTCACTAATCATCGACTGTCAATTTATTCAGTAAACTCAACAGTATCATCATGGTTAGGTACACGAACGAACAACGTCTGCAAATTATAAAAATGTACTACCGAAAAAAGTTGTCAAGTCCCTATGGAAAACCCTATAGAAATAGAAATCCCATTCCTTTTTTCCAGTTTCTGACATGAAGATCTCAACGAAGGTCTGTATAAAAGGCCAATGGATTTTTGATTCGAGGATCAGTCTCGGTTGGCACCCAAAGTAAATCCATTAAATTAATTAGTACAAGAGAAAACTCCTAGCCCGAGCAATCGGTCCTCGGTTTTCTCGGGGGCCCCGGAAGCACGGTGGGGACCGCAATGAGCCTCCTCAGGAGCGGTCTTGTGAGATCCCTTATCCTTTTAAGGACAAGGAGACAGGCTCCTTGAGATAAAGGCTAGTACAGGTATATTAACTACCTAAACCGCCAAACAATAAGTTGTGAGAAAATAAAGAAGTCCGAACGCGTATTGCAATGTATGCGCTGTCCACGCTTCGGCCATGTGGCATCGAATTGTTCTCCAAGCTGAAACAGCATTATAGACAGTTTAGCGACCAAAATTGCCAGGAAACAAAAACGATTAAGTCACTAATCAAAAACCTTCAAAAACTGATCCGTGACAAATATAGATCAGTAATTAATGAAGATTGGAACAACAGAATTCAAGCCATTAAAGCAAGTGGACTGAATATATTCCCACAAATAAATGGTGTATTTAGAAGGAAAGATTATAATGACATTCCGTGTCTGTGAGTTCCGCGGACTCCGGAAAATTGTCAAACAATTCTAAACGCAGGACTTACCCTGGAACACGTCAACCCCAACAAAGACTTCATAATAGTCGAGGATCCGCGAGAGAAATCGAAGTCAATTAGAGCCTGTTTCGAGGCAGTGTATAGAATAAACGAATCTGTTCATTCTAACCATGACCTGGAAAATAGGGGTCTCCAAAACGATATTTCGATCCGCCATGGACTTAACAATTGGCACCTTGAAAATTGAAATTTCACTTTATTTAGTGTAAACAATAAAGCGGATTCCCCTCTTAGAAACCTAGATGCGAGTATATTTGTTCAGAAGGATGAACTTACGGACATCCTCATATCTATTAAGAACAAGAAATCTTCCACACTTTATTCTAAAGCATTTGGTTCTTAAAGCACTGGCGATTTACACAGTTTTATTCAACAACGTTTTAAATAACGCATATTATCCAATCCGTTGGAAAAGTGCAGTAGTCCATCCCACCCCCAAAAAGGGCAAAGACAGAAGCAATCCAGCGAATGTTCGCTGCTTCCAAAAATTAATAAAGTATTCAAGAAGATTATAAATGAGGCATTGATAAACTGGTGTGATAAAGATGGTATTATTCCGAATAACCATTTCGGTTTCAGATCGAAACACGATACAGTTCATGCCGGGACAAAATATGATTCCGACATATAGTGGAACAAGGCAAAGCGACAGTGCACAGGGGGTGTTTGATTGACTTAAAAAAGGCCTTCGATACTGTATGGTTAAAAAGACTTGTATATAAGTTATCAAATCTAGATATGCCCGAATATTTGTTACACATTACCTACAATATGATAATGGGTAAACAGTTTGTGGTGAAATGTGGAGACATAATATCCAAAAAGATATTTCATATTAAGAACTGCTTACAACAGGGAGCAGTGAGTTCTCACATTTTGTTTGACATTTACACTAGTGATCTAGTGGGTTCTCTCAATCGTGCAATTACATACGCCGATGACATTGTGATGTAGAGATTTGGAGAAAATATTGATGTCATCAACAAACTTCTGCAAGATGACTTCAATATAATTAAAA
Source organism: Microdon myrmicae (assembly GCA_963931805.1). NCBI lineage: Eukaryota > Metazoa > Arthropoda > Insecta > Diptera > Syrphidae > Microdon > Microdon myrmicae. Next base: position 247,176,842 of record OZ007496.1, read on the forward strand.
CTTTTTCGCCACGACTGCAAATTAAAGATCAATTTTCAGAAAACAGAAACTATCATTTTTAGTACGCCCGTGTCCAGGGCATCGATGGATACAAAACAGGATTGGAATTTGTGGGAAGTAATTATCTTCCCCTACAAGTAAAAACTGTAGTTAGATACCTTGGTATCTGGATTGATCAGTATCTTTATTTTGATAAGCAAATAACTCCATATTTACCGCAACTAAAAACGTACAAGCTATGACACGAAGGCTCTTCTGTGGCAGTCTTCTAGACTCTAAAGTCAAGATAATCTCATACTCGGCATTCATCGGACTAGTATTGGCGTATGCCTGCCCGGTATGGTATAACATATCCCCATTCTCCATGAAAACGTTTTGGGTGTTCGAAAGGCAGTGTTAGGATTCCTGCCTTGGCATGGTCGCAACATAAGAAGTTCTACAAGGATATCAGGTAGGTAGGACAAAGACATCAGGTTTCGCTGTTTGCAAATATTGGTGGACGACGTTTACATTCCTATTGGTGAAACCGAACCCACTCATGTTGCAAATTGCCGTCTTCACTCGAACGTCGACAGAGCCTCGAGAACGAGCCCGATTATGCGAATACGAATTTCTTAAAGTTCGGTTATTTATCATCATATTTGCATGATCATCATCATCATCGGCACTACAACCGGGATCCGGTCTTGGCCTTATTTAACAAATCTCTCCACCGGTCCCGATTTCGAGCCGATGTCATCCAGTTTGGCTCTCCCAGGCTCTGGGCGTCCTGGTCTACGCCATCCCTCCATCGCAGACAAGGTCCGCCGCGCTGTCTCCTTCCTTACATCCTGCCACAAAGGACTTTCCGGGCAGGCTCCTCTTCGCTCATTCAAGCTGGGTGTCCCGCCCACCGGAGTCTACCGAGCTTGATTTTTTTTTACAATATTAGCTTCAAGGTAGATTGCGTACAACTCATGGTTGTAGCGTCTCCAGAATCGTCCTTCCTCACATACGGGGCCAACAATTTTCCTTAAGACCTTTCTCTCGAACGCGGCCAAGAGTTCAGAGTGCCATTTATTGAGCACCCAGGTCTCGGATCCATACATGAGTACTGGTAAGACCATGGTCTTGTACAGTAGTAGCTTGGATGTTCTCGATAAATTTCGGGATTTAAAGAGCCTTGATAGACCATAGTAGGCTTTGTTGGATTTAATCAGCCGTTCGCGTATTTCTTCTTCCATATTGTTATCGGCTGATACTATTGACCCAAGGTAGTTAAAGGATTGCACTACTTCAAATTCGTGCTCCACTACCCTCATAGTTTGACCAACGTTAGGTCTTCTCTTCGCAGAACTTGCCACCATGTACTTCGTTTTTCCCTCATTAATGTGCAGTCCCAGTTTTTGTGCCGCCTGCTCGATCTGAGTGAAGGATTCCTGTACCGCCGATTCGGTTCTACCGATGATGTCGATGTCATCTGCGTAGGCTATTATCTGGCTGGACTTGGTGACAATAGTCCCTCTTGTTGTAATGCCAGAGTCACGGATTGCTTTCTCCAACGCCAGGTTGAAGAGAAGGCAGGCCAGACCGTCCCCCTGTCGGAGTCCATTATAGATGTTTTTTAGTTTGGACAGCAATCCCGCTACTTTTACTTGACTAGTTACGTTGGTCATGGTCAACCTACAAAGTCGTATCAATTTGTTTGGAATGCCGAATTCTCTCATGGCATTATATAGTTCTACCCTGGCTATGGTGTCGTAGGCGGCCTTAGAGTCTATGAATAGATGATATAGTGGAATCTTAAATTCCTGACATTTTTCCATCGCCTGCCTAAGGGTGAATATCTGATCAATTGCTGATTTGCCTGGGATGAAGCCACACTGATATTGACCAATGATGGCTTTAGCGTATGGGGCTATCCGGTCTTGTAGGATAGTGGAGAGTATCTTATAGGCGGTACTCAGCAATGTTATACACCTAGTGTTGCTGCACAGTGTGATATCTCCTTTCTTTTGTATGTGGCAAATTACCACGATCTCATGAATTGCATGGTGTAGCGCTGTCCCTCCTTGTTGCATCAGCTCAGCTGGTATGCCATCAGCTCCAGGGGCTTTATTTGATTTGAGCTGTCTAATGGCTTTTAATGTTTCCTCAATGTTTGGTGGCGGTAGCATTGGTGGAGCCTCCAGTTCTTCTGTGAGCTGACCATTTAGCAATTCATTCAAGTGCACTTCCCATCGCTCCAGAATGCCTTCAGGATCGGTGATCAGATTACCCTCTTTATCCTTGCAGTAAGTGCAGCGTGGCGTGTACCGCGCCATACTGCGGATTATTTGGTAGAACTTCCGCGCCTGGTATCAAAATAGCCCCTTCGGAGATGTGAATGCGAAACTAGTTTACCTCCGGAATTTTTTATCTCAGAAGGTACTGTGGCGGTTCTACGAGCCATACAATCCACTATAGGAACATACTCACCTATATCCAAATTACACGTGCTCACAGACACGTGTCCTCAAAAGTCCTCCTTTCCACCTGAAACAAAAGGTAGCATTCATCCTGGACTCAACAATCCCACGTATCCACAGACACATGGGCCACAAGTCCGACCAATTTTGCTATGCCTGCACGGCGATTGAAGGACATGACCCAGCATAGAAATGGTGTACCAATCCATCAACTGGATATTCACAAACGGTTGGCACGGCTGCGCCAACATGTCGACACATCACGTCTCCGGCGATAGTCTAATTGCCGGAAGCCAATCCGTCAACAAAACAGTTGTCCCTGCCGCAATATGCTTCACCATAAACAAGGGCCACTGCGATGCAACAGCAATAAACGAAAATGCTGTTCCCCTAGGGCCATGTAAACAACGATAATTACATTATCCCATGATCGTCTAGGGGAAAACGCTCACCCGATTGTTTTCGTAACCAATCCATTAGAGGTGTGAAATTCTGATCACAGAGTGATCTACAGCATGCGGACAATAACTTCCGCATCTGTATGTGTGAGCACGATCTGCACTGGTGGAGAGATTCTCAATCGAGAGAAAGTCACCACCAGCGAATGGGAGAGGAAAACTGTGGGGCGAGTGGAATCATCCCCAGAGAAGTTACCTCCGTCTACTCCGAACACCAGACAGTCCAGTTAGAGAACCCAATGAGGATGTCGGTCCGCGCAGCGCAATTTTGAAAAATTGAAAAAGTAACGTCAAGTGTCGAACGAACGTGGGGTTCAACGAAGTGATTCGAAATTGTAAACAAAAAGTAAATAAAAAGTATTAGTTCGCAGAAGTTTCCTGAGTGGTACCGTGCCATCGGAATCTAGAAAATGCTCGTGTGGAATTTTAGCTCGAATTGTGTTTGTTGACATTGTAAGAGTTCTTATAGACTAGCAACACATGTGCAAGTGTAGGAAGTCCGTGAGCTGTTGTAACAATCAAAAAAGACAAATTCAAATAAAACAAAGTGTTACCTAAAATTATATAAGGCATACGTGCGAAAATTATATGCGGGGAAGAACATTGTAAATAACATTTCGAATGGTGTAGATTTAACGTAATAAATAAACTTAACTATTCAATACAAAACTATAACTGCGTGTTTCATTTTTGTGAACAGTGTTCGGCGGAATACGTCAACTTGCGACTAAAGACAATTTCCGCCAAAGTATCATCATGACTTATCTCCATGTCAGTCCGGGCCATCAGCCATCCGAAACATAGCCAGGTTCCCAGCCTGGTCGGTTCTATTAGAATGCACCAACCACCCGGAATTGTGTACATTAAAATCGCCAAGAATGACAATTTCAGAAGGCGGATGGTTGATCTGTATCCAGTCGACGGTACGTGAAAGATGTTCGAAAAATGTCGACGGTCGATCGTCATTCGGGGAGCGGTAAAGACAACAAAGAAATTTAACGGAATTCCTCAGCACGACCCTCAACCACATGATGTCCATGTTATTGGGTTCCACCGCCTCAATCCCCTGGCAAGCCAGATCTAGAATACGCATGCACCCCCCTTGAAACAGAATCTCGAATGTAAGTCCTATCTTGAGCAGCGAAGATATGCGACGGCATTTACATTCGTATTGGTGAAACCGATGCACCTGATGTTACAAGATGCCTTTATCAATCGAACGTTATCAGAGCCTCGAGGACGAGCCCGATTATGCGATGACGTATTTATTAAAGTTCGGTTATTTATTATAATATTTGCATGAAGTTACCCCTGACATAGTCCCTGCCGGAGATCCGAATGGGAAACTAGTTTACCTCCGAAATTCTTTATCTCAGAAGGTATGTGGGGAGGAAGTATAGTGTGCAGGCGTACTGCTCTCGATTCCCTTCTTCCTCCATTATTATTCCGCTGTAAATAGTTCACTGGACACAACGACAGGATAAAAGTGTACCACGGATACCAGGATAGCATTTCTATGACAAGCACACAGTTGATTAATGAACTCGAATTGTTTTCAATTATTGATTTATATGAATGTGAACAGTGCACGGCAAACCACAATCGTTACATAAAGCGAAAACACATCGTCGCGATTCGAAGTCCTCCACTTGTTGACACACTAGATAATCCTTACCAATGGATTCCGTAGTACTGCGCTTAATGCGACTATCCACCGAGGAGAGGGAAATATAACACTTAGATTCACTTGTTTTTGTTGTTTATTAATTAAAAGGTTACTTCGTTGAAGGTAACCGGTAGTTACTTTTTGATTTATTACATGAAAAACCTGAATTAAAAGTCACCTGGAATCTTTCAAATATCTTAATTTAAACGTTCTTATTGCACCGTTCAAACGTACACAATTCACGATTAGAGGGTAAACATTAATTACGCGACTCGGGGTTGAATTTCGCGTCCCGCAGCGCTACGGGAGCGAAGTTGGAGACCCGGCTCGGTCGGGTGATGGAAAAAGACTCAGCGATATACATTCGCTAATGGTTGAAATTTGGACCGTGGTGAAACTCTCCCGGCTAAGGGAGGAGTTCCCTATTACAAGAGAGACGTGAAGTCTTTCTTTATGGAGTAGCGAACCGGATCTCGTAGTGAGGATCCTCTTGGTGTGCGTGAGATTATCTTAGCAATGCGCTAATGGACCACTGTTTGCTCATGCCGCGAGTCCATGAGAAACGAATTTAGAGATATTGAAAGGCATAAAGGAATTTATGAGCAGAGAGTTGCACCTCACTGGATTCTAAATGCATTTGGGATACTTCAAACAATTTGGAGTGTTTATCGTATCGCCAGAATGCCTGCGGAAGAACAGAATTCTTTTGTTTGCACATGATGCGTGCTGAAGAATTTGGTTTTAGCGGCTATTGCGCTAATTGTCTGCAGCCGCGCCAATAAGCTGCTTGGAGTTGCTTTGTCGTTGGACAAAAGAGTCGCCAGCCAATGTGTATGTGGGAATATTGTTATACACTTGATGAGGCTGGAAATAGGTGAACCAAAGATAATCATCCCTCATTGTGATGGTTACATGGTACGGTAACCGAATTGTTTTCTTTCAGGCATAATGTTTGACCCTTAAGGAATTCTTCTAGCAAAATGCATATGAACTATGAATGCTTGAGAATTCTTTTAGGAAAATTTTGCCGATGCGTTGATGCGTGGAAAATGTCCTTGTGGGAGAAATTCTTTTTACAGAGACTTTAAGGTTATGCATTAGTTATGCTTGTAGCTTTGTAGGTGCTAATGCCATTGCATTAGGAAAGAACAATGGGGTTATGAGAGCTTCCGCACTGGAAGCTTTTAGGTAATTTGGGAAGGTGAGTAGTGGCGTTTATGGGAACCGCCACAGTACTATGATGACTTGTCTCCGTGTCAGTCCAGGCCATCAGGCATACATCCGAAACATAGTAGAAGATTTCTCCCGACGATATCGCGGAATGTACAGGGTGACGAGGTGGTATTTCACCTTGGGACCGACTACCACCTAAACCAACCTTTTCTCGAACCGGTCTATCAGCCAAGCTCCGAAAGATGGCCAAGGATTTCTCCCGACCATTTCACGGAGTCTATAGCTTGATGGGGTGGTATTTTATCGGGCGACAGGACGTTGGGAACTCACTGTGCCCTCTTACGACAAGCGGGCCTAGCTGTGGTATATTATAACGCCGCGCTCACAGGGCTAAACATGATAGATAACTTCATAATCAAAGTTATCCATGGTCACATTGCAAATGCAATATGCAGTGAAAATAATTTTATTTCGTGAGCATTCTATTCCAATGGTGTGTATATGGACAGTAATCGCCAGAATGGGTTATTCCCTCAGAAGCATTCCCCTTCTTGAATAGAAAATATTTTATCCAAGACAAGCAACAATGGAATCTCTATTATTTACCACGCTTTCCGTGGTGCCTGGGATAAACGAATTCTCCATTATAGCGATATCTCTAAAGTTCCAGATCGTCAATGGTGATCAGTGAATGAGATAAATCTAAAAGAGACCAATCTCACATCAACTGGTGATGGGTGTGTGACAAAGAAATTTGTGTCCTCATATCTAAGTACCCGAACGAGCTCTCGTGTAATTTGAAATTCGTCGGCTCTTGTTGATAATTGGAAATGTTCATTGTTCATTCGTTCATTGTGTGCTGTGTTTTATAAATGTTGTAATAAAAGACTAGATTAAAAGTGTTGTAATAAAACGATTAGACTAAAAGTGTTATAATAAAAGGTCTAGACTGAAAATGTAATAAAAAGACTAGACTAAAAGTGTTGTAATGAAAAGACCAGACTAAAAGTGTTCTAATAAAAAGACTAGACTAAAAGTGTTCTAATAAAAAGACTAGACTAAAAGTGTTATAATAAAAGACCAGACTAAAAGTGTTGTAATAAAAAGACTAGACTGAAAGTCTTGGAATAAAAAGACTAGACTAAAAGTGTTATAATAAAGAGACTGGACTAAAAGTGTTCTAATAAAAAGACTAGACTGAGAATGTTGTAATATATTAGATTAAAAGTGTTGGAATAAAAAGACTAAACTAAAAGTGTTGTAATAAGAGACCAGACTAAAAGTGTTGTAATAAAAATAGTAGACTAAAAGTATTATAATAAAAAAACTAGATTAAAAGTGTTGTAATAAATAGACTAGACTAAAGGTGTTGGAATAAAAAAACTATACTGAAAATGTTGTAATATAAAAACTAGACTAAAAGTGTTATAATAAAAAGACTAGGTCAAAAGTGTTGTAATCAAAGACTAGACTAAAAGTGTCGTAATAAAAAGACTAGACGAAAATTTTTTGGAGTAGAAAATTGTTCCACAGAGTTATATACAACTACGTTCCAGCGAAGAGGTCACTCTTCCAAAAGTTCCGGAATATCAACAAAAACTTCACCAGGATAGAGAAACACAGCCAGGTTGCAGGCAAACCGTGAGTACGATTCAAAATATTTATTTATGATATTTAATTATCTGGCGCAAGACTAATGACCTTGCCCGGAAAAAACAAATCATTATGGAAAATTTAACAAGCCTCAGGACTTGCTAAATAAGGCCAAGACCGGTTCCAGGTTGTAGTGCCGATGATGATGATGATATTTAATTATGAATAAATAATTTTGTGCAAAACTTTTTGCAACAGGAAACCCAGGTCATGGTGCGATCTAAAAGTTTGAGTTCGTAGTACTTATCTCATTTTTTCTAATCTTTTTCGGCTCACTTTTCGGGTCATGTCTGTGGCAGAGTCTTTTTAGTTTCCTTGTTCCGAAAACAGACACTTCGCTTTAGGGATCTCTGACTGCCGTGTTGCGATCACCACCGTGCTTCCTTTGCCTAGAGGAAAGAGTGGTGAGCGTACTTAAAGTTGACTAAAAGATTGGGTTATTGTAGCGTATATATCCTTTATTTATTTTTCCTTTTGTACGATATATCTTATTGAACGTCAAGCCGAATTTTTATATAAATTTTAATTTGTTGGAATCCGACATGTCTACCTCCTCCAACCTCGACTTCGTGACAGTCAAAATCACTCTTCCTTGCAAATCAATCTTTGTTACAATGTAAATATCAAATGGTAATATCAATTTACACAGGACGATATAATTGTCAAACACAGTTAACTGGTTAAGGAAGTTTATTTGGTAGGAGAGGTTAATAGTTAAATTGGTTAGTTTCTTAACTATATTATTTGTAAAAGGACTGCATTTTTTTAATTAGGTCATTTGTCAAGTATTTTCATATGTTAACACGTTGACGGACAGTTGCGTCTATAGTCAAGTTCAAGTTCACTATGTGACATGACGGCAATAGCCGTCCAATACGAAACGGTCGTTTTTAGACACTGCGGCTGTAGCAGCACAAATGCGCATTTACCAGCGTACAAGTAGAAGCCTAGTGTCATGTTTTCGAAAAAATGTATAATAATTATAAAATTATAATAAATTTATTTGTCATTTATTTATTTTTGTTTGATCATGAACTAACATTTCGTGTAAAACTCCCAAAAATACTTTGTTGCTCACAAAAAATTGCTTATTTCAGTCATTAAACCTGTCATTTACGTTTTTAAATTTTTGCTGTTATAGCCGCCATCGTCCCATTACATAGTGTCTAGAGTCCGCTGGCGCCATGACGGTTGTAGCCGCAACCTAATTAAAGGTGCTGAATTAATCAAAATTAAGTGTATTTAAGCAGAAAGAGTAAAACTATACTTCTAATATTCTAAAAATTACAAAAACATATAGTGTCAATTTACGAATTTCACTTGTTTCTACTGTCCGTCAACGTGTTAAGTACAATTATTTAGCAGTGAATTTGTTAGGTGAGGCCATTTGTGACCCTAATTGCTAATTTTGAATATCTGTTAAGTTAGTTCATTTGTTATGCAGGAATCATCATCATCATCGGAACTACAACCGGGAGACGGTCTTGGCCTTATTTAGCGAGTCCTGAGGCTTGTTAAATTTTCCATAATGATTTGTTTTTTCCGGGCAAGGTCATTAGTCTTGCGCCAGAGGCTTCTCGACGGGGAATCGAACCCCGGTTTCCCGCATGACAGGCGGGTATACTAACCACTATACTATCGAGGAGGGTTATGCAGAATCATTTACTCCTAAATAGGGTGATTTTTTAAGTTGTCTCATTTATTTAGAAGCTGTAGTTTTTTCTTTAAATTTTTTTCTGAACTCTTTAACGCTAAACTCAAATTATGCGAAAAACAATTTTAAATTAAAACGGTGGAACATCTTATCTCCAAATTTTCTATTGTTTTTTTTCAGTTTTGGAACATTTTTTATTAGATTCTAAATTACAGACTAAACAAAAAATGCTTAAATTGTAGCTAAATTATCTTAGATTATAACTTACGCGGTAGCTCTAAGCCAAACATAATGGTCATATTGACGTCAAGTTTTCCTTTCGGTGACAGAATTTTGTTTGTCTATTAAATTATGACTATTTATATTACAAAGAAAAACTAAAAAAAGTTGCCTTTTTTTTTACTTTTAAATTTAACTTATTTCTAACTTTTTTTTTAATGTATGCATATAAAACTTAACCGAAATCTTATTCTACTCTAATCCCAGGAAAGGTAAGTCTGTGTAAGCCTCAAATTTCCTATTTCAGTCCACAATGTATACATTGTAGAATTAGGCACTAAGGTATACAAATTTAGCTAACATTAAAACCACACAAAAACACAAAAGCTAGATAGAAAAGTTATGCACATATTTAGAGGCGGAAATCGCACGTCTACTTTAACTTTGAAAAATATATTACACTTCATAAACAAGAAAATAGTTCTTCTTGGCATTCATTTCCATTTGCACCATGGCAGGGGTACTGCTTACATTATTTATTTTTATTTTGAACTTTTAAATTTTAGGGCGTGTACAGTAAAGTGATTTGCTCCCACACGTTTATGTTAAATCAGCGTTTAAACTAGCGTATTTACCAGTCACAAATATATAAATAGTAATATATTCAGGAAGATATAAGTATTAACGTTTTAAAACTTTTACACTTGGTGGCTCTCGACTTTTACTTGACTAATTTGGAGGCGTATTTGTGCATTCTAATGAGAAGAGAATCACACAAGGTTTTTTTTAGAGATGTGTGGGATGCTGTATGATATGGGCTAAGCAAATTCACTGCCAACATTACCTACTTATACCAAGAAGTAGTTTTATTTGCGAGCTGCACTAGATGTCTGGTAGATAAACAGATAATTGGACGCAAATTTTGACATGATAGGCAGATAAAATGTGTTGACCTTGATAATTGGGGTTAGATAAGATAGATCGCACATTGATATAAAAAAAAATAACTAGAACTAAAACTAGAAAAGAAGAAGAAGAACTAGAACTAGAACAACAGCAAAAACCGCATTGGGTGACGGTTATTAGTTTTCTTGATGTTCAGTGAACGTGGAAGTTTGATTTTACGCAAAAGGCGTTTGAATCCCAACAAATAAGGAAAGTAGGTATACTCATTAAGTATAATCATCATCATCATCATCATCATCGGCACTACAACCGGGAACCGGTCTTGGCCTTATTTAGCAAGCCCTGAGGCTTGTTAAATTTTCCATAATGATTTGTTTTTTTCCGGGCAAGGTCATTAGTCTTGCGCCAGAGGCTCCCCGATGGGGAATCGAACCCCGATCTCCCGCGTGACAGGCGGGTATACTAACCACTATACTATCGAGGAGCCCCATTAAGTATAATGCATTAACTAAAACATTTTTCAAGTATATGTTGTCGTTTAAAAGGACCAAAGTCGCATTACCCAAGCATTTGCACATTTTTATATGGTTTATGTATTTTTCAAACTGTCGTACTTCATCATGTACGTTTTTGTATCATGCATCTTGTAATATCGTTAATTTTCTGGACATGAACGACTTCGATGAAGGGATAAGAATTTAAGAAAGGTTTTCATTATTCCATCTAGACTTCGGAAGTTGCTATAGTATGTTATGTTATGTTATGTTAATGTTATTTTTCATTTGGTTTATCATCAATCAGAAAAGTCGTATTAACATAGCTCTGTTTTTTACAACTTTCTGATTCCCAAAAGAGTATAATCGATTAAGTATTCTTAAGTAATGAAGAAGTAAAGATTTACTTACGTTATTGGCCAAGGAAAAGTTATGTTTGAACGAGAGCAAATATCGCTATACCCGGATACGAGGATTTATATTTGAAAAAAATTTGTCTTAAACTATTAATGAAATAAAATGTAGGTAAAATATTGTATAATAGTATTGTTACCGATGCATCGCCATGGCAACGCACTAAATAAATTCGTACAGCTGCTCACAAGGACATCATTGTTACTCAGTACCAAATTGACCACCATCCATTGTAGACGTGTCGATGATGAATCGTTCAACGGAACGGCCTTATAAGTGAAGTGTATGTAAAATTATTATTAAAATATTGTTACATTATTATTTTTAAATTAAACCGAATTGCACATCTGAAATGAGTACGGGTTCGATTCAGACTTCTCAGCACCCAAAATAATCAAAAATTGATTGATTGGCTGATTGATCGAAGGCGGAACCCCATTTTTTTTTTTTTAGCTTAATGAAAGCTTAAACTAACTTAACATAAAACCTTACAGACTATCTTAAAAACTAGAGTAGTGGTGAAGACATTACACAAAATATTCAATCGAAAAAAAAGGAGAAGAAAACCAGGAAGTTGAAGATTACTGGGGCGATAGTAGAGGTAGGAGGGCAGGGAAGAGCGAGTGTATGTGGGGGTGGTAAACGCGGCCTTTGTGCGACAGTGGAGGGCATGTGTACGGACTGATACAGGGGCGGAGATTATGAGCAGAGGGGGGGGGGGTGGTTGTGGGTGGGATTGGAATCGTGTAGGGGAGAACGTTTGAGGGAGGAAGAGGAGAGGATTGCAGCGTAGAGGGGTTGTTGAAGGGAGGGGGCGGATTTAGGACGGGTTTCTTTTGAGACGTCGTTTAAGAGCGGGAGTGAAGATGTTGAAATCGAAGGAGGTGGGGAAACAGTTGGCCTGTCGTAGCATACGCGAGATGGTTTCGTTAGCGCCGTAAGAAGTGTGGTGAGCGGGCACGTAAAACAGTCGAGGGTTACGTACGTTACGGTACAATTAGTGCCGATACGCGCCATACGAAGTGTTCATGTTTGTGTATGTGCTCAGTATAATAAATAAACTTTTGAACGTAATTTTCTATCTGTCACTCGCGTAATAAAAAAGGCAATATAAAAAAGTGAGAACACGTGGTCGGTAATATGGATGTAAATTAAACGGATACCACAAAAAAACGGTTAAACGCCTTAAAACCAATAAAAACAAGAATACAGACACATTGATTGTCAACAGCGACGACGAAGACAACACCTATGGTGCCCAGTACTCAGGGTCTGGAAACCAATTCCAAGAACTAGCTGTCAGCGAAACAAATACAGACGCCAGAGTTAACGTATGAATCACCCATCCAATATGCATCCTTATGTTCACCTTAAAATAAGAAATTCATCCAACAACAACTAGCGTCTGCATTTTTACGATCTTCTAGGAATCTGTTACCTATTCATTCCTTAAAATATTTAACATTAACATTGTGTCTAGACACCATTTACCTAAATCCAAAAAAAAACCAAAGTAAAATGCTAAGAAGCAAAACACATGTATCTATACGTTGGGTTATTAAAAACACATTAGGAGATTCCTAGGTTAAGATAGAATTTAAGTATAAATAGCATAGAAAAACTGTAGAGAGTGTTCATAGTGACCTGTAAATTGACAAATAAAATAAAGAGGCATAGCTTCCAAAAAATTATATTTTTTTCTTACAAAATATAACAAACAATAACTCCAGCAATCAGGTCGAGGTCCTCAACAGACTCATCCATGAGATTAGTCTTAAAAAACAAAAACTGGATAAACAAATGGAGGAAGTCCATAAACTAAAAAGCAATTTAAGCAAGAATCTGCGGAAAATGAAAATGGTACAACAACAACAGCAAGAACAAAGAAAACACGACAAGCTAAGGAAACTCAACAGTAGGAATCACATCAAGAACAGCAGCAGGAACCACAGCAACATCAGGATCCAAATCAGAGGCAGGAAGCATCTCAGCAGATGCCAGTCCAAAAAAGGAGAAAGTGCCTCCTATCTACATTAGTTACATGGAGACAAAGGATCTCATATAATTGGGTAAGTTGATATGCAAAACTTTTAAAACAAAACGTATAAATAATTTTAAGATAAGTTTAACAAGCGATGATTCTGAAGGCTATAGCAAAATTAAATCGGCATTTGGGAAGTCGAAAAGCGAGTACTACACGTACACCCCCAAATCGGAGAAAAGTGTCTCCATGCTCCTCAAAGGAGTTGATCCTTCCTTAACTCCCGACGAAATGCTCGAAGAACTAAATAGTTTCGAAAGGCATACCTTGAAATTTACAGGTGTGAAACCATTTTTTACAGCAAATTCTAGAAGTCGCAACCGTGAGTTGCCTTTCTTCATTGCGTCTCTAAGTCCCAATAGTAAAATTGATGATTAAATACATTAATCACCAAACATTAAGTTGGGAGAGAATAAAGAAGTGCCTCCATTACTACTATCGACCGTTGATGCGTTTAATTGCCGACTAAGCTTGCCTAGTAGCGAAAAGTATCGGTCCTTAAAGGCTGCTCGTTCCTCATTCTCCTTGTCGACCTCCAGGTCCAGGTCTATCTTCTCGATGTATTCCTGGAGGCGCTCAAACGATTGAAATGCGTCCTTCAGTTTGCGATATCTGGTAGCGACCACCACATTCGCCTTGTTTGTGAACTCCTCCGCTTGAGGAATGCCTTGACGACTCCTCGTCTCCTCTTCAGTATCGAAACAGTCGGCTCGGCAAATCGTTGGTGGCCATTGCGAATCGGTTTTTTCATTTTTACTTGCGGATCGAACATTGCGACACTAGCTATTGGAATCCGATGCTTGTGAACCCCGTGTTGCCTGCATAACTGAGTATACTGATGTTCCGTTGATAGCTTTGATCGGCTGAACGACCGTGTTTCTTCCTTTGACAAAGGTCCCAACGCTTTTATTTTTTGCTTAGCATAACTGTTGTCGTCTTTATTATACTACGAGGGTTGCCTCTTATGTTTCGGGATTTGGCAACCCTAGTGTTGCAATCCGGCAATTGACAGCTCTGTCGTAAAGTTGGACATTTTTGAGATTATACGCACTCAGAACGTTTTGACATACGAGCGCTATTTGTGTTGTTTACAGTAACTTAAAAGATTCATCTCGGCCCAAAAATGGAATTAAATCGTCAACATTTTCGTGCGATTATTTTTTACAACTTTCGGCGTGGATTAACTCAGCAACAGTGCATGGATGAACTTAATTCAATTTTTGGCGATGAAGCTCCATCAAGGACCAGTGTTTATCGATGGTATGGTGAATTCAATCTTGGTCGTAGTTCACTCCAAGATGGATTTCGTGAAGGTCGTCCAAAATCAGTTGTTGTTCCGAAAACCATTGATGCTGTGCGCGAACTGATATTGGAAGATCGTCATGTGACCTATCGTGAGCTTGAGACAATCTTAGGCGTTAGTGAGACCAGCATACATTCAATATTGCATAAACATTTGACTGTCAAAAAAATTTGTTCGCGTTGGATCCCACACAATTTGTCAATCGCCCAAAACAAGGCTCGTGTCAATTGGTCGAAAGAAATGCTCAAAAAATACGGTCACGGTGCTTCGAAACACGTCTATGACATCGTGACAGGTGATGAATCGTGGATTTACGCGTATGAGCCCAAAAGGAAACAGCAGTCGACTGTCTGGGTGTTTCAAGATGAGCCAAATCCAACAAAAGTTGTTCGCGCACGAAGCACTTCCAAGCAAATGGTCGCCTGTTTTTTCGGAAAAACTGGACATGTCGCAACCGTACCACTAGAACAACGCAGAACAGTCAATTGTGAGTGGTACACAACCATTTGTTTGCCAGTTGTCTTCCAAGAAATCAGGAAAACCAACCGCCGAAGACGGATCACTCTTCACCACGACAATGCGAGCTCTCACACATCGGCTGCGACAACTGCATTTTTGAGGACCCAAAACATCGATTTGATGGGTCATCCGCCGTATAGTCTTGACTTGGCACCGAATGACTTCTTTTTATTCCCGTACGTAAAAAACAAACTAAGAGATCAACGTTTTTCGACACCTGAAGAAGCGGTTGCTGCATTCAGAATGCATGTGTTGGAGATACCTCAATCAGAGTGGGAAAAGTGCTTCGACAATTGGTTCAAACGCATGCAAAAGTGTATAGATCTTCATGGGGAATATTTTGAAAAACAATAAAGTGATTTTCGATGATCAATATTTGTTTTTGTTCTCTAATCCCGAAATATAAAAGGCAACCCTCGTATGTACCGCATCGTCTATGAAGAATAGCTTTAAAAGCTCTATCAGCTATTTAACAAAAACAACAGTGACAAAAATAATAAAATCGTTTTTGCCGCCATATACGCGGCATTTGGACCCAGTGAGTAAAAGTGCCATGCCGCAGTGCAGGTTATATTTTTATGGTTTAGATGTCGGCTTACCTGGAGTTGGTAGATTCCTTTCAAATCTCCTGGCACCCGGATTGGGGCGACGGTGTCGCTCTGTGTCTTCAATGTCTTTAATGTCTTCAATATCTTCAATATCTTCAATGTCTTCAATGTTTTCGATGATCTCAATGGGCCGTCGGTGCTTCGACGCTTTGCGTGCTTTTGGTACCTTCGGTGACTTCGCTGTCTTCGTTGCCTTCAGTGCCCCCGGTGTCTTCAATTTCTTCTATGTTTTCAATCTGTTCAATATCTTGAATGTCTTCAATGTCTTCAATGTCTTCAATGTCTTTGTTGCACGATGCAACAAGTTATAAAGAGGGTGCGAGACATATAAACATATTTAGATAACTCTCCACCCTCAACAGTAGAGGCGTTAGCTTGTGCCACAACCGATTAGCTCGGTTTCGATTACATCGAGCTGTGACACAAGAGCGAATTCAAGAAAACAGTGCAACAGTACTGCTCTTGAATGAATAACACCGTAAAAGCACTAGAGAGAAGAGGAGCGATTATGCTGTGGGGAAATAACCAAGATCTAAGGTGGGATAAGTTTGAACAAAGGAATCAAAAACGAAAAAAAGAAGAAGCGATACATCAACGAGGGCGCGAATTGAAATTGAGTGCGAAGTATTTTTCGATATTCATGGCATGCGTCAAATTGTTTTTTGTTTTTTTTTTAGTTTTTAAACCACATTTATTTTCCTAATTCTTTTTACATGTATAATATTACATTTATTACTTTTCTACAATCACAGTCCTTAAATTAACTTCCTGGCTCTATGCGAGCTCTCTAAATTACACATTACAACTTGATTTTTATATATGCCTTTCGGCGCACATCTTTTTTTTTTTTTGTTTCTTATATATATATATATATATATATAGATATATATGTATATATATATATATATATATATATATATGAAATAAGTCATATATTAGAGGAACTCCTCGTTTACATCTATATGTATACATTATTATTACAATTTTTTTTTTTTTTTTTTTTAATTATAACAAACAAAAACTTCAAAACGAAACGAATAAAACACAAAATAAGAAATAAAAAATAAAATAAAAATAAAAGCAATGGGGAAAAGAGGACAGGCGGAGGGGGGACAAGAGGAAGGAGAGCGTTGCTCTTGAAAGGGATACTATATCTGAGGAAGTGAAGGCCTCTCCTCGTTGAGAAGCCACCACCATTTGGGAGATGTTCGATCTTTGGCTGATTTATCTCTTTCACTGATCGCCGTGCTAAAACGCATGCGGTCTGGGGCATTGGAGATATCACTATCATGGAGAATTCGTTTGTCCCTGGCACCACGGAGAGCGTGGTAAATAATCGGGACTCCATGCACGTCTTGGATAAGGCCTTTTTGATCCAAGAAAGGGAACGCTTCTGGGGGAATAAACCAATTCTGAAGCGTATTCTCCAGATACGTATCGTTGGGATAGAATGCTCCCGAGATAAGATTATTGTCACCGCACATTGCCCTTGCTGTGTGACCACGAATAATTTTAATTATGAAATTGTCTATCCTATTTAACCCTGATTTGTTATACAGGATTTTGTTGGGATAGAATTTTTTGTATTGCGACTCTGGTGTTCTATAAAGTCCGAGGCAGGAACGCAAACACTGCCGTTCGAACACACGAAACTTCTCCATATAAAGTGGAGATATATTATACCATACTGGACAGCCATAAATCAAAACTGGTCGAATGAATGCCGAGTACGAAATTATTTTGACCCTGGGGTCAAGAAGACTACTCCCGAATAGACTTCTTGTCATAGAATATGCGCTTTTAGCTGCGGAGAGGGACGCTGCTATGTGCTTGTCAAAATATAAATACTGGTCTAGCCAGATACCAAGGTATCTAACTACAGTTTTCACTTGCAGTGGAAGGTTATTGTTACCTACAATAGAGAAGTGTTTCCAGTTGTATTTTGTATCCCTCGAGGCCCTGGATAGGGGCGTTCGGAAAAGAATAGTCTCGGTTTTCTGGAAATTAATTGTTAATTTCCAGTCGTCGCAAAATTGTTTTATTTTGTTGAAGTCATCTTGAAGGTGCCTATTCATGTCGTCTATTTTTCCTCCTGTTCTGTACACCACTATGTCATCGGTGTACGCAATGGCGTTTTCGAGAGAACTCACTAGATCACTAGTGTAAATATTGAATAGAATGGGAGAATTCACAGCTCCCTGCTGTAAGCCATTTTTAATTTGGAAGGTCTTGTTGGAGACTATGTCCCCGCATTTCACCACAAAATGTTTGTCCATTATCATATCATAAATGATGTATAGCAGATATTGGGGCATACCCAGGTTTGTTAACTTATAGACAAGTCTTTCTAACCAAAGGGTGTCGAAAGCCTTTTCAAAGTCAACCAAGCAGGCGCCTGTACATTGTCGCTTTGCCTTGTTCCACTGTATATCGGAAACAAGTTTCGTCGCTGCATGAACTGTATCATGTCGCGCTCGAAAGCCAAACTGGTTGTTGGAGATGATATCGTTTTCATCACACCAACTCTTCAGTGCTTTGTTTATAATCTTTTCGAATACCTTGCTGATGTTGGGAAGCAGTCTGATCGAGCGCAGATTAGCTGGATTGCTCTTCTCCTTACCCTTTTTGGGGATAGGGTGGACTACTGCAGTCTTCCAATGGGTTGGATAGTGTGCATTGCTTAGAGCGTTGTTAAACAAAGTAGTGTATATGTTAACTGCTTCGCGAGGCAAGTGCCTTAGAACCACATTTGAAATGCTATCTATTCCAGACGATTTCTTATTTTTTATTGAGCTAAGTATGTTTCTAAGTTCATCCTTGCGCACAAACATATTTGTGTTTTCTTTTCTGACGGGAGAATCCGCCCTATTATATTCGCCGAATGTGATGAAACTATGGTTTGCGGATTGCCAGTTGTGAAGTTGATTGCGCAGCGAGCAATGTCTTTGACGGGCATTGCTTTCAATTTCAGTGTTAGAATGAACTGATTCGTTAACTCTGTACACTGCTTCGAAACAGGCTCCAATTGAATTCGCTTTCTTTTGCGGATCTTCGACTACTATTACTTCATCATTGGAGTTGATGTGCTCTAAGGTGAGTCCTGCGTTCAGCATTATCTGACAATTCTCTGGAGTCCGTGGAATTCGGAGACAGGGAATGTCATTGTGATCTTTTCTTTGACATATTTTCTTGATTTGTGAAAACATGTTCGGTCCGTTTGCTTGGACAGCTCGAATTCTGTTGCTCCACTCCTCATTTATTACTGCTCGGTAATTATCCCGGATCAGTTTTTGAAGATTTTTAATCAAGGACTTGATTGTTTTGATCTCATTGCTATTTGGGTCACTGAACTGCCTATAGCACAATTTCAGCTTTGAGAGCAGGGTGCTCTTTTGCCTACACAAAGCATCGATAGTTGCATTTCTGTATCGGTGGGTATAGCCATCCATATGAGCTACTTTGGGGATGGAACGATTCATTGTATTAGTAACAATATCGTTCATAGTTAGGAGGTAATGATCGATTTCATCATTACGGAGGTTTCTATTAGTCGGTGGGTCTATGCCAATGTTGCGTATTTCTCTTTTTACTATGCGATCGAAACGCGACCAATGTGCTTTTCGGAAATCGAAAGAGTGAACCTGGTCGTACTGCTCAAGTAGATGGTACTCGTTTGGCACGTGTATTATGGCTCCATGTCCGTAATGATCGCTATCGTACTCAATTGTGCGAAGACAATTTCGAGTAGTTACCTCGGTATCTGGTAACTGAATTCGATCATCTGCCATAAGTAAATCCAGGAAGGAGTTACCTCTTGGATAAGACGGCGTACTTGTAGCGTACAATTCTACTTTTTCTCGAACGCATTTGTTTGCCACCAATCAAACAAGGCATTGCCCCTTGTGTTCGAGGTCAGATTGCCCCAGGCACTGTGCTTGGCGTTAAAATCACCCGCCGTTAAAAAGTAATTGTTTTCCGAATCTAACTTGAGACTTCGGAAAATCGTATCGATTTCACTGATAAATTGGGTACCTTGAACAGATTCAGGAGCGTAAGCAGCGACTATATATAGATGCCTTTGACTTTTTAGAGGGATATCTATAATGCATGCCTCTAGCACCTGGAATTTGTGTACTTCCGTGCTGTAAACGACCTTATGGTGAAGACCTTTCTTAACTAAGATAGCGACCCCACCCCCTCGAGTAGAGTGTGATCGATCTCGTCTAATTATGTTATAATTTTTGTAACCCATTTTGTGCCTTTGGTTTAGCTTAGTTTCGCTAGCCAAGAGCACATCTGGGCATTCGACTTGGTGCAGATCTTCTTATTTTTTCCCAACCTATTGTTTGGTGGTTGAGGTGTTTGATGTATCGGAGTGCATCAACTTTACTGTTGGGACTCAGTGATACAATAAAGAAAGGCAATTTGCAATTGCGTTTTCTGGAGTTGGCAGTAGAGAAGGGTTTCACACCTGTAAATTTTAAATTGTCGTTAAATTTTTTAATTCCTCTAATACCTCCTCAGGGGAAAAACATGGATCAACGCCTTTTAGGAGCATGGAGATTATTTTCTCCGATTTCGGGGTGTACATGTAGTACTCGCTTTTTGTCCTACCCAAAGCAGTCATTACTTTGCGATAACCTTCAATATCATCGCACATTAATTTTATTTTAGAATTATTAATTTTTTTTGTTTTGAAATTTTTGCAAGTTAACTCACCTAATTTTATAACGTCCTTTGTTTCCATGGACGTAAGTATTATAGGCGGCGCCTTTTCCTTTTTGTTGGTTACGATGTGCTGGTTTGTTTGCTGCTTCTGCGTCTCCTTTGTTTGCTGCCTTTTATTTGCTTCCTGATGTTGTTCCTGATTTTTCCGTTGTGCTGTTGTATTTTCTTGACTTTGTTGTTGCCGCACCAGGTCTTTTAATTTGAGGATTGCTTCTCTTTGTTTATTGAGTTCCTCTTTTTTTGTGTCAATATCCGCAAGGAGTTTTTCTAATTCCGCCGGATCTGTTGCAGTACCTGTGATATTGTTTTCTTCCTCAGCCGGTAATTCGATTTCACTTGGGTCAAGGTCAACCAATTCGTTGAATTGCTTGCGCCTGTGTATTCGTTTTTCTTTCCTTTTGCATTTTTTTCGCCGTCTGTATTTGGCTTGTGCCGCTGTCGCTCGAGATAGTGTGGACAGGTTTAGTTCGAATAGAACAGAGAGGATAAAAGGAGCGACGGAAAAGGAATAACAACGACGAATGTAAACGAAGGTGAAACCCTCATGCTGTAAAATGATGCGTATTTCCAATTGATTTCGGCCCGACTTATCAAGGAATATAAGAAAAACGGTCAAGCTCTTACACATCCAGTACACATTAAAAACAAGGTGTAGTGCAAAATATACAAGTTACATCGGCATCTGGTGAGAGTCAAACAATTTGTGTACCTTCGCTCCCGAGACGAGGAAAGTCAGGCGGATCACTGACTTTCGGGAATTCTATACGCATACTGAGGTGATTCTTGAATTTCTCTCATTTTATAACATTTCTACACCCCACCTCAATCAACCAAATCAAGGAAATACGAATTCGCATTGGACCCCCAAACAAACAACCACTATGTTGTCCACAACGTTCAACAAGATTAGAAATTTATTTAGTGGATGAAACAGAACCAACAAAAGTTGTAGCCCAATAAGAATAATAAAGTTTATTCTCATTCATCCGTTTTCAAGAGAATCATTTACACAAATACAGTCCACTTACACCACGGCACAACACAGGACAAAACAGTCTTCAATGTCTTCAATGTCTTCAATGTCTTCAATGTCCTCAATGTCTTCAATGTCTTCAATGTCTTCAATGTCTTCAATATCTTCACTGTCTTTAATGTCTTCAATGTCTTCAATGTCTTCAATGTCTTCAATGTCTTCAATATCTTCACTGTCTTCAATGTCTTCAATGTCTTCAATATCTTCACTGTCTTTAATGTCTTCAATGTCTTCAATGTCTTCAATGTCTTCAATATCTTCACTGTCTTTAATGTCTTCAATGTCTTCAATGTCTCCAATGTCTTCAATGTATTCAATGTCTTTAATGTCTTCAATGTCTTCAATGTCTTCAATGTCTTCGGTGACTTCAATGTCTTCAATGTCTTCAATGTCTTCAATGTCTTCAATGTCTTCAATGTCTTCACTGTCTTCAATGTCTTCAATGTCTTCACTGTCTTCAATGTCTTCAATGTCTTCAATGTCTTCAATGTCTTCAATGTCTTCAATGTCCTCAATGTCTTCAATGTCTTCAATGTCTTCAATGTCTTCGATATCTTCACTGTCTTCAATATCTTCAATGTCTTCAATGTCTTCAATGTCTTCAATGTCTTCAATGTCTCCAATGTCTTCAATGTATTCAATGTCTTCAATGTCTTCGGTGACTTCAATGTCTTCAATGTCTTCAATGTCTTTAATGTCTTTAATGTCTTCAATGTGTTCAATGTCTTCAATGTCCTCAATGTTGGGCGAGCCGCGATAGAAAGAAAGACTAAATAGTTTCTACTGGTCTTTATTTTTAAGGTTTAGTTTGGCAGAGGTCGGTTTATAAAAGTTTCCTTTTTCCTTCTGACACGGATTACTTGTTGGGTGTGGCTTCGCCCTCCTGGACTTCGCCTGATCCCGAATCTAAATATATATATATATATATATATATATATATATATATATATATATACATATATATATATATATATATAATATATATACGAGTATACATAAATGGGGTGGCGAGAGACCGACTTTAGCAAGACAAGGACAGATGTATCCTTCATCTTGTCTCTGGTGTCTGGTCATCTTGCGATAAGCAGAATCGCCCACAACCGTGAGGATGTTGGGCACGGTCTCAAGATGTCTGAAAAAGAAGGTGGGGGGGGGGGGGGGGGGGGGTATCTAAGGATAGTGTGGACAGGTTTAGTTCAAATGTTCTCTAACTACTTGGATTGAGGAATGGTGGGAAAGAAAACATACAAGACGCAGATCACGTCTTCGGCGTCTGATAATCCGCGCTTTGGTCGATGTGGGTGTGTATATAAGTCTCCTTAACTCCCCAATTGCCACCGCTTATATTCTCCTTTGTGTCTCTGTGTCCCCGTTCGCATGTTTATCAAAGGAACAAATAGAACAATCGATATAAATGCCGATCCTTAGGCCGCCAGCCGGCAGTTTTGTTCTGGTCCGTCTCCAACACTCTGGCAATTAGTTCAAAGAAGGGGGTGAAGTGGTCGTCCCGGACATCCTTCTACGTCTGCCACTGGTGTAATATTCAAAAGAATCAGACATTGATTATTGACAAAATTAACGTTTCATGCAATTTTCTCAAATATTTTGTGATTGAGACTCGTCGTCGCTACACTGGTTACGAAAGAACTCAATGCTTTGCAAAAAGACCATCGGTAACAGCCCTCGTGGTTTCTCCGGGAGCCAACTTCATGAATCGCATCATAATTGGCGATGAACCATAGATCTATGAACATGATAAATTAACAAGGCACCAAACAACTGAAAAATGAGACCAATCCGAAAAAAATCTTGTCAAAGCCACTCGAACATGCTGATTGTTACCGTCGTGTGGCAAGTAGTGATTAGAAGACGTTTGTGTGAGAGTCGAGGGAAAATTTCGGCATGGTAATCTCACAAAGCAACAATTGTCACCGAATACGAAGCTAAAAACTCAATAAATACAATCGACCATACATTGTATTCGTCGGATTTAGCCACGTGTTCCTTCCTTCCTATTTCCAAAACTGAAATTGCCACTCCGTGACTGCTGTATTGACTTGATTGAAGACATCAAACGAAATTCTCAGCAGGTACTAAAGGTCATATCATTTTAGGCCTGTGGTGATGATGGTCGCCGTTTATTATAAAGTTCCGTTTATTATAAAGTTCCGCTGCCTGCAAACGAATGATCACCAGGAAGAGGAATAACAATATATAAAACGCACATATTTAATTGGTGTTCACCGCCTTTCTATTACTTTACTTAAAACTTATTATTAATATTAAATTGGTTTTTATAAATTTAATACAGGTTGAAACACATCTTTTTCGACACGACTTCGATATACATACGCTTCTCCGCCGCGCGACGGAGAGCGGGAGATCGCGCGACCGGCGTGGTCGGCGCGTGGAAATAGACTCAACGATATTCATTCGTTGTCAAAAGAAATTCGGGCAGTGAAACTGGCTCTCTTAATTAAGGGGTGCATTTTCCTATTCCAAGAGAGACGTAAAGTCTCATAGAGAAGTTCGTCACGGTACACATGTATGTGTGTACATTGGTTCTTTCATGGATCAAAGCCATGGGAACGAATCTAAAACAAAGAAAGGGAAAATGTGCATCAATGAGATGTGAGTTCGGCTAAGCAAATCTCAATTGGATGGTAATTGGGTTTGTGTTTGCTTATGTGAGAAGATCAATGGTAAACGGATCTAGGAATATGTAAGACAAAAGGACCGTTGATGATCGTTGTCTACAATATGCATAGCAGGTGTATTGACAGCCGCAATGCATCATGAACATTGTGCTAATTGGTTTTAGCTTGTTTACTGGGAAATAGTGTTTATGGCATCGCTGGTACGGGTAGGTATTCAATTCCTATTTGCATTTGACTATGCTGTAGGACTTAATTGATGCCTTAAGACGCAAGATGCGTATATTTGCTTTTGTCCCTTGGGTATAGGTCGCCAGCCAATGTGTATGTAGGTAGTTTTTATTGTACACATGTTGAGGCTGGGATTAGCCAACTCAAGGGTAAGATTCCCTGATTATGCGTTTGTATTATATGTGAACCGATGAATTTTCTTTCAGGGAATTCATGATAAGTTAGGAAAGAATTCTTATAGGGAATTTGTATGCGAAGAGATGCATGACAGGTAAGAATTCTCTTCTAGGGGCTTTTAGCTAAATAAACTTGATCAATTTGATGCGTGAAGCAATTAAGATGCTAATGCGATTGGAGTAGCCAACTTATAACATTGGGTCGAAGGGATTGGGGTTCTTTAGGTAAGTAGTCAGTGGGGTTTGGCGGAACCGCCACAGGCCCATGTATGGAAGAGTGTTGTGTTGTCAACAATGGCGATTTTGTTAAAGTTGATGAAAAGTTTTAATTTCTGTGTTTTTAAACGATCCCGGTAAGTTTTCGTACAGAAAGTAAATCCACAACTGGCCTGGAAAATTACGAAAATGACGCATAATTTAATGAGATGCTGAATTCCAAATTTGATATCGCCATCTGTTTCGGATTCTTGATTATATGCTCGGGGAGAATCTATTACACCGGCTAGTACCCTCCCCCACATATATTCACCACACATCCCAGCAACACGATGACAGTGGAGAAACTGTCATCTCATGCTTTGTTTACTGTTGTTGGTGGTTCGGCCTTTTTACTGTCGATTACATACGGTGTTTTGGTGCCTGATCGAGAAAAGGAACTTTTTGATGCTCAACGACAATTACATACTTTTTTGGTGCTAAACAAAGCAATGTACATTTTATAAAAAACCTAGTGAATTAAACAATTGTTTAAACATAAATATTGACTTTGGACAAAAACATAAGGAACACAAACGGAAATCCTAACACACGGAGGAACAACAAGTTCAGATTGAGATCAACAAAAGGTATTGCTGTGCCCTTCAATTAAATACGAATTTGTTTCAGGCATCGTTGGGTAGGACGCCATTGCGTCAATTCTCTTTTGGCAACGTGCTCACCGTCGCAATTCCCCGAACGACATTCCTCGTTCGGCGGAACAACACCATAGGATCACGGCTGACGACATTCCTCGTCAGGGTCGAGAGACACAACACCATCTGTATTGAAAGTTGACCTTGTTAAAGAAAAACTCCGGAATCCCAACAAAAATCAATAACGTACTTATACGAAAAAATAGCAATGAACTCTTATACGAAATCACTCCATTCAAATGTTTAATGTAGACGTTTAATGTACACTCTACCAACCCGTAGATATTTTTTTACCTTTTTTGTTTTTTTCTCTCTCTATCTTCGCAATATATTTAATTTTTTAGCTCTTAAAAAATTTTCATCTCCATTGATAAAAATTAAATTTACTATATACAAATCAAAAAAACTTCGGAAAATGTTTTACTGAATATGTGAATAAATGATATAAATCCAATGTACTACAAACAAACTTCGGGATTGATGGTAAAACTCAATTCAATTCAATGTTCAATGCCATTTGATGTAAAGATGTATGATTTAATTCAGTTCAAATCGAATGACAAATGAAATTCGACAGTTTTCAACTTCGTTACAGCACTATGTATCACACCAGTGAGGGGTTAGTACGGCTCAAGTCTATGTAACATAGTTTTCATATTTAACATCGACAAATGTTTTACCTCAACAATGGAACAATAAACCTATACAAAATTAACTTCATCTTGTTTCCCATTTGAAGCGCCTTGAAAAAGACAAAGTAAATGTCATTAATGAATCGGTTACCTGGATTCAAATAGTCACCGCTAATTTCATTGTGTATCGCTATTTAACAATTTATCTACACTTGTTTAATTTTCATATTAGCAGTGGCTGAAATCTTTCCACCCGATTGGCGGTTCAATCGTAGCAGTATTTGAGTATAGCGTTGACTGCTTATTTGGCAGTTGAAATAATCGAATTAACTTTAATATAAATTAATGTTACATATACTGTTTTTATAGTAATTAGGTGGATCTTTAATTAAATTTATTTTAGTGCTGCATTTGCTTCGCCTAGACAGCTTAGTCCGTTGCGAAAGTCGAAGTGGCTAGTATAATCTAAAATAACATTAAATCACAATTAGAGACTTTCGTTATTACAATTATTCTCCCGACGGTGTTCATTTGAGTTTGTATTATTTAAAAAAAAAAATGTTTGGTCATTATTCTTGGTATTAAGTGTAAAGAGTTTTCACGGAAATTGTGTGTGCGGACGGAATAGTCTATGGACGACCTAGTGAACCACGAAGAAAATTTAACGGAACAAGTGTCAAAGTATGTAAATAAAAAAAAAAAACATTTTTGTGTTGTGCTCATTATTGTTATATGTTGTTGCTATATTCGGCTGTCATAGCTTACCTGTTTGTAAATGCAAGACCCCCTCTGGGATCCTCGTAAGTGACATTTTGCTTGCCGTTTAAAAAAAGGACCCACTTACTTATTCTTTTCACCCTTGGATTGATTTATGTAGATACGGGAGCATGAAGCTATTTTAAGGAGAGTTAGAGGGTGATCTCTAACGGGTTTGCCCAGTCGATTAGAAATTGGATTCGTGAAGCCATGCTCGAAAGATTTCTCTAATCCCTACGTTTCGCGATCACTCTACATAGGCTTTGTCCGTCCTCTTCTAGAGTACGCCTGTCAGGCCTGGTCTCTTCACTACTCGTCCCATATTCGCAGGATCGAAAACGTCAAATATCGCTTTTTGCGTTTTGGCCTTCGTGGGTTAAACTGGGAAAACCCTCGTGCTCTTGTGGGGGTTCTTTAAGGCTCGCCGAAGAACCACCCATTTTCCTAACTCAACTCCCCATTCCCAACAGCGATAAAATACATTCCAACCCTTATCTCTTACCTGCATACGAGCAGTACAAAGCTCTCTTCCAACTATTTCCCACCTGAAATATAACCCATGGCAAGATCATCATCTTACCACGGCATCAAGCAACATTACATTCTTCCCAAAGCAGTTCGGTTCACCCTTCGCGAACCATTTGGGAATCTAATCGGTTCCTCTTGCCGGCAACCATGTTCATCAAATACACAGTAATCTCCCTGTGTTTACTTTTCTCAACCAACTGTTGGTCCCACGGCCAAGCCATGGCAAATTGCTTGCGTATATAGCTGCATTACCAGCGGCATGATCTGTTGCCTTATCGAGGAACAATCATCGCAGTGGTCATGTCTCACTAGTTGTTTTCTAAATCAACAAGTACCCATCTTAGCGCTCGCCTTCGAATTTGTATTTCTGTATATACAACATATAAACAGAAAAACCTACTTCGGCCGCCCAGCAATATCCCCTATTGTTTACGATAGCAATGCATTCAGCCTCTGTTGCATGATCATTTGTTTGAACAGCCGCCTGGTTGGTTTCTCTTCTTCTTATCCAATACATTTTTCGTTTGTCCTTCCTTCCAAGATATAGACATTCGACCCATCTTTACGATATCTATGGAAACCCTTCATCATCATCATCGGCACTACAACCGGGAACCGGTCTTGGCCTTATTTAGCAAGTCCTGAGGCTTGTTAAATTTTCCATAATGATTTGTTTTTTTCCGGGCAAGGTTATTAGTCTTGCGCCAGAGGCTCCCCGACAGGGAATCGAACCCCGGTCTCCCGCGTGACAGGCGGGTATACTAACCACTATACTATCGAGGAACCCTTCCAGTAAGACTCAAATCGAGTTCTCGTTGGTCGCCGGGTAAATGAAAGATGTAAGTTATTTCTCACCACATCGGTGGAAATCCACCCCAGCCGTGACTGGCAGCATGATTGGTGCAATGGCACGGGAGTCAAAATTGAATCGCCCAACAAGGCGTGGAGGTCGCAGCTCAGTCAATTGGTCGGGAGAGTTATCAAATCTAGAGTCAGTTTTCATCTTCTTAAGAGTGTACACACACTATACGCGTCGTTTAAGGATCGACTAAAGTAAACGGGGTTGAGTTCGAATGAAGTACCTTATGTCTTGGGCGTGTTTCTATCCAATATCGATTATTATGAAAAGACACAGTTAATGTGTAAGTAAATTGTCACCAACCAGTTAACGAGAATGAAAGAACGTGTTAGAATAAAAGACCCTCTGTTAATGTGTAACTAAATTGTCACCAACCATTTAACCTTAAAGAAAGGACATGTTAGCATAAAAGACGCTGTGTAATGTGTAGCTAAATTTTACTTGACACCAACAAGCAACTTTAACAAAGAACATTTGAGCATAAGAAGGACATTGTGTTAATGAATAGCGAAATTATATTTCACCGCCACCGAATTATCTTAATAAAAAGGAAGTTTGATAACTAGAACAAACCAAGTGTTTCGTTCACTCAACGTTCGCCTGGGCGCTTAGTGTTTTTCCCGACATCGGTGGTGTTTCTTTTTGTTTCTTCTACTTGGTCTTGCGTTTGGTGTTTTGTCGGCTTTTACTCAGTGGGTGTTTCGTTGAATCTGCATCCGTGCAGACGACCTAGCAAACAGACCCACACTCTATCCACATACACAGGCCGTCTATATCTAATAAACCTCAACACACTTGAAGAGCGCAGCCGTCACGTAGACATCCTCTTTATTCACCGTCTTCTCGCTGGTTCAGTCAACTGCCCAATTGCTCTACTCCATCACTCTCCACACTAACCTATAGCGTTTGAAATAATAGTGAAGAAGATCGTGTGATTCGAACTGACGCTATGACAGCTCAAATCACGAAAAAAATTTTTACCTAAGCGTTACACATCAGGCTACTGACCGTGTTTAGAATTTGATTTCCAAATCCGACTATACTCCACTGATGTGAATTATTTTTTTGTTTTCTTGGTTTTATTTAACACGATTTACGCACCCTCGTCCTGGAGAACCAGAAGTCATTACACATCAGAACTGCCGCTGACACATTACACAGGTTATGCTACAGGAAATGTTTATGACTGGAAGTTGACAAATGTTACTGTGCACGTTATGCTATGATAACTATTTGGAATTACAATTGACTATTGAACTCGCGTATTTCACCGACTTTATACAGTTCGGGTTGACTCGTTTCCTTTTCCTTTAATCGTGTTCGGTCTCAACCTCGTCGTTGAGGTACTCGAAGTAGACTCCTCGTCTCGTTGACGATCACGATTCGACTGCCTGTCTGCCTACACAGATACCCAGATTCAAACTGGTATCTGTATCTACACGGAAAAATTTCCCAATCTGCCCCGCTAACAGAACTTCCGAATTTCTGTTAGCAGCATGTTATCACATCCCAGGGGTGATTTTTCATTCCTGAAAGAAGAAACTCGCTCATCATCGAACATCATTATCACCATCCGTGGTGGTGGTCGAAATTCAGTTCGACGGTTGTCGATTGTGTGCCGCCTTATTTACATAACACATCTGGCGCGAAGGCCGAAAGATATCCTGTAATTTGAATGGACGTATGGTTCATGGGTTTTGTTTGACTTTTGTCAATATACCCGAAATCCATTAGATCTTTCTAATGGGTGTGAAATACAAAAAAGGCACCGTGGGATAGGAGTAGTTCCTTTGTAGGTTTTAAACCTCATACATTTTTTTGAATTATCTCGTTGAGATAATTACGGTTGCCGTTTCTTTTGTTTGCCGATAGATTTGGTGGTCTTTGAGGCACGTGCATCCGTTGGTCGGCTAATTTGCTGGCGATAACAAATCCTTGTAACGTCGTGTAGATGTTCAGGATTTCGGATTGTGCAGTGCTGGAGTGCGGCGCATTTTGATCTTTAGGGTATAAGATGAATGGATGCTTTTACCTTTGTTTCAAGTATGCTGCAATCGACTTGTTGCTTGATAATGAAAGCTTTGGGACGTTCAGTTCCTTGCTTCTTTCTATATCGGGTTCGGATTTGCAGCTTCCTATGACCCTTGTTACAGGTATGATTAGGAGCTTTGGGACACGTGTCTGTGGGCACGTGTTATGATAAGATAAGTTAAGATAATGTTCCTTGAAGGGTAGGAACCTTCCCTGGGTGAAATTGTGCGTTCGTAGAACGCTACAAACCCCCATAACCTACGAAACCCTCGTCTCTTCTATCTGCCCGCCCATCACACTTCTTATGGCTCTAAAGAACCCCTTTCACGAATGCTGCGAACGGCAAATTCGCACCCTTCCTCCTTCGATTTCAATCTCACCTCTCCTGCTCTCAGACTTCGTCTCCTCTCTTTCCCACCCTGATCTCACCCCACCCGCCGCCCACACCCTTATTACCCACACGCACTACAACTCCAGATCCTCCCATCCTACGACTCGTCTTAACCCTCAATCTGCGTATTGAAATTAAAAGATTTTATTGTTTCTTGTCCTTTCTCTACCTTTCTTAGCTTAAGTGTAGTTAAATTATTTATGTTTTACTGTAATAAATGTAATATATCTATATAAGCTTGTACTAAGCTAATAAATGGGGCACTTACCCGCTAAATCTAACCCAGTAGAATTCAATGTATCTAAGATTAGTGCGGCTGTCTGTATTCAGAATCACTGTGTAACGTAGATCAGTTGCTTATGCGTCATTGAAACCAAAACTTTCCATAATTGGCACTTGAATCAGTCTAACAGTTGTTGCATCAATTTGCACACAAAGTAGTTAAATGTAAATACGAATAAACGTACTCACTGTTTATGTGCTCGTGTGGTTGAGGTGGTTTGTTGACAACCTGCTTTCAGGTTGCTGGGGGTGTTGAGTTCTTGAACCCCCCAGTTAATTGATGTATTTTGAATGTCTTAGATCGCATCCACACTAGATTTTACTTATTGTTTGGGTTGCTTAAATCGGGACCGCACACTAAGTTTTAATTAGTCATACTTTTATATCGACCGCACTATTTTTATTTTTTATTTTCAATTCAATTTTATCGGAGCCTAGTTTTCTACTTCTCTATATTTTTTATAGTTATGTTTCAGGAGAGAGAGAGTGTGTGGGATTGGGTACTTAAGATTGGGTGCATACAAGTTCATTTTTTGAAGAGGAATGAAACTTAAGCAATCGACAAAACAACTGGCCTTAGTACTATCGGTGTTAATGCGGTGTTGTGCGAACTTATAACGCCGAATGGGCGCCCCGAGATGCCACCAAATAACTGTTGCAGTTCTTTCTGAACAGTTGCAGGTTGTAACGCTCCGGGAACACTCGCGTGGGAAGGGAGTTGCACAGCATCCCCGCTCTGTAACGGAACGAGTTCTGATGCAGGGATGTTCGCGCCGTCGGGAGATGAACCGACTGGTAAAATCTGGCGTTCCTCTTGCTTCCCTTATGACTAGCTCCTATTATTTGTCGTAGATTTTCAACGAATTCACAGGGCTTATTATTTCGACTACTTTATAGGGACCCCTCCATATGGGAGGTAATTTTCCTTGTTTATACCCTGGAACGTGAATGGGCTTTCTGCACGATCGTGGTTTTTTTTTTTTTTTTACACAAAAGCGGAGTACCCTTAAGTGTCAGAGCATAGTGAGAGCAGCAGAAGAGGAAGTGGTGACGGAAAAGTGGTATCGATGTACATTGGTCTTAAATGCCTGGACATTACAACGAGGAGGACACATGATCAGGTAGAGTATTCCACATTCGTGTGGATCGGCTAAAGAATGACTCTCTATATCTGTTTGTGCCCGTGAAGTTTATTTTCAACGTGAACTGATGCGCATTCTCAGATTGACGGGTGTCGCGGGGAAATGTCTGAGAAGGCGGAACACATTCAGCAAGTTCTGTCCAGCAACGACCGTGATAATAACTATAAAAGAGAGATAGGCATGATACGTTGCGCCTATGTTTTAACGACGGAATTGATTGGCTCACAGCTGGGTCCCCAATAAGATTCAGTGCTCGTTTTTGCATTCTATCGAGCACGTGTAGTGCGGTTTTGGATACGCCTGACCAAATATGAGAGTTGAACTCCATTTTGGGACGAATATACACCTTGTAAATAGGGGCCAGGTTTGATGGAGTGAAGTATCTTTTGCATCTCTTAAGGAACCCCACACATTTGGCTGCACTTTTCGCAGCTTCAAATACGTGGTAATTCCAGTTAAAAATCGAATTATTTACGAGGACTGATAGTTCTTTGGCTTCGTCGATGGAAGTGCCATTCATCGACAGTATATTTACTTTGGGGTTCACCTTTGACGACAAGAGACATCACTGAGTTTTTAAGACATTGAATTCTACTCGGTTAGATAATCCCCATTGATATATTTTATTGAGCCCGGAATTTAATGTATTAAGCATAATCTGCTGATTGGTATTGACGTTCGAAGAGTTTGATCGGGAATGTTCGTATGAGTATGAGAAACTCAACGTGCTATCATCAGCAAACGAGTGACTTGGGTTGTGGGTAATGGACAAGAGATCATTTATAAACATGAGGAAGAGAGTAGGTGAGAGTACAGAACCCTGGGGAACACCTGCATTAATGTGATGGGAGACAGATTTGACACCATCAACATCTACTTGGATTGAGTGGCCAGAAAGATAGTCTCTTATCCATTGGATCAGGGAATTGTCCACTCCATATTAATGTAATTTTGATAAAAGGGCTGGATTCCAAACTCTGTCGAAGGCTTTCGAGATATGTAGTACAAGAACCTTGCTTTCACCGAAGTAGTGGATGGAATGGCTCCATTTTTGGGTAAGATACACCTTAGAATCTCCTGTGGTCATTGAGGGGGTCATTTGATTTCAGATATTTCAAAAGTTGACGGTTAATCAGTGATTCCATTCCATTCCAGATAATAGAAGTTAGCGCTATGGGTCGATAAGAAGGGAGGGACGGTTTGTCACCCTTTTTGGGAATTGGCTGAATTATCGCGGACTTCCATCTATTTGGGAAATTGCCAGTAGAATAAGACAAACGGAAAAGTTTCCGTAGTGGTTTAGAGAGTGAAGAGAAACATTTCTTTAAGAGAATTGGGGGAATGCCTTCCAGACCAGGGATTTGTGTGCGTTTAGCTCCTTGAGTGCCCGGCAACAGTACGCGTTCGGAAGCGAATCTGGCTCATGATATGCTGATTATGCTCAAGTTGAGGCGGAACTGATGTGTGTTACGTGATGGCCTCTCCTACTGCCAGTGCCCCACCGAGAGGGAGTATAATTTAAATGTAAATATTTTAATATTACATGTGAAATATAAATATATCAAGTTAATTATATCGTGAATGAACACGTTCCACAATGTTGATTAGTTGCGAGCAGGTGCACAAACCTGTGTCGTTGAGTTGTGGTATTGTTGAAAGTTTCTTGTCGAAGAGATGGTGAGATCATGAGGGAGAGAGAGATAGAGAGTGTCTTTTAGACAGATTGGAAGAAGCAAGTAAAAGAGGAGATTGAAGTGAACATCCTTCCATGGAGGATGTAATTTAGTTTTGGTGTTTAATTTTTTATTTATTAGTTCCATGAAGGAATGTTTAATTATTCTAATGTATAGTGTTTTTTAAATTGTTTCTATTATTAAGTAGTCCACGAAGGACATTAATTTTTGTTACTGAAATAAAATTAAAGCTTTGGTTTGTAAAAGATATACGTGAGTTTCATGTGGAACGAGGAATGGTGCGTGTTTGGTGACCACAATCTGGAGATCTCTATGGCGGAAATTGGGGGTAAGACTTGTGCGTAATACCAATTGGTTATAGCTACAACGGAGGTGTTGCAACGGGTCAGGCGTAGTACAGGTTTCCACGTCCATAAACTGTACTTGGCAACTACCGAACGTGTGACGTTATTGCCTTTGCCACAGAAAATTAATTGTAATTTGAATGATACCTGTAATCTTGGTGAATTAGGTCAGCAGCTAGTCAAATCATAGACCTCGGTCCATTATCGATAATGTCAGATATGTACAGTGTTCCCGCTCTCGGCCAGAGTGGTCCTTTCAATGGTGAATGATTTTGTTAGAATCTATAGATCATATATTGAAGCTCTTCAATTTCCATGGGCACCATTGAAACAATTTTTTATTTTATACACAGCTCTCCAGGACAGTGATCAGCATTTAATTACAAGTAGATGTTCGAGACACGAATCACTTGAAAGAATCTGACACTGCGAATTTTAATTATTTATGCGATTTATTTAAAATGTAACAAACAATTTTAACACTTTTGGGAATTTAGTGTATTTTTGAAAATACTCTTATTACTTTTCAATTTTCATCTTTACTTTTTAATCTCAAAACAAAAAAGGCACGGGCTTCTTTTTTTCTTTCCAAAAAATCGATCAACGGAACCACGAACAACCGTATTTTCTCCTTTTCAAATCAACCAAAAACGGAATTCCAAAACCGTATTCCTCAAAACATTCACCCGTTCTCTCTCTCTCGTTCCCCCTCAACGTCCACTTCGAAAACCAAATTCGAACTCGAAGAGCTGCACGATCCACACCCGAATCGGGGCGTGTTCGAAAACTCACTTGTGGATCGTGCAACTCCTCCACCACCTTACCATCACACCATTTCAAAACAAATTATATTAAAATTACAAATTATCGAATGATGGTGGTGGCGGAAACCGCACGTAACATACGGCGCCTTCCGCAACTGCATGGAGAAACGGGTTTTCTATTGTGTGGGGTGACCCCGTTACCAGTGGTCGCAGATAACAGCTAGAAAATCTAAATCAAACTTGCCACACAAATAATAGGCGGGAATTGCAGACCCCATTGCGACAATGAATTATCTGACGGACCAACTATACTAAGGGATTCTACAACAGTCTGACTCTGCGAAATTCTTATACACTATATTTATGTATCACACAGGCGCACCAGCCTTTTAATGCCACAACACTATATATATATTTATATAACACTTTATATATGCCACACTGGCCTGGCTGTTGATGTCCATTATTATCTATATAACACTGGAACTGCACTTGACTTCCTCGAACGCGTGTGAACCCAACGGTGGTAAAGATCTGACTCCAAGATGTCTGTTCACCGACATCCAACAAAACCGATCCTAGTGGATTCCCCGCCAAAGGGTAGCCAATCAGCGCCTGGATTCCATTGGATCGCTTCCATGGACGTCGTCCAAGAAAATTGGAAAGATTCACCCTGGAAGGCAAGCGCATTACGTACCATGGCGAAGGTCGGACGAAAGGGAAGAAAGAAATACATGTCGCAGGCCATCCGCAAGGGATAGATTCCTTGATTGACGTGAGTCAATAAAACTCTTACCGAAGGCAGGAATTGGCTTTGGGTTAGCGAACTAAACATGGGATGTAACCGTTGCTAGTTTACTTAAAGTAAACACATTTCGGTCATGTTCAATTCGATGCTTGGGTGCGTGTTGATTTTAGATAACATGCTATGGAAGATGTTGCCGTCAAGGCGAAAACATTTCCTTGGTGTTTACTTGTGTAAACAAAAGCCGTTTCGATAGCCAGCGTGTGAATCGTGGCTATTCGTTGCTTAGGTAAATATTGTTGGACATGACCGATGCTAGTGATCATTCCTAGATACGGCAACGGATCGCAAAATCAGTCATGCTGATAAGCGTTGATCTTCTCTTCTTTTGGGAAAATAGATTATAGGACATGCCGTTGGAAATCTGGCTTGCAGATGTGCAAGCCAGCAAGCACCCCGAAATGTATTCTTGCACCATAGAGGGGTGGAAAGATAACACACTGAAAGATTGGCGTGTGTTTGGTGGATATGTACCGTCCATTGATCGGTCAATTCATAGCGGATGCACCGAGGTAGCTCGGTTGATGCAATGGTAATCTTGTCATGAATTTTAAGTTTTCAGGTATGACCGCTCGAAGGGTATTTGATGATTATGATGGGGTTCGAGCGATGCGTGGCTTTTCGGGCCCTGAAAAGCCTCACGTCACTCCCACCCCAGTGACGTAGTCACGAAACAGGTAAGGAAGGTTGGGAGAAGGTTAGTTGAGTGTGGGCGCCTGGGCGCGAGTGCGGGGAGGTTGTGTCAGCGGAGTGGTAGTCGTGTCAGTGGATGGGGGTTGTTCTGGGGCGGAAGCTTCCAGAAAGCAGGGTTTCAGTCTCTCGACGTTGACAGTGGATCGTTTACCTCTAATATCGATCTCGAAGACGCGGTCGCTGATGCGGTGGAAGACTTTGAATGGGCCATCATAAGGTGGGTCGAGGGGTTTTTTGACCTTATCCACCCTGAGAAAGACGTGCGTACAGCTGTGCAGTTCAGGGTGGACGAAAGGTGTTTTGGGCCGTGCCTGGCTACTGGGGTTGCCCTAACCTTGCGTAGCAAGTCACGGAGATGTCCCAATTCGTGAAGTTGGTCACGCGGTGTTTCGCAGTCCAGGAAAAGTTCTCCTGGAAGAAGGAGGTGGGTACCGCAGGTAAGCTCTGCTGCCGACGCTCCTAGGTCCTCCTTAATAATTGTCCTCAGGCCGAGGGGGGAGGTGGGAAGGGCGCCGAACCATTGGGTGTCGTTATGACACATGAGTGAGGCCTTGAGGGATCTATGCCAGCGCTCTATCATCCCATTGGATTGCGGGTGGTAGGCGGTGGTACGACTCCTTTGGCAGCCGAGGAGATTTGTTAGCTACCTGAATATTGTCGCCTCGAATTGTGGGCCTCGGTCCGAAGTCAAGGTGGTTGGTACACCGAAGCGTGTGACCCAAGTTGAATAAAAGGCCTTAGCGACTGATTCGGCAGTAACTGCCCGGAGAGGTGTCGCCTCTGGCCATCGCGTGCAGCGATCCATCATAGTGAGGATATAAGAGAAACCTCTTGATGGAGTAAGCGGTCCCACTATGTCTATGTGGACATGGACGAAGCGTGCCGTGGGAAGCTTGAATTGTGCTGGCTCCAGTACATTATGTCGCGCTATTTTGCAGCGTTGGCACTGGAGACAAGCACGGGCCCAACCGGTGAGATCTTTGTTCATCCGGGGCCAAATGAATTTGCGACGGACAGCAGCGGCTGTTGCTCGGCCGCTGGGGTGGGCTGGGTTGTGGAAACCTGGAGCACGCCCTTATGAAGTGTTGCAGATTCACAATTATATGCTCGGGGAGAATCTAGTACATCGCCCAGTACTCTCCCCGACAAATTTTCACCACACCTGCCGACAACTCGACGACAGTGCACAAACAACTGTCAATACTTGTTTACTGCTTTTGGTGCTTTTTTAACTTTCTGCAACTGTTAATACTTACTTACTGTTTTGGTGCACGATCAATTGAAAGTAACTTGGTTTGGATTTTTAATGTAGTAGTTACTTAGAGGATAGTTTAATTAAAGTTATATAATGAACTAAACCAACGAACATTTTTATTGTTATCCTGTTGTAATTTCGCTTAATACAACTCATGTCAACGGTGCAGTCAGTGTATACTGCAGAAACACATCCAAACTGACTAATTTGGCCGACGTGATTTTTGCACTGCATCGAGCAAAGGCCAAAGTGATCACCAGTGAAGAACATGTCGACCCTAGGCGAAGTTCTACAAAAAAGGTGTTACTGTTCCTTTGCATGTTAACCTATTTGTTTCAGGCATCGTTGACCTGGGCGCCATTGCGTCATTCCTCTTTCATCATCAACGTGCTCATCGTTCGCTATTCCCCGACGACATTCCTCGTTCGGTGGAACATCAAATAGGATGTCGACCGACGACATTCCTCGTCCGGCAACGAGATATTCAACACGAAGTTTCTCGGGAATGTAAGGTCTAGCGGTTCCAGTGGAAGCATCACACTAAATTTCGCTCAAAGGGTCGCGGAGAGTGATTTTCTTTAGCTCTAGTGCCGTTTCCGCAGTTCAGAGGGACTTAAGCTGTTCGTCCTACTGTTGAGCTAGGGCAAGGTCAGTGTTGTCCAATGCGGTACGCAAGTGAATCGTATACATTCGAGAAATGGCGTCCGCCGTGACGTTCTGTTTACCGGAGATATGCTTGATCTGCGTAGTGTATTGCCCTATGAGGTCTAATTGACGCTCTTGTCGGGGGGAGGCATTTCCCGACTTCTTCCGGAACGCATAGACCAGCGGCTTGTTGTCTGTTAAAATAGAGAGCGAACGTCCTTCTATCATAAGACGGAAGTATTTAACAGCGCTGTAGATCGCGAGTAATTCACGGTCGTAGGCGCTGTAACGTCGCTCAGTGGGACTCAGCTTCCTTAAAAAGAAACCGAGTGGTTCCGGTCGGCCTTCGATGTCCTTTTCGAAGACAGCTCTAATTGCGGTATCCGATGCGTCGCATTGGATGGACAGTGCCGCTCGCTCGAGGGGGTATCGGAGTAAGGTGGCATTTGCCAATTGTTCTTTGGACAGTGGGAATGCTCTATCAGAGACTTCTGTCCAATTAATGGGGCGCTTATCATTGCGCTTAGCTCCTTTCAAAAATTCATTTAAGGGAACTTGAATCTGGGCAGCCTTCTTCAGCGTTGGACGATAGAAGTTAAACATGCCCAGGAATCGACGGAGCTCACTCACATTA
The DNA here is from genome assembly GCA_963931805.1 of Microdon myrmicae. Classification (NCBI taxonomy): domain Eukaryota; kingdom Metazoa; phylum Arthropoda; class Insecta; order Diptera; family Syrphidae; genus Microdon; species Microdon myrmicae. The sequence continues at coordinate 247,215,585 of OZ007496.1, forward strand.
GTAGGACGTGGATACTTTATGAGGGCCTCCACACGGTCTGGTAGTGGGCGAATGCCCTGGTTGTCAACGACTTAAACCAGATAGGTGATTTGCTCCTTGGCGTATTGACACTTATCTGGGTTGATGACAAGACCGAATTCACGGAGGCGCTCTAGGACTTGACGTAAGTAGCGGATGTGTTCGGCGTGGTCTTTGGAGGCGATGAGAATGTCATCAAGATATGCGTGGCAGCAATTGAGACCACGCAATGCCGTGTCGATATAACGCTGGAGGCCGAAAGTCATCACTTTGAACTCGAAGAGTCCGAAAGGTGTGATGACTGCGGCCTTGGGGATGTCTTCTGGTGCCACCGGAATTTGGTGGCAAGCCCTGGTGAGATCCAGGGTAGTGAAGACATTGCAACCTCGTAGTTTATACGAAAAATCGTAGAGGTGTGCGATGGGGTATCTGCCCGGGACAGTTGCTCCGTTCAACATCCTATAATCACCGCATGGGCGCCACACACCGGAACGTTTCTTCACTAAGTGGAGTGGGTTTGCCCAGGGGCTGTCCGACTGTTGCAGATACCAAGTTCGATCATGTGATCGAATTCTGCGCGTGTCGCGCGTAATTTTTCGGGAGCCAATCGGCGTGGGCACTGGCTCACCGGAGGACCACGTATTTCTATGTGATGAAACACGGTGGCTTTGTGTCGGCGCTGATTAGGTAGAGGAATTGTTGTACTGACAAATCCCTGTACCATGGCCTGTATCGGGTCGGTGCACTTTGTGGCCCTAGATGTTACCGCCGAAGATGCCGGTATGGGCAAGGAGGGTGCGGTTGGAGCCACCAGCCTGTTATGGGTCGTATAGACCAACAGGTTGTGTGCGCGTAATAGGTCGGAACCTATTAGGGGTTCATTTACGTCCGCAATGACGAAACGCCAAGTGATCGGACGTCGAAGACCCAGTTGCAGTGTCAGCTTTTTTCGGCCGTACGTAAGTGTCGGTGAATTATTCGCAACTGACAGTTTAAATGCGGCGGGCACGCGGTTGCGCGGAGCAAACGATCGCGGGAGGACTGAGATATCGGCGCCGGTATCGACAGTAAAAGCGATATTCAGTTTAGCATCCCGGATGGTTAGGCGACTTATTAAAGAGGTGCCGGCCGATTGCGTGAGGGTATCGGTCGGCAATATTAGTTTAAATGGCGACCTTGGTTGGTGGCTGTTGGAGTCCACCCACAAGGCGCCTTACGATTGAATGCGCGATCACCGTATCGTTGATGATTGGCGCACCAAGGGAGAGTAACGGCGTTATTAGGCGTATTCCGCCTATTGGAATTGCCGTTACGGGGAGGTCGAGGCGGTGCTGTTGTTGTTGCCGATTGAAAGGATGGCTCGGCATGGCTCGATTCTGGGCGCTTGGTGGGTTGTTTCTCACCTCCGCGCGAAATTGATTTATTTCGCGGCGGAGTGAGGTTTGGAGCGCTCGAAGGTCAGAAGTAGTTACCTGAGGTGGTGAGCTTCTCTGACGAAATTCATTGGGCCTTGCCTCTAGGTTCCGCTGTGGGAAATTGGTTGACGTAGGCCTTTTGGGGTGTAACTGAGGCTGAGGAGGTTGCTGTACTGGAGCCATCTGGGGGGCTGTTAGTGACAGAAGTTAGTACCGTGTAGGCTGGGCAGCGTGTTGAGAAACCGCCGCTATCTGGTACGCTGGAGGCTCAGAATGCTGATCTGAGCTTTCTATAATTGCGTCCGCAATCTTGGATAAATACCCCAAACTCTGGTTGGGTTGGGCTATGACTGCCGAACGGGCATGTTGGGGGAGATCTCAAAAAGTGAGGCCTTATAAGGTCGTCCCCGATCCTGGTCCCCGCTATAGAGAGTAAATGGGTCAGGAAAAGGGACGGTCTCATCCCCGAAAGGTTGGTTACGGCCGTCAAGCGTTGTTGCCGCAAACTTCCGGGCTCGTCCAAAGCGTCGAACAGAGCCTCACGCATGTTGCTATAAGGGTTGCGGTCTAAAGATGTGGGCAGCATACGTTCGCTGAGTGCGGTCAAGCACTCGCAACAGCTCGACTGCACGAAGTTGTTCGTCATGCATGTCGGCGGTCAGGAAGATGCGATCCGCTACGGCAAACCAAAGGTCTGGATCCTCCTCATCGAAGGGTTTTTTTTTTTTTGGTTTCGGTAGGAAGGTGGAAATCTTCAAAAGATACCTCTTGACCGATCCTGAGGCATGCCGGGTTTTTACCGACTAAAACCACGTCTCGCCAGGGTCATATTCCCGTTGATCCCCGAGGAACTTTCTTTTAGATATTCCATCGCGGGGCGGGACGGAGTTTACCTGTTACTCCGCTCGTCGCGTCGCAACTGCTCATCATTTCACAGAGAATACCATTTGTTACAGCCCATGCCTGTTTTGAACTAAGCATGTATTCTATTACTCCTCCCGGAGTGACTGTCCGTCTCATATGTCTTTCCAAAATCGTTCGTGCGGTCTCGAATCTCACGCACTCTGTAAGTACGTGTTCCGCATTTTCTATTTTGCCTTCGCAATACAAGCAGTATGGGTGATTCACATGCTTATACTTGTGCAAGTACTGCCGAAAGCATCCATGTCCTGATATTACCTGAGTCAGATAGTAATTCAGCTCGCCATGTTTTCTTTTCACCCATGTTTCTATATCAAGTATCATGGTGCGGGTCCATCTTCCTTTGGTGGAAGAATCCCACCTTCGTTGCCATTCTCTTAGGCTTGACAGCTCTAATTGTGACCGTATTCTCCGACGATTTTCTTGAGAGACGTTATGCAATGCAGCGTTTTCTTTAGCTGCAATGTCAAGTGGCGTCGTCCCGCCCAGAATATTTATGGCTTCTTCGGATACCGTTCGGAATGCAGAACATACTTTTAGTGATGCCAGTCTATGTGCGGAGTTCACTCCCCTCATGTACGACTTATACTATGCGGCTCCTGCCCATATGTGAGCTGCATACATTATAATGGAGATGTGAAGCCCTATATTTGTAGGATGAGTCCTATTCCCGAGGCTAGAAGCATCGTGGAACTCTTGGGACTCTGATTGCCTATGGGCTTGTTGAGAGGTACCGGCGCAAGTTGTGGGCATTATAATGACAGGATTCACCAAAGGGGCGGCACTAGGGGCGTTAGAGGCCGTCGGGAGTGCGTCGGCGGAACTAGGTTGGGGTCGGTTAACGACACTGGGGGCATCGGGAATACCAGGGGAGCGGGTTGTGCAGTCGCTTCCTGTTCGATGGCGACTTGGTCAGTAGGGAACTCAACGCTGGAGGCGTCGTGAAACTCGAGGGAGTCGAGTTGTTCTTGGGCCTCTTGGGTGGTGCCTTTTCGCGTACGGACCATTGTGTACTACGGTTATGCCTAAAGAGCAGAGTCGAGTCGTGTTTTTACGGAAGAAGTAGAAATGGGTCGCAGGAGGACGCGGGAAGTTGAAAGGAAGTCGCCAAAGGATAGCGCGAATTTAAGAGAGTCGAGTAACGCGGATTGAAGGTTGAAGATGTTGTTGCAGAAGGAGGTGAGGGGTTGGACAGAGTCAAGTGGCACCAAAGGGAGTCGCAGGTGGTCGAGTGAAGTCGTTATCCCAATTATTTTTATATTTAAATGTACCCTATTAATGCGGTTACGTAATTTTAGTACGATCCTGAAAGATATTGTGCTAATCCGGTGTAGGATTCTGACAATTATTTAACAATTCAACATTAAGTTCCTGCGACTCTGTATTCGGCTTGTAGTTTTGTCACTATCAGGTTTAGTGCTCGGTGGATCTCATCGTAGTATGCTGTTAGGGATTTGCGTCCCTGCCTGATTCTGCTCATCTCAGCTTCCAATACGAATAATGGGCGAATGTTGCATCCAGTCGATCTATTATAGCATTAAAGTTGATTTTGGTGTTATTATTCTCTAACACTGTTGCAGCTCCTCCAGTTATTTTATTAAACATTATGTTTAGGGCTGCTCCATAAATAAAATACTTCATGAAGTGAGTAATGGCGCTCATCAAATTTTTAGCTCTCCGCCATGATGTGTATTTATTCACATCACCATTAAACTCTGGCAATGTCTCGAACATTTTGAGTTGCACATCTTCGGGTTTGTTTAGTACAATCGGTGTATCTTCGTACTCCGTGATTGAAATGCTTGCTTGGGACATGGAATTTTCGAGCTGCGTCATCAACCCTTGCATTTGTTGCTGCATTGCGATAAAACCTTGTTTCATAAGGATCATCTCTGCTTTCATTGTTGCTATATTATTGTTGTTTGCCATGGTGCTGGTTGATTGTTGGTTCAAATCTTCAGTTGATTCTTCGTCGGACGAATTGTCGTCAATACGGGATAGCGGGGGTAGTCTTCTTTTCATTTTCTGGAACTTCATTTACTTTAATCTGCCATGCAGATATTATGCGTGAGTTAATACGTTAACTTGTTTCCTGTTATCCGGAACTGGATCAGCAATGCTAATTTATGTCTGTGGGTTGATCCGCTCACTGGTTATCGGTTATCGTCTCCCTATTTCTGCATTCGTATGTGCCTTTAATTTAAGGAGATTTGTTGATTTGTTAACCTCCTGGCAGGATCGCCAGTTAATAATTAGTTATTTCACCGTATATTATATTATAAGAACGAGCGTTTTTATTTATTAAAGACCTACAGTCCTTTATTCGATAAATCAAACTTAACTTCTCTATCCTAGATTATAAACTACCCTGTTGACTAAATTTCATTCATATTTATACTTAAGGCTAAGTTCGGCACATCTCGATACTCCCACGGTTGCTTGGGCGGCTTATCCTTGATGTTCCCATGGTTGGTGCTTGTGCGGCTTATCACGATGTTCCCATGGTTATTTGCAAGTGTAGATATTTCCTTATCATGCGGTTTGTGTGAATCGTTAACTCGCACGAGTATTCCCAGAGCTTTACAACCTGCAACTGTTCAGAAGGAACTGCAACAGTTATTTGGTGGCTTCTTGGGGCGCCTTGTCTACGATATAGGTTCGACTCTTCCGAGAGAAGTGTACCAGGTGTACCGGTATGAACTGAAGTTGTTTTTAAATAAAACACTAATTGTAAATGGAAAAGTAAAAACAATTTTATTCGAAGTATTGGCCATTGCTTTCTACACATTTCGACCATCTTTCTGGCAATTTGTGGATACCACGCCAATAAAACCGGTCGTCTTTTGAGGCAAACCATTCGAAGACCCAATTTTCTCTTCTTCGTAGGAATTGAAATGCTGCTCAGCCAATGCGTGTCCCATCGATGAAAACAAATGGTAGTCGGAAGGAGCCAAGTCTGGCGAATACGGCGGGTGGGGTAACACTTCTCAGCCGAGAGCTTTTATTGTTTCTTTGACGGGTTTTGCTGTATGAGTCGGAGCATTATCATGCAACAAAATTACCTTTCCGTGTCTTGTGGCCCATTCTGGTCGTTTTTCAATCAATACATGGTTCAAATTGATCATTTGTTGTCGGTAGCGTTGCGCATCAACAGTTTCGCCAGGTTTTAGAAGTTCATGATACACCACCCAAATCCGGTTCCACCATACACATAGCATTATGTGTTTTCTGAACCGATCAGGCTTTGCAGTCGATGTTGGCGCTTCTCCTGGATGTACCCATGATTTTTTGCGTTTAGGATTTTTAAAATAAGTCCATTTTTCATCACCAGTCACAATTCGATGCAATACTGACTTCACCTATCGCACTATGCTCTGACATTTAAAGGTACTCAAAAATGCCATTTTGTGCGCGCGTTTGTGTAAAAAAATGAATCGTACGCCAAGCTTGATTTGGAGAGATGGTTTTTAAGTTGACAAATACGTGTTACCAGTTCCATTATATCTTCGACTGTCGAGATTCCTTTCGTGTCGTAGAAGCAATGTTTCACATGTGGTGTTTCGCTTTTCCATCTGCCTGTCATTCAATTCAATTGCACCCAGTTTCCACACTTTTGGATCTTTCCCATTGCTTTTAATCGGCCAGAAATTGTTTGTTGTGCAACATTTAACATTTGTGCTATTTGTTTTTGACTTAAAGTGTCATCTTGATCCAATATTGCTTGCAATTCGGCGTCTTCAAACTTTTTTGGTGGTCTTCATTTCGCACATCAAAATCGTTATCTCTGGACCGGTTAAACCGCCTTTTGCATGTTGCTTCCCATAGAGTATGATCACCATAAGCTTCGACAAATATTCGATGCAACTCTGCAGCACTTTTCTTCAAATGAAAACAAAAAATTAATGCTTTACGCAAATCATAATTTTCTGGTACAAAATTCGACATTTTTAACAGGATTAAAAAAAATGATGTTTGTACAACGGCTTGATGCATACCAAATATGTTTGACAGATGTCATAGCAACCAAATAAAAAAAATATATGGGCTCGTTCACAACAAACGTTACCTATCGAAACATTTGTGTCTTGACGCTCAGTTCACACCGGTACACCTGGTAATAAAAAAAAAGATTGTTTGAATCGCGACTAATTTTAATCATTCTTATACTTTTATATCTACCGCACTAACGTCCGCATTCCAGTTAAATTTTTCTTCAACTGTTTTTTTTAAATTATTCTCTTCAATTCAATTTTTTCGGCGCCTACTTTTTGAATTTTCTCTCACAGTAGTTTTTTCTGCCTACTTTTTTATATTTTCATAGTTATGTTTCAGGAGAGAGAGTGTGTGTGATTGGGTAAGTGGCGGTTCCGCCAAACCCCACGGACCACTTACCTGAAAAGCCCCCATAACTACAACCCGATTGGCATAAGTTTTCGCTAATGCAAGCGCATTAGCACCTTAAGTGCTTTACGCATCTAGGTTATCAAATTTATAATCTAAAAGTCCCTGTAAAGGAAAACTTACATTTCATGCATCTCTTCGCATACAATTCCCCCAAGATTTCTTTTTTACCTTTTCAGGAATTCCAACACCTATTCGGTACCTTCGGTTGCCAGCCAATTCCAACCTTCCCACACCTGCAGCGCGATCTCCCCCCAGCAAAAACATTTCCTTCCCAAGGATAACTAATGCTTTCAATGCATTACCTGGAAATGCCTGCAAAGAAGTTTTCCTATAAGGGCATTCATACATGTATCAATGCGTCTCTGCATAAGCGACCAAAAAACCGAATTTCCAATTCGTGTAGATTTTCACACTAGAGTTCGACACTTGCGTCGCCATAGATACCATGTACCATTGACACAGATGGTATATGCAAACCGTCATTGTATAACCATCTAACCTTGCAATGACGCAACAATCGATACAGCTGCAAGCACTTTACCCAGAATTGCTCCTTTGTTTGAATCTCCAAACAAGCATCGGCGTCGCGCATAGCCGCCGAATTGAATTCAAAGCATAAACAATGCAAATATAGAATCCGTTTCCCACAAACGAATTTCCCTGCATATACAAATGCAAGCAAGGAATTCGTTTAGTCCACCAACCCATTAACACCATTTCTTCGATGCGTCGCGTCTATTTATTTAGCCGCGACGCACATCTCAAACAAAGATCCAATTAGCATCCGAGGAGTTTCGGTTTTGTTTGCTTTACCGAACTCGCATCTCATGAATGCACTTATGCCTTTTCTTTCTTTCAGACTCGTTATCATGGCTTCGACCCATGAAAAGAACCGATATATACATATACATGTGTACCATGCCGATATCCCTATGAGGATCCGGTTATCACCACTGTAAAAGCGAATGCACCCAAATTTCCCTTGGACAACGAATGAATATCGTTGAGTCGAATCACATCCGCCGACCACGCTGGTCGCGCGTTCTCCGCTCTCCGTCGCGCGGCGGAGGAGTTTATTTATCCAGAAGTCGGGTCGTGAAGGAAGTGTTTCACCGTGTCTTAAGGCTTGTGAAAATCGGTTTAATATTGCATGTGAGTCCTAAGGAGATATAAGAACCTTTTATCGCTTGTTTTGTTACCAACCGTTTTAAATAAATAAACACATCAATAAGATTAAAACAGTGAGTTTTACTTTCCTCCTGGTGGACGATTTGTTATGGAGTTTTGTTCCCTGGCTGGAACGTGTATCGAATGTGTTTTCCTGAACAGCGGTGACGTGGTGTTTTCGTTCGGGTTTTAGCGGCGAAATGTGTTAGTGGGACGAGGTAGAACTGGCACCCAATGCCGTTGCCACGACCTAATCCCCACAGGTACTTAACAAAGTTAACTCAAATGACCAAATATTCTATGCAACGAAAAGGACTGTGTTGTGATTAGGAAGTTTCAAAAGGGAAAAACTTTGTCCCATCCGATCTGGGCATTTTTTATAAGGCTTTTATTCATCCAAAACTGGAATTCATGCCAAATGCGGTCAAAACAACACATTCGGTTTCATGTAGTAGGTTGCAGTTAAATTCAAAGGAGGCCCGCTCAGGATACGACTTACATTCGAGATTCCGTTTTAAGGGCGGAGTCTGCGTCTTCGCACGGTCCAATCTGGCTTACCAGAGGATGGAGGCGTTGGAGCCCAATATCATGGACATCATATGGTTGAGGGTCGTGCTGAGGAATTCCGTTAAATTTCTTTGTTGTCTTTAACACATCTTTCGAACATCTTTCATATACCGTCGACTGGATACAGATCAACCACCCAGCTTCTGAAATTATTGTCCTTGGCGACTTTAATGTGCACAATTCCGACTGGTTGTTACATTCTAACAGAACCGACGAGGCTGGGAGGCTGGCGGAGATGTTTGCTGTAAGCCACAACTTGACTCAACTCGTGGGGGAACCAACGCGAGTGCCGGATGCCCGAGGCGATTATGCAAACACCCTGGATCTGTTTTTGACATCCGAACCGAGTATTTATACCCTAGAGGTTTCTGCGCCACTGGGAAACTCAGATCACTGTTTGGTATCTGTCGCGCAAGCACTTGCATATCAAGAGAATAACCGGTCTAGGCAGCTTCGCCATGTATGGAAGTATGGGGCCGCTAACTGGGACGATATGCGAGATTTCTTCGCATCCTTTCCATGGTCGGAGGTGTGCTTCGGAAACTCCGATGTTAACGCTTGCGCGGAGTCGCTATCAGAGATTATTCTCCTGGGGATGGAGATGTATATTCCACATTCCATCAAACGAAGTTCGTCTGATAAACCTTGGTTTGACAAAAAATGTGAGCGCTCCAATACCACCGATGCTAACAGAACGAATTTTATTAGAATCAGAAACGCGTGCAACCAGGCGATTGATACCGCGAAGAAGGCTCACAACGACAGGGTGATCAATAAGCTCCGTCGGTGCCCAACTGGTTCGCGTTCCTCCTGCTGGAAAATCGCTCAAGTTCAGCCTCAGTATCTCCAAGGCTTTTGACCCCGTCTGGCACGGGGCATTGCTGAGCAAACTTCGTTCATATGGACTTTCCCAACAGCTTTGCGACTGGACCGAGGAGCTTCCTCGAGAATCGATCGATCCGGGTTGTTGTGGACGGCGAGTGTTCGGATCTGTACCCTGTCAATTCGGGGGTGCCCCAGGGTTCTATTTTGGCTCCAACCTTGTTCTTGCTTCACATAAATGATTTGTTGGAGACAACGGATAACAAAGTGTTCAGTTTTGCGGATGATAATACGCTTGTTTCCTCCTTTTCGAGTGATCGGCCGATTGGTGCATCTACCTCGCACCAGCTGAGATGTAGACACATTGACTCTCTGAATCAGGATCTGGATTAAGTCCTGCAGTGGGGAAAGGCCAATCTTGTCGACTTCAACGCAACGAAGACCCAGTATACTACATTCACAAAGAAAACTGGATCATCGGTTCCACAGCTGATAATGAATGGCCGGGCCCTCGAGGCTGGGGAAAGTTTGAGATTGCTGGGCGTCACGGTATGTGGGAATGTATCATGGCATAAACACGTATCTGGTATCGCCAGATCAGCCTCAGGAAAACTGAGCTATCTTTTTAGAGCCAAGAAATATTTTACTCCGGCCCAACTTCTTCTATATAAATCCCAAATTAGACCCGCGCTCGAATATTGCTCTCATGTTTGGAGCTCGGCTCCTAAACATACCCTCGACCTACTTGAGAGCGTACAAAGACGAGCGACGAGCGATCCGCCTGATCGGGGACTCGGCGCTGACGTCGGGACTACAGTCGCTATCACATCGAAGGCGCGTGGCCGACCTCTGTCTGTTTTACAGATATTATCACGGGTGCTGTTCTTCGGAGATTCTTGGCATTGTTCCACGCAATCCGGTCTATATGCGCTTCACAAGACAATCCGACGGATCGCACCCGTTTGTGGTTCATCTCCCGACGGCGCGAACATCCCTGTATCAGAACTCGTTCCGTTACAGAGCGGGTAAGCTGTGGAACTCCCTTCCCACGCGAGTGTTCCCGGAGCGTTACAACCTGCAACTGTTCAAAAAGAACTGCAACAGTTATTTGATGGCATCTCAGGGCGCCCACTCGACGCTATAGGTTCGCCTCTCCCGAGAGAAGTCTAATAAAAAAAAATAAAAAAAAAAGAACACACGTTGTCATTAGAACACGAATAGAGCGTGCCGTAAATTTCCTGTTGTACAATCATTATCGCAAAAATTGTCCAAGAGAATGCCAAGTTTACGTACCTCCCATGAAATCCATCAACCAGACCATGCATAGAGGTTTACATTAAAGCCCACGTAATTGACCGCTAGATGACAAAATTTGAGAGAAAATTTCTGGTTTGCAAAACATCCTTTTTAACCAGGCCTTGCATTCATCGATAGGGGCGCTTTAGCAATAGGAAAACTGAGGTATTTGAAGCATGTTTTGTTGGAACATTCGGTTCTGATGCTTTGGTAATTCGATTTTCTTTCGATGTTCTTCTTCACGTTTAGTTTAGTTTAGTTTAGTGAGAGCAGAACCCTCGTTTATTACACTTAGTACAAGCGTTTGAGAAAAAAAAAAAGAAAAAGAAATTAAAAGTAAAAAAAAAACTTACGAACTAACTTAAGAAATAGGATTACAAAAAATTACATTCGAATAAGTAAGAAGATAAAAAGGTGGGAAGGTGGCTGTACACGTGATGGGGTGGCGAAGACCGGGTAGTAGGATAAAGGGGCGGGGTGATAGGAATGTATACGGGTAGTAAAAGTGTAGATAGTGGGTGGGGGAAGGTCACGAGGGGAAAGACAGAAGACGGCGTTTGAGAGCAATAGAAGTGCGGTAGAAATCGAAGGAGGTGGGGTAAGAGTTTGCCTGTTCAACATAAACTTGGTTTATGTGTTGTCTATATCTGTCAGAAACGCCGCACTTGTACAAAGTGTATTGAACTACTCGTACAAAGGGACAAAAAGCAGCTTTTTCGAGCAAAAGCGTTTCGAAATGGCAAAACTCAATTTCTCATTGCTAGGGCAATAACTTTTTACCTTGCTATCGTATTATTCAATTAGTACTTGAATAAGGAGTTTTGTACTTGGAATTGTAAATTATCAATGTCATTAGCGTAAGCCGCTGTCAAAATACACGGCTTAAGACACTTTTTGCCTTTTTGTGCACGCGCTGTATTTATTTTTTGGAGTCAAACGTCTTTAACGTCTAAATTTAAAGTCTGTATAATTTCGTAAGGAGACACGAGGAAACAGGTGAACAATGAATGAACAATGGAATGCCTCAACTGGAGTTCTTATTTCAGCCGATTTAAAAATAAATGATGAAACAACTTATTTACGCGCCTAATTTTAAAACAACAACAATGAAAGATCCAGCAAGAGTCACAACGTTTGATGGCATTAAGAATTTAGTATATGATTAGCTTTATTGTTTTGGATTGTCTAAGGACATGGATCACATTTCAGTAAATATTTTTTCATTAGTACGCGGCCTGGTAAATTGCGTACTTGTGCTAACGTGTATATACAGTCGTGGAAAAAATAATAGAAACAACGGTTTAGATAACGATCAACAATCAGTAACTGCGTACAATTTGGGTTTTCTTCGACACCAATTCTATACCCGAACCGTTTCTAACAGTACTTTGATATGGTTCATCAATTTGCTCTTATCAGTCTTTCGTTTTTGCCTAGTAGTAAAAAATGCAAGGGAAAGGGATTTTTTGCCTGAAAAAAAATAATAGAAACAAACCATCACCACAGTCTTCAATCGTGATTGTGAAGTAAACTACTGGTTCGTCTGTATTGAAATCTTCGTAAATTTGTTATACTTGTGTTTTGGTGTTTGTTAGAAAAAAAAACAAAAAAAACAATAAAAATAAAATTTTGTGAAAATGGGTCATGGGGTCCAGTGCACTAGTTCAGATCGTGAATTGATAAAAAAATTAAGAAATGACGGGAAAACAATGGATGAAATAGCTAAGCTAATGAAGTGCTCTAAGAAAAACATATTCACAGCTCTTCATTCAGGTTCCAAAATGGAAACCAGAGGCAGACAAAGAAAAACAACCTCACGATTCGACAAACTGCTATTCCGACTATCCAAGAACAAGCCGTTTTTTTCTTCAATGGAATTAAAAGGTGACAAACGCACCTTGTACGAGTCGTACAAATAGAACAGACAGATTAATAGAAGCGGGTCTGTGGCGGTTCCCGCAAAGCCCACTGTTTACATACCCGAAGAACCCCCATAACTACAACCGAATGTCATAGTTTTCCGCTAATGCAATCGCATTAGCACCTGTAAATGCTTCACGCATCGAGTATCGAATGTACTTATCTGAAAGCTCCTGGAAGAGAATTATTACCTTCATGGATTAATTCGCATCCAAAATTCTCTACAAGAATTCTGTCCAAACTTGTCCAAAACCAATTAGCACCATGTCCAACAGTATTGCGGTCTATCAATACAGCTGCAATGTACATCATAGACAATGATCTATACGATCTCTTTTTTATATATATTATATTTTTTATTTACTGGCCTGTAGGAACCCAGAAGTTCATGACCTCACCGACTCGGCCCCGCCATTGTTCCCTGTCCTGTGCATTCTCCTTCCACGTTCGATCATCCGATCCGATCTCTTCGAGGTCCAATCTAACATTGTCCTCCCATCTCCGTCTCGGCCGCCCTGTCGGTCTCTTCGCCGCTAGTTTGCCGTCAAGAATTCTATGCACGGTCCTATCATCGCCCATTCGCGCTACATGTCCGGCCCGTCTTAATCTTCGCGACTTGATTACTCTCACTATTGTAGGTTTGCGGTATAGCTCTTCCAATTCGTGGTTGTGGAGTTTCCTCCATTGTCCTGACTCCTCGTCGTATTTACCGCCAAATATACCCCTTAAAACTTTATTCTCGAATACGCGGAATTTGTTTTCTTCCCGTTTTGTGAGAGCCCACGTTTCGTATCCGTATAGAGCAATCGGCATGATTATGGTTCTATAGACACGGAGCTTTATATTACGTGATAGCACTTTGGGTTTTAATAGTTTACTGGCTGCATGCCAACTAGTGTTGCCGGAATGTAGTATTTTGTTAATTCCCTTTGACGTTTCGTTTCTGGTCGTCAGTATCGTTCCCAGATATTAAAATTCTTTGACATTTTCAAATATCTTGCCTCTGACGTTTATATGTGTTCTCTGAGGTCCACCTGCTCTCGTCGTAATCATGTATTTCGTTTTGTCTTCGTTTATTTCTAGGCCCACCTCTTCTGCTGCTTGCATGATGATTTCACAGTTTTTACTAACAGTCTCTAGATTATCGCCCAGAACGGCGATGTCATCCGCATGCGGGAGCACTTGTGTGATCCCGTTCAGGGATGATCCGGCGGTGTTGTCGTCTTGTACCTTTCTGATAGCCTCGAGGACAAGCTTAAAAGGGCATGGTGAGAGGCCATCGCCTAGTTTTAGTCCGTCCCGGATTTCAAATGGTTCTGAGAGGTGGTTTTCTATTCTAACTCGCCCTTTGTTTTCGTTCATGCAAATTTGAATGAAGATGGCATATTTTTTCGGGATTCCCAGCTAAACCACAATATGGTAGAGTCTCTGCCTTTCGACTGAGTCGTAGGCTTTTTTGAAGTCTACGAACAGTTGGTGAACCGTCTCTCCGTATTCCCACTTCTTTTCCAGCAGTTGCCTTATTGTGAACATCTGGTCGCTTGTTGACCGGTTCCGACGGAATCCGCATTGGTAGTGTCCCAATATTTCTTCTGCGTACGGTGTGATTCTTGCCAGTATGACATTTGTTAATATTTTGTATGTGATTGGGAGCAATGATATTCCTCTGTAATTTTCGCAGTCAGATCTGTCGCCTTTTTTGAAAATGGGGATGACTATTGAGGTTGTCCATTCTTCCGGAATGACCTCCTTGTCCCATATTATTTTAACCAGTTGGTGGATCTTTCGAGCGGTTGCCCCTCCTCCATGCTTCACAAGATCTGCCGGTATGCAATCGATTCCGGGGGCCGTGTTGTTTTCCAGTCGATTTATCGCGTATACAATTTCGTCGAAAGAGGGCTCTGGGATCTGGGGCTCGGCTGTATGTACGTCTAGTGCGTTTATTTGTGGTTGATGGGTGCGCACATTGAGCAGGTTTTCAAAGTACTGCTTCCATCTTGTCACGATATTTTTTGTTTCTGTCACCAGACAGCCGTTTGTGTCTCGGGTTATTTTGGCTCTCCCTCGGTAGCCATTTCTAATTGAATTTATGCCGGCATACATACCTCTGCTGTTCTTTGCTCTTGCATTTTCTATGATTTTTTCGATCCGAGTGTTCTGCCATTCGGGTTTTTTGCGTTTGAAAAGTCTAGTTGTTTCTTTCCGAACTGTCGCGTATCTTACTGCGTTGACTTCATCATATGCTTCTAAGTGGATCATTCGGAGGCGTTTACGTTCCTCGATCTTTGCCCTGCAATCATCGTCAAACCAAGGTTTGGACTTAGTTGTTTTCTTAAATCCTAATACCTCTTGGGTTGTTTGTTTGATTGTGTCTCTGATCGATGCCCATTTAGTGTTCACGCTTTTGGCTTCCTCTTCCTCACTACTGTTATTCTCGAGGATGCTAAATCTATTCGTTAGTTCGTCTTGATATTCCGCCCTTTTACGTAGGTCTTTTAGTTTATCAATCTCGAACTTTTTGCTCGTCTCCCGTGACTGTCCATGTGGGTTTGCTGCGAGCCGAGTTCTAATTTTGCCCATCACTAGAAGGTGATCTCTATATGATCTTACGTCAAGGATATTCGAGTGGTGTCTTTTGTCTATGAGGAAGTGGTCTATTTAGTTACGTGTTACGCCGTCGGGTGATATCCATGCGGCTTTATGGATTTGCTTGTGCTGGAACATCGTGCTTTTCACTACCAGATCTTTTGACGCTGCGAACGTGATAATTCGAATACCATTATCATTTGAGACGTCATGTAGGCTTTCTTTACCTATTGTTGGTTGGAAGATATCTTCCTTTCCAATTTTTGCATTGAGGTCGCCGAGGAGGATTTTAACATCGAATGATGAGATCCCATCAAATACTTCCTCTAGGGTCTCGTAAAATGTGTCCTTCGTTTCTTCGTCGGTAGATTCAGTTGGGGCGTGCACGTTTATAAATACATAATTGTACAATGGGCCCTGTATTTTTAGCACCGACATTCGGTCATTAATAAATTTCACATCTTTCACTTGGGACGTAATCTTCTTGCGTATGATGAAGCCACACCAGTGTAAACCCGTTGGTTTCGATTACTTGATGTGGGAGTCCGACTTCCTGAAGCGCGACGATGTCCATTTTATATTGTTTCGCGTTTTCTACGACCGTCTGTATCGCGCCCAGTTTATATAACGTTCGAACATTCCACGTGCCGACGCGTATATCCCGCTTTTTCAGTTTTTCCCTACGTCTTCTTTTTGCCGAGTCAGTGTTTTCTTGATGATTTTTTCCCTTATGGTAGTGTCGGCTCATCACACCTACGCCTACCGGGTTTTTCGTGAGATTGTTTTTTGTATATTGATTATTCATTTTTGATCCCACGAGACTTGGGGTTTCAAATAGTCCGCCACATCATCATCATCATTGGCACTACAACCGGGAACCGGTTTTGCCCTTATTTAGCAAGCCCTGAGGCTTGTTAAATTTTCCATAATGATTTTGTTTTTTTTTTGGGCAAGGCCATTAATCTTGCGCCAGAGGCTCCCCGGTGGGGAATCGAACTCCGGTCTCCCACGTGACAGGCAGGTATACTAACCACTATACTATCGAGGAGCCCAGTCCGCCACATCAGAGCCCCGTTTTGATGTGGTAAGGTCTGCTTACTGCTCTGATTCGACCCGGTGTCAGAGAGGCGCCGTTATAATACAGCCGGTATACCCCTGGCTGCAAACCATCCAATGGGCACGGCGACGCGTAACAGGATTAGGGGTGGTAGATCTTTGTGTGTTATTCATCGCTAGCCTGTCTGACATGGGTGACCCTACTGGAAGCATATGCTTCCGTCAGCATAGCCTGAGTGATTCATTGTACTTTAAGCCCCAGCACCACGTCAAGGTTTCTACCAAGCGGGGGATTCGATCTCTTTGTCCTACAATATTTCTGGATCTGCTTCTCATGATCCCGCGGCATGAGCAAACAGAAATCCAATACTAACCAATGAGATACGGCTTGTTTACTTAACCGAACTCACATCTCATCGATGGACATTATTCCCTTTCTTTGTTTTCAGATTCGTTCTCATGGCTTTGTCGCATGAAAGAACCACTGTTCACACATACATGTGTACCACTACGATCTTCTCTATGAGATCTGCTCATCTACCCCCAAAGAGACCCTTTACGTTTCTCTTGGGATAGAAAGTACATCCCCAAATTAATAGAGCCAGTACCACTGACCGAATTTCTCATTCCGGCGTATTGATATCGCTGAGTCGTAATTCAACCATCAAGGCGGTCGGGTCGTCTGCCATCCACCGTACCGGCTCCGGTATGGTGTGTGGGCGAAAAATCGAGTGCTAGTCACCAGCGTGAACAAATAGTTAAAGTGCACTTCAAAATGTTTTACCATATATAATAAAAAGGTTATCAAGATCTTCAGGATCTATTGAACTCCGTAATAACAAAACATCTTGATGTATCAACAGTCGATAAATGTAACCTGTTTATGTTGTTTTTCTCCTTAAGATCCTTATAATTTGTAAAACAAAGTTAAAAATAAACCAAATTGTAATGAACTAAATCGTGTGTTTAATTACCCCTTTATGGACGGTCGTAATGGAGTTTTTCTTGCTTGGTGGGCAGTGTCGACGGATCAGGTTCAGCAGCGGAACATTTAGTGATGATAGAGGAAGAAGGGAATCAGCGCCGTACGCCGGCGCACCATACTTCATCCCCACAGGTCTTCCTTCAAGAAGTCCCATAAAAGTTCCATACTTGAGCAAGAAAAATATAAAGCAGAGACTCGTTTTTGCCAAAAAACACCTCCATCGTGCGAATTGGAATAACATCTTATGGTCGGATGAAACCAAGATTATTGTGTTTGGTTCCGATGGAAAAATGTACGTCAAACAACCAATGAACCCAGAATTCGATCCAAAGTAAACGAAAAAGACACTGAAACATGGTGAAGGCAATTTAATGATTTGTGGGTGCCTGTCAGCATCTGGTGTTGGTCCAATTTTTCCTTTAAAGGACAAAATGTGTGCTAAAGATTATGTAGAAATCTTAAACATCATTATGCTACCATTTTCTGAAGAGGACATGCCTATTAAGTGGGAGTTTATGCAGGATAGTGACAAAAACCCCCTTTGTGGTTTGTGTAAAAAATGCTATCTGTTCATTACATTGCCTATGCAAAATGTCATTTTAAAAGTAGAGGTAGATCAACAACACATCATAAACCACCTGAATTATGTTGAAGAAGAATATTCGGCCTTTTTTAGTAAAAAATGACATCTTTTTCTTAACTCAAAAATTCATTTGTCTATACGTTGCCCATTCTATTCGACCAGTACCCTGTGGACATTGTTTCTTTATGTGCGGGTGGCGTAAAATTCATCACCCTATCGGAAGATATTATCATTTTTGCAAATGACGTTGAACGTTGATCATATTTGACATTTGTGAACTAGACATGCAATCATCTCTTAACTTAACAGAAAATATTGTAAAGGTCCAAATAAAGATTTCCATCACTCAAAATCATTTTTTTTATTTAGTAAAAAAATAATTCAAAAACAAAATAGATGATTAATTTTGCCCCACCCTATACTTGCAGAAATCCATTTCCCACAGTCGTCACAATATCAAAAGGGGACTTCAGTCAAAAACGGCTGATCGATCAGAGCGGCGTTTTGTGAACCTATGCCCATGTTCGTCAGCATTCACTTATTGTAATATTTAAAGAGACTAAAATTGATTTTGGCTATTTCCCTTGAATATAGCGTTCGCCCTTACTGTGAATGAAACAAGTGCCTGTTTAAAACTCTTGTTGAAAACACATCGTTCGCCGCTCGTCCACAAAAAATATACAGCGTTGTCGCGTACACGTGTGTGTGTGTGTGTCTTCCAAGTTGTATTTTGTGCATTTTTGGATTTATTTCGATTGGTTGGGTCCTTTTATAAAAACCTGCTTAAATTATATGCTTACATCCCATAATTTTGTCTTGTATCTTAAACTGTAAACCTTTATATCAAAATGTAACCGAAACTGTTGGCTACATTTTTCATAAAAAGCTACTCATCTATCATCCAATGCCGGCAAGGAGATGTGTATACAAGGTGGCGCAAAATAGATCACCCTATCGGAAGATGTTATAATTTTTGCAAATAGCGTCATACGTCAAACATATTTGACATTTGTGAATTAGACAGTTGCAGTATACAAACAAACGTCGGGGAGCCTCTGGCGCAAGACTAATGACCTTGCCTGGAAAAAACAAATCATGGAAAATTTAACAAGCCTCAGGACTTGCTAAATAAGGCCAAGACCGGTTGTAGTGCCGATGGTAATGATGATGTATACAAACAGACAAGCAATGAAGCGCTATACTCTGCAAGAGCGTGGAATAATTGTGTAGATTTTTTTGACCAATAATCGGTGGGTGGTGTTAGCGTAGCGTGAATTTCTACGTCGATTTCCTAATCGTGCTCCGCCAAGTGGGCAAACATACCGGCGCTTAGCTACTCGACTCGAACAGACTGCAACCACGGGAGACCTTGCTGGGCGTGGCCGCCACTGGACTGGTCGTTCGGCCGGGAATATCTCGGCTGTGGCTGCCGACGTCGCTGAGAACGAAGAAACATCAACCAGGCGACAGGCCACGCAATTGGGCATAACCAGACGGGACCCTTCAGCGAATGTTAGTGAAAGATTTACACATGTTCCCATACAAAGTCCAAACGTGCATCAATTAATGCCTGCTGATCGTCAGTCGCATGTGAATTACTGTCAAGCCATACTTAATCTCAACAACGAATAGGACGATTTTGTATTGAAAATCATCATAAGCGACGAGTCGCATTTCCACCTAAGCGCTTACAAAGTCTTCGTTTCTGTGGCACTGAAAAGGCGCGCGTGATGCACGAAGAGCCATTACATCTACTCAAAGCCACTGTGTGGTGCGACGTTCACGCAGGAGGAGTAATTGGGCCGTATTTTTTTTGGGGACGCCATCGGCAATACTGTCACTGTTATTGTGTCTGTTATCTCCCGTTTTGGCGATTTGGCATGGCCAGTAACATCGCCCGATTTAACCACCCCAGACTTCTTTCTTTGGGGCTACTTGAAGTCGCGTGTTTATGCCACAAGCCTCAGACGATCGCAGCCCTTAACGAGAATATTCGAAAGGAATGCGAACAGTTATCGCCGGAAATCTTGTGGAAAGTCATGGAAAATTCGATAAAACGGGTACAAATGTGTATCAACACTGCCGCCAGCCACTTGACAGGAATAATCCACTTAACACAAAGAATTGTAAAGGTCCAAGTAAAGATTTCCAGCCCTCAACATCATTTTCTTTTATTCAGTAAAACAGTAATTCAAAAACAAAATTGGACGATTAATTTTGCGCCACCTTGTATAAATAAGTCCACTGCTATTCAACCGTCAAACCGTCATTTCGTCTTCCACATTTTCATTCATATCTCATTAAAACATTACCGCAACGCAATTTCGCATACTTAAAGGTACCTCATCATTTAGTGCTCAATTTACCATGTTTGGGGTGAAAGGCGACGCCATACACCCACCATACGCTTCGGCTCATAATGTTAGTCAATGTTCCATTGTGCCACGTGTGGCTATCCTCAAATTGCTGAAAATCTCATCGGCCTTCATGGTGTCCATACTCCCTTGAAAATGAAGTTTCTCTGAAATCTCAAACACACGAGTATTTCTAATTATTAGGTTACATAAAATCAACAAAATGGTAAAGAAAAGCTTCGACTTAATTCCAATCCGTAAAAAGACTGAGCTTACCATACCGATCGCGTTGTATAGGAAACATGAGCCTGAACCGGCTCAATGGTAAGACATGTCGGCTCACATGAAGATGCAGCACATAAATTTAATGGTTTTTTAGCCTGGTAAACAACTGCAAAGTGGAGGAAGCCCCTAAGAAGTTCACTTTTATCCATTTGGTAAGCCACATTAGTAGAAATTCGTTGCAGTATACCAAATTTATTAACAGTTAAAGTTTACACCCTATAGTTTCGATATACCACCTTATCGGAGAGGCTGCTTTTAGTTCTTGGGATTCTTTTATCTTTTATAGCAGCCTTTGGAATACCTTACGCCATGGCCCTATATGCAGAGTTTTCAGCCCTACTAGTTGAAAGGACGACAGGATCATCAACACCGAAATTTTTCTTGTCTTACTTTGGGGGCGGAAGGATTTTGTAAGGATAGATCCGATTGCTTGGATATGTAACACCTTTCACATCCTTTGTTCTGGTTTCAGGACAAACGCGAAGAAGGAAGAAAACATGGATGCATTAAAGGAAGATTCTATAGCGTACGGCGTCAGCTGCATCACAGCGCTACTACTGATTATGTGTCCACTCGGAATCGCAATCGATATTTTCAATCACATTGCTTTGAAACAGGTGAGGTAGATGTGGGAAGGAACTTCAAAGAAAAACCACATGTTCTGTATACGTTTTTACAACTTTAAGGTAAATGCGATGTATTTCGGTACAGGTACAACACTTTGATATGACACATCACTTCAAGAGAAGCGAACTTATAGCATCGAATTAGCGCCCCAAGATACTATTAAATTACTGTTGGACACCTGCAGATTGTAACACATCGAAAACACTCGCGGGGGAGGGAGTTCCGCGACTCTCTCGTTCTGTAGGGGGACGAGCTTTGGTACGGGGATGTGCGTGACGTCGGGAGATGAACCGCAAATTGGTGGGATCCGCCGCACATAAACCAAATTTCGCGGAATAATACCACGAATCTCCGAGGAACAATCTCCGTGAGAAACATATCTGTAAAATAAACAAAGTTCCGTTACGCGTCTTCGACGTGATAGCATCTGCAAGCCCAATGTCCAGGGCTGTGGTCTCAATTAGGCGGATCGTCCGTCTTTGTATACTTTCAAGTAGGTCGAGGGTATGCTTAGGAGCAGAACTCCTCCTCCCAACCTCGACTATGTCGCAATAAAAATTGAACATTGCTCAAAGTCCGTGTACATCATATGCTTTTACATACCGCCATCGCAAGCTATCGAGTCATACGAACTCGCTATCGGATCGACCGCATAACTGAGTCTAGTTTTTCACAAGACGACATTGTAGTCCTTGGCGATTTTAATCTCCCCCATCTCCAATGGACGCTGTCTGACGACTACTCCCACTACATCTCAAACCCAACTACTACTAACGGATGTCTCTTTATAGACAGCCTCACTGAATCTAGCCATTGCCAAGTAAGCAATGTCGAAAACCATCTGGGCAGACAACTTGACCTGGTGTTCACGACAGACCCCTTTAATTCCTCAGTTGTCTCTAGTGCCCACACCCTCTCAACTATTGATAACCACCACCACCCGCTTCTCATATCCTTACACCAAGACTACTCAGCCCACAGCACACCTCCCCCCTATCAATTTTCTTTCAACTTCCGAAAAGCCAATTTCCGCCTCATAAATGAGTACCTCAGCAATATCACACTCTGCGTAAAAGATATAACTGTAGAGGACGCTACAGCCTCGCTCTACACAAATCCACAACGCCATATCCCTATATGTCCCATACTCCCGACACAGGTTATCATTCTCATCGCCCCCATGGTATAACCACAAACTACGCACCCTTCGTAACAAGAGGAATAAGTTGTGGAACACTTTCCTAAACACGCGTTCTCCCCTTGACTACTCCAACTATCTGGGGTACTTTTACCAATTCACCGAGCTTTACAGCTCTCTCTACCACAATTACCTTGCCAAATCTCAATTCAACCCGATCAACGAACCCAAATCTTTCTTCCACTTCATCAACCACAAAGGGAAATCTGATGCCTATCCCACCTCCATTTTCTATGGGTCAACTACTACAACGGACCAAACCATATCCAATCTTTTCGCGTCCTTCTTCAAACTCTCCTTCGCGGACGATTCGTTCGAGCCTAACCCCTCCTGCTTTACTGGCATGTCTGAATTCTCCCTCGACCCTCTCATCCCTCTACACATTCAACAACACCAACTCATAAAAAAACTTGAAGAACTGAAAGACGATTTCAGTCCCGGCCCAGGCGGACTCCCTGCTTGCTTGCCTCTTAAAAAAATGTTCCTTGTCTCTCTCTCTATCCCACAGCGTCAATCTTCCATCTATCCCTTCCTCAAGGTCTATTCCCTGATTTTTGGAAATCCTCTTACATAACCCCTATACATAAAAAGGAAAAAAAAAACGATATATCCAATTATCGTCCCATTGTTCAGCTTTCGCACATTCCTAAACTGTTCGAATGCCGTCTATATGAGGCGTTATGTTTTCGCTGCGCACCCATCATCTCTCCTAACCAGCACGGCTTCCTCTCAGGCAGGTCCATTACTACTAACCTTGTCGAATTCACATCCCACACACTCCTTGCCTTAGAAAACGGCGATGAGGTCGATGTAGTCGCTACCGACTTTAGCAAGGCCTTCGACAAAATCTCCCATAACCTCATTCTCTTCAAGCTATCCTCCCTCGGTTTCAACCCCCTGCTGATTAAGTCAATTTCATCCCATCTCAATTGTCGAACCTGCCGCGTGTGATTTAGATCCATCCTCCCCGATCCCTTTTTTCCCAACCTCAGGTGTCCCCCAGGCCAGTAATCTCGGCCCTCTCCTATTTATCCTAACCATAAACGACATAGGCTCTTGCATTAATCACTCCTTCATCTGGTTTTACGCGGATGATTCCAAAATGTTCAAGATAATCCGCTCTCCTCTGGACTCCTCACTTCTCCAGGCGGATCTTGACAGCTTCTCGACTTGGTGCCAAAATAATTGTCTAGAAATGAATATCGCCAAATGTCACACAATCACCTTCTCTCGGAAGAGTTCCCCCACTCACCCATGCTCCTATCTCTTACTGAACCAACCGATAACATCAGTTGAATTGATTCGCGATCTGGGCGTCCTATACGACAAGGAGCTCAAATTTACCGCACATATTGATTACATAATCCTCAAGGCCAACGCCGCCCTTGGGTTTGTCAAACGCTGGTCGAAGGAATTCCTTAACCCCTATGTCACCCGATCACTCTACACAACTTTTGTCCGGCCACGACTCGAATACGCTAGTCAGGTCTGGTGCCCATATCAGGTGACTCACATTCGCAGGATTGAGGGAGTTCAACGTCGTTTCTTGCGCTTTGCCCTCTGCGGACTAAACTGGGAAAATCCGCTGATTCTACCACCATACACAAGCCGGCTCCGTCTAATCAAACTAAACACACTTGAAGAGCGCAGAATCCATGTCGACATCATCTATGTCCATCGCCTTCTACCTGGCTCAATTAATTACCCAAGCTTGCTCTCCACTTTAACATTGCTTACAAGCCCCGTAACGCACGTAAACCTTCGACTGTTTTACGTGCCAGCTCATCACACTTCTTACGGCGCTAACGAACCCATCTCGCGTATGTTACAACAGGCTAACACTTCCCCCACCTCCTTCGATTTCAACATCTCCACTCCCGCTCTTAAACGACGTCTCAGAATAAACCCGTCCTAAATCCGCCCCCTCCCCCCAATAATTCCCTCTACCCCGCAATCCTACCTCTCCTCTCCTACCCTCAAAATAGTTCCCCCAGCCCCATCCGCAATTTCAACCACTCCCCCCAGCTCACCAACCCCGACCCCTACCAGTACGTAGACATGTCCTTCACTGTCACTCTCCCACAAATGCCGAATTTACCACCCCCACATACACTCGCTCTTCCCTAACCTCCTACCTCCCCCATCGCACAGTCACCTTCACCTTCCTCGTTTTTTTCTTTTTTTCTCCTTCTTACTCTAGATTTCAGATAGTCTGTAAGGTTTTTATATCAATTTAATTTTAGTTAATGTAAGCTTACATTAAGCTAAATAAATGAGGGTCCTGCCATCACTAAACTAAACTAAAACTAAACTCCAAACATTGGAGCAATATTAGTGCGGGTCTAATTTGCTATTTATACAAGAGAAGTAGGGCCGGAGTTAAATATGTTCTGGTTCTAAAAAGATAACTCCATTCTCTGGAGGCGGACCTGGCGATGTTCGATACGTGTTCATGCCACGATACATTCCCACAGACCGTGAGGGCGAACAAATTTATGCTTTCCTTAGATTGTGAAACCGACGATACATTTTTCCTTGTGAATGTTGAAAATTGTGTCTTCATTTCATTGATCAGATTGGTCTCTCCCCACCGTAAGACCCTATCCGGGCCCCAATTCAGAGAAGCGATCTGGCCACATCTCAGCAGCGGCGAGGTTGATAAATTAATCGGCCAATCACTAGTAAATGAAGAAGTAAGTTTTTTTTAATACTTTCAACATGAACTGATACGCATTATCAGATTGACGGGTATTGTGGGAAAATCTCTGAGGAGGAGGAACACATCCAGCGAGTTCATTTGAGCGCCGAACGTGATAATACCTATAGAAAAGAGATAGGTATGACACATTGCGCCTATGTGCCAACGATGGAATTGATCGATTTACGGTTGGGCCCGCTTCACTTCTTGTTTTTGCATCCTATCGAGCACGCGTAGAGCAGTTTTGGATGCGCCTGACCAAATGTGGGAGTGAACTCCATTTTGAGGCGAATGCAGGCCTTGTAAAAAGTGACAACGCTAGATGGAGTAAAGTAGTTCTTACATCTCTTAAAGAACTCTATACATTTGGCCGCACTTTTAGCAGCTTCAAATATGTGGTCGTTCCAATTAAGAGTCGAGTTAATTCGATGATAGCTCCTTGGCTTCGTCGATGCAAGTGCCGTTCATCGGCAGGACACTTGCTCTGGGGTTCGCCTTTGACGACAAAAGGCAGCACTGACTTTTTAAAGCATTGAATTCTACTCGGATAGGTAATCTCCATTGATATATCTTGTTGAGGTTCAATGTATAAAATAAAACCTGCTGATTTGTAATGAGGTTCGAAGAGTCTGGTTGGGAATGTTCGTATGAGTATGCGAAACTCAGCGTGCTATCATCAGCAAACGAGTAAATTAGGTTGTGGGTAGTGGACAAGAGATCATTTATAAAGATAAGGAAGAGAGTGTGTGACAGTACATAACCCTGAGGAACACCTGCATTAATTGAATGGCGGACAGAAAGATAGTCTTTTATCCATTGCATGCGTTTCTGATTCTAACAAAATTCGTTCTGTTAATATCGGTGGGATTGGAGCGCCATTGATTAAAAGCTTTATTTTTGTCGCTGTAATCTACTCGCATTTTGTGACAAATCGCGGATTATCAGATGAACTTCGTTTGACGGAATGTGGAATGTAGATCTCCATCCCGAGAAGAATAATCTCTGTGACCGACTCCGCGCAAGCGTTAACATCGGAGTCTCCGAAGCACACCTCCGACCATGGAAAGGATGCGAAGAAATCTCGCAAATTGTCCCACATACTTCCATACATGGCGAGGCTGCCTAGGCCGATTATTCACTTGAAATGCTAGTGGTTGCGCGACCGATACCAAACAGTGATCTGAGTTTCCCAGTGGCGCAGAAACCTCTACGGTATAAGTACTCGGTTCGCATGTCAAAAACAGATCCAGGGTGTACGCATAATCGCATCGGGCAGCCGGCACACGCGTTTGTTCCTCCACGAATTGAGATGATTATTCGAAAAATGTCGCCCGTCATTCGGGGAGCGGAATGAAATTTAACAGAATTCCTCAGCGCGACCCTCAACCATATGATGTCCATGTTATTGGGTTCCAACGTCTCCGACCCCGGGCAAGCCAGATCGGACCTCGCGAAGACGCAGACTCCGCGCTTAAAACGAAATCTCGAATGTAAGTCCTATGAAAGAAGATATGTCGAAACAGTTGATGAATCGACTTGGGTCTGAGTTAGAGCAAGGATATCTTGCTGTTTGCAAATATTGGTGGACGCGTTTATATTCCTATTGGTGAAACCGATGGCCCTGATGTTACAAAATGCCGTTACCAGTCGAACGTGGGCGAGCCTCGAGAGCGAGACCGATTATGCGATGACGAACCTCTTAAAGTTAGGTTATTTATCATAGTATCTGCACGATGTTTCCCCTGATATATATCTGCATAGAAGAATGGATTCAGCTATGCGTCCATTTGGAAAAACATGGTATTTCAGGTGAATAGCATGAACGGTGGAAAAGGGGTTGATGTGACGCGCTGTTAGCGGTCGAAATTAGGTTGGGATTGTGGGGTGGTTCTCCATGTGTTATAGAGACCGCCCACAGTCCCCACACCATCATGACTTATATCCGTGTCAGTCCGGGCCATCAGCCACACAGCCGAAACACCGTCGAAGATTTCTCTCGACGATATCACGGAATGTCCAGCGTGAAGGGGTGGTATCCCACCTCGGGACCGACTACCACCTAAACCAACCTTTTCTCGAACTTGTCCATCAGCCAAGCTCCAAAAGATGGACAGGGATTTCACCCGACCATTTCACGGAGCCTATAGCTTGACGGGGTGGCATTTCACCAGGCGACAGGGCGCTGGGACCCCACCTACCACGCGGCCCTTAGTCGCCTCTTATGACAAGCCGGCCTAGCTGTGAGTATATTCGAACGTCCTACTCGCAGGGCTAGGTAAACTCGTCAAGTACATAATTCTTAGAAGTGAAATGAAGTTCACTGAATCGTGTTGTCGGTCGAGTTTACAATGATTATATGTATAAATATATATATATGTATATATATATATATATATATATATATATATATATACTTTTTTTTTTTTTAATTTTAATTCAGTTGATAGAGGTAAATGTATAGTTTTTAGGTAGTATTTTTTTTTAATTTGGATTGTGAGCTTTTCAAATGTTGGGTTTTAATTCATTAGGCTTTTCTTCTAAAATTAACATTGAAATTCTTATAAATAATAAATAATAAAATATGTTATAAACACTTGAAAAGGGATCGAATATTATTTGATCAAAGTTTAAATGAATTTTGTAACATCAATTGTCGTATATTTTTGTATTTTTTGTGCAGATTTATTTTACTTTTAGAATGTATTCATTAGTGATACATAAACTAATAATTAATTAATATTTTTACATTTTAAGTATTTTTTCCCCTATATTAAATTATTTTTCTTAATATTGTATTTACTTTATAACTACTTTTATACAGTTTTTACTCTTTAAAATTTATATGTTTACATTTTAACTATTTTTTTGATATACAATTTATATTTTAACTACTTCTATACAATTTTCCATTAATTACATTCAATTTTTTTGATTGATATTCATTAGACTTTTTTTTATATTTATTAACTACTTTATATATAGTTTTTACAATATTTATTTATCCTTGATAATAATTTTGTTTTTAGATAATGACTTGTTATATATATATATCTGATTTTACAAAACTTCGTGTACAACATTTGTGTTTCACATGTCCGTTTTTCTATTGTTTTGGTGGTTTTGAATTTAATTTAGAGGTACGGAAAATGATTTCTTGTTTTGTTACATTTAGTTCACTTCGGGTCCCTTACTGGTCCCTTACTGGTACAATTATAGAACCTAAGACCGCGCTGTCAACCTCTGGGTTTCGATTGCTTATGGTAACTCTAATGGTTGTACACCGGTTCCGCAGGTTGTTTAATACTAGAAGGTACTGTGGGGGTTCTCTAAATACATGGAGAACCAACCCACTATTTCTGCCTAATTTCGACCACCAACAGCGTGTCAAACCAACCCCAATTTCTCCTACTTATCTACTCACCTGAAAAGCATGTTGCAATAACGGACGCATAGCTGAATTCATTATTCTATGCAAGTAATGCATAATTGAATTCAGCTACCTTTCTGCCATACGGCAACTCCAGTCCTCTAACCATGAGATTTCCACCGGAAATTCCAATCCATGTGGTTAGCAACAACAAGTCGAATCAAACGACGCTGTTGCATAATCATGCAACTGCTTGGGTAATTATCGAAGTCCATAACATGTTAATATTACCCTAGCCAAAGTAGCATCACTTCGACTTTGCCCAGGCACACTATCCGCTGGGGATCAATGATCTCTTTTCACATCTGAATAGCTCGGGCTAAATTTTCCTCTCCTCCACAATTCTGTCTCCCTACAGGTCAATGCACGCTGAGGTCACCGCATTCACCGAATTGGGTCAGTGGGCTACCCTCAAAGTTGCCTTGATTCATGCACACACAACCAAACCCACCCCGAGATCATAGTACTTTGTGCTTTTGTTCTCTCATTCTCCCATGTTCGTCGACTATCGAATTAACCGATGTATTCACCACACATCGACGGGCGTGGCAATGAGAGAGCAGAAGTAAGATCTCTATTGGTTGTCCTGTGTGCAAACATTAAATTACCCATCTTCATCCCTTTTTCAGTCAGTCGTTATTCAACTACCGTAGCGTGTGCACGCTGGTGCACACACTCGAGTCAGAACCTAAGAGAAGTGTTGTCAGACGAACCTAGTGTCCCGTTAGTCAATTGAGAAAGAGAAACGCGTTGCCTTTCGAAATAGACGTTTTGCAATTACATATTTGCCACGCATTGAAGGATAAATAAAGAACAAATTTAAAAGAGTAAATTCGAAATAAAAAGAACAAATAAAAACTAATTAAACTACACCAGTGCATTTCATTTCTTTCGTTTTGGTGCAGGAATTTTTGGTGACAACAATGTAGAAGAAGTCGTTGGTGGGTGATAGAGAATCCGTGCCCCTGTCTTGGCACACCTACTTCGCACCCCCACAGTACTTGCGGGGTGAAACCAAAGAGACAATCCATAGGAGTAAGCTTGATACCTTCGTGTACGTTGGTGTTGTACATGAATATTGCCGTCCTCAGGTATTGATCCCATGACTGAGAATATTCATCTACAATACTACGTAGATATTCTACGAATGGATGATGGATTCGTTCCAGAGCACCATTCGATTGTGGATGATACGCTGAGGTTTGAAGTTTCTTAATATGGAGCAGCTTCCACACGCTTTTAAACAAACTGCTTAGGAAGTTGCTTCCCCAATCGGTGACCAGTTGCCCCTGAACACCATACCGAGCAACTATTTAGTCAAAGTGATCGTGGCCGCCGTTTCTGCATCCGCATTGGGTAAGGCATAGCAATCCATATATAAGGCAAAAAGTCTTGAAACCTGAGTATGTAGTTATTGCCTGTTGGAGTTCGATCAAGAGGATCTACTATATCTAAATACACTTTGCATACGTTAATGTACTGCTTAATGTCGCGCATGTTCTTCCACTAATAGTTCCTACATATTTAATCGGATGTTTTAATCACGACTTGGTGTTCACCTAAAGGAGGATCATGGTAATGCCGAGGTAGGAACTGGATTTCCTCAGGGTTTGTTATCTCTGTTCCTTTTTCCGGGCAGGAGGGAATGGGATCCTCGTCACGAGAAGACTTGTCGTCCTTTTGACATCCCTGGGTTCCTTTGCTTTCCCTTAGTTTCTTAACTTGGGTGGGTGTTACTACATTGCACCTTTGTAGTGTGGGAGTCTCATCACAATTTTGCGGTATGGAACTCAAGACATCGTTGTGATGGACTCTAGTTAAACGAATCTTTGACGTTCAAACCCGCCTTTAATGGCCTATGATCCGTATACACGGTGAATTTACGCCCTTGCAAATAAGAACAGACATTTTTAGCTGCCCGCACAATGGCTAATAACTTTTTCTCGATGGTGGAGTAATTCTTTTCCGCCTTATTCAACGTTCGACTGGCATAAAAGCTCGGCTGGTCTTTGCTTATTTCACCTTGCTATTGCCCGGCACCTAGTGCTGCAGTGCTCGCATCTGTGGTCAGATAAAAGGGTTGGGTAAAACCTGGATAGATCAATGGTGGCGGCGAGATCAACAATTCCTTTACTCTCTGAAATGCCTGCTGACATTTGTCTGACCACGTGAATATAACGTCCTTCCTTATCAAGTTCGATAAGGGGTGCACTATCCACGAGAAATTTAGAACCAAGTTTCGAAGTAGTTCGCCAGGCCTAGCAACGATTGGACGTTCTTTACCGTCTTGGGAATGGGGAAATCCCCGACAGTGGCCGCCGTGTCGGGGTTTGGCATTGTTTTTTTTTTCGGAACAAACATGTTCTAAGTAAACTACTTCTTTCTGTAGGAACCTGCATTTCTCTGGTTGCAATTTAAGATTGTGGTTTCTCAAATTTTCGAATACTCTCGGAGTTTGTCCGTATGGTTCTCTAGGTTTTTTCTATAGATGACGATGTTGTCCAGATAGATAAAGCAGTCGATACCTTGCAACTCAGTCAGGACATGGGTCATGAGCCTCTAGAACGTAGTCGGTGCTCCCTTTAGACCGGATGGCATACGTCTGAACTCATAATGCCCGTAATAAGTGCTGAAAACTGTCTTATAACGATAAATTTGATCTACTAAGACTTAGTGGTAGCAGACCGCTAAGCCGAGCGTGGAAAAATATCGTGAGAGACCGAGCTGATCTAAAACGTCCCCTATTCTAGGGAGAGGTTACGCGTCTCTGATGGTTTTGTCGTTAAGTGTTATGAAATCGTCCACAACTCTCCACCAGGCTTTCCCATCGGGGCCCACTTTCTTGGGAACCACGAGAACGGGTGAGTTCCACCGATTTTTGCTAGGTTGAATGATATCATTCTCTAGAATTTCCCTAACTTGCTCGTTTATTCCCTGTTTCTTGCGCTCAGGCAACACTCCGGTACATCCTTTGGCTTATAGGCGCTTGATGTCCTACGAAAGGTAGTTCATGGGATATCGCACTTGTGTACGTCAGGTTGTCGCCTTCGAGGTGGAAGACCTCGTTGAACTCTTCACATATTTCCACTATCGTTTGGCACTCCTGAGGACTTAGATTTCTCCCTAAGTGGAGTTCCTCATTTAATTGTGCCAACCTTAAATCTTTTATTGATTCATAAGGCGACCTACGCTCCGAGAAAATATGTCGCATGAATTGGAAGTTAATCTCGAGGAGTTAATCTCGGAGACGGGATTATTCCATTCGTCATCAGAGTTAATTCTTGTGGACGTATTGACTCGCTTACCGATATGTATCTTCTCTAGATTTTCCAAAAGGAAGAAGGAATATGCCTTTGTTGGGAGCAACTCCACCTCTATCCGGTCAATCGCCTGGGGATAATCTATGATATTGAGTGCCTAAATTTGGGCACTCTTCGCCTTTTTCAAAATACAATTAGGGAGTAAAATCCCTGATTGTACTTCTCTAGGTATCAATATTACCTCCTCCCGGATTTTTATTGGGAGTCCATTCATCTTTCTTGAGCGCCCTGGTACAATGACCGGTCTACTCAGGAAGATTTCTACCTCCGAAGAGTTTGTTGGTAGGCGTTCTGTCGAAGCTTGCCCTTCTTTAATGCCTTTTGTGGCCTTGCCTTGTTGTTGGAGTAACTGACTCTTGACAGTTTTTCGCAGTCCTTGCCCTGTGTGAAGAGGGTCGTCGGGTTTCGTCAGGTCTCGTCGCGGTCTCGTCGCGGTCTCGACCTTCTCAAGTTCACTTGGTATGGTTTCCCGTTCGGCTGCCTTATGCCAAAGCCTTCCTGCGCTATTATTTGCAAAGTCAATGGAAACTTGTTCGGGGCTTATGATTGTTTGGGTAAAATTCCAACCACTTCCCGGTCCATTGATCTTGCAATTGTGCGACAGAAAGATTTTACACAACACGCTGTCTTCCGCAACATTGCCAAGGATTCCACGGCCTGGAAGCTATAGGGAATTTCTTGATGTAGTTTTAACTTCCCCTGGCAGCATCCTCCAGAGTTGCCTTTGTCAAAAAGCGTTTGGAGGGTAGTTGCCTTCTGGGCATCCACTGCATATTTTCGGTGGAGCGCTTTTACCTTTAAGAGGCTGATCTCAGCGCCAGTGCCCACAATGCGGCGCGTAGTTGTATTACGGCCTATGTCCACAGGGAGGACAACGGACTTTTGTAGGCGGAAACTGAGAAACTTTTATTGGATTGCTAGTTTAATTCGGCCGGGTTAGGAGTGTCCGATCCGAGCGCTTGGCGTTTCCCGACTTCTGATTTTTCGCTTCTTGTCGACATCCTGCCGCCGTGTGGTTGTGCCGACTGCGAACTTGGTACAGTTTATCGTCGTTACCTTGGGCGATGTCACTTTATTCTGTGCTTTGTTCTGTACTATATGAACTAGAACAGCTTCGATCTGCCTTGCGCCTACGGGGTCTGTTGGTTAGTCGTTCGTTTAGGATTTTCGCGTGTATTTACTTCGCGTGTTTTGCAATTTGTGACGTCCCTCCATTCGAAAATAACCGTGCAGGTTGGTGGGATATTTCGGTGATGTATAGTCCTAACCGTTTTGGTGGGTGTACAGTTTGGTGAATTGTGGTGTTTTCCCCATTTTTTCCTGTAACCGCATTTTTCCGACGTGTGACAAATTCAACCGCAAAACTCACAGCAACATCGAATGCTGTACACCTTGTGATTCGATGTTGCGGAAGATCCCATCGCATCTAAAGGGATACAATTTAATGCGACGGTTTCATATTGTACCGGTTTGTTGTGAAGCGCAATCACAGCCGAGATGAAGGTAAAAAGTTTAGCACAAAATTTATTTGTTTTTAATAAGTGTTCCGAAAGTACCCCTGCTGGTAGTTTGGATCCAGAGGGTTGGGCCGCTCCCTGATTTGCTTGATTCGGGGACTCCCTCTACTGATATTGTGGGCTGTTTCTTAGAGGTCCGGGATTGCGTAGAGTTGGTTGCGCATCTTGCGCACGGCAATCCCCAATATCGCGCCCGTATTTTCTGCAGTCGTTACAACTAGAGGGACTATTGTCACCAAGTCCGGCCAGATGCTTATCTACGCAGATGACATGGACATCGCGGTAGATCCGATTCGGCTGTACAGGATTCCTTCACCCAGATCGAGCAGGCGCCGCAAAAACTGGAACTCCACATTAATGAGGGAAAAACTAAGTACATGGTGTCAACTTATGCGAAGAGAAGACCTAACGTTGGTCAAACCATCAGGGTAGCGGAGCACGAATTTGAAGTAGTGTAATCCTTTAACTACCTTGGGTCATTAGTATCAGCCGATAACAATATGGAAGAAGAAATACGCGAACGGCTGATCAAATCCAACAAAGCCTACTATGGTCTATCAATGCTCTTTAAATCCTGAAATTTATCCAGAACCATGGTCTTACCAGTACTCATGTATGGATCCGAGACCCGGGAAGTCTCGGATCCATACATGACACTATGAAGTTTTAGCCGTGTTCTAGAGGAAGGTCTTAAGGAGAATTGTTGGCCCTGTATATGGGGGAGGACGATACCGAAGACGCTACAACCATGAAGTGTACGCGATCTACCTTGAAGTTAATGTTGTAAGAAAAATCAAGCTCGGTAGACCACGGTGAGTGGGACACCAAGCTTGAATGAGCGAAGAGGAGCCTGTGGCAACTCTAACAGATACACACAATTCACAAGCAAAAATAGTGAAGAACACGAACGAAAAAAATCGAATAAGAAAAATACATCAGAACCGTATACCAAGCGATAAAATAAAAATAATTCATATCAGTGGAATATAGTCGAGTTTGGAAATCAAATTCTAAACACGGCCAGTAGTCTGATGCTTCACTGCTTCGCTTTTCAACCGTTTCATCGTGTGTTCAATTCACCTTCTTCACTATCCTTGCTTAACGCTACAAGCCTGCCGGAAAGTCCTTTGTGGCAGGATGCAGGGACAGCGCGGCAGACCTTGTCTGTGATGAAGGGATGGCCTAGACTAGGACGTCCAGAGCCTGGGAGTACCAAACTGGATGACATCGGCTCGAAATCAGGACCGGTGGAGAGATTTGTTAAATAAGACCAAGGCCGGATCGCCGTTGTAGTGCCGATGATGATAATG
This sequence comes from Microdon myrmicae, assembly GCA_963931805.1. Classification (NCBI taxonomy): domain Eukaryota; kingdom Metazoa; phylum Arthropoda; class Insecta; order Diptera; family Syrphidae; genus Microdon; species Microdon myrmicae. Next base: position 247,250,061 of record OZ007496.1, read on the forward strand.
ATGATGATCGCCACCGTTGAGGTACTGTTAGCCCAGGCTAAATCCTAGCGGGTGTAAGGCCACTTGATAGTTGAAAAGAATGTGGTGGTGCAAGGTCTTGAACGGGTTTCTCGCAGGTCGGCGGTGCCTAACTGAGTGGGATTCATCTGTGAAGGTCCGAGTAGTGTCGACAGATCTACTATGAATGTCCCCAGCTAACTAAGACGCGTCGTTCACAGGTTGATGTTGCCTGTTGAACGACTCCTGTGGATTTGGTAATAATTCCCCAATAAGTATGATTTTGCTCGGTGGTTTTGTTGAAGATGGTTGATGCGTTCTCTGGCCGGCAAAAGGGGTTTGGTGTATTCAGAGGATAGTTTTCAATATACTACGCTCCCTGTGAATGATAACGTGGAATTATCAATATTTGGGTCTGTCTACTGTCTTCAGGACGGCCAAAAGGATGTGGACTATTCACTGGGTTGTGTTGGCTGTGTATGTTGACGTCAGCTCGACAAGGTTTGGTTCAACATAGTGTCTTCATCCCTGTTCAGAAATGTCGCAAAAGGATTGGTACTATGCATGGCCGGTGTTGCGACCATGGTAGAGTTGTGACTTGTGACCTCCCCATACGATTCTTGCGGCAATAACGCGCTTCGAAGTCACTGGAGTTGCCTCATTGATGATCCGGTAGGCTTCTCCGCTTAACCGTATGGGCAACCACCTCAGGAAACTTTCTTCTTCGTCCTTGAACTAGCACCTTAGGATCCCTGTACAGGGTTAATGTACGCGCTTTAAAATCAGAGCGCAAATCGCCCATTCTTGTCCTTTTATACGAGGATACAAATTTGCCCCCACCTTACCATTTATTGATTCATTGAAATTTGGTTTCGGGCCTCGCTGACCTGAACCCAATTCCGATGAACCGTTAGGTGTACAAGTTATAATGGTCAGGTACGGCACATTTGCTGGGATGGGTCATTGTACCTAAAAATATGTATGAACATTATTTTTGGTCCTCGTTAAGAGATTTTTGCAATTCTTTGGGGTAAGAATTATGACGCCTGTGAGATAGAGGATGGAAAGTATGGAAAACGTTTGTATATACTTTTTCCATTTGAATTATGACTATTCCTTTTGAATAGACTTGTACATGTAAGTACGATGGGAAGTTTGACTAAGAGAATCGCTTTTGGGATAGGATTAGGTTAGAGAAAAATATTTTGAATTATAATGAATATAAAATGAAATGTGCTATTGAGGCATGGGAAAATGTTGTTTTCTGTGTATATGTGTACATTAAGAAATAAGGACAATTTGTTTAATAATAATAATTTGTATAATTAATTGGCTAGAAAGTGGGGGTAGGAATTATCATTGTTAATTATGTAACAAATCATATCCTGGGCAACGAAGGTATATCGAGTCGGTTGACGAACTCCGAAAAGTGGTAACGATTTCTCCCGACCCCTTTTGCAGAGCCTATATCTTAATGGTATGATAAAACACCGAACCAACGGGATTAAGGCCCAAATTATGACCCAGTCTTTAGTCGCCTTTTACGACGAGTCGGCCTAATTATGAGGCCATACTCACATGGTACATATATAGATTACTAGTGTTATCTCCCACTCCGGATACAACTTAAATTCCTAAACAACTTAAAAGCAGAATCGGCATTTGACCGCTGTATCAATCTATTTAAAACAAAAAAAAACATGTATTAATTGTTTTCTTTTTTTCTACTTACCGGAAAAGTGTTCGGAGTGACTTATAGGTGACACATTGCTGCGCAAATTTGAGCAACTAAATACATAGGAGACGCCTTAGGGCTTATAATTATTGAAATGATTACATGATACGGCAATCAGGGCAATTTTAAAAAATAGCTGTCAAATTAAACGGGAACATCTGGCGAAAGCGCCAGAGCATTCGAAACGGATGCAGTTTGTATGAAACTGCTCGAAAAAATATAGAAGTGTGCATAGATCCGCTGCTACCCACATTAATTAATGTTTAGTTTAAAAAGTTTAAAATTTATGTCACGCTTATTAAGGATGAAAATGGTAAGAGATCTTTGAGAAAAGACAATAAACCAGGAGCCAGTGATGAAGAGAAGCGAAACCACAGTCAAGGAGTTGGCAAATGATAGCCCACGAGGGACGAAGACCTCTGGTATTCTATAAAAGTATTTTCTCCGGGCAACAAAATATTCTACACTCTATGACAGAGTTGGAGCAAAGCATCGTTATGAGCTTGTATCAACCAACTGTGATTTATAAATCAAGTAAAAAAATATCCCCTCCACACAGAATTTCGAAAAATATTTTCTCCCTCATGTATTTGGCTTGGATAACATTGCTTATAGAACGATAATTTTGTCGAATGAGTATTTTATTATTAATGGCTCAATGGGATCTCGCCTTGGATGCAGTACCACAATAACGTGGGATATATTGTTCTTACTAATTTTGTTGCACAGATTTGGTTGTTGTGTGTTGTGACGACGATCCTGAGCTATCGTTGGATATCTTTCTCACTGTGGTTATGTGGGGGTTTAATTTTGATGCCAATACACGGGCACTAGGTTCACTTAAATACCCGACGATTAAGTCTTCGAAAATTGTCACCAAGAGAAGAGATGAAATAAAAACGGACTGGAATGTTGTTTTGTATAAATGTTTTTTTATTTTAATCTTTTTTTTGTTTTTACAGCGATTAACGTTTTATTGAGCAGCAGCTCAGGAACACTCTTTCACACTTAAATGTGTCCAGTTTCGAATTAAATTCACTTCGATGTTTGTGCCGCACTATTTGTTTTCGATAATAACGATTAATTTACGTTACTTCACAGATTTACGGATAAGTTTCCGTGGAAAAATAAACTGTAACTTCCCCGAGTTGAAAAAGAATAAAACACACACGACTGCGCTGGACGTTATTCGATCTTCGATGCTCTCTCCATGCAGTGTAAAACTGGTCTCTATGTGCATCGTTTGGTGGATGAATAGCGACTCCTTGCGGCGTGACCGCCCGCGGTGGTGATTGTAAAACGACTAATCCCAATTTTTGCTACAGAATTCGGTAATTACCCAAGCCATTGGATGATGATGCAACCGCGTCGTTTGATTCGACTTGGTTGTTGCTAACCAACATGAATTGCAATTTCCGGTGGAAATCGCATGGGGTAGAGGAATGGAGTTGCCGTATGGCAAAAAGGTATCTAAACTCAATTATGCATTGTCTGCATAGAATACTGAGTTTAGCTATGCGTCCTTTGGGAAAACATTGTTTTCAGGTGGAATAGCTTGTAGGGAATAAGGGTTTAAACCACGCGTTGAAAGCGGTCGAAATAAGGTTTGAATTGTGGTTTGGTTCTCCATGTAGTATAGAGAACCCCCACAGTTATACCGCATAGTCTTTTATTTTGTCATCTGGCGCATATGTTTCTCGCGCTAATATTGGCTGGGAAGAAGATACACTCTGAATTTCGGTCAACGGGAAAATCTGGTTTCGTTTGCCGCGTGTCATACGATAGTGTGACACGTGAGGTGCTTAGTCGTTTCCATTCGAAACAATTCGTGGTTCTCACTCACTTTCTCTTGTATTTGGGTACTCAATCATTCAAGGATCACGGTCATGTCGGTGTCGAAGAAACGAGGTTTGTGGCACTTGTTGAGTATCCCCAGGGCGGTATAGGGCAGATTTTTGTGAGTTCGATGGAAGCTCGTTGCCAGTTCCCCTACAATGGGTGATGCCTGGTGGGCGTTTCAACGGTGGCAGGAGTAGAATCTAAGCAATTCGAGAGAACGGCACCTGATGGTTCTTTTGCTCTTTTGCCGTGTCTTGCGCATTGCCTGAGATTAGCACAGAGCAAAACCTTGGCGAGATTCACGAGGGCATCATCAGATAGTTCCCTTATTGACCTTACTTATGGCTGGTGTTTCACTCTGGGTTGGAGTAGGCCCTCGGTATCTTGGATATGGACCGTTCAGTAACAGAACTTGTGGTGGGCCGCTAAATCAGTGAGTGCGAAGCTTTGGAATATGAATGGAAATGGCGTGATGAGTATGATGACAGAGTGTGGATGGGGCTGATGGTGCCAAAATGTATCGTAGCATTGCGCTCTCATTTGAACGATTCTACTCACAGTGACTATGAGGTCGTACCAAAATGTATTGTACCACGGAGCTTGTTAATATCTTTATGAAATTGCGATCCAAAGGGTTCCTTAAAATCCATGCTGGACTTCTTCTTTTTTCACATATAACAGGGATGAGGCGAAATGCAAGATAAACTTGTAGAATACTTAAACGTCTTTTTTTAACATTTCCTCAGATGCACCGGATACGAATTTCGTTTTTCGACTCGATACTGCGGCAGGACATGTCATGGTATGACACCACCTTTGGCTGTAGTTTCTCCAGCAAAATGACGGAGTAGGTTTGTAATGTATGCGGGTTGAACTTTCTATCTTAACTCCCAATTCTTTGTTTAGGGATCTTGACAAGTTAAAAGATGGCATTGGGGAGAAGATAGCGATTGTCACATTTTTCATCTCGACATTTGTCACCTCTATCATTGTGTCTTTCTACCACGGTTGGGAACTGACACTTGTTGTCCTAACTTGTTGTCCATTGATTGTTATTACAACAGCTTGTGTGGGTAAAATACAAAGTACCCTGACGGAAAAGGAGCTGAAAGCTTATTCTGCAGCTGGAGCAGTCGCTGAAGAGGTATTCGGCGGGATTCGGACAGTCATCGCGTTTAACGGCGAAAAGAAGGAATGTGAACGATATAATAAGCTATTAAAACCAGCGGAAAATTGGGCACTCCGAAAGGGATTGCCGTCTGGGATCGGAATCGGCCTGATCTGGTTTATTACGTACCTGACTTATTCGGTCTCAATATGGTACGGAGTCCAACTTATCACGGATGAGCAAGATGAAGAGGTCCATAGATACTCTCCGGCGGTGCTAGTTATCATCCTTTTCAGCATTATTGTTGGTGCTCGTAATGTAGTATTTTCAGGACCTCATATGGAATCGTTTAGTATAGCTACAGCAGCAGCAAGTACGGTGTTCCCTATTATTGATCGAAAAACCGAAATAGATCCTTTGGACGAAAAGGGACTGAAACTTGAGCGATGTACAGGAGCCATTGAGTTTGACAATGTTCACTTCAGCTATCCATCTCGGCCGAATGTAAAAGTGCTGAGTGGATTAAATATTTCAGTGGAACCCGGACAAACGGTGGCATTTGTGGGTCCTTCCGGCTCGGGAAAGACGACGTCGTTGCAATTGTTGCAGAGATTTTATGATTCAGAGATAGGAAGTATCCGACTTGATGGTAAAGATATTCGGACCTTGAATACTGGTTGGCTAAGATCTCAGATTGGGGTAGTGGGACAAGAGCCAGTACTGTTTGCGACAACAATCGAACAAAATGTTCGTTTCGGAAATCCACTGGCTACATGGGAGGAAATTGAAACTGCTTGCAAAATGGCGAATTGTCAGAATTTCATCTCTCAGCTACCGGATGGATATATGACAATTGTCGGAGAGAAGGGTGCCCAAATGTCTGGAGGACAAAAACAACGAATTGCTATCGCTAGAGCGTTGGTAAGAAATCCTCGAATTTTACTCCTCGATGAAGCAACATCAGCTTTGGATCGCACAGTAGAGAAAAAGGTGCAAGATGCCCTAGAAAAAGCCAGCCAAGGTCGTACTACTCTAGTGATTGCTCATCGGTTGTCAACTGTAAAAAATGCCCACAAAATAGTCTTCATCAAAGACGGTCAAGCTGTGGAAGAAGGAACTCATGATGAACTGATGGCGAAGCAAGGACATTACTACGAATTAATAAAAACAACTGAGGGAACTGAGGGAACTGAAAAAAGTCATTTGCCATTACGGCGAGCTTCTTCAAAAAATGAGGGCGCTGTGAATTTATTAAGTGGTCCCAGTTTCGATAAGGAGGGAGATCTGGATGAAAAACCAGAGTTAAGGGAAAAATACAAGTCGTCCCTGCGACGATTGATGCGGTTGAATGCTCCAGAGTGGAAATACATCTTATGCGGATGTGTAGCGGCCACAATGCATGGTTCATCTTTCACCTTGTGGGCAATTTATTTTGGCGAGTTTTTCGGAGTAAGTCCTTCTGCACAATTAGGGTCGTACTAACTATATTTACTTTAGATCCTGGCCGATTCCGATTCTGAATATGTGCGCAATCAGGCTATACGCTTTTCTCTTCTCTTTATTGTAATCGGACTAATCAATGGAATCGGGATATTTGGGCAGACCTACATGTTCCACTTCGCGGGTGTTAAATTAACTACGCGCCTGCGGCAAATGGCATTTAAGACAATCATCACTCAGGACGCACAATTCTTCGACGACCAGCAAAATTCAGTAGGAGCATTATGTGCACGTCTAGCTAGTGATTGCTCTAATGTCCAGGGGGTAAGTGAAGGTGTGAGACAGGAAAGTAACAATAACTGTAAACATTTCAATATTTGGCAGGCAACTGGATTTCGGATTGGACTTGTGGTCCAAACCATCGCAACCTTAGTGTTCGGCATAGGTTTGTCATTTTATTATTCCTGGAATTTAACTCTAGTTACAGCAATTACCATTCCACTGGTGATAAGTACCGTATCCATTGAAAATCACTGGATGAAAAATAATTCATCGTCGGAAAAAGTTGCAATGGAACATGCTTTTCAGATTGCTGTGGAAGCAATCACAAATATAAGGACTGTAAACAGTTTAGGACAGGAAAAGGGTGTTCTACAGCGGTACGTGAAACAGATAACATTGGCTAACAATGCAGTTAAAAATAAGCTCCGATTACGTGGTATAGTGTTAGGTTTTGCGCAAGCGTCGCCTTTGCTAGCTTACGCTTTATCGCTGTCTTATGGTGGTATACTCGTAGCTGACGGCTTCCTGGAATACAAAACAATTATCAAGTAATTCGAAACAGAATCCGAATCCCGATTGTATTTTTAAGCACTTACAACCTTTTAGACTTTCTGAAGCGATGATTTTCGGATCTTGTGTGTTAGGACAAGCTTTAGCTTATTCTCCAAACTTAAACGCTGCCATTGTTTCCGCACGAAGGCTAATGAAATTATTCGATAGCACTCCGACCATATACAGTCCTCGGGAACAGCCGTTTAATATAATCAAAGTAAGTTTAGCAAGCCATTTAACGGTCTGAATTTTTTAACTGCGCTACCTTTTTAGAAAACTGAAGGCGATATAACTTATAGAAATGTTGAGTTCGCTTATCCTACTCGAAAAGAAAATCCAGTATTACGAGGTCTCAACTTGAATATACCTAGGGGCAAAACCATAGCCCTTGTCGGTCCATCTGGATGCGGAAAGTCAACTTGTGTTCAGCTGCTTCTTCGTTACTACGATCCAGATGCGGGAACGATAAATTTGAGTGGTACCCCAACAACAGAGTTTCCTCTGGATACGTTAAGACATCAAATCGGTCTCGTATCCCAAGAGCCAGTTCTGTTCGATCGGACGATTGCTGACAATATCGCATACGGAGACAACTTCCGAGATGTTATTCCTATGAGCGAGATCATGGAGGTGGCCAAAAAATCAAATATTCACGAATTTATTTTAAATCTACCTCAGGGTTATACCACTCGGCTGGGTAGTAGTGGTACGCAATTGTCTGGTGGTCAGAAACAAAGAATTGCCATAGCTAGAGCTCTGGTGAGAGAACCGAAAGTTTTGATATTGGACGAGGCTACTTCGGCTTTAGATATTCATAGTGAAAAGATCGTTCAAAACGCACTAGACTCCGCGAGATATGGTAGAACGTGTATTGCAATCGCTCATCGATTATCGACAATCCGCGATGCAGATTTAATTTGTGTCGTTCAGAAAGGTGAGGTTGTGGAAAGGGGATCACACAGTGAACTCATGGAGTTGGAAGGCATGTACTCGGAGCTTTTTAAGATGCAAGTTGTAGAATAAGTTTAAGGGTGAAAATAGATTAATGTAACAAACGACGTAATTTTTATTTTGTTAACACAACTGATATGTAGGAATAAATACTGAGCTATGGAAATTCTTAATAAACATTTGGATCGCTATCTTTTATTTTCTGATTCTTGTAACATATGGTAGTCGGGCACCTTTTTGAAGCGATGTTTGGAATGGCCGTATGAAAGTCATTGATGGAAAGGATACGTAAAATTGATATAAGTACTAAGAGGTAAAAGAAATCTTCCAATATTACCTGATGGGTGAATCAATAAATCAATGACAGAGTGGATATTGCGAAGCTCCAATATCCACGAACAAAAAACAGACACCCCTTACAAACATAAAAACAACCCAAATTGAGTTAGAGCAACCAAACATTGCCATAGCTAGAGCACGACTATTCAGCCCACAGCACACCTCCCCCCAATCAATTTTCTTTTAACTTCCGAAAAGCCAATTTCCGCCTCATAAATGAGTACCTCAGCAGTACATCACATCATCATCATCATCATCATCGGTACTACAACCGGGAACCCGTCTTGGCCTTATTTAGCAAGTCCCGAGGCTTGTTAAATTTTCCATAATGATTTGTTTTTTCCGGGCAAGGTCATTAATCTTGCGCCAGAGGCTCCCAGACGGGGAATCGAACCCCGGTCTCCCGTGTGACAGGCGGGTATACTAACCACTATACTATCGAGGAGCAATATCACACTCCGCGTAAATGATATAAGTGTAGAGGACGCTACAGCCTCGCTCTACACAGAAATCCACAACGCCATATCCCTATATGCCCCATATTCCCGACACAGGTTATCATTCTCATCGCCCCCATGGTCACAAGCTACGCATCCTTCGTAACAAGAGGAATAAGTTGTGGAACACTTTCCTAAACACGCGTCCTCCCCTTGACTACTCCAACTATATGGGTTACTTTTACCAATTCACCGAGCTTTACAGCTCCCTCTACCACAATTAACTTACCAAAGCTCAATTCAACCTGATCAACGACCCCAAATCTTTCTTCCACTTCATCAACAACAAACGGAAATCTGATTCCTATCCCACCTCCATTTTCTACGGCTCAACTACTACAATGGACTCCCAAACCATATCCAATCTTTTCACCTCCTTAAAACTATCCTTCACGGACGACTCATTCGAGCCTAACCCCTCCTACTTTACTGGCATGTCTGAATTCTCCCTCGGCCCTCTCATCCCTCTACACATTCAACAATACCAACTCATAAAAAAACTTGAAGAACTGAAAGACGATTTCAGTTCCGTCCCAGGCGGACTCCCTGCTTGCTTGCCTCTTAAAAAATTTTCCTCGTCTCTCTCTCTCTCCCGCTCGCGTCAATCTTCAATCTATCCCTTCCTCAAGGTCTATTCCCTGATTTTTGGAACTCCTCTTACATAATCCCCATACATAAAAAGGCGGAAAAAAACGATATGTCCAATTATCGTCCCATTGCTCAGCTTTCGCACATTCCTAAACTGTTCGAATGCCTTCTATACGAGGCGTTATGTTTTCGCTGCGCACCCATCATCTCTCCGAACCAGCACGGCTTCCTCGCAGGCAGGTCCATTTCTACCAACCTTGTCGAATTCACATCCTCGCACTCCTTGCCTTAGAAAACGGCGATGAGGTCGATGTAGTCGCTACCGACTTTAGCAAGGCCTTCGACAAAATCTCCCATAACCTCATTCTCTTCAAGCTATCCTCCCTCGGTTTCGAACCCCTGCTGATTAAATAGGTCTCATCCTATCTCAGTTATCGAACCTGCCGCGTGCGTTTTAGATCCACCCCTCTGATCCTTTTTTCCCAACCTCGGGTGTCCCCCAGGGCACTCATCTCGGCCCTCTCCTATTTATCCTAACCATAAACGACATAGGCTCTTGCATTAATCACTCCTTCATCTCGCTTTACGCGGATGATTCCAAAATTTTCAAGACTCACTTCTCCAATCGGATTTTGACAGCTTTCGGCAGTACTTGCACAAGTATAAGCATGTGAATCACCCATACTGCTTGTATTGCGAAGGCAAAATAGAAAATGCGGAACACGTACTCATAGAGTGCGTGAGATTCGAGACCGCACGAACGATTTTGGAGAGACATATGAGACGGACAGTTACTCCGGGAGGAGTAATAGAATACATGCTTAGTTCAAAACAGGCATGGTCCGTAACAAATGGTATTCTCTGTGAAATGATGCAGCAGTTGCGACGCGACGAGCGGAGTAACAGGTAAACTCAGTCCTGCCCCGCGATGGAATATCTAAAAGAAAGTTCCGCGGGGATCAACGGGAATATGAGCTTGGCGGGAGGTGGTTTTATTCAGTAAAAACCCGGCATGCCTGAGAATCGGTCAAGAGGTATCTTCCTACCGAAACCAAAAAAAAAAAAAAAAAAAAAAAAAGCTTCTCGACTTGGTGCCAAAATAATTGCCTAGAAATGAATATCGCCAAATGTCACACAATCACCTTCTCTCGGAAGAGTTCTCCCACTCACCCACGCTCATATCTCTTACTGAACCAACCGATAACATCGGTTGAATTGATTCTCGATCTGGGCGTCCTATACGACAAGGAGCTCAAATTTACCGCACATATTGATTACATAATCCTCAAGGCCAACGCCGCCCTTGGGTTTGTCAAACGCTGGTCGATGGAATTCCTCAACCCCTATGTCACCCGATCACTCTACACAACTTATGTCCGGCTACTACTCGAATACGCTAGTCAGGTCTGGTCCCCGGATCAAGTGTCTCACATTCGCAGGATTGAGGGAGTTCAACGTCGTTTCTTGTGCTTTGCCCTCCACAGACTAAGCTGGCAAAATCCGCTGATTCTACCACCATACACAAGCCGGCTCCCTCTAATCAATCTAAACACACTTGAAGAGCGCAGAATCCATGCCGACATCATCTTTGTCCATCGCCTTCTGTCTGGCTCAATCAATTGCCCAAGCTTGCTCTCCATACAACCCCCCGTAACGTACGTAACCCTTGACTGTTTTACGTGCCCGCTCATCACACTTCTTACGGCGCTAACGAACCCATCTCGCGTATGCTACGACAGGCCAACTCTTTCCCCACCTCCTTCGATTTCAACATCTCCACTCCCGCTCTTAAACGACGTCTCAGAATAAACCCGTCCTAAATCCGCCCCCTCCCTTCAATAACTCCTCTAACCTGCAATCCTTTCCTCTCCCTCAAACGAATTCCTCCGTACACCTTTCCAACCCCCCCTTCCCTGGCTTCCTACCTCCCCTATCGCCCAGTAATCTTCAACTTCCTGGTTTTCTTCTTTTTTTTCGATTGAATAATTGAATAACGTCTTAACCACTACTCTAGATTTTAAGATACGACTATCGTAAGGTTTTTATGTTAAGTTAATTTTAAGCTTGCATTAAGCTAAATAAAAATGGGGGTTCCGCCTTCAATTAATCAATCAATCATTTCTAGCTTTCCTTTAGTATTCTAACTTGGTTTGATTTGATGTTATAGTGGACAAAACATACTACACTCCAGGGACAAAAGAATAACTAAAAGAAGGACGTTTTGAAGACTTGCCCGAAGAAGATGAAAAATGTGAAATCGGTCGAGAAGGTGATGGCACAGTTAATGCACTAACACGAGCCAATCGAATCGATATTGTTGCACCATCAGCAAGCACGAGTTAACATATGACTCATCCACAAAACTTGTACATCATACACGACATGGAAATGGTCCTAACAAAATCATTTCAATGTTATCTCATACTATAATCACATGTCTTATCTACTATAAGCCTGAGTCATAGGAAATCAAGAAACTCCAGAGAATGAGAGACAACAAGATCATCTTTTGACTCCCTTTGTTTAAGATAACAGGTAAGTATAAATAGCGTTAAGTCGATCTAAAAAGTTGTTCACAGTTAACCGAAAAGTGAAACCATCAATCATACAATGATACATAGTGACCGAGTGCGGACGTATTTTCAATTCGGCGATCGAGTTAAATGAAAAAAAATTGCTTTTGTGAGTCGCGAGTGGTTGAAATATAAAGACTATTTATAAATAAATAAATTCCAGTGATAAAAACAGTCAAAAGGAACTTAATATATATAAATATAATCAAATAAAAGAGAAGGAAGCCACGTGTTGTGACAGTCAAAACAAAGAACACAGTTGAATACAAAAAGTGTGTGAGTAACACGATATGTGTGAACGGTGTTTACGTGTGTACGCGAGTTAGCGCTATGCACTATCATCGAATTCAGCAAATAAAGAATCCCTTAGGATATCTATGAATGGAGAACCTCTTAGCGTATCTATAAATAAAGAATCCCTTAGCATACTCGTTAGAATTCCTTAGCATACCCACAATTAAGGAACCTCTTAGCATACCATAAATAAAGAACCTCTTAACCTATCCATAAATAAAGAATCCCTTCTCATTAGAATCCCTTAACATATCCATGAATGACTATGACGCCAAGATACTGTTACGGCCACAACCACCCATCCCATAATACTTACCCCTTTGGACACAGCCTCCACCACTAATTGCGATACACGCCAAAAACATCCACTTAAACGATGAGACTACCCAAGCCAGAGCATTACCCTGTGCGGTTCTTCATGGCACCGAAGAACCATTGTTACGTGCGGTTGCCGCCACCACCATCATTTGATAATTTGTATTTAATATAATTTTGTTTTAAGATAGTATGATGGTAAGGTGGTGGAGGAATTGCACGATCCAGAAGTGAGTTTTTGAACACGCCCCGATTCGGGTGTGGATCGTGCAGTTCTTCGAGTTCGAATTCGGTTTTCGAAGTGGGCGTGAGTGGAGAGCGAGAGAGACGGAGGGTTAATGTTTTTCTTGAATACGGTTTTGAATTCCGTTGTGCACGGTTTTTTGACAACGAGAAGAACGTTTTTTTGGGTTGAAGAAAGAAAAAAAAAAAAAAAAAAAGAATTTTTTTGCCCCGGTTGACGGTTTTTAAAAACGGGTCTGAGAGTTGAAAAGGAAGAGACAGTAAGGTTTTTCCTGTGGTTGATCGCTGGTTTTTAAGAAAAAAAAAATTTGAAAAATTAGAATATCAGAGAATAAATGTAAAAAGTAAAATAAAAAAAAAATAAACGAATTAAGATAACATTCGAACAAGTGGAATTTGTGTTGTCTATCTCAAAGCTTCTGATACAATCCTAATCCTCGAACCCGAGGTAAACCCGATTTGGTCGGTAATTGTTTGCGGCGCTCAGCGGAATCTCGTGTGGTTAATATAAGATGCCTATTTTACGATTTTATTTGGGAAATGCCTTTGAGGAGCATCATGAAAGGCGTGTAGTGCAACAGCTGCAAGCGTAAAGTCTGGATCCCCGGAAACACAGCCACTTCTCTCAATTCGGAGCCACAGAAGCAGTCCCTGGTCGTGGAGAGAGGAAGAACCAGAGGAGGAGCCTACAGGGGAAAACCAGGTAATCAATTTTAAATTTAAATGTATACTAAATTTCCTGTGGCTACATCTTGCCACACCATCCATCTCTTTACCCAACCAACTACAAGTACTTGCACCTGTTTTTAAACATTCCTGAATTACCATCTTGCCATGACATCTAACTTTCACTTCGGGGCATGCTCGCATCCAACGTGTCATGTCCCCGAAGGCTAATTTGGTTACCTCATCAGGTAACTAGCATTGATTCATGCACATGCCAATGCTCTATGCGAAGAGGCATTTACTCTTACATGTGCATGACATTATCCTCACCACCAAGTCATCGGTTGATTGTACAAACAACAACCTACAGTGCAGCCATTACTGGTCGCCTATAGAAATTTCCAGTGTTGTTCTAACGCAAACAACACACCCGACACATCGACCGGTGGGACATTGGCAATCTGCGTACAAGCTAATTGATGCCGTACGCAATGGCCAATGAATAAATATACATTACTCATATCCCCTAAGGTTCGCTACAGTTGCGACCAATTTTCTTTTTTCGGTTATCTACCGATCATGGGACTTGGGCACGAATATGATTGACGTTAGACAATCATACCCATGATCATGCCTGATGATGCTTCTATGCCCTGAAATGCAATTCGGTTGTCCCTTCAGATAACCGGCATAAACTTTGAACATGTCTACAGAGATGAGGACCATTTCCCCACATGCTGCATGACATGCTCACCCTTGTCATCGGTCGACCCTTCGATCGACAATTTCCAGAGTAGTCATAGCTGACTACCTACTATCGGTCGAGTGATGTTTTGAGTAAACATGCACTCGACTCATCGACTGATGATATGCTACATGCAAGGAACAGTCAAATGATGATATACGCGTTGGCAATGGGGTAAACAAAACATTGCCCTCGTGCCCATGTCCATCGTTACTTTTTAAGTAAACACGATCCCATCTATCTTAGTGCCTAGCCATCGTCGCCAAAGGCTCTGTTGACTTAACGGCCATATACCCAGCCCATACATCGATCAACATATTTGTCCAGTGGCATATATGTGTTGTTCCTTTTTCCTTTTCCCTTTCCTTCGCCCAGCGCATGTCGTTGCATTGCTTCCAAGGTAAAGATATTCAACTCATCTGAACGACGTCCCTGAGAACCTTCCAATGGAATGCAAATCGTTTTTCATCGGTCGTTGGGGCGAAGGAAAGATGGTTTCCCCTTGCGATGACATGCGTGGAAACTCATCGCAATCACCGAGGCTGGGTCAATGTCGTCCATCAATAAGGGAATCAGATTTTATCCCCAGTGGTGTGTGGACACACAAAATTAAAAATCTAGCGTGTCGGTATGGTCGCAGTTTTTCGTTAATTGATTATCGCGCATTTGCTTTAATTAGATAAAGTTGTTTCGGGCGAATATATGGCCAAAAATAGTAGCCACTGTGTGGGAACTGTATCAAACATTAAATCTAAGACCAAATCACCTGGACAAAGACAAAAATAAAGCAGTTAAAGACAAAAATAAAGCAGTTAATTCGAAAGCAGTGCGTTTCATTTCATTCTACTTCGACTGGATAAGAGTTGGGGATTTAAGTAAATCCGTGTCGTGTCAGGCACCTACTCACAACCTCACAACCCCATACATAAAATGGCCCCACATCAATTGATACCAAACAAATCGAACTAAACGTTCAATTTGCGTTAATCAATTCAACTCCAAGCAAATTAAACTAAACGTTCAATTTGCTCACATTAAAAACTTAGACAGGATAATCGAACCAAAGTTTCGCACACAAAAATCCCTTAAGATCCAAATGTGCGGACCAGATGCGTTTCTTCAAACCAAATTCTCAAGAATCATAAAATGAGCGTCAGCAATTTTATGATCCCTAAGAAAAATGCTTACCTAGAACCATTAACACAACCAGCGTCGGTTTCCGTTTTAACCAAACCAAGTTAAAACAAACAACAGGCACCATAAAATGAACTGCACGTTCGCCTAAACAATAACAACATAGAGAATCACAAATGTGCATTAGAACGATTCACTATTGATTTGTCCCTTTATATTTCCTATCGTTTTCCCACAGTAGAGATCCTTGCCTATTTGGCTAAGGAAAACAACAGGCGCAATAAAACAGACTACACGTTCACCCAAGCACTTTACAATAAAAAATAAAAAATATATAAAAAATAAAAAAAATCATAAATGTGCATTAGCACGATGCACTATTGATTTTTCTTTTGTGTTTCATCTATCGATTCCAATCTGGGGAAGATAAAGAACGAAAAATGGGTCAGCCAGAAAAAGAGGAGAATCCTTTTATATGCAGGAAAAAAAAAAGATTTCCATCCAATGGGAAAATAAAAATGAGAAAGAAAACTAGAGACGGTTGGTTTTCGAGATTTTGGCCGAGACGGTCAGATAGGCAGTTGGTTCTTGAATCTCGAACGAGACAGTGAGATATAGGGGTTGGTTTCAGAGTTTCGATCGGGACGGTGAGTAAAGGAGATCTTGGTTTTGCGGGAGAAATTAAAGTGTAATTAACATCGTAAAAATAAAGTATCATCATCATCATCATCGGCACTATAACCGGGATCCGGTCTTGGCCTTATTTAACAAATCTCTCCACCGGTCCCGATTTCGAGCCGATGTCATCCAGTTTAGCCCTGCCAGGCTCTGGGCGTCCTGGTCTACGCCATCCCTCCATCACAGACAAGGTCTGCCGCGCTGTCTCCTTCCATACATCCTGCCACAAAGGACTTTCCGGGCAGGCTCCTCTTCGCTCATTCGAGCTAGGTGTCCCGCCCACCGGAGTCTACCGAGCTTGATTTTTCTTACAATATGAGCTTCAAGGTAGATTGCGTACAACTCATGGTTGTACCGTCTCCGGAATCGTCCTCCCTCACATACGGGGCCAACAATTCTCCTTAAGACCTTTCTCTCGAACGCGGCCAAGAGTTCAGAGTGCCTTTTATTAAACACCCAGGTCTCGGATCCATACATGAGTACTGGTAAGACCATGGTCTTGTACACTAGTAGCTTGGATGTTCTGGATAAATTTCGGGATTAAAGGAGCCTTGATAGACCATAGTAGGCTTTGTTGGATTTAATCAGCCGTTCGCGTATTTCTTCTTCCATATTGTTATCGACTGATACTATTGACCCAAGGTAGTTAAAGGATTGCACTACTTCAAATTCGTGCTCCACTACCCTGATAGTTTGACCAACGTTAAGTCTTCTCTTCGCAGAAGTTGCCACCATGTACTTGGTTTTTCCCTCATTAATGCGCAGTCCCAGTTTTTGTGCCGCCTGCTCGATCTGGGTGAAGGATTCCTGTACCGCCGATTCGGTTCTACCGATGATGTCGATGTCATCTGCGTAGGCTATTATCTGGCTGGACTTGGTGACAATAGTCCCTCTTGTTGTAACGCCAGAGTCACGGATTGCTTTCTCCAACGCCAGGTTGAAGAGGAGGCAGGCCAGACCGTCCCCTTGTCGGAGTCCATTATAGATGTTTATTAGTTTGGACAGCAATCCCGCTACTTTTACTTGACTAGTTACGTTGATCATGGTCAACCTACAAAGTCGTATCAATGTATTTGGAATGCCGATTTCTCTCATGGCATTATATAGTTCTACCCTGGCTATGCTGTCGTAGGCGGCCTTGAAGTCTATAAACAGATGATATAGTGGAATCTTAAATTCCAGACATTTTTCCATCGCCTGCCTAAGGGTGAATATCTGATCAATTGCTGATTTGCCTGGGATGAAGCCACACTGATATTGACCAATGATGGCTTTAGCGTATGGGGATATCCGGTCTTGTAGGATAGTGGAGAGTATTTGGCGGATTTATACGTGTTCGATTTAATTTGGCAGTGTCTCCGTGTTCCAGGTTGTTTTTCCCATCGTGAACAGTGTTCGGCGGAACACTTGAACACGTATAAATCCGCCAAAGTGGTGACCCCGACGTGATCATTTTCCGGATAGATACAGATACCAGTTTTGAATCTGGGTATCTGTGTGAGCAGGATGGTTGAGGGCAGATAGTTAGTGAGATTTCAATCGTCAAAGAGACGACCTAGCCTAATTATGATCGTCAACGCAAAGAGTGGACTTAGAGCATTGAGGAGGATAGTTCGAGAACTTAACGAATAATATCTCACCGCGAAACAATTTAATGTAATAGAAAACCTTCCGTGTCGTCGAAAGGAAATGTGTGTCGGTTGGCGCGTGAAACGAATTTTTACGTGGTAGTTATGTGTGACGAAAGAAAAAAACGTTACCCAATAAAATAGCAAGTGGAAATAACTATCCGTGTTTGATTTAATTTGGCAGTGTCTCCGTGTTCCAGGTTGTTTTTCCCATCGTGAACAGTGTTCGGCGGAACACTTGAACACGTATAAATCCGCCAAAAGTATCTTATAGGCGGTACTCAGCAATGTTATACCCCTATAGTTGCTGCACAGTGTGATATCTCCTTTCTTATGTATGGGGCAAATTATACCACGACGCCAATCTTCCGGCATCTCCTCTTGCTCGCATACGTGCACCACGATCTCGTGAATTGCGTGATGTAACGCTGTCCCTCCTTGTTTGATCAGCTCAGCTGGTATGCCATCAGCTCCAGGGGCTTTATTTTATTTTAGCTGTCTAATGGCTTTTAATGTTTCCTCAATGCTTGGTGGCGGCAGCATTTGGTCTTGGTCTTGCATTGGTGGAGCCCCCAATTCTTCTGTGAGCTGACCATTTAATAATTCATTAAAGTGCACTTCCCATCGCTCCAGAATGCCTTCAGGATCGGTGATCAGATTACCCTCTTTATCCTGGCAGTAAGTGTGGCGTGGTGTGTACCGCGTCATACTGCGGACTATTTGGTAGAACTTCCGCGCCTGGTGCGGACCTCGCTCTCTACTTTTCTCTATTTCACAGACAAGGTTTTTTTCCCATGCACTTTTCTTTTGTCTGTGAAGTCTTTTTTCAGATCTTCTGAGGTCGTTGTATTTCTCCTCGCGTACCCGCGTCCTATGAGACTGCTGCATTGCCCGGTATGCAGCATTCTTACGTTCAGTCGCTAGTTTGCACTCATCATCAAACCAGTCGTTCCGATCTCTACGACTACTGCCTAAGATGGAGTTGGCAGTACTTATGATAGTATTCTTAAGGCGTGTCCATTTCTCTTCTACGCCCGGCATTCTGGTCCCAGGACTTACTCTCCCTCCGTCGAGCTCTTCGAGGGCGAGTCTTAACGCATGACCAAAGGTGTTGCTGGTGTTCTCATTGCGTAAGGCAGCCGTGTTGATTCGAACCTGATCCGCGGATGCAATACGTCTCCGTAAGGCAATCCGCGCTCGGAAAACTGTACCAACAAGATAGTGACCCGAGTCGACGTTAGCACCTCGGTACGTTCGTACCGTCATCAGGCTCGAAGAGTGGCGGCGATCTATCAACACGTGGTCAATTTGGTTGCGGGTGGCTCCATCAGGTGATACCCAGGTGGCTTTGTGGATATCTTTACGCGGAAACCTGGTACTCCCAACGACCAAGTTTTTCGATGCTGCCAGTTCGATGACTCGTAGTCCATTGTCATTAGTGTTCTCATGCAAACTATGGGAACCTGCGTAGTGCCTAAAAACCGGCTCCCGACCTATTTTCGCATTCAAATCCCCAAGAACGATTTTCACATCGTATCTTGGGCAGGCATTGAGGGCCCGTTCGACGTTCTCATAGTATTCTTCTTTTTCGTCGTCAGGCGACTCCTCTGTAGGTCCGTGAACGTTACGAGGCTTATGCTCTTAAATTTGCCCCGCAAAATAAAGTATATGTACCTATAAATTAATATCGTAAAACTAAAGTTTGAATAGTGAAAGGATTGATTAAATTGAAGTTTGAACAGTACAAACTTGACTAAACTAAGGTGTATGTAACTATTACTTAATATTGTGTAAATAAAGTAAATAGGAAAAATCGAGTAAATTAAGGTGAATGTATCTATTAATTCATATCATAAAAATAGAGTGAATAGTACAAGATAGACTAAATTAAGGTGTATGTAACTGTTACTTAATATTGTTTCAATAAACTGAATAATAAAAGATCAACTGAATAAAGTGTACGGTACCTATTAACTAAATTCGTAAAACTAAAGTTGGAATAGTGAAAGATTGATTTAACTAAAGTTTGAACAGTACAAGATTGACTAGACTAAGGTGTATGTAACTATCAATTAACATCGTAAAAATAAAGTTACTAAAGAAAAATGTGTGTTTAATTTCAAGGGGATCCAAAGTGTGTGTGGTTTTAAGTAAGTGAGTGAAAATAAAAGTTATAACAATACCAATGCAACACACATGGGATTCATGACCACCATAGCCAGTAAAAAATATTGGATACAATCTGCATCGCTGGTGTGTTATGTACGAGAACTCCTCCAGAGAGGTATTGTGTGTGAGAACTCCTCTAGTGTTACAGTGAAGATAAAATTAAATTTATAAACTAGTTTTAAAATTAAAATAAAGAATCATACGAGACTAAGTTATAGTCTTGTATGAAAATAATTTTTACTACACCGGAGAAATTGTATTATTTAATTCGCGCGAACATTGTGAGTGTGTGTGAGGCCCCAATCTATTTGTCTTTCGTGCAATAAAAACAAAAACACAAAAAGTGAAAACATCGGTGGACTAAAAACGATCATAGATCCAAATCACACCAATGCTATTCATTGTGGTGAAGTCACATTACATGAAATCCGAGAGGTTTTAGAAAACAACTTCGATTGCGGGCCCTCGAGGCTGGAGAAAGTTTGAAATTGCTCGGCGTCACGGTCTGTGGGAATGTATCATGGCATAAACACGTATCGGGTATCGCCAGATCAGCCTCGGGAAAACTGAGTTATCTTTTTAGAGCCAAGAAATACTTTACTCCGGCCCAACTTCTTCTCCTATATAAATCTCAAATTAGACCCGCGCTCGAATATTGCTCTCGTGTTTGGAGCTCGGCTCCTAAGCATACCCTCGACCTACTTGAGAGCGTACAAAGACGAGCGATCCGCCTGATCGGGGACTCGGCGCTGACGTCGGGACTACAATCGCTATCACATCGAAGGCGCGTGGCCGACCTCTGTCTGTTTTACAGATATTATCACGGGTGCTGTTCTTCGGAGATTCTTGGCATTGTTCCACCCAATTCGGTCTATATGCGCTCCACAAAACAATCCGACGGATCGCACCCGTTTGTGGTTCATCTCCCGACAGCGCGAACATCCCTGTATCAGAACTCGTTCCGTTACAGAGCGGGGAAGCTGTGGAACTGCCTTCCCACGCGAGTGTTCCCGGAGCGTTACAACCTGTAACTGTTCAAAAAGAACTGCAACAGTTATTTGATGGCATCTCGGGGCGCCCACTCGACGCTATAGGTTCGCCTCTCCCGAGAGGTCTAATAAAAAAAAAATAGTTCATGCACCAAATCCCGTGACCGATATAACAAACGAAGACGAACAACTGAAAATCATACAAGAAACTCACAAGCGAGCTCCCACCGTAACTACATGAATAATATCTCGGAGATAGCCGAAAAATACTTTTGGCCCACTTTTAACCAATTATGCAGAAGAGAAGTAAATGAATTGCGAAACATGTTTAGTTTGCAAGTATGCCAGGCATCCAATAAAGCAGGTAATTAAACCCAGACCATTACCTATAGGAACAGGAATGAATACCAAATGGGCACATTTTCATCATCATCATCATCATCATCATCATTATCGGCACTACAACCGTGATCCGGTCTTGGCCTTATTTAGCAAGTCTCTCCACCGGTCCCGATCTCGGGCCGATATCATCCAGTTTGGCACTCCCAGCCTCTGGGCGCCCGGACTATGCCATCCCTCCATCGCAGACAAGGTCTTCCGCGCTGTCTCTTTCCATACATCCTGCTACAAATAACTTTCCGGGAGCCTCCTCTTCGCTCATTCAAGCTAGGTGTCCCGCCCACCGGAGTCTACCGGGCTTGATTTTTCTTACAACATTAGCTTCAAGGAGTATCGGCTACAACTCATGGTTGTAGTGTCTCCGGAATCGTCCTCCCTTAAGTACGGGGCCAACAATTCTCCTTAAAACCTTCCTCTCGAAGGCGGCTAAGAGTTCAGACTGCCTTTTATTGAAAACCAAGGTCCCGGATCCAAACATGAGTACTGGTAAGACCATGGTCCTACATAGTAGTAGCTTGGATGTTCTGGATAAATTTCGGGATTTAAAGAGGCTTAATTAGCCGTTGTACATGGGTGGGCGGAAAAGTTTCCGACCTCCATGTGAACCTAGGAGCACTCGTCAATAAGAGGCAGTGAATGTAATTGCGCATCTTTTGACAGTTACCAAAATTGCAGCCATTTTGGACCCATAGTTTTTATTTTACAGTCGTTTGAGTGAGGCGATGTGAGTGTTTTTGTTAAAATGGACAAAATTGAGTATCGAGCTGTCGTTAAATTTTTGTTTTTGAAAGGTAATGCGCTTACGCAAATGAAAGATGAGTTGGACTCTGTGTTGATCGGAATCTGGTCCGGGGATGCAATACGTCTCCGTAAGGCAATCTGCGCTCGGAAAACTATACCAACAAGATCCATCTTATTTCTTGTAATGCTGTTATGTCAGCCTTATATTCGGACAGGGCATCGACTAGCTGGTGTGCAGCTCGAGCTCTGTATAGCGAGCCGGGACGTTCCATTCTCATGTCGTTTAGCCATTTTTGTTTCCGTGGTCGTCATCGTGTATCCGCTCCATATAAGAGCCTTGATAAATTTGCCACAATAGATTAGCACCAAATTTGTATTAAAACAACAGAATTCGAGCTATAAAAACTTTAATAATAACCCGCATATATTCCCACAAATAAATAAAATATTCAGGAGAAAAAATTCAGACTGCAAATTCCACGTACCGATGTAAACAAGCATATGCTAATCACCATCGGCATAGATTCAGAGAACGCGATCCTCAATAATGGGCTCTTCGTCATCAAAGATCCTTGGAAAAGGTGAACGCTGTGGGAGCTGTCTTTCAGGAAATGTACAAGGTGATGAAAGCAACCACGATCTGGAAGACAGAGCTCTACTAAATCAGCGGTACCTCCGAAATGAAATTTCACTTGGCGATCGGAGAATCCCGGTTTTACCAAATTCAGTGACGATAATCAGTCAATTGACATTAATGCCAATGGTGGGGCTAAAAGCTTTTCAATTACGAGGGAACGAATCTAGAGTATCCTCGACTCATTAAGAAGCAAAAAGTCAGTGGGAATAGATGGAGTACCTAACACCGTACTCAAGAACCTGCCCCCAATGGCAATAGATATATACACAGTCCTGTTTAACAACGCGTTGAATAATGAATATTTTTCCGTGCGTTGGAAAACGGCTATCATACAGGCCATGCCGAAAAGGGAAAACACTCTACAAACCCAATGAACATGTGATCCGATAGGTTTACTCCCAAGCATCAGTAAAGTATTTGAAAAGACTATAAACAAAGCTCTGCAAAAATGGGTTGAAGACAACAACATTATTCCGAATACCTGTTTGGCTTTAAGACGGGACATGAAACCACACATGCCGCAGCGAAACTGGTTTCCGGCATACAGTAAGAACCAATGCACAGGTGCCTGTCTGATTGACTTGGAAAGAGCCTTTGATACCGTCTGGGTAACACCTTTCCGTTTATACTATTGATTGTTTCTTTCGTTGTTGGTATTTATTACTATACATTTAGAAAATCTACACAGACGAGAGTCGTTTCCACCAGACAAATAACCACTTAGGACAACCGACGAAGAACACTTGCTTTCGCAGACTACCACTGACTGGGTTGCTGACCAATGACTGGTACTCTCTCCCTGATCGCCCGTTTCCAATCACACTAATTATACTTATTTTCTCATTTCCCTGCCCACGAAAGGTGAACAAACTCACGAATTTACTCAGCAGTCAATGAACCCAGGGAGAATGGAAAAAATGGAAAGGAGAGCAGCATGATGAGTGGCGGATTTGGTTGCGGTCGTAACCAAAAACGAAATCAATTGGGTAACCTCGACACTACCTTTTAAAGCTTGAGTTATTTTCGGAAGTGCATTTCAAGAAGGGGATTCAAAAGTATACTCATGCATATTTTTCTCCTGACATTGATTTTATTCCCAAGCGAAAGCTTGTACTTTTTTGTAAGGGAACTATTCCCAAGCGTATTGTCTGTACTTGTTTGTACGGGAAAGGGGGGATACTGTGTGGGTGAACAAGTATTGTGCCGATCATGGGCACTAGTTCACTTTCTTCCCCACGATGTTGCTCGACGAATATCCATAGAAAATTCTAGCACAAAAAATGAAGAAATGAAATGCACTGATTTTGGTTGAATTTTATTGTTATTTTTATTTTTTATACTAAGTTTATTGATTCGTATGCACTTATAAGTTAATAGAAATCCCAATGGTGGAAACATGAACAGCAGAATGTAAGGCACGCCAACACACTAAGAGAGTACGCCATGGTGGCGTTTCCGCGATTTAAAACTGTATGCATTATAAAAACCGAACAATAAAAACCTGCTGACCGAATGGAATTGGAATGAATGTAATTTAAAATTGAACTCGTTTTAAAACTTTAATCGGGGTGGTTGTTAGTACTCAAATTGCCGACAGACGCGTCTTTTCTTGTGCTTGTGGTGCTCGTAGCGTGTGCACTAGTGTGCACACGCTGCGGTTGTTCAATCGCGATCGATCTGATAGATGGTTAAAAGTCGACTGACTAGAAAAGGGATGAAGTTGGGTAATTTAATTTTCACACTTGACAACCAAAAGAGAACATACTTCTGCTCTCTCATTGCCACGTTCGTCGATGTAGTGAACATCGGTAAATTGATGATCGAAGAACGTGGGAGAATGAGAGAACAGAAACACGATGTACTGTGATCTCGGAGTGGATTTGGTTGTGTGTGCTGGAATCAATGTACTTCGAGGATAACCCATTGACCCAATTCGGTGAATTTGGTGATCTCAGAGTACATTGATCTGTACGAAGACAGAACTGTGAAGGAGAGGAAAATTAAGCTGGTGCTATTCGCCTGCAAAAAGAGAGCATTGATCCCCAGCGAATGAAGTGTCTGGAGAAAGTTGAAAGGACGCTGACTTGGCTAGGGAAATCTGATCATGGGAACTAACTTAAATGCTTTGATAATTTCCCCAGCGGTCACAAGATTAAGCAACCGCGTCGTTTGATCAGACTATGCCGTTGCTAACCGACATGGTGCGATTTCCTGTGGAAATCTCATGGGTTAGCGAAATGGGGTTGCCGTATGGCAAAAAGGTAGCTAAACTCAATCATGCATTATCTGCACAGGATAATGAGTTTAGCAATGCGTTCGTTTAACATGTTTTACAGGTGTAATTAATTTAAAGGGAATGGGTAGAAATGACGCGCTGAAAGCGGTCGAAATAAGGTTTGGAATTGTGGGTTAGTTTTCCATGTGGTATAGAGAACCCCCACAATACCACTTGGGATCTTCTTAAGCAAAACGAATGCGATTCGGGGGGTTTTAATTATTTTACATCCTGGTAGACCCCTGCTCAGAGGCCACCTCGGAATCTCTCGCCCAACGGCTGCGCCTCCACAACCAAGCGTTTCACGTTATGGGGTCGGATGCTCGCTGCCAGGCGGCGAGAGCGCAATCCTCGACCCCTATACTACCTCGCTGTGACCGTTCTCGAAGTTGGACCATTAACGCACTCATCTTGCCCCACTTCTCAGACTAAGTGCTGCACCCACGATTTCTGCCCACAGACCTCTACATGGGGCGCGCTTTGACTTCCCAGACCCAAACATTCGATCGATTACCTGTGCGACGAGTAATCATAAGGCCAAAGGGCGATCCCGGGTACCAAGGAGCTCATCTCATCGTCGAATTCAACCACTTTCGCGTAGAAAAATAACAAGAAAAACAGGAGCCATCAGCGCTCCTTGTGGCGGGCTGTTTCCCCCAGTAACTAATCATGCTCTTCTTGGCGGGCGGCCTCATCCAGTCACGCTCGCACTCCGTCGCGTAAATCTCAAACTAATCATCAGCCATTCAATAACCACCACCTCTCGGATCCCATGGGATTCCATCCCGTGGAAAGGGCTACCATACCACAAGCTGACAACACCCGCACCGTCACTGACTACCAGCAGATAGCCTTACCGGCATGAGTCAGGACCTCGACATCAGGACCCTTCCCAGTTCATAGAGAATGATTCGCCAATAATTGGCGAAGGCGGGCGGAATGTTGCAGATTTGAATGAACGAATGAATGAATGAATGAATGGGTGGATGAATGAATGAATGAATGGTGAAGGAATGAATGAATGAATGAATGAATGATGAAGGAATGAATGAATGAATGAATAGAGGCAGAACCTTCAGTTTATTTTGCTTAGTACAAGACGTATAAACATATAAACTTATAAATAGACCTTAAAAACTAAGGCATGCTGGTTGGTGGTGGGGGACTAACTTTAAAGTAGCTTAAAAATGAAATGGGGAACTAAACAAAGACGGATAGAATAATAGTCTAGGTGGTAGGGCGGGGAAAGGCGAGGATAAGCCGGATGCTAGGGTGTGAGTATGAGTGCGTGAGAGTGTAGTCCGTGAGCGTGGTGGGGTCAGGGGGAGTAAGAGCATAGACAGCGTTTGCGAGCGGGAGAGGTGAGATTGAATTCAAATAACGCGGGGTGGGAGTTTGCATGGGTTCATTAGAGCCGTTAGACGTGTGATGGGCGGGCAAATAGAAGAGACGAGTGTTTCGCAAGTTTTGGGGATAACTGGAAAATGTGATGGAGGAAACCAGGCTTGGGCAATTGATTGAACCTGAGAGTAGACGGTGGATGAAGGAGGATGTCGGCATGAAACCTGCGCTCTTCAAGTGTGTTGAGGTTAATTATGTGAAGACGGCTCGTGTATGGGGGTAGAATCAGAGGATTTTCCCAATTCTCAATCCTCAGAGGGCAAAACACAAAAAAAAAGACGTTGCACGCTTTCGACCCTGCGAATTTGGGACGAATAGTGAAGAGACCAAACCTGACTAGCACATTCAAGAAGGGGGCGGACAAAGGCTTTAGAGAGTGATCTGGAAACGTGGGGATTAGAGAATTCTTTCGACCACCGTTTCACAAAAGCAAGGACATCAATTTGTGCGATGAAATTAATGAATGAATAGGAGGGGTAATTTTTTTGCTAATAAATGCATCGGAAAACTCTAGTACGTTCACATTTGCCAGCTGTCATCTACTAGCTGACAACGCGCCGTGACATGCAAAATAATGGTACCAAAGCGTCTAGTTTTTAAAAATTTCATAACGGATCTGACCTCGTTGGTCTCCTCCTGCGGTTACGATCGTATATCAATCTTCTTGGACGCATCATCGATCTTTCTTGGACGCTTCGCCACTTTCTGCCCCCTCAACCGTCTCTCCTTGGACGCATCATCTCATTCTGCCCTTCGACCATTCGTCTTGGACGCAGCTTATTGGTTATCCTCTGACCGCCTGAAACCGCCGCCATCACCAGGACCGGATCCCCAAACATTTCTTTCGCAGTTTACGCACGAGTGTTCGTAAACTGGCGAGACCTGCGAACGGCTACGTTCAGGAAATGAACTTTATAATCTGTGGTCTAGAATTGTTATATAACACTTTGAATTTTAAATAGGACGCAATTTAGAGCCTCGGATCAAACAAAACAATTTCTCATGTGCTTGATAAATTAACTCGGCTTTTCCATCTTATAACCGATACCCACCACTACCTCCCTCTGTTTTAATTTTTAAGCCTTAATATGGCGTCAAGTTTAGCACGGTTTAGGCTGAATAAAAACTGCTTCCACTCCCATCAAAATAAAAATCAAAATCAAATCAAAACACAAACTCAATATCACCAAGCAAAATCATAGGTTTAAATCCTCTTCGTATTTCCAAGCTCGTCTTACATAAGATTTAATCCAGGAGTTCTTTTGTAACTATTTCATTATTGACTTTCGCTTCATTGTGCTTGTTTTTGCTTGTGATATTTATTTTCCTGGTAAACTATCAAACTTGTTCGTAAACAACTTATAAAAGCAAACTCCTTGTTTTTAATCAGGTTGGTAAAAGAAAGTGTAAATCGCAAGTTCTAAAATGCCAAGAAAACGAATCTTCATTGATCATCATAAAGCCAAGAATCCTTACGGGTTTCCAGAAGCTTGGTATAGAAAGTACAACAACACTCGGAGGTAAGCAGGTCCCACACAGGTCTAAATGGAATATTTAATAAAAACAAAATTTTCAACATTTTGAAAACTCTTCAACAGAGTAGCGACCCAACAGGACTACCCATACTTCAAATTAGTAAGATGAATATTATACTAAACATCAATTTATATTTGACTTACTTACTAATATCCCAAGTTTCGCTACTCGACAATTTGGGAAAGAGTTGGCTTAATTATCGCAGTGGTATTGGCAATTATTGGCTCCTTTGGAGTTCCGTACTCGGTGGTTATTTACGGTGAGTTTACATCACTTCTTATCGATAGGATAACTGGAAAAGGAACTTCAACACCAACAATCATTTTAAATATATTTGGCGGAGGGAAAAGCCTGTATGGAGATTTGATCCTTATTAATTTCCTTCAACGAAATGTATAAAAGCACAATTCATTTTCAGGACCAACGCTACAAAGGAGGAAAATATGAGTGCCATCAGAGAGGACTCATTAGCCTTCGGAATTGGTTGTTTTGTAGGAGGACTTATTGAATGGATAGTAATTGCGATAGCCGTAGACGTTTTTAACGATGTGGCATTGAACCAGGTAAGACGTATTTAACATTTCACGTACCTTATTGCTGTTTTAATTTAGAGGGAATAGCAAATCCTTTTTATGTAGTCACGATTTCCAATGCGGCAATTGCGGGTTATTCCACTCAGTTTGTCATTCGCAACTGGATACTGGTGCAGAAGAAGATACGAAAACCTCATTAGGTCTTGAACTCTTTTTTTTTTTTTCTTTATAGATATCATTTTTTATTTCTTCCTATTATTATAATTTACTTACTTGCTAGACAAAAATGATTAAACTCTAGCTCATGTTATCTTATTTCTTAACTTACTGGCCCCTTGCGGACTCTCTAAGTTACATGCATATGCTTAAAGCATGAAAATTTGTCTTTCGACATTATGGTTATTTTGTTTACATGAATTCTTAGGGAACTTAATTGGATACAAAGAAAATGAAGAAAAGAAAAAACTTTGTTATTGTTATTGTTTTTACCTTATATCTAACTGAAATACTAAACTATCTATAGTTTTTTTTTTTTTTTTTTTTAACTTAACTCTATTCTAAACCTAACATCAAAACTAAATTTTCAAAATGCTAAATCTATGTAAGCTTTCCGTTGTTTGTCGGGTTCTTTTTTTTTTTTTTTTTTTTGTTTTAATTATTATTATTATTATTTCTTTAGTTTTATAAGGAAACAGGGTTTTAATTGCCACTCAGCCACCAAAATCTCTGGTGTTGCTTATTCGCGTCTTTTCGGTCTCTCTGTGCTACTGCCGTACTGAACTGCAGGCTCTCTTCATTAGTGTGCGCAACCTCTCGATTAAAACATATTCGTTTATCTATACCCGAACGACACACGTGATAAATCAACGGTATAGCGGATTCATTTTGTATGAGGCCGTTCATGTCAAGACTAAGGAATGCTTCTGGTGGAATAAAGCCATTGCGACGTACCACCTCATAATACATATTGTTTGGGTAATATGCACCAAAAATCAAATCGTTCTGTGAGCTCATTGATCTCGCAATATGCCCTCGGATCAGCTTGATCATAAAGTTATCCACTCTGTTTATATTGGCCCCACTGTACAACGCTTCATTGGGATAATATTTTTTGTGATCGGATTCAGGAGTCCGATGTAACTTAAGGCACGTCCTGAGGCATTGCTTCTCAAAAATCCGAATCTTTTCCATTAAGCTAGGTCCCACATTAAACCACACTGGGCATCCATATATGATCATCGGTCTGATGAGAGCCATGTAGCATATAACTTTAACTCTGCTGTCAAGTTGACTACTATGAAACAGTCTTCTTGTCATAGCGTAAGCTTTCTTTGCCCTGGCTAGGGCAGCTTCCACCTGTTTGTTAAAATATAGATACTGGTCCAGCCAGATGCCTAAGTATTTGACTACGGTTTTGGTTTCCAGTGTTTGTTGGTGTGGTCCCATAATAGCTAGCTTTCACCAGTTTATCCTGGTGTCTCTGGTAGCTTGAGCCAGTGGTGTTCTAAAGAGGATGGTTTCACACTTCTGGATATTGATTTTGAGTTTCCAGTTGTCGCAGTATCGCTGAACATCATTGAAATCCCCTTGTAATAGTGGGTTAATGATTTTAATTTTTGTTCTATATATTATCAGATCGTCTGCATACGCAATAGCCTGATGAAGAGACCTTACCAGGACCGCTCCCTGTGGCAGACCGTTTTCTATATTGTAAGTAATGTTGGAGGTCACATTGCCACTTTTGACGATGAATTTCCTTTCATTCAACATGTCGTATAGTATATACAGTAGTGGTCTATGAATGCCTAGTCTCATTAGCTTGTAATATAACCCTTCTAACCAAACGGTGTCGAAGGCCCTCTCCAAGTCAATCAGACAGGCACCTGTACACTGTTTCAGATTTTTATTCCACTGAATGTCTGAAACCAGTTTAGCTGCGGCATGTGTGGTTTCATGACCAGCTTTAAAACCAAACTGGTTATTTGGAATAATATTATTGTCCTTAACCCATTTAAGTAGAGCCTTGTTTAGAACCTTTTCGAATACTTTACTGATACTCGGTAACAAACTGATCGATCGCAGATTTTTTAGGTTTGTTCTAGCTTTCCCTTTTTTTGGTAACGGTTGGATGATGGCCGTTTTCCAACGTACTGGATAGTGTGCGTTGTTCAGAGCGTTGTTAAACAATACTGCATATATGTCCATTGCGATTGGAGGAAGATGTTTTAGTACGATATTGGGTATGTGGGGGGTTTCTCTATTCTACATGAGAAACAACCCACAATTCCAACGAACATTTCCTACCTAATTTCGACCGCCTTTCAGCGCGTCAAATCAACCCCATTTCCCCCTACTTACCTGTTCACCCGCAAAGCATGTTTCCACCAAGGACACATAGCTAAACTCATTGTACCACGCAGACAATGCATAAATGAGTTTAGCTTACCTTTTTTGCCATACGGCAACTCGTGTCCATGTAGATTAGCGACAAACAAATCCAGCCGGACGAAGTTGTCGTATCATTGCAGATCCGCTTGGGAAATTTATCACCACATTCGATTGAATCACGTGATAATATTTCCCTAGTGTTACTTCGGCTTTCCTCCAGACACTTCATTCGCTGGGGATCAATGTTCTCTTTTTGCAGGTGAATATCATCAGCTCAATTCCCCTCTCTTTCTCAGTTCTGTCTTCGTATGGATCAATGTACACTGAACTCACCATACTACCGAATCAGGTCAACGGATTCCGCTCAGAACTACATTGATTCATGCACATACAACCAAATCCACCCCTAGGATAATCGTACATCGTGTTTTTGTTCTCTTATTGTCCCGCTCTCTTCGATCATCAGATTACCTATGTAACCTACCACACATCGAAGAACGTGGCAATGAGAGAGCAGAAGTATGTTCTCTTTTGGTTGTATCCAATTTCTTCCTTTTTCAAGTCAGTCGATTAACGTGTTTAATCAAAGGAGGTGGTGTCGCGAATTGCCACCGCGTGTGCATGCTTATGCACACGCTCGTCCGCGGACATCCTACACTGTGTAATAAGTAGTTTCAACCAGTACGTTGTAATTGTAATTGTTAGAAATATTATCTGAGTTATGTGTTGTGTGACCGCATCGGAATGTTGTCTCTAGTGAATATTTTCAATAAATTAAAACGCTTGCTGGCAGTGCTATCTGTTATCTTTTTTATTGATTACTTTGGTGTCTTAACTCACTTATTCGAATTAGACTTCAATCGTTTATTTACCTATCCACTCGAAGGAGATGTCGTCCAATATGCGCATCGGATAAGGTACAACCAGGAAGTGGACGTGCGTCCCATAAATGTTTACAATTACACATTCTTCAATAAAGATGAACATTACCCACGGATCGATGGGAGGTATATTGAATACATGCCGTACGCTGGCATCATCAACCCTTATACCCCCACAGGTACTCCATCGATTCCAACTGATTTTTTGTTTCTTAATGATGAAAAGACGCCATGGATGTCTTCACTAGTGATCAAAAGACTGTTGGCGCTTTCGACAGTAATCTCGGCGTTTGCCGTATTTTCATTACTGAATTCGTTAAAACCATGGTTTTCTGATCGCCACTGTGAAATATCATTTCGAAGATGACCATAATTCAGTAAAACTCTATCTTCCAAGCCATGGTTGCGACGAATTACTTCATTTGCCTTGTACAGTTCTTGAAAGACGGCCCCTACAACATTCACTTTTTCCAAGGGATCTTCAAACACAAAAACTTCGTCATTTAGGATGGCGTTGTTTGTGTCTATGCCTATATTTGCCAGCATTCGTTGGTTTTCGTCAGTTCGTGGTATTTGGAGACACTGAATCTCGTTTTCATTACTCCGTCTAAATATTTTATTAATTTGCGGAAACATACTAGTTGTTGTTGGATTTTACCGCCCGAACTTTGTTGTTCCAATACAAATTTGCTGATAGCCTATAGTTGGCTTTTATCAGCTGTTGGAGATTTTTTAATCTGGACTTCAGTGATATTATCTCCTGGTCGTGCCTATCAATAAATCGTCTGTACCGTAGTTTTAGTTGCGACAGAAGTCTACTTTTTTTTCTGTGGAGTGCGTTGATTGTGTCGTTTCGGTACATGTTCATGTTGTCCGTAGGTGTGGTTTTTGGTATTGTTTTGTCCATAGTTTGTTTTATGGTTTCGTCCATTTTTTGTATGTATTTGTCGATGTCATCGTTGGGTATGTTTCTGTTGGTAGGAGGGTTAATGTCTTTTAAGCGAATTTCTCTTGTTTAGGTTCTCGTGAAACGCGTCCATCGCATACCCCAATAGCTATAGGGTTGCGGTATCATACATTCACCGAGTTCCACAACTTCGCTTGGTGTTTTTATCACTATTGATAATGCACAATGGTCGCTGTCATACTCAATTGTGCGTAGGCAGTTTATATTTTGTCTGTTAGTATGTGTATGTTTAAGGCGTGTGTCAATAAGCGTAATATCGAGGAACGAGCCCCCTCTGGGGAAAGAAGGATATTCTGTAGCTAGCAGGTCAACTTTATATTCAATGTGATGTTGATCTAGCCAACTAGCTAGTTGATTTCCTCTCGTGTTGGATATGCTATTTCCCCAATTTGGGTGTTTAGCATTCAAATCGCCACCCACGATGTAATAGTTCCCTTCCGAGTAAAGTTGTAAGCATTGGAAAAGAGTCTCTAGCTCCACTATAAATTGATTTTGTTGATGTGCTTCTGGTGCGTAGGCAGATATCACATACATCCCCCTGCCTTGTCGGAGGGGTATGCGGATAATGCACGCTTCAAGCACCTGAAATCTTCGAATCTCACCACTATATATTACCTTATGTTGAAGTTGTTTTTTAATAAAGATTGCCACCCCTCCTCCTTGTGTGGAGTTGGGTCGGTCTCTTCGTATAATGTCGTAGTTTGTGTGACATAGTTTATGCCTCTGATTCAGCTTAGTTTCGCTAGCCAGAAGCACGTCAGGACTTTCGTCTTGCAACAGTTTAAAGAGAGCGGCTCTTCTCTCGATTCTGATAAGTGAATTTACATTCACGACTAAAGCCTTAATTGTGCTTTCTGTTGGGGGGTTTATATTGACAGCTGGCTAGACAACTGCGAATAGACCCAGTCTAGTCTAGTATCCTGTTCTTTTATTTGTTTTTGCATTTGTGTCATCTGCGTCTGAATAGCGAGCAAGGTTGTGAGCACATCTGCTAGTGTTACTGTTTCTGGAGGCACAGTATGTTGCGGCGGTACCCGTGTGGTGGGTTGTGGTGTGTTTCTCCTGCCAGCTGTTACTTGAGCATACGAGAACTGGGGTGTTACATTTAGTGCTGGTCGGCCTTGGACTATCGGGCGTTCTAATTTTCGTTGCTGAGAAAGCTTTTTCTCCTGTAGTTCGCGGAACTTAGGACAGCCTCGATAATTAGCTGGGTGTCCCTCACTCTTACAAACTGCACACTTTAGAAGAGATCTGTCGTCTACCCTTTCTTTACCTAACGTGCATTGTTCTGCGCTGTGGTCCTGTCCGCATCTTACGCATCGATACTGCATTTCGCAGTTTGCTGCTGAGTGCCCGAACCTTTGGCAGCGAAGACATTGGATTATATCTCTGCTTTTTTTCAATTTGTCCCATGTGACAATTTGATGGTTCAGGATAGTGATTTTCCTAAGTCCACCAATTTTGCTCCCAGGTCCCAGCTGCACCAGGAAGAATGGTAATTTTCTATTCTCCCGTCTAGCCCTGGCTGTATTGAAAGGTTTTACTGCGATAAACTCAATATCATTACAGTTAAGCTCTCGCAGCGTTTGTAATAGAACTTCTGGTTCTGTTTCAGGGTCAACGCCTTTTAGTAGAACCGTTATATTCTTTATTTCTTTCGGGGTGTACGTGTAAAATTCCTCGGTGGCCCGTTTTAGCACATTTTTCATTTTTTCGAAATTCTTAACCGAATTTGTCTGTATGGCCAGCCTGTTCCCTGTCAGTCTTTTAATTGAAAAATCTTCCCCAATAGAAAGCTTACATAGGCTTACCAGTTCGTTACAGTCCATATGTGTAATGTTGATCGGTGGCATCTTCGTTTTCCTTTTTGCTGCCTGTTGCTCTTGTTGTGGTTGTTGCTGCGTCATCTGTTGTGGTGGACATTCTTTTTGTTGGCTTGGCTTCTGTTGTGCACATTGTTGCTGATTCTGCTGTTGTTTCGCTATTAACTGCTCCTTTTCAGCAAATTCCTTTTTCCTGCGACGCTTCTCTGCTAATTGCGCCCTTGCTCGGGCTAGCCTTGTTTCAAGATCGCTGATTTCATCTTCTTCGTCCTCAGTGTCGGTAGTCGCTAAACATGCAAACATGTTATTGGTGAGATGGCCGTCATTATATGGAACTGGGGGGAATAGATTGTCCTCTTCCATTTTGTGCGCCTTTTCGAGCAAGTCTGCTATTGCCTCGTTTGGCTTGTTTATTTTTGTTGCAGCTCGTGTTAGTGGGGAGCTCGCCGGGCGTTTTATTAACGCGGACTTCGGTTTTAATTTTTTAATATTTTGTTTTTTGTCTGCCATTCTGCATGCTGAGGGTCCATACACCGAGCTTGTTGCATCCAAGATAGCAGGCCAGTCTTTGTTTGAAACCAGTTCTTAGGTTAGCTTCACTTTGTAAGTTCACTGTATATTTTAGTTCCTTTTGTTTCTTTTTTATTTATATTTATTGTTTTTGTTTTGTTTTTCTCTTACTTCAATTTTTTTTTTTCGCTAAACATGTGCTCACATACACTCTCGCAGTTGATTAGTATTAAACGGTGTTTGTTTTGACTGTCAAACCACGTGGCTTCGTTCTCTTTTATTTGTTTATATTTATGTATAATAACTTTGTTTTGACTGTTCTTGTCACTAGAATTGATTTATTTATAAATAGTCTTATTATTTCAAATTTCACTCGCGACTCATAAAAGTAACTTTTACATTTATCTCGATCGGCGAATTGAGAACACGTCCGCACTCGGTCAGTGTGTATCGTTGTGAGTGGGTCTTGAACTCTCAACACGCAATGTGCTGCATTTAAAATCTCTGCTGCAACTGCGGCAAATAGGGAACTGTTTTAAATACGTGTGTTACGTGTTAAACACAAGCGATGTCCAACTGGCAAACATGTGATGGAAATTTGCATTCAAAGCGAATTCACACTCGCAAATATCACAACAAAGTTTCAAAACTCGGCTAGCATCTCTCCACCGAAACAAAGTCAAGTCACCAAACAATAAACGTGAATCCAAGTACTACTGTATCTTTGCCGCGAATCAGTTTGATAAATTGTAAATAATATCCGAGCTCCATATAAGAAATTTATAAATTATAGTATAAATTCTACAACTACAACGGTTGGTAAGGCAGTATGTAGCCTGTTAAACAACAAGCATACCCAATTCATCAGGTAAACCGTACACCTTCCATGAGAGAATCTAGGTATTAATAAGAAAAGTAAATTAAATCCCTGTTGATTAAAACAGTAACAGGGCCGATCAAGATGATCATCAAAGTTGGCCGAAGGTCATTAGTGGTTCAAAATAACTGATTAGAATCGTATTTCGAACTAGGCTAAATTTGAACCATGTCTCTTCCATTATTCATCGCAGTCTTGATCTATCTCTAGGGTATATTTTATTCCACTTTCAAAAAGAAAAAAAAATACATACCTATCTATCTATTTTCTCATAAAAAAATTTCCTCGGCGGACAAAATACTCTTGACTCTTAGACAGAGTTGAAGCAAAGCATCCTTGAAACATTTCTCACACACTTTGTACCAACTAACTGTGATTTATAAAAAGTAAACAAATATACAAGCTTCCAACACAGCTGACTACTAGCTACATAAATAATATTTTCCCGTATAGCTGCCATAATAGCTTTATCGTTCTTTATATTATAATGGTAAACACGGCATTAAAGATAAACAGGTAAGTGTTACAGTCATCCTGGACGAGATTACAATTTAAATTTGGCTGATTACCTGTTCAATACAACCTAATGCGGGGAGTGGAGCAACTAAATCTATGGGGAATGCGGTTGCTATACTATACTATGTATTGGCCCATAGGAACCTGAAAGTTCATGATCTCGCCGACTCGACTCCGCCATTATTCTCTGTCCCGTGCACTCTCCTTCCACGTTCGACCATCCGATGCGAACTCCTCGCGGTCCAACCTAACATTGTCCTCCCATCTCCGGCGCGGCCGCCCTGTCGGTCTGTTTTCCGTTGGTATATCGTCAAGAATTCTATGCACGGTCCTATCGTTGCCCATTCACGCCACGCGCCCGGCCCGTCTTAATCTTCGCGACTTGATTACTCTCACTATTGTAGGTTTGCGGTATAGCTCTTCCAATTCGTGGTTGTGGAGTTTCCTCCATTGTCATGCCTCCTCGTCATATTTACCATCAAAGATACCCCTCAAAACTTTATTCTCGGATACGCGGAATTTGTTTCCTTCCCGTTTTGTGAGAGCCCATGTTTCGCATCCGTATAACATAGAACAATCGGCATGATTATGGATCTATAGACACGGAGCTTTATATTATATTATATGTGATAGCAGTTTGGATTTCAGCAGTTTACTGACTGCATAACAACTAGCGTCGCCGGGGTGTAGTCTTTTGTTAATTTCATTTGACGTTTCGTTTCTGGTCGTCAGTATCGTTCCCAGATATTTAAATTCTTTGCCATTTTCAAATATCTTGCCTCTGACGTTTATATGTGTTCTCTGAGGTCCACCTGCTCTCGTCGTAATCATATATTTCGTTTTGCCTTCATTTATTTCTATTGCCACCTCTTCGCCCGCTTGCATGATGATTTCACAGTTTTTACTTACAGTTTCTAGATGTCATCCGCATATGCGACCACTTTTGTGACCCCGTTCAGGGATGATCCGGCCATGTTGTCATCTTGTGCCTTTCTGATGACACACTCGAGGACAAGGTTAAAGAGACATGGTGAGAGGCCATCGCCTTGTTTTAGTCCGTCCCGGATTTCAAATGGTTCTGAGAGGTGGTTTTCTACTCTAACTCGCCCTTTATTTTCGTTCATGCAAATTTGAATGAAGGCGGCAGATTTTTTTGTGATTCCCAGCTCAACTACAATATGGTAGAGTCTTTGCCTTTCGACTGAGTCGTAGGCTTTTTTGAAGTCAACGAACTGTTGGTGAACCGTCTCTCCGTATTCCCACTTCTTCCAGTGGTTGCCTTATTGTGAATACTCGGTCGTTTGTTGACCGGTTCACACGGAATACGCCTTGGTAGTCTCCCAATATGTCTTCTGCGTACGGTGTGATTCTCGCCAGTATGACATTTATTAGTATTTTGTATGTGGTTGGGAGCAAAGATATTCCTCTGTAATTTTCGCAGTCAGATCTGTCATCTTTTTTGAAAATGGGGACGACTATTGAGGTTTTCCATTCTTCCGGAATGACTTCCTTATCCCATATTGTTTTAATCAATTGGAGGATTTTTCGAGCGGTTCCTTCTCCTCCGTGCTTCACAAGCTCTGCCGGTATGTAGTCGACTCCGGGAGCCTTGTTGTTTTCCAATCGGTTTATTGCGTCTACAACTTCTTCGAAAGACGGCTCTGGGATCTGAGGCTCGGCTGTGTGTACGTCTGGTGCGTTTATTTGTGATTTATGGGTGCGCACATTGAGCAGGTTTTCAAAGTACTGCTTGCATCTTGTCACGATATTGTTTGTTTCTGTGACCAGACAGCCGTTTGTGTCTCGGATTATTTTGGCTCTCCCTCGGTAGCCATTTTTAATTGAATTTATGCCGACATGCATAGCTCTGATGTTCTTTGCTCTGGCATTTTCTGATCGATGTCCATTTAGGGCCCAGATTATTGGTGTCCCCTTCCTCACCACTCCCATTCTCTAGGATGCTAAATCTATTCGTTAGTTCGTCTTGATATTCAGCCCTTTTGCGCTGGTCTTTTAGTTTATCAATGTCGAACTTTATGCTCGTCTACCATGACTGTCCATGTGGGTTTGCTGCGTGCCGACTCCTGATTTTGCCCATCACTAGAAGATAATCGGAGTCGCAATCTGCTCCTCTATATGATCTTACGTCAAGGATATACGGTTGGTGTCTTTTGTCTATGAGGAAGTGGTCTATTCGGTTAAGTGGTCTTTCGGCGCTGCGAACGTGATGATTCAGATTACATTATCATTTGAATCGTCGTGAAGGCTTTCTTTACCTATAGTTGGTTGGAAGATGTCTTCCTTTCCAATTTTCGCATTGAGGTCCACGAGGAGGATTTTAACATCGAATGATAAGATCACATCGAATACTTCCTCTAGGGTCTCGTAGGATGTGTCCTTCGTTTCTTCGTCGGTAGATTCTGTAGATTCTGTAATTGTACCATGGTCCCTGTATTTTTAGCACCGACATTCGGTCATTAATAAATTTCACATCTTTTACATGGTGCGTGATCTTCTTGCTTATGATGAAGCTAGTCCCGAGGTTATGTGTATCGGTACCTCCACACGCCACTGTAAACCCGTTGGTTTCGATTACTTGATGTGGGAGTCGGACTTCCTGAAGCGCGACGATGTCTATTTTATATTGTTTCGCGTTTTCTACGACCGTCTGTATCGCGCCTGGTGTATATAACCTTCGAACATTCCATGTCCCGACGCGTATATCCCGCTTTTTCCGTTTTTCCCTACGTCTTCTTTTTGCCGAGTCGGTGTTTTCTTGATGATTTGTTCGCTTATGGTAGTGTCGGCTCATCACACCTACGCCTACCGGGTTTTTCGTGAGATTGTTTTTTGTGTATTGATCATTCATTTCATGGGATCACTGTGGGGTTTCAAATAGTCCGCCATATCAGAGCCCCTTTTTGATATGGTAAGGCCTGCTTACTGCTCTGATTCGACCCGGTTATAATAAAGCCGGTATACCCCTGGCTGCAAAGCATCCAATGGGCACGGTGACGCGTAACGCCCTGGATTAGGGGTGGTAGATCTTCGTGTGTTACTCCTCGCTAGCCTGTCTGACATGGGAAGCGTATGCTTCCGTCAGCATAGCCTGGAAGCGTATGCTTCCGTCAGCTTCCACCAGCATAGCCTAAGTGATTCATTATAGTTTAAGCCCCCGCACCACGTCAAGGTTTCTACCAAGCAGAGGAGGAAATGCGGTTAGGGCTCATAATTATTGACATATTTCCATGTTTCTGTACTTGATGCGAAGGTTGGAGCTTAACAAATAACTATCGAATTAAACGAGAAAAGTTGTGAAGTACGAAAGCAACCGAAATCATACATTAGGTGGAAACAAAATAGAAGAGATGCGTAGCTTCATTTGAATCGCTATTAATTAAGCGGGATCAACAGTTTAGATTACAACCACCGATTTTCCCAATTTCCGTATTTTTTTTTAAACGTTTTTACTTAAATATTATAAATTTTTTTTTTGTTTGGCACGCAATACTTATCATATTCTTTTTTTTTTTTCCTTATCCTTACAAATCGTTTCTACATGTACTGTATGAATTTTTCTTTTATTTAAATATTATTTGAGGGAAAACCCCGATTTAGTTGTCGTATATATATTTTTTTATATTGATAATAAAACTACTTAAACCTAGTAGAACTTAAATCTAACTAAGCCTAAATTAACTCTAACTACGCCTAGCTTAAGTCTACCTAATACTAATTAAGATTATGGACCTGTGGATCAGGTCCTGCCACACGTCCTCCGTCCCGCCGAACGACCGAACGGGTTCCATGCAGAAGAACCCACTCCCAAACGTTCATCAGTCAGTCTCAGCCAAGTCGATCCACCAGTATTTTTTTCTGTTGAGTCTTTCGATATTAGTTTTGTCTTTTTCAGGTATGCTCACGGAGTATCTTAGGATGGTATTTCCATATCTTATGCTTGTTGGCACATACGAGGGTTGCCTTTTATATTTCGGGATTAGAGAACAAAAACAAATATTGATCATCGAAAATCACTTTATTGTTTTTCAAAATATTCCCCATGAAGATCTATACACTTTTGCATGCGTTTGAACCAATTGTCGAAGCACTTTTGCCACTCTGATTGAGGTATCTCCAACACATGCATTCTGAATGCAGCAACCGCTTCTTCAGATGTCGAAAAACGTTGACCTCTCAGTTTGTTTTTTACGTACGGGAATAAAAAGAAGTCATTCGGTGCCAAGTCAGGACTATACGGCGGATGACCCATCAAATCGATGTTTTGGGTGCTCAAAAATGCAGTTGTCGGTTGGTTTTCCTGATTTCTTGGAAGACAACTGGCAAACAAATGGTTGTGTACCACTCAGAACTGACTGTTCTGCGTTGTTCTAGTGGTACGGTTGCGACATGTCCAGTTTTTCCGAAAAAAAAGGCGACCATTTGCTTGGAAGTGCTTCGTGCGCGAACAACTTTTGTTGGATTTGGCTCATCTTGAAACACCCAGACAGTCGACTGCTGTTTACTTTCGGGCTCATACGCGTAAATCCACGATTCATCACCTGTCACGATGTCATAGACGTGTTTCGAAGCACCGCGACCGTATTTTTTGAGCATTTCTTTCGACCAATTGACACGAGCCTTTTTTTGGGCGATTGACAAATTGTGTGGGATCCAACGCGAACAAATTTTTTTGACAGTCAAATGTTTATGCAATATTGAATGTATGCTGGTCCCACTAACGCCTAAGGTTGTCTCAATCTCACGATAGGTAACATGACGATCTTCCAATATCAGTTCGCGCACAGCATCAATGGTTTTCGGAACAACAACTGATTTTGGACGACCTTCACGAAATTCATCTTGGAGTGAACTACGACCACGATTGAATTCACCATACCATCGATAAACACTGGTCCTTGATGGAGCTTCATCGCCAAAAATTGAATTAAGTTCATCCATGCACTGTTGCTGAGTTAATCCACACCGAAAGTTGTAAAAAATAATCGCACGAAAATGTTGACGATTTAATTCCATTTTTGGGCCGAGATGAATCTTTTAAGTTACTGTAAACAACACAAATAGCGCTCGTATGTCAAAACGTTCTGAGTGCGTATAACCTCAAAAATGTCCAACTTTACGACAGAGCTGTCAATTGCCGGATTGCAACACTAGGGTTGCCAAATCCCGAAACATAAGAGGCAACACTCGTATTTAATTGTTTTATCAGTTGCTCGTCTTACCACATGATATATAAATAGTACGTTTGTGGGGTCTGATAGGTCGCTATGAGCATCCAAGTATAAAAATGTTTCAGTTGGTATGTATCCACTTTCCAATGTATTTCTGAAATACTCGGGGTTAGGATAGAACAATCCTGAGATTAGTTCATTGTCTCTGACATTTGCCGACCGGACGAAATGATTTTTTTGTGAAGCGCTGGTCAAAAGAATTCTCTTATCCCCACGTTTCCCGATCGGTCTATATAGCCGTTGTCGCTCCCTTCTTAAACATGCTAGTCAGGTTTGGTCGCCTCTCTTACCCCCCCCCCCCCCCCCCCCCCCCCCACCCCACGGCCGCAGCCCGCTCACCTCCTACACTCTCCCGCACTCATACTCACACCCTATCACCCGGTATACCCAGGCCCTTCCCCGTTCTGCCTTCATCATCATCATCCTCATCATCGGCACTACAATCGGGGTCCTGTGTTGGCCTTATTCAGCAAGTCTCTCCACCGGTCTCGATTTCGAGAAGTTCCAGCCAGATTCTTGCCTACGCAGATGACATCGACATCATCAGTAGATCCGGTTTGGCTGTATAGGATTCCTTCACCCAGATCGAACATGCGGCAGAAAAACTGGGACTGCATATTGATGAGGGAAAAACTAAGTACATGGTGGCAAGTTCTGCGAAGAGAATAGCTAACGTTGGTCAAACTATCAGGGTAGTGGAGTACGAATTTGAAGTACTGCAATCCTTTAACTACCCTAGGTCAATAGTTTCAGCCGATAACAATATGGAAGAAGAAATATGCGAACGGTTGACCAAACCCAACAAAGCCTACTATGGTTTATCAAGGCTCTTTAAATCCCGAAATTTATCCAGAACATCCAAGCTACTACTCTACAAGACCATGGTCTTACCAGTACTCATGTATGGATCCGAGACCTGGGTGCTCAATAAAAGTCACTCTTTTAGCCGCGTTTGAGAGGAAGGTTTTAACGAGAATTGTTGGCCCCGTATGTGAGGGAGGACGATTCCGGAGACGCTGAAACGATGAGAGGTGTACGCGATCTACCTTGAAGATAATGTTGTAAGAAAAATCAAGCTCGGAGACTCCGGTGGGCGGGACACCTACCTTGAACGAGCGAAGAGGAGCCTGCCCGGAAAGTCCTTTGTGGCTGGATGTATGGAAGGAGACAGTTCCGTAGACCTTGTCTGCCATGAAGGGATGGCGTAGACCAGGACGCTAAGAGCCTGGAAGTGCCAAACTGGATGACATCGTCTCGAAATCGGGACCGGTGGAGAGACTTGCTAAATAAGGCCAAGACCGGATCCCGGTTGTAGTGCCGATGATGATGATGATACGGAGTATATATTCACTCTACCATCATTAGCCAGAGGCAGTTCAACCTCTATGGACTCATAGTGTGGGAGGTCAATGCCTTCATGGCGAAGTCCGTTAGTAACTAGTATACATGTGCCACCGCTGTTGATGGTAGGGCCGCCGGTGAGGGTTCGATCTCTTCGAATCATGGAAAAGTTTGGAAATACGGGACGGTGACATGGATGCAATCTAGTTTCGGTTACAAGAACCACGTCCACTCGGTTATCCTTTATGAAGTCAGAGACTATCATATGCTTTGATAGCGAAATAAGGGAGTTGACATTTAAAAGGATAACTTTAAATTTGGGGTCCATTTTGAAGCGTATTTCTTACATATGTCATGAAAAAGTGTGCATCCCTCTTAGCCTCGGTTATTAGTTTTTCATATCGTGGTCGAATATCTTCAATCAACCGGAAGAGGCTAAGTAGTTTCTCAAGCATTGAGGATTGCCCTCGTGGAGGCTTTTGTACCGCCGCTTGGATTTGTGACATTGTAATGGCCTGTACGGCGTTTCGATTAGGGACTTGAATATGTATTTTGTGGGAGAGATGTTGGAAGAACTTTAATATTCTTTGTTCGTTGTCCTTTAAG
The DNA here is from genome assembly GCA_963931805.1 of Microdon myrmicae. Taxonomy (NCBI): domain Eukaryota; kingdom Metazoa; phylum Arthropoda; class Insecta; order Diptera; family Syrphidae; genus Microdon; species Microdon myrmicae. The sequence continues at coordinate 247,293,503 of OZ007496.1, forward strand.
CATATCGGCGAATGTAAATGCAGTTGGATGATATTTTGTATCGACTTTTTTCCAAAGTTTGACTTGGCTGTTTGTTTAGTTCGAGTCACCTTGGATATTTGAACTAGCTCTTTATATTTAGGACAGCTCCAATAACTAGCCGGATGTCCTTTCTTTCCACAGTTGCAGCAAGTTGGCAAGGTTATTTCATCCTGTACATTTCCTGTGGGATTGTATTTTGCTGGCAGGAGTTCGCACCTGGCAATATCGTGGGATTGTCCTCAACAAACACAACGGCGTTTCATGTTGCAGTTTCGCAAGACATGCCCGAAACGTTGTCAATATCGGCATTGAGGTACATGTATTTCACTGTTATGAAATATAGGGTGGGCTGTGGTTGATACGTGGTATGGCAAAAATAACGGGTGCCACGGGGATACAGGTTCACCACGCTTATCCAGCGTTTTCTTTCGTCCTCTGCGTTGAATTAAAACGCCGACTGTTTTTTATGTGTTCTCATTTTTTATTTACTAAATTAAACTAAACGTTCAAACTTAATTCAAATATTACTAACTTAAACAATCAAAGTTCCACATGAAACTAGAAGTTAGTACACCAGGTAAATGGTACTTCGTTTTGGTACACAATTCAAATATTATTAACTTAAACAATCAAAGTTCCACATGAAATTAGAAGTTAGTACACCAGGTAAATAGTACTTCGTTTTGGTACACAATTCGAATATGCGCTATTGGCTCGTCGCCGGACTCTCTCAACCGCAATCTCAGACTGAATCGCCATCCTCGCAGATACCTGAAAGTTACCTCCTTTCCTCCCCCTATTAGGTAATCATTGCCATTTTATCCTCCTATCCTCCTTTCTGCCATCGAAGTGCCAGAACTCAAAAATCCCAAGCTTCGCTTCGATGACCATATTTGGTGCGATCACCCCCAGCATCGACACACAGAAGCGCGAAACATGAAAAAAAAACCTGCCTCGGGCGCTCACAGTGTGTGTGCATGTCCACGGTGAACACACCGTGGATCATCCAACTCCCTAAGGCAACACCATGAGCACGACTTTCAGCTGGTATCGGCATCCCAACGAAGGGTTGGAATGTTTATCCTAGGTGCGCGGCACACTGGCGATCCACCCTGTCGCTCATCGCGCGCGTCGCCCAGCATGCGAACTATAGACTCGAAGTCAAACACAAATAAACATATTTGCAGCTGGGACAAGTCGACCTGAAAAAGGGGTTGAAATGCTTACTTTACACTTCCATAATAGGATATGTTAATTTAACATCATGGTGTGGAACTTCACGCTGCTTGGGCGCGCTTTGCTTGGGTCCTCTGGTATAATTCGCCATGCGCGTGTGTGCGAAAATGTTTTCGTCTTATGCGGAAGGATGATGTCAGAGAATTATGTTGACCACGTGATGCTGTATCGAGCCGATTTTCAGAGGCATTTCACCGGCGCCAACAAACTCGCTTGTCGATCGGGTGGTCGGTCGACGTGGGTATAGATGACCACACAACAGAAGAAATATCTCCTGTGGTATGTGGTAAACACATTAGGAGGCATTTCTCTGACACTTGTTGGGCGATGTTGATTGCTGTACTTGCAACCGTTTTGCCTATCAGGAACGTGGTGCGTTTCGCACGACTATGCCCCTGTGGTGAATGTTCGTTGTTGCTGATGTATTTCTCATATCAGCAGACATTATGTTTTACAGGTTGCTCTGTGGTTATGGTCTGACCATGGCAGGTAAGTACATGCTTTTTAGGACGTAGGACGCGCGCGGAAATGGTTACCTGGTGGTAGATGGGCAGCTAAACAGTGGCGTTCGAAAGAACCGCCACAGGGCCATAAATGTTTGCAAATGGCAACACTTAATTTCTTAAAAACCGTTTGAGGGAGGGGCGCGTGAGTGGCGGGTGGTAACAAACGTATAAACAATTCCAACAACAACGTAATAAACAATTCCCCGCCACTGACAACCCCCCCCCCCCCCCCCTATTGGCGGTTTTTAAGAAATCAAGTGTTGCCATTCGCAAAAATGTATGGCCCACCCTATACCTCACAGACAACTTACTGTATTATTGAATCTATGTCGATCCCTGGGGCAAGGTGAACTCCAATATGTTTACCTTGCTGAATTTTTTGTGGTCTGATTTTCATAAACCGTTGTGGGGACAGAATTTTTCGCCGTCAGTGAATTTGACGTTGAGAAATGTTGCATCAAGGGCAACGACGATGTCGTTCTTTTTCCCAACAAGCCGCGACTCGTTTTTCAAGGATGATCCTCGACTTTTCGTCGACTGGAGAGTGTATTAATTCACCCCCTTGGGCTTAAAGGTATCGCTAACCTTGCGGTACGACTCCCTATCGTGGGTTGCGACTTTGTTTAGGGATGAGCTTAAGGTGTTTGCCTTGAAGTCGGAAACCCTTAGTCGGTTCATATCACCGACGAAATTCTTCCTATTGAGGTCTCGCCTAAAGACCCCGGGTTGCTGCTTCTTTTTTAAAGCAGATAGGTCGACCACGACCGCTGTTTGTGGAGGCTTTGGATTTGAAGTGGGCTTTGATTTTGTGGTTATGGATGATATTGCCTTCGGTGGACACGATTTTTCCGAAGGAATGACTTTTCGTGTAGTGGGGTGTACTGAGAGATTTGCCACAGTTTTACCAACCGATGCCGGCGACAATATTGGCGTACAGCCGATGGCAACACGTTTACTGGACGAGCCTCCCTTGCAGTTTAGAGTTGGGCGTTATGTTTTCCGCTTTCCAACACGGACAGAGGTAGGTGTGGAAGGGAAAGTGTTAGGGGTATGGACACGGGGAGAATTCTCGTCAGGAGAGACATCAAAGACGCTGTCGAGGTTTGTCATTTTAGGATCGATTCCTATCTGATCAATGGTTTCCGAGATTGTATTGGAGGGGTTCGGGAGTGATGCATTCAGAGATGTATTATTTCTCGATATGTATATATTTTCAAAAATAGTAATTCGGGCTACGGTTGCGGCGCGATCAGTTTTCAATTTCTGTAAGAGTGTCATCAAATCCTCATCGGGCTGATGTTCCAGACCTTGAGGGGATTGAAAATTGATAAGAATACTTATGATGAAATAATAGTAAAACAAGAAAAACAATGGAAACAAGAATATACAAGTAGATAGCGAAACAATAAACCGGATGGAGGAACAGACTTTCGTTGTATTAACATTTAGAAACAAGATACAAGATTCACGTAAACAATATACAAATGATAAGAAAAAGGCAGCAAAGGAAATAAAACGGACAAAATATGACACAGTCTTCAGTTCAAGTTCTAGATTAGGAGCAATTTTAAATTGAAACTATAACAACTAAATAAGAATGAAAGGTAAAACAATGAAAATAAAAAAAAAAAATATATATATATATATTGTTTAAACAAAATTTGAAAATGTTACCCGCTCCAGGATTTGGCCACGCTATTGATGACGCTGTCCTCTTTTGAACCCCTTGTTACGGGAGCATTCAACACAATATAACTTATAAAACGAAACATGAATTTCAGGATATGGTGAAATACACGACACACGCCCACTTTGCATTTTGTTGGTTTTTACTAATACGATCGATTTTCTGTACAATTATTTTCTACGATGAATTTGTTTTTACTTTCTTCTATTTGTTTACACGTTTAAATTCAGTTGTCGAGTTCGTAAAATCGCTCTTTAAGTTGTTTTCATAAACATAGGGTTTCCCCTCAAGTTTAACAATTTTGCTTTGTAGTTTCTTTGATAGAGGCCCGACTGACTCTCCAAGAGCTGTTAATCGCTCATTCACGCCCTTTTATCATCATCATCATCAATGGCACTATAACCGGGAACCGGTCTTGGCCTTATTTAGCAAGTCCTGAGGCTTGTTAAATTTTCCATAATGATTTATTTTGTCTGGGCAAGGTCATTAGTCTTGCGCCAGGGGCTCCCCGACGGGGAATCGAACCCTGGTCTCCCTGGTGACAGGCGGGTATACTAACCACTATACTATCGAGGAGCCCAAGCCCTTTTATATCGGATGCCAAATTTACCCCTGCTTTTCCGTTTACGGATTCATTGAATTCGCTTTCGGCTCTCGCTGATTTAAGCCCCCATCAAGTGATTGCAGGAAATACATAATGCAACGGTAAAGGTAAATTCGTTGGCAGGGGCATGTGTGTACTTATGTGTGTGTACTTAATAGTGGCCCTCGCGTAGAGAATTTGGTAATTCATTGGTTTAAGAATTACAACGTGTTGCGAGATAGGGGATGAAAGTGTTGGAAAATATTCTTATGTATATTTCCCATTAAAGTCGTAATTAGTCAAAAGTGAATAGTCTGTACATTCTATATACAACGGGAGGTTTGGCCTTGACGACTTTTTAGGATGAGATTGTGTTTTGTAGGGAAAAATATTTTAGAAATGTTTTGTATGGGGAATATTTTTGTAGCGTGGGAAATGTTGTTTTATGTGTGAAATGTGGGAATTAAGAACGCGAATTATCTTAATTATTTAGCGTGGGCGGGGGGGGGGGGGGTTTAATTATATAACACTCTTTAAGAGCCATAAGAGTAAAGTGCCCATTAATATAATCAAGAGCCTAATGGGTTCATTAACAAAGCATATAAAAACGTGCGATCCAAGTAATAAAAGATAACTACTGACAGATTAATTGTCATTCAAGATGTTGGTATAGATAGTTGTTACGTTCCTGTCGAAATTCACATATTTTTCGGTTGTTGCAAGTAAACAACAACAAAAAAACAATAGCAAAAACAAAAGAATCCTAAATATGTTCGTTATTGATCTTCTAATTGTTATAAATACTATCATCATCATCATCGGCACTACAACCAGGATCCGGACTTGGCCTTATTTAGCACGTCTCTCCACCGGTATCCGGTCCTTATCCGAGACTTGTTAAATTGTCCATAATTATTTGTTTTTCCGGGCAAGGCTATTAGCCTTGCGCCAAGTTATAAATACTATACTATTAATAAATTTGAAACAAATATAATATAATGAGAGATAATACGATCGCAGGTCAATAAATCCTTAGAAAATCTAAAACATGTCGTTCGTAGTATCGCTAATGGTCTGTTTTTTGTAAGCATCATTCCTCACTAGGTATCTGTCAAATACAATATATAAATACCTTGTAGGCATCTAATAAATTGGGTATAGAAAAAAAAACTTCCAAGGAGATGGGTACAGCATTTGCTCTCAATTGAGAACGTACGCAACCGCGTCGTCTCTTATAAGGCTCTTTTGGGGCGCGTGCGTTGCAAGCCAGTTGAGTTTTTGCGCAGATTAGTACCTGTAGATGAAACATGAATACACCGCTACACTACTGAGACGAAAGAATAGTCTAAACAGTGGCTTATTAAAGGCGAACCGGCTCCATAGAATGCAAAGACGGTGAAATCATCTGGAAAAATTATGGTTACTGTGTTTTGGGATCCAGGTGGCGTTATCTTCATTGACTATTTGGAAAAGAGACAGACGATAACTGGACAGTATTATGCGTCATTATTAGATTAGCTTAATGAGAAAATAAAAGGAAATCGTCCTCAATTGAAGAAAAAAGGTCCTCCCTTTCCAGGATAATGCCTGAGTTGCATACGTGCACAGTTAGAATGGCTAAAATCGAGGAATTGAAGTTTGAATTGATAGACCGTCCACCGTATTCACCAGATTCACCAGCCGCGACTGACTTCTTTTTATTTTCAAATAAAAAAAAAAATGGCTCAGGGGACAATGGTTTACATATAATGAGGAGATCATCACACACATATGCTTATTTTGAGGAACCACCACAATCATACTTTTCTGAAGGCTTAAAAAATGTGGAGGAACGTCTGGCAAAATGTATTCAACTAAAATGAGATTATGTTGAAAAATAAAAAAATAAAAATTACCCAAGAAAAAAAAATGTTATTCTATCTTTTTCTAAAGTCTTATTCACCTGCCCACGTAATAATCAATCCCGTTTGTTATTCATCATCATCATCGGCACTACAACCGGGAACCGGTCTTGGCCTTATTTAGCAAGTCATGAGGCTTGTTAAATTTTCCATAATGATTTGTTTTTTCCCGGGCAAGGTCATTAGTCCTGCGCCAGAGGCTCCCCGGCGGGGAATCGAACCCCGGTCTCCCGCGTGACAGGCGGGTATACTAACCACTATACTATCGAGGAGCCCCGTTTGTTATTAGCAATGTATTTATATTAACGATGAGGTGAATTCATTTTACCATTTAATGACACACACAGTACTCCAACAGTGTTATTCCTCTTCAAGAAATAATACTCGCTTTGAATAGAGGGAAGAATTGTTACATACAAAAATTCGCTTTTGCTCTTTTATTTTAACGTAAATACTTTCTAGCAATATTTTTCAATTAACCTATATGGGGTCAGTAATATACAGAAACATTGGGTCAACACCTTTCTACTTGGTCGCTTTCACATAAATATTTTAAAAAATTTCTACAAAAGAAGTAGACAATAAATACGAACGAATTTTATACATACTTTCCTGAGAGCTTTTCTTTTATAAGCCAAGCTAGTAACCGCGTTCCTTATGATAAAATTACTACACCTAATGTACACCACTCATCCCAACTATTCAAAAGAAATTGTTAGCCGTGCCTAATGGATAAAACAGGTGCCGGCTAAATATATACAACATCATTGTAGCCTTCAATATTTTTGCTTTCTCATAAGCAGAAATGACCATACGTTCCTTAACGGAAGAAATGGGTGGTCTCGTTTACGACACCCACCCCAATTCGAGAAATGGGAAATGAAAGATGATACATAGTACGCAGATACTACAAATATGCGCATAATTTCGACAAATGTATATATATTTGTCGAAGAAGGAGAATTGATAATTGAAGGAGTGAGTACCAGTATGAAATGGACCGAGACGTTGGGGCAGCAGCTTTTTACTGGTCCCACCTGATTATATCGTGTGTTGTCGCGAGGATCTGCAGACTGTGCTGATGTTCGCCCGATACACGGGGAACAGCCAATAAAACAGCAGGGACCGGAACAGCAAAGGTCACACTCGACGCACCGGAACTCGTATTCGTTTTCAATACCACTGACAAAATTGAATAAAAGAAGATGACAAGATTGTAACTACACTTCTTGAAGTTTATTATTCGGTTTCCAACCAGCATGACTACAGTACATTTCTTACAGTCTATTACTCGTTTCACAATTTAAAAAAAACTCAAATTCAGCAAACCAACTTCATTAGAACACACAAAGCAAAAAGAAAAGGAAAAAAAAACTATATTGTAATGCCCCTTTTATATATGCAGTCTCGAACCGATCATTTTTCCGTTCTTTTGTTGGAACAGCAGATTTTACCGACCACCAAAACACCGTATTTCAACAGGAACTTTTCACAGGCAAAATGAACTGTTCTATATAATCATTGCTTTGTCAATTCCCGCTGCTTAGGATGTCACCTTATTTTGAGTGCATTTGAATACCAGGGGAACACTTTAGCACGAACGACAACCTGTGCGACCGATCTCTGTTGCATACCTTCTGGTGGTAATGACTGCCACGAGGTGAGTTTGGAATGTGCTGATGGCAACTGACTTGATTTTGAATTTTCTCATTTGATGAACTGATTCATCTGGACGTTATTGTGGGCTGTTGTTGCCGAGTGCTGCAACATCTTGCCGGGCCGGCGAAGATACTTAGACAAAGGGTTGTTGCTCTGGTTCCGACGATGAGATCAGCACAGATATGCTTGACCTAGGCTTCAACCTTGTGTATATCAAAAACATCATTAGGTGTTATCAAGGGTCCCCGCCATCACTTATGCTGTTCATCAGCGTGAGCGTTGGATGGGCAGAGGGGTGGCAATTATTAGTGTTATTGGGGTAAAATTAAATGTAATTTGTTATTGAGTAATAGTTATGTTGAACGCAATTCATATTTAGAGTTATCAGTCTTCGTGTGTGTGTGTGTGTTTGTGACAGAAGGCCCCATTGGCCTTTGAGTAGAAGCATTGTAGCTACTGTTGACAAATGTAATGGCTGTTAAATCATTAACAGAATTGGCATACGCTTTAGTTCGAGGTATGCCGTCATTGTTGTTGTTGTGGGCATCACTTAAATACTGTGTTGATACATCTACAGTAGGAGCAGTTGTTTTCCTATTCCCTACACGCTGTTGGGGATTCCGCCATCTAACCTTGTGTATGGGGTTCTCGTGTGTCTCTGTTTGCGATTGTGGAACACATTCGCTGGTTTGCTATTGCTGGTGTGTTGTGAATTTGGCTTCACCTTTCGTAGACCAACTGGCGTAGCAATTCTAACCGGTTCAGGGGTTACTGACTGAACCGTTTGGGGTTGAAGCAAGACTGCTGGTGAAGCCATGCCAGACAATCGGATGTTCTGGGCTGGCATAACAGTGCAGTTGTCGACATTTGTAACTCGCCGACATGTTGTGGAGGAGGTGCCTGACAGGCGATATTTGCTGCATCCGGCGCGGCAGCTCTCTGTTGAATATTTGTCCTGTGCCAGTAGTTAATGTTAAGCTTCTGGAGTCGGTTGATATCCGTTAACTCCTGTTGAAACTGCGTTGGCAGTTGTGAACAGATCGGACCCTGGCGACTAGTTGGCCTTTGTTTTCGAGCGATGTGGTTGTAATTAAGTTGAAACCCTTGTGGTTGTGCAACTATACCTTGCCTTTGAATGTTGTTGTCTATAACAGATCGAGATGCCCTAGATGAGGCTGCTGATTCAGCGTGGCATCCACTTAATTTGGCCATAGCCGGTGGTGTGATGTTGTTCTTGACCGCTTTTACGTTCGCCATCTGCTGCGGACGGTTAGCCCGTTTTGAGGCTCGAAAGGTTAAGGTATTCACCAACTGCATAGGGCCATCTGCGTTCAGAATCCGACGTGATTGCTGTGGCTGATGCTGTTGCAGTTGGGGCTGTGTCGCACTTACGCCGCTAATGCACTGTCTGGCCTTGGGCGATTCTCTCGGCGGCGATCAACATTTTTGTTGCCAGTATTGCTTGACGGTGAATTCGATCCATTTGTCGAGTGATGGTGTCCAGAATGATCACTTCGGTGTTTCCTATGATGACAGCCATAGGGATAACCTTGTTGGCCTTGATGACCAGACGAAGTCGCTGCGTTCTTCGAATTGCTGGACTTCGCTGAATTTCTTTTAAGTCCAGAATTCTTTGTATTGTTCCCTTGATACTGGTTCGTGGAAATTCGTCCACCAGTATTAGTGGTTACCTTAGAATTTGATCTATGGCTTCCATGACTTGATCGGTAATTCCGCCGTCGACGTCGTTGAACCCAACCTTGGTTTGATGAAGGTATAATGCGGCCATGAGTTGTCGTCGCTATTTGAGAACCGACATCAACTTCATGATGATTTCCCCTCGAATGTAATTGCTGCTGCATATGCTGTGACGGCGCCTGTTGCCCATCAGCAACTGCATTGTGGTTTAGTTTTTGTTGAACTGGAATTGGCATTTGATTGAGGAAGACAGGTTGCGTAGTTAGGTTTTTCATAAGAAGAACAGTTCGCTGACCAGGAGGATCATCGGCTGAATACTGCACTGCTGTATGAATAGTATCGAAACATTTTCCCCATTGGTTCTCAATGGTTGTATGTAGCGATGTCACTGTTGGTGGGGCCTTGAAATTGACTCCGCCCGAAAGTACCCAGCCAAGTTCTGTTTTCTGGGCCATGGGGGTTCCCGGTGGTCCCTTGATAATCCCTTCTTGAATAATAGCTGGATATACATCGCTACCAAGTAACATGTCGATCTCACCTGGTTTACTAAACGATGGGTCCGCAAGCTGAATATTTTGGATGTGACTCCAGTTGTCACACGATATATTCTGCGTCGGGCGCATAGACGTGAGCTTGGGTAAGACCAAAGCCTTCAGCTGGATGTTGAACTCTTCATTCACATTCGAGTGTATCGTTACTGACACCGCATGCCTGGATACACTCGTATTGTCTTCTCCAACGCCTCGGATGTTAGTGAGATTCCTTTCCATTTTCAGTTTCAGCAGTTGTGCAGCAGACTCCGAGATGAACGAAGCCTCTGCTCCAGGATCGAGTAATGCTCTCAGCAGCACAGGTTGTCCAACATTTGGGAAGACCTTGACCAAAGCAGTAGCCAGAAGAACCGTTTGTACCTTATGGTTTTCGGCTACGTACGTATTATTTACTGAAGCAGTCCTGGAGGGGGGTATAAAATTCTGAGCCTGGTTCGATGGTGTATGTCGAGTGGAAGAGGAAGTGGATAGAGAAGGTGACTGGCTATCCACCGTTGAACGGGGTTCATTAGCATGCATTTCGTTGTGATCAGTTGTGTGCAACAACGAATGATGCTTCCTTTTGCATGTCCAACACGTGAACATGCTAGTGCAATTTCGTACAGTATGCGCATCTGAAAGGCAGTTGAAACATAGTTTGTTTCTCCGAACGACCTCCTGTCTTTGGTTCGGATTCAATGCCTTGAACTTGTCACAATTTTTGATGGGATGTGACGCCTGGCACATGGGACATTTGCCAACAGATGAATTGAATGCGCGAACTGTACCTTGTGTGTGCCTCTTTGGTCTTGATTGCGATAACTCTGTTGTGGATGGGCCCATCACTTCTAAGGTTCTTGCCCTCATCAACAAGAAGTCTTCCAGTACGCTGTAAGTCGGATAGTCCACATAAGAAGCTATGTTAGATTCCCATTGTCCTCGAGTAATCCGCGGTAGTTTCTGTACGGTATGGTATATTAGAACATCTTCCCAAGATTTTACTGCGACCCCTAGATGTTTTAGAGACAGCCTTGCCTCATTTGTGGTGTCTAAGAGAAGTTTTAGGCCATCGGACGATTCTTGCGCAAGATTTGGTTGGTCGAAAAGCAATCTGAATTGGTTATCCTTTAACCATCTTACGTTCTGGTAACGCTTCACCAGAGTTGCCCAAGCGCTTTCAAAATTACCATCGGTGGTGGCAGTGTTCCTCAGTAATCGCTCCGCTTCACCACTTAAATTAGTCTTCAAGTAGTGCAGCCGTTGAGCATCAGAAATGGATGCATTTTTTATCACCAGACCTTCAAATAGGCTTTTAAATTCAGGCCACATTCGGTATGAGCCTGAAAAGGTCGGAATTTTAATGGCCGGAAGTTTCAGCTCGACTGTTGGAGATCTCGAAACCGCTGCTGAATTGTTAAGAGTCTGGCGTAGGTCCTCGGTGACCGCCAATTGGGATTTTAAGTCGGATGAGTACATGCAGTACAACTCCTTCAAAGTGTGAAATACTAAGGAGTCCATGTACTTCACCTTTGCATCTTCATTAGGTGCTGCGACAATCTTCTGGTGCAGTCCTCGCGCTTCGTCAAAAGATCGCTCCAAGTTAGACAAACGGGCCTCATTCATATGAATGGACTTGGCCGAGTGGTCTAAGGCCAAATATGCCTTGTGATCCGCAGTTAATTCGCTTGCAATGTTTTGCAAGCTATCAATGAGATTCGGCACCCTCTGTTTACTCATGTTGTGTTGTAGAGACTCGAAATTACAACGAACGACCTATGCAGTTGCTGGCAAGTGCGCGAAGATGCAGCCCGAATGAAATACGTAGAAAGTTGCCGTCAGCTGCCTTGTCGACGTTGTTCCTGCAGAGCCCTCAAATCAGTTGATCTCGTGCCCTAAGTGTGGATTGGCGTTTATGCAGTAGTAAGAGAATACGCTTTCCCCTTACCCAATATATATTTGTTGTTTTAGCTTGAAATGTTCTTTTGTTTTTTAGCAGGTCTTACCCCCGAAGCCAGACTCAGCTCCGGATTAAAGGGGAAGGGTGTCTTGCCCAGTACGATTGAAGATAGTTTAATGTAAATTTATTTTATATTAAATTTATATTTTATTTTATGAACTACTTGTGTTGTTGCGGGATGATGCAAATACCTAAAGGTCCACCTGTATTGGACTAATGCTTGGAAACAATTAAACAACCTTGAACCTTGCGATAAAGAAAAGTGGACTGTATTTTGATTCCTTTCTGCTAAATGATTATGACAACAGCAATATAGTTGAAACGGATACGTAATTTTATTTTCCTAATGCCAATTATTAAACTTAGATCACCAGAATTTTTGGTTTCATTTATTGCTACTTCCATATAGTTTCACCAATTCGTAATTTGTCGTCGTCCAACCTTATCCTGAGTCGTCGCAATGCGTCTGCTTCAGGACCTTGAATTGCTGCTGCACTTTCACTTGTATGTGATACAAACACACAACACTTCTTTCGTTAAGATACAATTGGATCGTTAAATTAAATTACTAATAGTTTATAAAGAAATGCCACTCACCTTGTTCACAAGCGGATTCCTCACCCAGTGTATGATAACGTTGATCTCCAGCAGAGCGATGCACAACTCTAGTAATCAGCAATCCAAGATCAGTACTATCCAGCGCAAGATCAGTAGTACTATCCAGCACAAGCTCAGCAATCCGCAATCCAAGATCAGTAACATCCAGTGATCAGCGCAAGATCAGTAATCAGCAATCCAAGATCACTAATATCCAGCGCAAGATCAATAGTAATATCCAGCGCAAAATCAGTAACATCCAGTGATCAGCGCAAGATCAGTAATCAGCAATCCAAGAGTAGTAATATCCAGCGCAAGATCAGTAGTACTATCCAGCACAAGCTCAGTAATCCGCAATCCAAGATCAGTAACATCCAGTGATCAGCGCAAGATCAGTAATCAGCAATCCAAGATCACTAATATCCAGCGCAAGATCAATAGTAATATCCAGCGCAAAATCAGTAACATCCAGTGATCAGCGCAAGATCAGTAATCAGCAATCCAGAGCCATCCGGCTCGAAGGACCATTATGTTCGCCCGATACACGGGGAACAGCCAATAAAACAGCAGGGACCGGAACAGCAAAGGTCACACTCGACGCACCGGAACTCGTATTCGTCTTCAATACCACTGACAAAATTGAATAAAAGAAGATGGCGAGATTGTAACTACACTTCTTGAAGTTTATTATTCGGTTTCCAACCAGCATGAATTCAGTACATTTCTTACAGTCTATTACTCGTTTCACAATTTAAAAAAAACTCAAATTCAGCAAACCAACTTCATTAGAACACACAAAGCAAAAAGAAAAGGAAAAAAAACTGTATTGTAATGCCCCTTTTATATATGCAGTCTCGAACCGATCATTTTTCCGTTCTTTTGTTGGAACAGCAGATTTTACCGACCACCAAAACACCGTATTTCAACAGGAACTTTTCACAGGCAAAATGAACTGTTCTATAGAATCATTGCTTTGTCAATTCCCGCTGCTTAGGATGTCACCTTATTTTGAGTGCATTTGAATACCAGGGGAACACTTTAGCACGAACGACAACCTGCGCGACCGATCTCTGTTGCATACCTTCTGGTGGTAATGACTGCCACGAGGTGAGTTTGGAATGTGCTGATGGCAACTGACTTGATTTTGAATTTTCTCATTTGATGAACTGATTCATCTGGACGTTATTGTTGGCTGTTGCTGCCTAGTGCTGCAACAGCTGACCTTACTTACTTTCATTGTGTTTGTTAAGATAATAATGTTATAACTTTAACTTACAAAGAAAATTCGTGTATATGAAAGATCTTGTACCTCTAATGAAAATATATGTTTTACTTATAGGAACTGTATAAATATATCTATAAATCCCTTATTCTGCCAAACTGTCTTCTTCCTTGCTTATATATTATTTAAATGTAATTTATTAGTTTAACTTGCTTGTTGGAAGTTTCTTAGAAGCAAATTAGTGGAGCAAATTATTTTTCAATAAGTAATAAACGAATACACTGTGTAGGTTTGTGGGTTCTCTATACCACATGAAGAACCAACCCACAATGCCAACCAATCTTGACCGCTAACAGCGCGTCACCCAACCCTAACCTGTAACTCATTTCAAAATATGAAAAAAAAAATTCCGGTAGGGATGGACACGTTCTGTGATGGCGTTATTTGCCGTATATGTTTGTGTAGAAGTGGTAGACTTTTAGTCGTTACCCTTGTTGGTGACCCCCGTGCTATCGATTGCGTGCCATTCCCGGGATTTGTTTTTGCCTGTTTTGAAATGGGTTACAGGTTAGGGTAGGGTGACACGCTGTTAGCGGTCAAGATTGGTTGGCATTGTGGGTTGGTTCTCCATGTGGTATAGAGAACCCACAAACCTACACAGTGTATTCGTTTATTACTTATTGAAAAATAATTTGCTCCACTAATTTGCTTCTAAGAAGCTTCCAACAAGCAAGTTAAACTAATAAATTACATTTAAATAATATATAAGCAAGGAAGAAGACAGTTAGGCAGAATAATTACATAAGGGATTTATAGACAGACAAAGAAACAAAAAAATAGAAAAAATGATAACTTTAACTGATGTTAAAAATTATTTTAAATTTTGTAAATAGTATTTTGCAAAGCTTACAAGTTTTTGAGGTTTTTCGACGTTCCCTCTCAATAAAATGAATACTAATTATGTTTTTCGACTCAATATTGTGTCAAGATATCTCGTAGTGTGACATTTTTCCTTTTAATGACACACGCAAAACTCCAAAGGTGTTATTCCTCTTCAAAGAATAATATTTGTTTTACATAGCGGGAATTATACAAAAATAAAATGAGAGAGAGGGCTCTTCTTTTATATCAACGTAAATTCGTTTCCGGAATAGTTATTGAAACATTGCGTCAACCCCTTCCCAAATGGCCTCTCCAGTAAAAATATTAAACATTTCTCGATAGATTTGCCGAATCCTTCACACGATGGTTAAAATCAATAAATTCAATTTCTATTATAAGCAAAACTAACCCCTACGTTCCTTAAGGGAATATTACTATGCCTAATGCACACCAAGACCTCCATTTCGGAGGAAATTGTTGGACTTGCATATTAAATAAAACTTGCATATAAAATAAAAATTTGATTAAAATCGTCTATTTGTTGTAGATAGTATTTTAAAAAATCCAAGTGTTTGCGTTTTTTTTCGAAATTTCTTCTAGATAAAACGAATACGAATTATGCTCTTTGACTCAATGTTGCGTCAAGATATCTCATGGTACGACACAACAGCGGGATGTAACTTTATCACTAAGATAACGGAGTAAGTTTTGTAAAAGTCATGCAATAAATTTTCTTATAGTCCTTATGTAATCATTTTTAGGGATATTGACAGAATTCGAGAAGGAATTGGCGAAAAGTTTGTCATCTTTATATACCTCGCAATGACATTTATCACATCCGTAGCTACGTCTTTTGTGTATGGATGGAAATTAACACTTGTTGTTCTTTCTTGTTGCCCATTTATTATCCTGTCAACAGCTTTAGCTACCAGGATTCAAGGTAGCCTGACAGATAAGGAATTATCAGCATATTCCACAGCAAATGACGCAGCCGAGGAAGTGTTCAAAGGTATTCGAACAGTAGTCGCTTTCAGTGGTGAAAGTAAGGAATGCCAACGTTACAACAAACTCCTTGAACCGGCGGAGAACTGTGGAAAACAAAGGGGATTGTTCTCTGGCATAGGCGCGGGATTTATGTGGTTTGTAATTTACGTCAGTTACGCTATAGCAATAGCGTATGGAGTTAAATTGATTTTAAAAGATCGAGATAAAGAAGACCGTGACTACACGCCAGCTGTTGTTATGATCGTGCTCTTCGGGATCATTATAGGTGCCCAAAATTTGGGATTTGCTTCACACCACTTGGAATCCTTTGCAGTAGCTGGAGCTGCTGGACAAAGTGTATTCACTGTAATCGATAGAATATCACTTATCGATCCAATGGATAGGAAAGGATTGAAACCAATCAATATTAGTTGGAGTGTCGAATTTAAAAACATCCACTTTAGATACCCATCAAGGCCGGAAGTAAATGTTTTGAAGAATTTAAATTTATCCGTACCTGCTGGAAAAACAGTAGCATTTGTCGGACCATCCGGTTGTGGGAAATCCACATGTTTACAACTCCTTCAAAGGCTCTACGAACCAGAGAGTGGTTCTATACAATTAGATGGCCGGGATATTCGGGACCTCAATATTGGTTGGCTACGATCGAATATTGGTGTGGTTGGACAAGAGCCAGTTCTTTTTACCACCACCATTGAACAGAATATACGGTATGGAAATCTATCAGCAACTCACAAAGATATCGAAAAGGCATGTCGAATTGCACACTGCCATCATTTTATATCAGACCTTCCCTCCGGTTATTCAACTGTGATCAGTTCAAAAGGGGATCTAATATCTGGCGGCCAAAAACAAAGAATAGCTATTGCAAGGGCACTGGTGAGAAATCCGAAAATTTTACTCCTAGACGAGGCAACATCTGCCCTAGATTCGAATTCTGAAAGAAAAGTGCAAGAGGCACTGGAAAATGCCAGCAAGGGTCGGACTACTTTAGTGATAGCTCATAAACTATCCACCATAACGAATGCTGATAAAATAGTTTATTTCCAAGACGGACAAGTAATGGAAGAAGGAACACATGAGGAATTGATGAAGAAAAAAGGATACTATTTCAACCTGTATAATTCTGCCCCCAACATTAAAGAGAAAAACAAAAAGTTACTGATCAAATACCGAAGTGCTATGACTCTGATGAGCGAAGGTCCGACTGAAATTATCCAAGACGACGAAGATGATCTTGAAAAAGATCCTCAATTGAAGGAAAAATACAAAGTATCCTTAAAACGAGTGGCAGACCTAAACAAGCCCGAATGGAAGTACATTTTAATCGGTTGCATTGCGGCAGCATTACACGGATGCACGTTCTCACTGTGGGCGATATTTTTTGGTGAATTCTATGGAGTAAATTGTCCCTAAACAAGTCTTTGTAAATACTTATACATCTCCCTTTAACTCAAGGTTTTATCGCACCCAGATGCTGAATATGTGACACAACAATCAACCTTCGTTGTGATGGCATTTCTCTTTATTGGTATGATTGCCGGATTTGGAACGATGATCCAAAACTATATGTTCAATGTAGCGGGAGTCAAACTTACAAATCGTCTTCGACATATGACCTTTAAAACGATCATCTCTCAAGAAATAGCATTCTTCGATGACGAAAATAACTCTGTTGGGGCTTTGTGCGCCCGTCTAGCCGGCGACTGTTCGAATATTCAAGGGGTATTTGATGCAATTGTATAAAAAATCATTTAATCATATCAGTTAACCAAAAAAATTTTAGGCAACAGGATCCCGTATTGGTATTTTGGTTCAAAGTTTGTCGACACTTGTAATAGGCATAGTACTGTCGTTTGTATTGAGCTGGACGTTGACTTTAGTCACTCTTATTGGAATACCCGTAGTTGTTGCATCAGTACTTATTGAAAATCGTTACATGAAATTGGGTGCCCGAAGAGAGAGAGCGGCTATTGAATTGGCATGCAATATGGCTGTTGAATCGATTAACAACATAAGAACAGTGAATAGCTTGGGAATAGAAGAATACGCTTTAACGCGATTTATCAAACACATCGTTACTGCGACGAATATGAGTAAATCGATGGTCCGCTTCCGTGGCATTGTTTTTGGATTGTCCCAGTCTTCGCCGATGATAGCTTATGGTATATCACTGTTCTATGGAGGTTTCCTGGTCGCAAGCGGAAAATTGGATTACAAATACGTTGTTATGTACGTAAGTAATAGAAATGGTTTTGTAGTGTTTCCGAAGTCGTAAACTACCCCATACACAATATTAAACGAACTATAGTTTCTAACTCACGACCCATAGCTAAATTCTCTCTCCCCTGAACTTTTTAAGTTCTTCGTAATTTTGTGAGTCAGCTTCCTTTCCAAGTAAATCTCTAGTTCGAAACAGCACGGTTTCTCGAAGAGAGGGTCCACCATTACAAAAGTTCGTCCACTATTCTCTCACTGTGGTAAAAAAAGTTGCCACAGTTACTGCAGGTCTTAGCAAGGGTTCGTACAAAATCTATCACCTTTTGGTACTTTTTAACCTCTGTTTACTCGACTTCATCCATTTGAGGAAATTCCCGATATTTTTAATATTTCTCTACAAATGTTCATAAACTTCTGTTACCTGTGGGACAGTTGTACGTTTGTAGTATTTTTTGTGTTCTAGGACTTCCACGCGTTGATTGTGCCTCTTGCAGTGATTCCTAACCTTCTTGAAACTTCTCCGGTGTTCGTTTGTATTGTTCGATTTAACCGGACACTTAACTCTATAGCTCTACTACTATTCCTCTACCTGGAATCGGGCAATATATTCGATTTCATTATTTATAGGGCGAAAAAAATAATGAAATTTGACGTAGCTTTCTAAAAACTGATCTTGCCAAAAAAAACCTACAATTAATGAGTTTGAATACTTCTTCCCTTTGACAAGGCAGGCTAGACCGGTCCAACCTCCTTTAAAAAGGTTCTCGCGTGTAAGTCGCAATTCGAGTAGGTTGACAGTTAATTGGAGTCTCGGTTTGTCCCAGAACATCGGGCTTCGCTGATTGTAAATGATGATGAACGTCGGTTACGTCCGAGACCAAATCCCCTGATGTAATTAGGTCTTCTTCGGAAAAAACGAAAATAAATGTGAAATCGACAGCATTACCAAATGCCGAAAGGACAAGTGACCTGTGGCGGTTCCGCCAAACCCCACTGTTACTTACCTGAAGAAACCCCATAACTTCGACCCAACCTTATAAGTTTCGCTAATGCAATCACATTAGCAACTTAAATGCTTTACGTATCTAGGTTATCTAAGGTATAACCTAAAATTCCCTAATTAATGCTTTCAATGCATTATCTGGAAATGCCTGTAAAGAATTTTTCCTACAAGGGCATTCATACATGTATCAATGCATCTCTGCATTAGGGACCAAGAACCGAATTCCCAATTAGTGTAGATATTCACGGTAGAGTTCGACCCTGGCGTCGCCTTAGTTGCCATGCACAATTGACACAGATGGTATACACAACCGTCATTGTTTACTTAAATTACTTTCTAAAGACTTGCAACTATTGATTCAGCTGCAGGCACTTCTCTCGGAAATTCTTCTTTGTTTGAATCTTCAAACAATCACCAACGTCGCGCTTAGCCGCCGGATTGGATTCAATAGCATAAACATATGCAAACAAAAGAATCCGATTCTGCCAGTCGGCAGAGATACGATATACGATCTCGATTGTATAAAGTATCGCAATCCCTTTTAGCATCTAATGAGTGGCTGCTATGTACTCAGCTGACCCTCATTACCGAACGATGCCTTAGGTCGCTTCTTCCTTTGTTCTGCATCCCTTGTCTAGGTTTCGTTTCTCTTTGCCCTGCGAGCGTTAGTAAACAATCTGATCTCAACGATCGACTTCACGCACAGCACTACAGGACCTCACCAGTGAGATCCTCTTTCCTCGTTTACACCACGAGAGGAACACTTTCTCTCTTGGGGAAACTCACCCCATTAGCGAGTTGGCTCTGCACGAGCCGTTTATCGCGGAGTCTCATTCCATCACCAGACCGAGCCGGTCGGGTCTCCACTACGCTACCGTATCGCTGCGGGACGCATAAATAGGATGGACCGCCTTTTAACCATCGAGGGGTGGGATCCGAGCTCGCACCCCTGTGAGTCGAGAGTATGCAAAATGGCAAACGCCAATATCCGCCGTGCTGCCTGTTGAATGTGACATTCAGATCGCATACAGTTAAACAATTTAAATCGCTTAAACTAAAACAACTCCCAATTATGAGGAAAGTGTTATTTCAGTAATAAGTTTGATGTGTAGTCTGATAAAGTGTGGTGTCTACATTAGCGGGGACATTAATTGTGCTTATCTTTAAAGTAGTTTGTATTGCGCCAGCCATTGAAGGAACAAATAAAGGGATGATCTAATTAATAACTTAAATCAGTGCGTTTGACTTTCTTTCCCGGTATACGTCTTGCTCTGCGGTGTTGAACTTTCACTCACCAGGTGAACTATCTTTCAGCGGAACTTTATCTTGGTTAAGCTGGTGGAAGGAAGTGAACCTAGTGCCCGTGCCTTGGCACAATACTTCCTTCCCCACAGACCCGTTACAACTTTACTAATACCGCGTAGATAAGTTGTTTGCTATAGGTTTTCGTATCAAATTAGTTGCATGTTATTCACCCTGATATAATCGTCTGCAGGTTAGATCAGTGGGCGATATGACCTCTGGAATTCTTTATCTCAGAATATAACTTTATGTCATTTTCCCAAACTTAGACCGGACCATCCGCCAAGTTCCAAAACGTATTCAAACATATTGTCGGTTAGCTTTAGCACGGCGTGGGTTCTATCCCCGTGCGCCGATGGCAGTTTTCGTAGTCTGGTCAGTCCTTTCCTTACGTTTTTTTTTTAACTATATTTTTTTATTCGGAGTTCATAGGACCTCGACCGAAGTAAGTTTTCCCGTAGCAAGAAACTATCCCTATTTATCCTTCTCATCCCCTGAAATCTTCTCTATTCCAGGCCTTTCCTCTTTTGCAGGAAATTTCTTCCTTCGTACCATTGCATCCACCCTTATCGCTTCCATGTGTGAATATATTGTAGCGAGCTTAGGGTTCGCTGGATTAATTATTTTTAATAAATAAGAGCCGTTAAATCGATTTTGAATTACCCTAACACTTTATTAGTCCGTTAATAACAACCGTTACTTTTACCATACGCTTAACGATTTCTTCACTTATCACTTCCGTACTTATCGCGCCTTTGACTGCTTACTTCTTACTTTTTACTTATCTTCCCGATCTGCGTGCGACGTATTTATACCGTTTTTCCTCATTCTGATTCAGTGTTTCGTTTCCGTCCGTTCCATAGCCTTGAACGTTCTATTGTTCATAGTCTCCAGTTTTCAAGTACTGTGTTTCGGACTTTCTCGAATATTCTAGTACTGATTGTCATATGCGTCACACTACTCTCCGCCTAGATTAGTTCGTCCCGAACTAAGTTCACTGGTCGCCTGGGTTAACAAAAGTCGCTAGTCGGTCACGATGTACTACTTTCATCTTGGCGTTCGGTCTTCGCTGAATCCTATAGACAACGTCGTTAATTCTTGTGAGAATCTTATACGGTCCTTCCCAATGTTGCTGCAACTTCGGAGACCTTCCTTTTTGCCGTTGAGGGTTATAAAGCCACACGTTATCGACTGCATCTCATCGAGGCGATTTCTCCATGCGGCTACGTAGTCTTCGGTCTTACCTATGGCGTCCGGAGGTATTCCGAATCGCAGATCGGGTGGTAATCGTATCTCTCGTCCAAATATAATTCTTGCTGGAGAATGGTCCGTCGTATCGTGATTATCCGATCTATAACTCATGAGAAAGGTTTGTACATATTTGTCCCAATCTCGTTGGTGATCACTAACGACCTTCGATAAATACTCTTTCATTGTTCGGTTGAACCTTTCGATCATTCCGTCTGACTGCGTACGTAAGGGTGTGGTCCTGGTTTTCCTTACGCCCAGTGCCGCACAGATGCCTTGAAATATCTGTGATTCGAAGTTTCGGCCTTAATCGGAATGAAGCTCACAGGGAACTCCATATCTGCTAATCCAATTATTGATAAGCTGCTCAATGACGGTTGTTGCTTCTTGGTTTGGAATTGGACGGACTTCCACCCACTTGCTGAAGTAATCCATGATGACCAACATGTATTTGTTGTTGTCGTTTGTTTTTGGGAATGGTCCTGAGATATCAACCGCAATTCGCTCGAAAGGGGCGCCCACGTTGTACTGCTTCATAGCGCTCCTTGGTTTTGCTGTTGGTCCTTTGGTCGCAGTGCAAGTTGTGCACTTCCTACACCAAGACTCGAAGTCATCTCTCATGTGAAGCCAGTAGAATCGAGATCGTAATTTTGAAAGTGTCTACATCCTTCACGTTTGATGGTGGGACTAGAATCTGCATTCGATGGGATTTTCCGTCCGCGGCTTCCCATTTACGCTTAAGAATTCCATCTTCCACCAGCAAGGAATTCCATTGTGCCCAATATGCTTTAAATGTTACACTCTTGTCGGAAATATTGTTCCAAGTTGGCCGCTCGTTCTTTTCTTTGTGTTTCAATATTAGCGATATATCTTCATCCTGACGTTGAGCTGCGCGTATAGCATCACTCGTCCACCCATCTAGTACTTCTACTCGTACATTTCGGATGTTGTACGCCTCTTGTTTTAAACGATCAATTTCTACTTCCGAATCCTGAAGGCGGCGACGATTTGGGTCAACATTTCAGCTTGCCTCTCTGCTAAATCAGTTGATAAGCGATTGTCACCCATCTAGTACTTCTACTTGTACATTTCGTAGGTCGTATGCCTCTTCTTTCTCTTCCGCTATATGACAATGTTTACAATCCCGCCTACATGGCCTTCTTGATAGAGCATCAGCATTATTATGCACCTTCCCTTGCTGAATTGAGCTTATCATTGATACGGGTGCACATTCTGCGGTTAACTCTCCTTTTCTTATTGCGACCGGATCCTCGGACGCATTTAGTACTCTGACAGGTACAGTGTGCTTCTTCACCTCAGGTTGGTCCGTTGATAGTCTCCTCTTATGATTAGCGCATGAACAACAATTCTCACTCGATGTTTTATTCATTCGTCGACGTTTCCTACGGTCAACAGAGATATGGCCGACTCCGTCGCATGTCCAGCTCTTCATAACATGTCTCGGGGTTCTCCGTTGTACCTGCCCGATTCTATGGCAGGAACATTCCTCGACGGACGTTTCTCGGACTCTATATGTACTCCTGGTAGCCAGTTTAGCAGATTCATTTGCCAATGCGAACGCCACTATTTCATTAGTCGTCTTCTTTTCCGCCAAACGAACGGCCTGTTGTAGGTCCCGATCTTGGTGTGCGTTTATAAATGCATCCATTGCTACCTCGTTCAGAAATTCCTTAGTCATATTTGAATAAGACAAGTCTGCCAATCGCTCAATGTCTGCCTGCAACTGTTGAAGATTTTCTCCAGGATTCTGCGTTCTGCTCCGCAGTTGCATGCGATAGACCTGCTGCACGTGGTTGTCTCCATACCTAGCTTCAAGGCCGTCTCTTACCGCTTGGAAATCTGTTTGCTTCTCTGCTGGTATGGTTTGTAGCAATTCTGCAGCCGCCCCGTGGAGAGAAAAGATTAGTGCGGTTGACTTTTGCTCATCCGACCACTTATTATAATTGGGAGCGGCGTCATACTATACTGACGTATAAATACGGAGTAGAGTCCCGTTCCATCAAAGGTTGGCGGTTGTATCCTTGTATCTTTGTAGATATGTGGATTGCTAGGCGATGTCTTGTTTCTCTCAACACACTCAAGTCTCTTTTCGATTTGCGTTAATTCATCGGTGACTTTTCGATCCAGACTTTCTACTTCGTTTCTAATTTCTTCCTTAAAGTGTTGAGAATTACATTTCATCCACTACGTGTGGGCATCCAATTTTGTATTCAGATCTGCAGCTTGTGCGTCGAATTTTGAATTTTGGGCATCCAACTTTCCATTCAAATCTGCAGCTTGCGCGTCCAGTTTTGTTTTAATATCTGTAGCTTGCGCGTCCAATTTTGTCATCATCATCCTGAACATCTCCAAAATGTCCAACTGCGGCGAACTCTTCTCCGTTACATTGGCACCATCTTGACTCGCTGTTTCTTCTTCATCCGGACACTCTGGCCCAATCGTAAAACATATGTTCGACATCGATGCCCTCTTCCTCCAATGCTGGTTGCATACGCTGTCGAAGAATTTGCTTCTGTCCCCTGCTATCCAGATTCCGGTCCTCAAGTTCCTTCTTCAACTCAGGAACGCGAAGATCCTCCAAATGCTGATCTGACATCGTCACAACACACTTTCACAGACTTATTTACTTCACCAATAATTAATCCCACTTCTGACACTAATTGTAGCGAGCTTAGGTTCGCTAATTTAATTATTTTTAATAAATAAGAGCCGTTAAATCGATTTTGAATTAATGTAACACTTGATTAGTCCGTTAATAACAACCGTTACTTTTACCGTACACTTAACAATTTCTTGACTTATCGTTTCCGTACTTATCGCGTCTTTTACTGCTGCGACATATTTATACCGTTTTTCCTCATTCTTATTCGGCGTTTCGTTTCCGTCCGTTCCATAGCCTGGAATTTTCTACTGTTCATAGTCTCCAGTTTTCTAGTACTTTGTTTCGGACTTTCTCGAATATTCTAGTACTGATTGTCATATGTGTATATATATGTATATATATATGTATAAACAAAAAAACAAATAAAAAATCTAATAATCATAATAATATAATCAGAGTCAAGTTACCTTTTTTTTCTCTGATGCAATTTGTAAATTTTGTTTAAACTAAAAATGATAAAACAATAAAAATGCTGTACTCCGAAAGGTAACATATTTGTATAGAAAACAAAATAAATGTACGTAGAATAATTTAGAGTACTTATATAGAGAGCCAGTAAATTACATCAAAATGTGATATGTTAGCATTTAGTCTAATATTGTAAAATAACTTATCTGTAATTTTGCAAATAAATACGTTAAAAAAAACTCCCTCGAATGTAATTATAACATAACAGTGGTCGCCACCAAGGTGTTTTGACTGAATTTGTAGAGAGTTGCGGATGGGGATGGGTGCGAACATACAGGGCAAAGTCTCTGATTGCCTTCAACCCGGCGAAGGCCAGGACGATCCTTGTCCCTGTTCAATCCAAGTTGACATGCAGTCTCCACGTGACACCCCCGGATAGCTACTTTGACACCCGCCAAGTAGTGAACCGATGCATGCAGTGATATCCTGAGAAAGGTTGGCGCAAGGCTAATAACCAGGCCCGTAAAAATGAATTATTATGGCAAATTTAACAAGCCTCGGATATGGACCGGATACACGACGACGACCACGGAAACGAAAATGGCTAAATGATTTAAGGATTTTTTCATGGAACATACGCTCACTATACAGAGCTCGGGCTGCACAGCAGCTAGCCGATGCCCTGTCCGACTATAAGGCTGACATAACAGCATTACAAGAAATAAGATGGACGGGGAGTGGTGTTTTCCAAAGAAAAGAGTATGACATTTATTACAGCTGTCACGCAAAACACCATGTGCTCGGGGTAGGCTTTCTAGTCAGCCAAAAACTGAAGCCTGCCATCATCGGCTTTAATGCAATAAATGAAAGGCTATGCACTCCGCGTGCGAGGCAAATTTAAGAACATAAGCCTCATAAACGTTCACGGACCTACAGAGGAGTCCCCTGACGACGAAAAAGAAGAATACTATGAGAACGTCGAACGGGCTCTCAGTGCCTGCCCAAGATACGATGTGAAAATCGTTCTTGGGGACTTGAATGCCAAAATAGGTCGGGAGTCGGTTTTCAGGCACTACGCAGGTTCCCATAGTTTGCATGAGAACACTAATGACAATGGACTACGAGTCATCGAATTGGCAGCATCGAAAAACTTAGTCGTTGCGAGTACCAGGTTTCCGCGTAAAGATATCCACAAAGCCACCTGGGTATCACCTGATGGAGCCACTCGCAACCAAATTGACCACGTGCTGATAGATCGCCGCCACTCTTCGAGCCTGATGACGGTACGAACGTACCGAGGTGCCAACGTCGACTCGGATCACTATCTTGTTGGTACAGTTTTCCGAGCGCGGATTGCCTTACGGAGACGTATTGCATCCGCGGATCAGGTTCGAATCAACACGGCTGCCTTACGCAATGAGAACACCAGCAACACCTTTGGTCATGCGTTAAGACTCGCCCTCGAAGAGCTCGACGGAGGGAGAGTAAGTCCTGGGGCCAGAATGCCGGGCGTAGAAGAGAAATGGACACGCCCTAAGAATACTGTCATTAGTACTGCCAACTCCATCTTAGGCAGTAGTCGTAGAGATCGGAACGACTGGTTTGATGATGAGTGCAAACTAGCGACTGAAAGTAAGAATGCTGCATACCGGGCAATGCAGCAGTCTCATAGGACGCGGGTACGCGAGGAGAAGTACAAACAGCTCAGAAGATCTGAAAAAAGACTTCACAGACAAAAGAAAAGTGCATGGGAAAAAAATCTTGTCTGTGAAATAGAGAAAAGTAGAGAGCGAGGTCTGCACCAGGCGCGGAAGCTCTACCAAATAATCCGCAGTATGACGCGGTACGCATCACGCTGCATTTACTACAAGGATAAAGAGGGTAATCTGATCACTGATCCTGAAGGCATTCTGGAGCGATGGGAAGTGCACTTCAATGAATTGCTAAATGGTCAGCTCACAGAAGAATTGGAGGCTCCACAAATGCAAGACCAACACCGAATGCTGCCGCCACAAAGCATTGAGGAAACACTAAAAGCCATTAGACAGCTAAAATCAAATAAAGCCCCTGGAGCTGATGGCATACCAGCTGAGCTGATCAAACAAGGAGGGGCAGCGTTACATCACGCAATTCACGAGATCGTGGTGCACGTATGCGAGCAAGAGGAGATGCCTGAAGATTGGCGTCGTGGTATAATTTGCCCCATACATAAGAAAGGAGATATCACACTGTGCAGCAACTATAGGGGTATAACATTGCTGAGTACCGCCTATAAGATACTCTCCACTATCCTACAAGACCGGATATCCCCATACGCTAAAGCCATCATTTGTCATTATCAGTGTGGCTTCATCCCAGGCAAATCAGCAATTGACCAGATATTCACCCTTAGGCAGGCGATGGAAAAATGTCTGGAATTTAAGATTCCACTATATCATCTGTTTATAGACTTCAAGGCCGCCTACGACAGCATAGCCAGGGTAGAACTATATAATGCCATGAGAGAATTCGGCATTCCAAATAAATTGATACGACTTTGTAGGTTGACCATGACCAACGTAACTAGTCAAGTAAAAGTAGCGGGATTGCTGTCCAAACCAATAAACATATATAATGGACTCCGACAAGGGGACGGTCTGGCCTGCCTCCTCTTCAACCTGGCGTTGGAGAAAGCAATCCGTGACTCTGGCGTTACAACAAGAGGGACTATTGTCACCAAGTCCAGCCAGATACTTGCCTACGCAGATGACATCGACATCATCGGTAGAACCAAATCGGCGGTACAGGAATCCTTCACCCAGATCGTGCAGGCGGCACAAAAACTGGGACTGCACATTAATGATGGAAAAACCAAGTACATGGTGGCAACTTCTGCGAAGAGAAGACCTAACGTTGGTCAAACTATCAGGGTAGTGGAGCACGAATTTGAAGTAGTGCAATCCTTTAACTACCTTGGGTCAATAGTATCAGCCGATAACAATATGGAAGAAGAAATACGCGAACGGCTGATTAAATCCAGCAAAGCCTACTATGGTCTATCAAGGCTCTTTAAATCCCGAAATTTATCCAGAACATCCAAGCTACTACTGTACAACACCATGGTCTTACCAGTACTCATGTATGGATCCGAGAACTGGGTGCTTAATAAAAGGCACTCTGAACTCTTGGCCGCGTTCGAGAGAAAGGTCTTAAGGAGAATTGTTGGCCCCGTATGTGAGAGAGGACGATTCCGGAGACGCTACAACCATGAGTTGTACGCAATCTACATTGAGGCTCATATTGTAAGAAAAATCAAGCTCGGTAGACTCCGGTGGGCGGGACACCTAGCTCGAATGAGCGAAAAGGAGCCTGCCCGGAAAGTCCTTTGTGGCAGGATGTATGGAAGGAGACAGCGTGGCAGACCTTGTCTGCGATGGAGGGATGGCGTAGACTAGGACGCCCAGAGCCTAGGAGTGCTAAACTGGATGACATCGGCTCGAAATCGGGACCGGTGAGAGATTTGTTAAATAAGGCCGAGACCGGATGCCGGTTGTAGTGCCGATGATGATGATGAAGAGAGTTGCGGCATATGTTCATATACTACATTTTATTCCCCCTCTCCGGATGATAGCTGATCACCAACTCTTAGTTTGAATCCATCTTATCTCTTTAGTGCAGGTAAAAATAAGTCAAACCAAGGAACCAATACCAGTTTGTTTTGATTCTGAAGTCATTCGTGTCACCACCGGAATAATTAGACAACAACAACATCAACAACATCATCGGCACTACAACCGGAATACGGTCTTGGCCGTATTTAACAAGTATGAGGCTTGTTAAATTTTCCATAATAATTTGTTTTTCCGGCCAAAGTAATTAGACACAAACTCTAAACCTCAGCATCTGTCCTTCATGTAAAGGCTTTCTACTACTTTTGAAGCATGTGTTTGTACATTACCACACTGCTACCTTTTCTGGCAGAAATATTTTTTATATGAGTGTCTCATTATTTTCAGAGTTTCCGAGGCGTTACTGTTCGGCTCTTGGATGCTAGGACAAGCAATGGCTTACTCGCCAAATGTGGGCACAGCTATGATATCTGCAGGAAGGATAATGAAGCTGTTCGACAGAGTGCCCTCTATAAGCCCCCTTCCGGAGAAACCCTACAAAGCAGATACGGTAAACAGCTTCATCATTGCAGCCTAATCGAAACTAACTAAATAATATTTCCAGAATTTAAATGGAAACATAATGTACAAAGATGTCTCATTTGCCTATCCAGATCGAGAGGATTTTGTCTTGCAAGGTATTGATCTCACCATCACGAAGGGCACGACAGTAGCTCTAGTAGGTCCTTCAGGCTGTGGCAAATCGACTTGCCTGCAATTATTGCTCCGTTTTTATGATCCAATTTTTGGAAGTGTACGTTTGAATGGCATTCCGGTTACCGACATTCCGTTGAATACGTTACGGTATCAAATTGGGCTCGTTGCGCAAGAGCCAATACTTTTCAATCGCACGATAGCTGAGAATATCGCGTACGGGGATAATGCCCGTGAGAATATACCGATGAGTGAGATCATTGACGTGGCTATAAAGTCTAATATTCATGAATTCATTTTGACCCTCCCATTGGGTTATAATACACTTTTAGGAGGGAGAAGTACTCAGCTGTCCGGAGGTCAAAAACAAAGGATTGCCATTGCCAGAGCACTGATAAGACAGCCGAAGATTTTGGTTCTAGACGAAGCAACCTCGGCATTGGATATGTACAGTGAAAAAATCGTCCAGGATGCCCTAGACGAGGCCAGAAAAGGAATAACTTGTATAACAATAGCGCATAAGCTAACGACAATCCGTGACTCAAATCTAATCTACGTCCTGAGTAGGGGTGAGGTCGCCGAGCAAGGGACTCATGCGGATCTCATGAAATTGAACGGTATATATGCGAAACTTTATTTAATGCAAATTCCAGATTAAATTGTTCAGCTCGTTACGTGATTGGAATAAACGTTTTTATAAAAAGAGGCATTCAATTGTTTAATGTTGTAACAAACAAAGTTATATAAGTTATATGATACTGATTGATTAAGGATTGTTCTATCTTATAGCCTACAGCCGACTGTCTTGGATGGGACCAGGATTGGACAAGGCATTGCGTCGCTCTTGAATAGCAAATGTTAACTTTCTGAAGGGGCCTAGAGGCAGACCTAAGGATTTAAGGTCGGCTTCGGTGAGTAGCATGAGTGTGTCAAGATCGATCTGCTGTTTGTGGAACCTAGAATGAAACTTGTGATGATTAGGAAAGTTTGAAATCCCAAATCTAGGTAGTGCTTACACTGCTAGGTATTCCTCTAAGCACCAAACGGCTAAGAACCTCTGAATAGGGCTGCCGGAATCTTCCTGATCTTCATCGTCACTAAAACTGGCGCCTTCCGAATCGGTATCAGAAATATCCAAGAAGGACCTAGACTTTGACCGGGATTTCGTCATTGAGCCAATCTTCCTTGATGTGTTCGCGGAGTTCGATGAGTCTATTGAAGACGCTTCGGGGTGTAGTTGATTTAGTGCTGCTGTAACCGATTGCCGGAAAGCTACACTTCCCAGCATTGGTCTATCAAATAACCCCGATTGTCGTTGTGGTACGGAAATGTTGCTGCCTTCTTCATCTTGTTGTGCAGCTAAAAAATCTGGTTGAGAAAACGATCTGGATAAGGCACCGTAACAGAATCGGTTTCTGTCCTTTTCTGTGTCGCTATTCAGTTCTGAATCGAATATGTCGGTAATTTTTGCTCGTGATCCGGAGTCTTCATTTGAACTGAACGTTCCCATGTATAATGCTTCGGTATCACGGTGGAGCCTATTCAGGGAGGATAAGCACAGTTTGTTGTCTATGTCAAGGAAGCTGTGGTCATCATTTCGATCTTTCTCATGCATTTGATGCTTTAACTTTGAAGATATCGCCTTCTTCTGTACAACACCACCTCTACTAGCTACCGATCCTCCTACAACAACATCCTTAAGTTTGTCGTTGTTCGCGGTGGAACCAGAATCTTTTGTAGCTTTATTTAAATTCCCCTGACTCGACCAGATTTTATGTTTCAGAGCTGATAACATACTTCCCGATCGATGAGAGCTGGATTTCATGTTCTCATAATCGTGTTCAATTCTCTGCTGACGTTTAACGTAGTCTTTAATACGTTTCTCGCAATTCTTTTCCGCGATCTCCTTCATGGATTTTGCTTTTCTCCTGGAATTGTAAATCACATATTAATATCGAAATAAAAGGGTAAAAGCATCAGTGCACACCGATCTATGGTCTCTAGATTGGCTATGGCAGAATCTAAGTATCGCAAGACGTCATCTCTGTTATTGATGGCAGCTAAATCCTTAGCACTGTGTCTATCAATGTCCAAAGCGTAAATATTGACACCGAACTTCAAAAGGAAATCCACACAGTGAATATGACCTTTAGCTGACGAAAGATGTAGGGCTGTGTTTCCGAATTGGTCACATTTATCTGGATCACCGCTACGAATAAAAAGTATTTCCGCCGTAGGTAAAAAAAGAGACGTTGGAAATACCATATTACTTACCCTTTCCCTGCCAGAAGTCGAAGAGCATCAAGTCGTCCTTCGAACGCAGCCCATAAAACGGGTGTCATACCATCGCCATCCTTGGTGTTAGCATCTTTACGGGTTGCTTCCTTGAGTATGTCTAGGGCACCATCTTTGGCAGCTCTGTAAATGGTAATATAGAGAACAAATTATTGAATAGTTGATGTTAAACTCGTCGATAGTATAGTGGTTAGTATACCCGCCTGTCACGCGGGAGACCGGGGTTCCATTCCCCGTCGGGAAAAATAAGTGCAGTAAACTATGACGGTTGAGTTGTAGTTATGGGGGTTCTTCGGGTAAGTGTACAGTGGGGTTTGGCGGAACCGGCACAGTCAGTCAGTCAAAAGACGAAGTCTGGTGCGATGTTTCGACTGGGGTAGCTCGCCCCTATATCCCAGAAAACCTTCGAAGGAATGTGTATGAAACATTCCATAACCCAGCCCATCCAGGCGGACGCGCAACCGCAGCAGCCGTCCGACGTAAATTTGTCTGGCCACATATGGCCAAAGACATAACGAAATGGGCAAGCAATTGTTTGCAATGTCAACGATGCAAAGTCGATCAACACAACGTGCTACAACCAGCTCAGTTCAAGCCCCCGAGGCGCGTTTCGCCCATGTACACATCGACATTCTGGGACCGTTTACACCGTCGAGAGGTTACATGTACCTCCTGACGATGATCGATCGTTTCACACAGTGGCCAGAAGCAGTGCCACTACGAACAGTGACCGCAGAGAATGTAGCCAAAGCATTCTATTCGACCTGGGTCACACGTTTCGGCGTCCCGGCTACCCTCACAGCCGACCGAGGACCTCAGTTCGAGGTAGCGATCTTCAGGCAGCTGACAGATCTACTCGACTGCCAACAAAGACACACAACAGCGTATCACTCCCAGTCCAATGGGAGGATAGAACGATGGCATCGCTCACTCAAAGCCTCACTGATGTGTCATGACGACAATCAATGGCTCGACGACATACCAACTGCACTTTTAGGCTTGCGCACAAGCATAAAAGAAGACCCGGGAGCCTCAGCAGCAGATCTGACTTACGGAACCAATCTGCGCCTCCCAGTTCTTCGCCGATGGAGAACCGCCACTCGAACAGTTGCCAAACTTGGAAAACCTACGCAAACTCATGCGTAAGGTCAGGGCAACACCGGTCGCTAGACACGGTTCCAAGAGGATATTTGTTCACCCAGAGATGGACAGCTGCGCGCACGTCTTTATCGGGGTGGACAAAGTTAGGAGACCTCTAGAACCCCCCTACGAAGGGCCATACAAGGTGCTGGATCGAATAAACGACCGAGTTTTCTCCGTTGACATCGACGGAAAACCATACACCGTCAGTGTCGAGGGACTGAAACCGTGCCACTTAGAACAACCGCCCGATGCGGTACTGGGAGAAGCATACCAGCAACCAGTGGCAGCAGCCGAAAGCTGCCGCGCATTCCAACCGTCACACTTCTCCGAAACGCAAGGCATGGCAGGCACTGAAATTCAGCCAGACCCTCGCGAAATAGTTACACGCGAGGCTACGGAAGTCCTACACGGACCTATAACGCGGCAACGCGCTCTAGATCAACGCGCCAGAGAGGACGCCGCGAGAATCCTCAACACCCGGGAACCGGAAAATCCGCAACCCCAAACCGCTTCCAAAACCAACCGCCAGAAAACGCCTTCGCTCCTTTACCACCCAAGCGCCGACCAAGATGGAAGGGAGCACGCCCATAAAAGTTCACCCCCAGGCAATATCAGCCTACTACATATCGTGACTACGTGAGATGTCCTTTCCGCCAGGGAATATACTTACCTTTATTCATTACACGTGCCCACAGACACGTGTCCCAATAGCCGGTGATCATACCTGTAACAAAGGTTATACGAAATTGAAACAACGTTGAAACTGATATCAAAAACCAAGGAGCTTAACGTTCAAAAACTTCCAATATCGAGTTCAACGCATCCATACATGGTATTCTACCCCAATTCAAAAGGGCAGCTAAACCATCGCATCTAAGCAATGCGTCAAATACAGCAAGCATCGCATACAGGTCACCAATCTCCCATCCTAAACATCAACGCTATGTTTCCAAAGAAATACCATTGTCGATAAATAGACCAAACAACGGATGCATACGCTGGTAGCTAAATGCAATTAGCACCTAAACCCTTTGCATGATCTAATCCTAAGGCACTAGTGCGCAAACAAGCGATTCGTTGCACCGCTGATTAGCAGCCATAGAGCCATAAACTCTAAACACTATCCCAGATAGATGTTTATGAGTGAAAGGCAAACAAAAGAATTACATTCCATGGTTCCTATCCCATCTGAATTGCATGGGACCCTTTTCCTCGTGCCAGATGTGTTGGATAAACAAAACCAGCGAAAGATCGGAGAATAAGCGGCGGCATCCGATCTGAATTTGAAAAGCAAAAAAAAAAAAAGATACCGACCACCAGCAGCGAATGTAATGTGAATGATCACGAGGAAGATTTCTCCTTTTTCAGATCCGATGGGAAATTCTCCTTTTGAGATGCAAAGGGAAATTTTATGCTGCTAACAGATACGATGGGAAAATCTGTTAGCAGACAGGATGAAAGGTTTTCTTTTGCAGAGACGAGGAATGACAAGAACGGGATATTTTTTGGATAGGGACAATTAGTCCAGGAAAGATACTCGAGCCAAAAGGTCTGTATCGAAGAGGCGAGGAGGAAAGAAACGATTAAAGTGTACCAACGGAACCGAATAAAAATAGACAACTCCTCGCGTATTATCTATTACATGCATAACCGGTGGTGCAATAACGATCCGTGAAGTGTGTGCAAGTTTCGTGGTGCTTATGTATCATCATCATCATCGGCACTACAACCGGGAACCGGTCTTGGCCTTATTTAGCAAGTCTTGAGGCTTGTTAAATTTTCCATAATGATTAGTTTTTTCCGGGCAAGGTCATTAGTCTTGTGCTTATGTATACCGAACCGAATATTCTTATTGTAATCGTGTCACACACACTCCGTGTTGTCAATTAGGCATATTTTGTGAAATAGAATAAAATCGAAGTAAAATCAAAACGGATTTTTACATAAAAACAGTTTGTGTCTCATTTTCTACGCTGTGTTCGCTCCGTGGTGTTTCTCTCGGGTGGACAGTGTTCGGCGGAACACTCCCACACCTAATAGACCAACATTCAAATACGCCAAAGCGTCAATCTACAACAAAAAATGCGCCGAACTGCCTCTTGTATCGCCGTTCCCAAACACCATATTTATGAGTAGTGTGGAGCTTGTAATACTTCGTAAAGCTCTATCATTTCTCTTCCACCTATATGGTATATGTACACCCATACAACATCCCCATATCCAAACTCGATTTCTAACACCATAACCCCCATTCAATCAAATGCATGTTACATAATTAAAACCCTCCGAATCATTGGCTTGTTCGCGTCCTTTTGTCTAAAAAACAGATTTCCTAAATACCACATACCAGTAAATGTAACCACCATCATTCATTATACTGTTTAACAACAGCAAAACATTGGCAGACGATGCTGTTTCTACATAGCGAAACAGTTTAGTCCATCCTCAAGTTCAGTCCAGCCAATGTTGCTGTGGCGGTTCCACTAAACTCCACGACCTACCTCCCAATTACACCCTAGCTTCCTGTCCGGAAGCTCCTAAAACCCCATTGTTTCGCTAATGCAACGGCATTAGCACCTGCAAACATTCCTTGCAACGAAACGTTTCCGTTCTCAATGGCAATGAATGCTTTCAACGCATTACCTAGGAATTCCTGAAAAGAATTTCTCCCACAAGGGCATTCACGCATGCATCAATGCATCAATGCATCTCTGCATTAGCGACCAAGAACCGAATTCTCGTTTAGTGTAAATATTCACACTAGAATCCGACCCTTCACTCGCCATAGATGCCATTTACAATCGACATAGATGCTATACACAACCGTCATTGTGTAATCATCTAAATTGCATCTTAATGACTCGCAACTGTTGATTCAACTGCAATATCCAGACCGTTTTGTCCATCGACAAACTATCACTGGTCTCGCGTTTACCCGCCAAATACAAATTCTATAGCACAACCAAATGCAAACAAGAATTTTTTTCTTACCCTCGGCAGCGAAGCCATAAACATCCAATTCCCAGTGTGTATGCCGAATCCTTTTAGCACCTTTTTTTTCTCAATAGCAATGCAGCTATTACACACGCTGCCCTTGGACCCTCCAATTTTTCGGTTTCGTTTCCCATTGACCTTCGCGCGTGAGTAAACAATATGATCTACACGATCACACATACACACCAATGCAATACCAGAGATCGCCATCCATTGGTCACTTTCATTAAGGAAAGATTTCATTTCCTTGGTGGCCACACCTTGAAGAGAAATGTTCTCTCTCTTTATACAATCTATATATTTTAGTGTTGTGTCAAAACTATCCTTGGAAAAGGTACGAAAATTGCGATGAACGCAAATTAAGTCAGATTAAGTAAATAGCAAATATATTCAATTAAAAGTAATTTTTCTTGTGACCCCAGTATAATACAAAAACTACCAAAAGTAAAAACAAAGACCTTAAGTTAACAATAATGTAACAATAAAGTTTAAGTGAAAATAAATAAAAGAACAATAGTTACAAAAAACAATATTCCGCGCGTTTCATTTCTTTTCCGTGCTGCAGTTCCTGGGTGTTTCTTTCCTTTATTTGCTTTCCTCCTGGTGAACGGTTTGTTGCGGAGTTTTGGCTCTTTTCTTGGTGAACAGTTTACGGCGGTATTTATGATGGGGAAGGAAGTGCAACCCGTGCCGTACGCCGGCACACATAATTCTCCCCCACATTCCCACTTGGGAATAGTCGCAACATCCGGTGAAAAGTGTGCATGAATATACTTTTCAGCCCTCCATTCAACCATCCCCTTCTCAGAGCGTATTTCGTAGTTCTGCATTCCGAGAATTATCTAAGCCTCTAAACGAAGACACAGTCTACCCTTTGGTTTTGCTTTTCGTTGCAAGCGAAACCAAATCCATTCCAAACCAGGCTGCTCTTCTTTGCAATCTTCCCATTTTATCTCTGGGTTCATTGAGTGCTGAGCAAATTCGTGAGAGTTTATTCGCATATAGTGGGCGGTGAATTGGGAAATTAAGGAGGAGTGCGCGATCGGGAATGGGCGATCGTATGGTTTTTTTTTTTTTTTTTTTTTTGTTGGGAGGTGGAAATCTTCAAAAAAATACATCTGTACCATTTCAGAGTCATGCCGGACATTTACCGAATAAAACCACTTTTCGCCAGGCACATATTCCCGCCGACCCCCGCGGAACTTTCTTTAAAATATTCCATCGTGGGGCGGGACTGAGTTTACCTGTTACTCCGCTCGTCGCGTCGCAACCGCTGCACCATTTCACATAGAATATCACTTGCTACGGACCGTGCTTGTTCGAAAGCATATCTGTAAGTCATTTTGTTAACAACTAACATTAAATTGACTATAAAGGGCGTGACGCCAGCTATGCGATTTAAGTCTCACTTGTTTCACATGCAGGACAACTTCGCAAGTCACTCTAAGGCAATTCCTGGGAGAGCTTGGTGGGTTGACCCGGCGAAGGCTGCCAGAATGGGGCTCCACCATGGCTTGGTGGGAACCCAAGCCCATGCGTTTGTTTTTTGGGGTAACCCGCTCGGCTGCATTCCACTCTTTTCAGGTTCTACGTCGTGGTAGGGATCGGTTGCCTCGTCACTCTAAGGTTGTTCCTAGGAGGGTGAGCCCGATAGAAGGGGAGGTATTCCGCTCCATGATGGATTTACATTGGTCCACTTACGTCGTGGTAGGAATCAGTTGCTTCGTCACTCAAAGGTTGTTCCTAGGAGGGTGAGCCCGATAGAAGGGGAGGTATTCCGCTCCATGATGGATTTACATTGGTCCACCTATGTCATGGTAGGGATCGGTTGGCTCGTCACTCTAAGGTTGTTCCTAGGAGGGCGACCCCGGTCGAAGGGGAGGCAGTCAACTCCCATCCTTTTCTATTTGTTTCCTATGCCCATGTGTTCGCAGTTAGGGGTGGTCGACTGGTCGCTCTAAGTTTTTCTTGAAGGGCGAGCCAGTCCACCTTTGCTGCGTCACACTAGGGAGACAGCCGGCCTAGACCAGGGGTTGACCGACTTGCCACTCTGGGGTGCCTGGGAGGAGAGGTCAGGTTAACCTGGGTGTTACAGATCGACTTCGGGATGTCGAGCGTGGACGCTCCAGGGACTTGACTTCGGCGAGTTCCATCCCACGCCCCTTTGCCCTCAGCAGGAAATCACATAAACCCCTGGGTTGTAAGGAAGACACTTTATACGGCCAGTTCCTTTTCTCCATTTCTTCCAGGAACGACAAGTGACTCCCGGTTCTGAGCCACCATAATACGCATTCCCGTAACTGGCTCAAACCCCGGACATTAACCTTACAATTGACGCTCAACGTGGGGCATCACTCTATAATTGGCGCCCGACGCCGGGCATTACACTATAATTGTCAAACAACAAAAAACTATAAAAAGAAATAAAATTGTTCCTATATGTGGCGAATGCAGCCGTTAGGATTAGGGTTGCGTCCACCGAGAGATAATTACGGCGAGCCTCGCGAACCACCTTCCTTAATGTGTTAATGTGACTCGACTCAATTACGTGAGTAATCGCGTGCTCCGACTGGGTTGCTATGGAATCAACAAATGCAATGAAAGGACCGAAGTGATTTGTCGTTACAATTTAGCTGTTTATTTTTTAATCAACTAATACTCGTTGTCTTCTGCTGGTCGGGCGGTTGTGCACGCGCTGGTGGTTGACGACAGACGAACGGACGCGTGACGAGGGTTGATCGACGACGTGCGCGCGTTGGGACTTTATGGTCGACTGACTAAAAGACGTTAGTCACATTCAAATCTAGGTGACCGCTCGATGGCGTCCCTAGGTGATGACGCATTGTCGGCTGGCTGTTGACAGGCGCGGTGAGTATGGTGGTCGGGGAGTGTACTAGACGATGAACGTACTAGATTCTTACAATTAAAATATTGTAAAATTGTATCTAAAAATTAAAAATATTGTAAAAGAATATGAAAAAAAAATTTAAGTGAAATAAATTGCAGGTGATAGTAATTTTATATCGAACAAAATTACAGTGACAATAAAAACAATATACTGCATCTCATTAAAACCCAAAACAAAGAGGACATTATAGTGAAAATTCATTATAATAAAGACGTGCTACAAAACAAACCATAACTAAAGACGAGAAAAATCCATAGGTTGCCACCACAACAGCCACCTACCCGATAGGAACAGTATCAAGTAAGCGAGGAAACAACACGAATCACATTGAAGGCGCCACGTGAGTGCCCATGATCATTTAGTAATTTAATAAGATTTGTTTGCACTCAAAAAACTACGTGCAACATGCATGATAAATCGAACCAAATGTTCATTTGTCCCACATTGATTCAAAATCCGTAACATTTAAAACTAAACCGAATGCATGATAAATTGAACCAGGCGTTCAATTGTCATGCATTAACATAAAATACCAAAACTTATTGTGCATATTTGAAAATGCATTTGTTCTAACTACGATACTCTGTGTGAAAATGTTCACAATAGGACAGATTTCTTTTCCCACAAAAGAGCTATTAAACGAACCGCATGTTCGTTTGTGGCGCGTATATATGTTGATTCGCATTTGCAGATCCTTTTCAAGAATTTTGTCTAGACAAAATGCTTAGCCATTGCTTTCCGGTGAAGCAAGAAACTTTTCATATATGGTCGTATTCTCTTCTTTCTCTTCCGCTTATCTTATGCACGGAGGACCTTTCCTGTCTGTTGGAAAATCGCTCGAGGTCTGCCAATCCCCAAGACGGGAAAAAAGTGTCTCCCACGAAATTACCGTGCGATAGCATAACTGTCTATTTTATCTAAGGTAATGCAAAAAGTCATCAATACAGAGTTGGTTAAGTATTTGGAGTGCAACGGACTTCTGAATGATCGTCAATACGGATTCCGAGGCAGGCGGTCCCCGGGAGACCTTTTGGCACTTATAACCGATATGTGGATATCTGCGATTGAGCGGCATGGTGAGTCAATGGCGGTCGGCTTGATTATCTCCAAGGCTTTTGACCGCGTCTGGCACGGGGCATTGCTGAGCAAACTTCGTTCATATGGACTTTCCCAACAACTTTGCGACTGGACGAGGAGCTTCCTTAAGAATCGATCGATCCGAGTTGTTGTGGACGGCGAGTGGTCGGATCTGTATCCTGTTAATTCGGAGGTGCCCCGAGGTTCTATTTTGGCTCCAAAATGCTTGACATAAATGATTTGTTGGAGACAACGGATAACAAAGTGTTCAGTTTTGTGGATGATGGTACGCTTGTTTCCTTCTTTTCGAGTATTCTGCCGATTGGTGCTTCTACGTCGCATTAGCTGAGATGTAGACAGATTGACTCTTTTAATCGGGATCTAGATAAGGTCCTGCAGTGGGGAAGGGCCAATCTCGTCGACTTCAATGCAGCGAAGACACAATATACAACATTCACAAAGAAAAGTGGATCATCGGTTCCACAGCTGATGATGAATGGCCGGGCCCTCGAGGCTGGGGAAAGCTTGAAATTGCTCGGCGTCGCGGTCTGTGGGAATGTATCACGGCATAAACACGTGTCGAGCATCGCCAGGTCCGCTTCAGGAAAACTGAGCTATTTTCGTAGAGCCAAGAATTCCGACTTCTTCTCCTATATAAATCCCAAATTAGACCCGCGCTCCAATATTGCTCTCATGTTTGAAGCTCAGCTCCTAAACATGCCCTCGACCTACTTGAGAGCATACAGAGACGAGCGATCGGCCTGATCGGGGACTCGCCGTTGACGTCGGGACTACAGCCCTTATTACATCGAAGGCGCGTAGCCGACCTCTGTCTGTTTTACAGATATTATCACGGGTACCGTTCTTCGGAGATTCGTGATATTGTTCCACGCAATCCGGCTTATATGCGCTCCACAAGACAATCCGTCGGATCGCACCCGTTTGTGGTGCATCTCCCGACGGCGCGAGCATCCCTTTATCAGAACTCGTTCCGTTACTGAGCGGGGAAGCTGTGGAACTCCCTTCCCACGCGAGTGTTCTCGGAGCGTTACAACCTGCAACAGTCATTTGGTAGCATTTCGGGGCGCCCACTCGGCGCTATAGGTTCGCCTTTACCGACAGAAGTTTAATTAAAAAAACAAATATATATATATATATTGTAGCGAGCTTAGGGTTCGCTGGATTAATTATTTTGAATAAATAAGAGCCGTTGAATCGATTTTAAATTAATGTGACACTTTATTAGTCCGTTAATAACAACCGTTACTTTTTACCGTACACAACGACGATGTCTTCACTTATCGCTTCCGTACTTATCGCTTCCACACTTATTACTTCTTACTCATTACTTATCGCTTGCTTGACCTTCTACTTCTTACTCATCTCCATGGTCTGTGTGCGACGTATTTATACTGTTTCCTTATTCTGATTCGGTGTTTCGTTTCCGTCCGTTCCATAGTCTTGAATGTTCTACTGTTCACGGTCTCCAGTTTTCCATTACTTTATAGCATATTCTAGTACTCTGTTTCTGACTCTCTAGAATATTCTAGTACTGATTGTCATATGCGTCACACTACCCTCCGCCTAGATTAGTTCGTCCCGAACTAAGTTCACTGGTCTCCCGGGCCAACAAAAGCCGCCAGTCTGTCGCGATGCACCACTTTCATCTTGGCGTTCGGCGGTGGAAGTTCTTGACCTTCTTCCAAATTTTCTACTGCTCTCCTTTTTGCGTCAGCTTTAGCCAGCCGACATTCTTCCTTCTCCTGACGACGAAATTCCTCTTGCATTTTAGGGATCTCATGCGAATAGTATAAGAGAAAATGCATGTGCACACCCTTAAGCTCTTCTGGAGTTTGCACATCACGTAAGCAGTCTAGATCTTCATCTTTAATTACACGCATATGATCTGGTATTGGAGCATCTGTCGATTTCATAACCGTATCCAACTGGTAGTTCCGCATCTTTTCAAATAACTGGAGCGGTTTGTTCTTTGGAGCTGACAGTAAACACGAGCGTGCGTCGTAGTAATAGACTTTCCATAGATCGTCGCACGTTAATTCTGGTTTCACGTGTTCTTCTCTATAGAACGTAATGAACTGCACTTCTAGCTGTTGATTACGTCTACAATCTAGGGCTTGCTTGATCTTTCCCCCCGTATGTGGTGGCTTACAATAGCGGTCTCGACCTCCAACATCCGTTGATATCTCTTGTTCGGAAACAGTTGATTTACAAAACGCCTGTTTGTAAATCCATTCAGCTTCACCTTGTAGCTCGTTGGGTCCCTCTGGAACGGGCGTAACCGGAACTTCGCGTAATTGCATTCCCTCAGGAATATCCGTTTTACGGATTTCATTGTCCAAATCAGTAAAGTGACCCCTTTCCAATTCACTAGGTTCGTATTCGGGTTCATATCCGTCCTCGTCACAATTAGTGAAGTCCTCATAGTCGAAATCTACACCGAAACTGTCTTGCAATGACGCGTGAGTGACTGGAAGTCGTCTTTTCTTCTTCTCAGCAATTGGCCTTCCTTCGTCGTCTACAATAAAATCCTCAGCACCAGACTCCGATTCCTCATCATCATTGAAATGTTTTGCCGCCTCAGTTTCCCTGTGACTACGTTCAGAGCGGCGTTCAACATTGTCTTCGTCGTCGAATAGCTGTTCGGCTATAGCCTCACGTCCTGAACCTTCATCGACGTGCTGTTCCTCTCCATCGCTTTCTTCGTCCTGTGTACGACGCAGACGCTTGGGGCGCTTTCTGCATTCGACTTTCAAACCAAGATTCTCTTCAATAGGGCCACAGTCGTCGTCTTCCTCTCCATCACTTTCTTCGTCCTGTGTTCGACGCAGACGCTTGGAAGGCTTTCTGCCGTCGACTTTCAAACCAAGATTCTCTTCAATAAGGTCACAGTCGTCGTCTTCCAGTCGGTCGTCCAACTCGTCATCATCATTGTAAATCCGTTTCGGGGAACGACCTAAAGCATCAGTGTCTTCACCATCACTGCCGTCCTCTTCAATCGGGTTATCATCGATGAGATCCTTCAGTTCTTCACATAACACATCATCGTCATCTTCCTCCTCTTCCTCACTGCTGTCGGGCATAGCTTTGCTCTTCCTGAGTTTCTTCCTTTCATGTGGCTCCAATTTCTCCTCATTCTCAGATTCCTCCACTTCCGAGTCCCAGAATTCTTTCATACACTGCCTTTGGGCATCCAATTTTGCCTTAAACTCTGTAGCTCGTGCGTCCAATTTTGCATTAACGTCTGTAGCTCGCGCATCCAATTTTGCAGCTCCTGCGTCCAATTTTGCATTAACGTCTGCAGCCCACGCATCCAATTTTGCAGCTCGCGCATCTAATTTTATCATCATCATCCTGAGCATCTCCGAAATGTCCAACTGTGGCGAATTCTTCTCCGTTACATTGGCACCATCTTGACTCGCTGTTTCTTCTCCATCCGGACAGCCTGGCCCAATCGCAAATACATATGTGTTAACATCAATACCCTCTTCCTCCATTGCTGCTTGCAGACGCTGTCGAAGAATTT
The DNA here is from genome assembly GCA_963931805.1 of Microdon myrmicae. Lineage (NCBI taxonomy): Eukaryota > Metazoa > Arthropoda > Insecta > Diptera > Syrphidae > Microdon > Microdon myrmicae. Next base: position 247,336,113 of record OZ007496.1, read on the forward strand.
GCTTCTGTCCTCCGCTATCCAGATTCCGGTCCTCAAGTTCCTTCTTCAACTCAGGAACGCGAAGATCCTCCAAATGTCGATCTGACATCGTTACAACACACTTTCACAGACTTATTTACTTCACCAATAATTAATCCCACTTCTGACACCAATTGTAGCGAGCTTAGGGTTCGCTGGATTAATTATTTTGAATAAATAAGAGCCGTTGAATCGATTTTAAATTAATGTAACACTTTATTAGTCCGTTAATAACAACCGTTACTTTTTACCGTACACAACGACGATGTCTTCACTTATCGCTTCCGTACTTATCGCTTCCACACTTATTACTTCTTACTCATTACTTATCGCTTGCTTGACCTTCTACTTCTTACTCATCTCCATGGTCTGTGTGCGACGTATTTATACCGTTTCCTTATTCTGATTCGGCGTTTCGTTTCCGTCCGTTCCATAGTCTTGAATGTTCTACTGTTCACGGTCTCCAGTTTTCCATTACTTTATAGCATATTCTAGTACTCTGTTTCGGACTCTCTAGAATATTCTAGTACTAATGGTCATATGCGTCACAATATATATATATATATATATATATTGCCCGGAAAAAAACAAATCATTATGGAAAATTTAACAAGCGTCACGACTTGCTAAATAAGGCCAAGAACGGTTCCCGGTTGTAGTGCCGATAATGATGATATATATATATATATATATATATATCTGTATATGTATATATGTGTATGTATGTATGTAGTAAATGTTGCATAGAAATATATAACAGCGGGAAGGGACAAGATAACAGGTCAATTGAAAAGTCCCCGGCCGTCCATAGTAAAAACACATTTTTTTGGCAAAATTTGTTTTTTTTTATTCAACATAATTCTTTTCGAGGGTGATACACTAATTATAGCGACCCTCCAACTTTTCGATACCTTTTTTGTAGTACGATTTGTCCTTTGCTTCAAAATAGGCCTCAGTTTCGGCGATCACCTCTTCATTCGACGAAAATTTCCTCCCAGCGAGCATTCTTTTGAGATCTGAGAACAGGAAATAGTCACTGGGGGCCAGATCTGGAGAATACGGTGGATGCGGAAGCAATTCGAAGCCCAATTTATGGATTTTTACCATCGTTTTCACTGACTTGTGACACGGTGCATTGCCTTGGTGAAGCAGCACAAGAAAAAGAATTTTCTTCAAATGCGGTCGTTTTTCGGCGATTTCGTCCTTCAAACGGTCCAATAACGCTGTGTAATAGTCGCTGTTGATGGTTGAGTGAAATGATGGAGCCATGTTTCATCCGTTGTCACATAACGACGCAAAAACTCGGGTTTATTACGCTTGATCATCTCCAAATACTGCTCCGAATCATCAACTCGTCGTTGTTTTTGGTCAAAAGTGAGCTCGCGCGGCACCCACTTTGCACAAAGCTTTCTCATACCCAAATATTCGTGAATGATATGATGTACACGTTCAGTTGATATCTTTAGAGTGCCTGCTATTTCATTCAATTTCAATTTACGGTCATTCAAAATCATTTTGTGGATTTTTCTAATGTTTTCGTCGGTAACAACCTCTTTAGGGCGTCCACTGCGTTCACCGTCTTCGGTGCTCATTTCACCACGTCTAAACTTAGCATACCAATCCTTGATGGTTGATTTTCCTGGGGCGGTGTCTGGAAACTCGTCATCAAGCCAAGTTTTTGCTTCAACTGTATTTTTCCCCTTCAAAAAGCAATATTTTATCAACACGCGAAATTCCTTTTTATCAAGTTTTTTCACAATAGCAGAAGTTGCTTCACTCAAAATACTATAATTCACAAACTAATGATTCGACAACTGTCAAATTTATACACGCGTCTTTTGAAGGTTAGGGCTAATTAAGAATTATATGGATTTAATTCTAGTGCCGCCATCTATGTGCCGGGCCGGGGACTTTTCAATTGACCTGTTATAGGGGCAGATTTTGGTGTAGAACGAGCTGTCATGTCGTGATTAAGAGGTGCGAGGAGGAGGGTCTAGGGTGACGGGTGATGAAGCGGGTACAATTGGGGCGAGAAGTTGCATTATAATTTGGGTTGAAATAGGATATTGTGGCTTGGATTGTCATTATTTTGTGTGACCACCTTTGGAGAAGGGAGTGTTGTATTCCAGAATACTACCCTTATTAAATTTAACACTGAATCTCCTAACACATCCTTAAAAACTTCACTTAACATATATTACATTCTCACTTAATACATACCATTCATAAACATTCACAATATTACCAGTTACAGCACACTTAATAACCTGCACCTTTTGATTTATTGAAAACATAGCAACTTGGATTTTCGTTCGAATTGAATGTGAAATGTCACAAAAAAAAAGATAGATAGAGAAAAAAAGTTCAGTTAAAAAAGTTCGTTGGAGAGAAAAAATTCATTTCCGAATAGTTCTGAACGAAAAAAATTATAGATTGATTTTGAATTTAAAAAAAAGAAGGAAGAAAGAAAGTAATTGAGAAATAAAGACCGAAAATATGAAGAAGAAATAAAGCAAGAAATAAGTAACTAAAAGAAGAACGGAATTAGATTAATACTTGATTTGTTTTACATCAATTTAATTGAAATAAGAAAAAGAAGAAAAGGAAAAGTAATAAGTCCACGCTCTTCCCTCATACCGAGGAAGCACGGCGCCGGACCTTAACACTGGTGGCAGCGGTGGGATCCAACCAAAGGATCCCAAATAAAAAGAAGAAAATAAGAAGAAGAAAAATACGTATGAAGAAGATACAGAGAAAAATTGAATCGAGACGGAGTGTGATTTCAATAACAAATGAAAAAAAGGTGAACGTCAAAGGAAAAAAGTGAAAATAAAATGAAACCAGATGAAAATAATGAAAAGAGTTAAATTTTAAACATTTTAATTAAAACTTTCATATGTATACAAATTTAAATAAAACCAGAAAAAAGTTAATATGGAGTGAAAATTGGATCTAGTCATCACTAATTCAGTGCGTTGCAACCGGTTTTGTCGGAGTGATATAGAAAATATTAATAAATCTTCGCCAGTGAAAACGGACATACAACAAAGAAAAAAAAAACAAGAGAAATAACCAAATAAGAAGAAGAAAAAAAATTTTTCAAGAAGAAAAGAGAGAAAAAAAAAACAGGAGAAATAACCAAACCAAAATAAGAAGAAAAAAAAAAAACCTCGACATAAAACAACGAAATAAAAAGAAAAAAAAAGGAAAGCAGCAAAGACCAGGATGAGCAATCAACTTTAGGACGTGAAGTCTGCCTGGCGTCAAAGAAAAAAAAAAATCTAAAAAGAAAGGAACACAAAGAGGAACTCTACGACACAACAAAGAAGAAAAAAAAAAGGACAACAATAAGAAATTCAACAAGACTTCTATCAACATCTAGAGTAGTAAGAATTTTTTTCAATATTTTGTTTTTTCTCTCTTCCTTTTTTTTTTTGTAGGAATATTTTACTTGGAATTTTTTCCTTTTCAAAAAAAAAAAGTGTTTTCTCGATAGAAATTTTGAAAATTCTCTTTTCAGTTTTTTTCGACGACATTTCCGTTTCTTTTCCTTCTCGTCGAAAATTTTCTTTCTTTTCAGTTTTGGGTCCAAACCATATCGTTTCCATATATATATATTGAATAATAACATAAAGGCCATTTTTTCATAAACCATATTTTTAAGAATTGATAACAAATTTTCGCCATACTTTAATTCAAATTTTCAATATTACGAGCCCATATTACACGAGACAGGCGGCTAGGCAGGGGGAAGAACAATTCCACTATCAACAGATACTCAGTAAAACCCCTGAAATGGCTCTGTCTGTCGGAATTTCTGATGTTTTCAGAATCGTCCCTACCTTTGACGGGAAACCCTGCGACTTAGGTAAATTTATTTCCGGGGGAGACGTTTTATTTAGATCCATAAAGAAGGCAGACCCGGATATATACGAGACATTTTTAGATCTAGTCAAAAATAGACTAGAGGGTCATGCTTACGATCTGATCAGGTATAGCAAAATCGCTAAGTGGGAGGATTTAAAAGATAAACTCGAATCGGAATATAAAGAGGAGCAATCTCGGTCGACGGCACACAATGAGTTGATTTCTCTGAAACAACGCTACAGAGAAACCGTCCGGGAATACGGTGATAGAGTCGCGAATGCTCTAAGGACTCTAAACTCTGCCACGTGTGAAATAACAGCAGACGCGGTGGTTAGGGAATTCTTAATGGAAGAAAACAAAAAATTGGCCGTACAAACATTTGAAGATGGACTAATGAACGAACAGCTAAAGATACTAGCTAAAGTCCATGGGGGAAATAATTTAAAACAGTCGATTGCACATGTAGTATCACATGGTGCTCGAATGGACAACTCTCCCAGGTCAAATCATTATAATGAAAAACCTACATTCAATAGTATAGTCTGCCAAACCTGTGGTAAGCCAGGGCATACACAGGACACATGTTATCGGAACATGCAATCCAACTTTTTTCCGAATAGACAACCCATAAAAAGGGAATATAACATTGTATGTAATTTCTGTGGACGAAATAATCACACAGAGAATGAGTGTAGATACAAGATATCTAGGAATGGATCGGCTTCAACAAATTACCAACAAGGTACAACAACGCGTAACCCATTCCGAAATAATCCTACAAACTCTGAAAATCGTTTTGGTGAAAATTCTAGGAGCACCAATAGACAAAACGATAGACAAAATGTTCACTTTTCTCGGGTGCAAGAGTCGGAAAACGAGGCCTGACGCCAACCAAAATTTATGGAAGACAGACCAAAGTTTTCTATTTACAGCATTAGATCTTTGGAAATAGATAACGACCATTTTAATGAAGCTCCTAGCCAAATTTACCCTGAGCCCACATACTCCTATAAACCAAGCCATATAAACGAAGATAATCCTGTCCCTAATATAAAGACTCCGATTCATACTCCCATTCTGGAAAACAATTCAGCAACACAGACTGAAAATCCGAAATTTTCAGCAGCAAAGACTGACGGATTAAATGTTTCTACAGCAGATATAACTGAAGAAATAGTTCAAACAGCAAATAGGACTGGGAACCAAGATGTTCTAACAGCTAATAAGTCTGAAGAACTATTCGAATCAGTAAATGAGACTGAGAAACTAAACGATTCATCAGCAGTGAGTAAGACTGAAAAGGTAAACGTTCCGAAAGAAGTTAAAGCTATAGAAAATGATGACATTGAGCCGAAGACACTAAACATTTTAAATAACGATACTGAACAGCAACACGAAGTAATGAAAATTGAAAATAATAATTCAATTAAAGAAGTTAAAGCTATAGAAAATGATGACAATGAGCCGAAAACAAAAAAAATTTTAAACAACGAAAACAAACACAGACACTTACTCAAACACGATATAATAAGTAATGAAAATAATAATTTAACTAAAATAGGTACGGAAAAGGAAAACCATATAAGTACATTACAAATTCTTTTTTTCAACAATAAACATTTATTCAAACACAAAATACAAAAAAATAAAAAGTTACACAATCATTTAGGACATTTGAAATCAGTTCTTAAGAAGATTTTTGGTATTATGCATTTCTATACAATAATCATAGTAATAGGCCCAGAAAGGTTTTGGAAACTTTTCCATAAATTTAAGGAAAAGATAAACACATAACAAATGGCCTTTGTTTTATTATTCAATATATATGAAATAATCTAACAATTGTAGGAAATGACGGAAATGAAAAAAAAAAAAAAAAAAAAAAAAAAAAAAAAAGTTAATGAGGGGGACGAAAGAAAGAAAATTTTAGAGGTAATATATATTGGAAATTTTAGAATATATATATATTCGAACGGAAAAGGAAAGAAAGGAAATTTTAGAGGTAATATATGTATTGGAAATTTTGGAATTAATATATATATTCGAACGGAAATGAGAATTTTGAAACAATAATATTAATATTATATATTTAATATAATAAGTAATAATGATTTTTAGATAAGAAAAGAAAAGGTTCCAAGGAGAAATATTTAAATTTAGTTAATATATAATGTAAATAGACTATTTTGGACTATTTTTCTAGTGTTAAGAACTTTTTGAGTATTGGAAAAAATTTAGTTAATATATAATGTAAATAGAATATTTTTCTAGTATTAAGAACTTATTGATTATTGTAACCTTTGATAAAGATTAATTTTGAAAACCTTTGTAATGTAATTGAACGAAAATCCAAGTTTTTAATTAATCTTAATTTAATATATAGTTAATAGAAAATTATTCTCTTCAAGGATAATTTTCTTTCTCGAAGAAGGGTGGGATGTTGTATTCCAGAATACTACCCTTATTAAATTTAACACTGAATCTCCTAACACATCCTTAAAAACTTCACTTAACATATATTACATTCTCACTTAATACATACCATTCATAAACATTCACAATATTACCAGTTACAGCACACTTAATAACCTGCACCTTTTGATTTATTGAAAACATAGCAACTTGGATTTTCGTTCGAATTGAATGTGAAATGTCACAAAAAAAAAGATAGATAGAGAAAAAAAGTTCAGTTAAAAAAGTTCGTTGGAGAGAAAAAATTCATTTCCGAATAGTTCTGAACGAAAAAAATTATAGATTGATTTTGAATTTAAAAAAAAGAAGGAAGAAAGAAAGTAATTGAGAAATAAAGACCGAAAATATGAAGAAGAAATAAAGCAAGAAATAAGTAACTAAAAGAAGAACGGAATTAGATTAATACTTGATTTGTTTTACATCAATTTAATTGAAATAAGAAAAAGAAGAAAAGGAAAAGTAATAAGTCCACGCTCTTCCCTCATACCGAGGAAGCACGGCGCCGGACCTTAACAGGAGCATGGGTATGCATTTGCGGAAAATAAGCAAAATCATTTCATATGTATGTGGCTATACCATGATGTGGACAGAACAGAGACACTAAGTTATATATAGGTAGATTAAAATCAGAAATATCTGTATTAGTTATTATCTGAGTTTCGCTAAGTGCAAGGATAGTTGGTTTCTGGTTAGAAACATGGGCAGACACAGAGGAGAAATTGCATCTCAGGCCGCGAATGTTCCACAAATCAACACGAAAGTCCCGTTCCATTGAAATGGCCTGACACAGAAAACCAATACCGCTTCGGGAAAGGATGCAAGTCGGGACCAGCAATAGATAAGCGAAAGCAATCACTACAGGTGTTATGCCCTTGTAGTAGCTGCCCCACTAGATCCGTGCTGAAATCCACGTCACATCCCTTCCATGACGAACATTATGCTACTCAAACACCAAAAACTCTCCAAAGATTATAAATCAATCGAGAGTATCGATGCCTGAGGCATGCAAACAGAGGTGCGAAGAAAAGGAAATCAGACACAAGGAATGGAATGAGTAGAGGGTTTTCCCGCACTGCACATCACTCGCGTGTATATCATCGCACTTTTCAAAGCACTAAGACGAGATTGCTTAGGAACCCACGGTAAAACTTCTCGCGCGAACCGATAGTGCCATTGAGTATCTTGTGTTAATTTAAAATTCCCAAAACGGATTGCACAACTGATGTGATGGTACGGATCAGGAGGCAAAAGCGCACGTGCAATCTCGTTGGCGGCCAGAAATATGAAAACTAGAGATATAAATACTTAAGGACGGCTCTGTATCTAATAGAGGGTATATGGTTGTTATTCATGTAACATGAAAGTAAGAATGATGTTAAAGAAGTGGAACAACAACCTTGGTGGTAAAGACAAAATTTGGAACGAAATTGCTGAAATAACACCAAAAATTGTTATGAAAAAAATTGCTTGAAAGAGTTCGCCTTTGCTCTACGTCTTGAAATGGCTACTCGACGGATGTCATATTCTTCCATAAGTATAAATTATAGAAACGTATGTCGTTTAAAAGTTATATATAACAGATAAACCATCGACCTGAACTTTAAAAAGCACCCTGCACTTCCCATTGTCTCGCGAGTCGGCATTCCCATCAGTTTCTTTTCTTTCCGATAATCTAGTCTGACTCAGATTATAAAACTTTGACATTGACTACTAACTGTTTAAATTTCGATGAATATATTCCGGTCAAATATGCTTAAAAAATTAAACGTTATATAAGGTAAAAATATTTTCTTGCAAGTCGCACTTTCCGTACATATTGACTGTTAAAATCAAACCTCCAACAAATGAAATGGATAGTACATGTGTTGAAATCGATCGAACCTTTACAAATACTCAGCGCTTTTTAAGCCGAGACGGGTCACTATTACTTTATAAAAAATACGCTAAAATTTGGGCTTAAAAATGCAGTTCGTTGGTGTACACTTTCTTTTGTATATATATATATATATATATATATATACTGTATATTTTAATATTTATAAGGTACAATAAATGCGAGGGAATGGGGTAGGAAGTGGTGATTTGTTTTCGCGTCGGATTGGTAACTGACGTTGAAACTTATACAAGAACTTGTGGTTTTAAATCTTGAATAGCATCCCGACTAAAGGCGACCCATATCTGCCTCCGTTAAAAAACTTTTTAACTTCGAATGCAATGTTTCAAATTTAAGATACAGCCTTGAATCACAATTTTGGAATGTGAGAATAGTTGTAAGAACCGGAAAGGAGATCTAAATACTAGTTTCGCTTGTTATTTAGGGATGTTGTAAGTAGGAATACACTAGAAATATGCACGCCGGTGTGCGTAGTCTTTTATTATCACATGCATTCCGAATATTGCATCGTTATCCATTGATAAGTGTTATAAAAACAACAATTTCAATTGCGTAACACAAACAACCAACTTTGCTCGCATTCTATTTCGCAGGATCGAACAAAAAACCTAATTGCAAACACTTCTCCAAGCCAACTCGAAGAGGTTCGCATTTCTCTTTCCACGAAACCTGTTTTGTAACACTCAAAAAGTAGAACATAATGACTTAATTATGTTCATCTACACTCTCGTCCAAGGTTGTTTTTGTGTCTAGTAGTTCAGAAGTCATCTTTTCCAAACATGGCCTATAGTAATTGTCTAAAATATCCGGTTCAACACAATACCTTCCCATTTCAACAGATTTATGCAGATTGCAAGTAAGTCTATAAATTTGCTTACTTGTGAAATCGTTCCGACGACATTGTGTGAGCTGAATGTAAGGTCATATGCTGTGTTACCCTCGGTTTCCGCTCAACTTTCTTTTCTTTCACTAGCGACTGCACATGTGATGTTCAAATTCATAGCTAAAAACCCAACAGCAGGATTTCACTGAAGCCACTATTAATCGTTACATGAAAACTTTTCATTTTATGATACCAACGATGTTTTTGAAACATATGTCATTTCGATTCACGGCACGTAGTGTTTATTTTCATAATTATCCGGACAATTTACGTGATCAGTCACACAAAAGACGGGAGCAGCTGTTGTCTACTACAAAGGTAACGTATACACTTAGCACAGTGATAATAAAACAAAAACAACGCAGAAAAGGTTCACTCAACTTTCGGCTATAATGGCAATATTCAAACCGATCGGAACCACAACTAGACCAAGCAACACTCCAAAGCCAACTGTTCAAACTCTGAGCGACATGAGACTTTCCAGCCAGAAAATACGAGGTTGATCAACGTGAAAATGAGCTCTTTCATTAGTCAACGCTTGCGTCTCTGGTATCAGTGGAGCACAACCTGTTTCCATCCGGCTTGTAGTGATGTTCTGCATGACTGAGACTTCAGCCTAATGAAAAAGCGCCGATGGATTCTAATAATGATCGTTATGCTTCCATGGTTCCATGGATCGCCTTGGAACCACTGTTTGCCTGAGTCTCCTTTTACCCGACTGGTGTGATTAGTCTGTGTATTTACGGGAGTTTGACAACGTTGCAGGTTTTTAGAAGTACGTAGAAAGATGAAGACCTCACTGCTTCTACTTTAGGGACTTTAGCAAAGTGATCATTATCATTAGAAAAATTGGTGTGAGACAACAGTCCACGGCAAGATCATTGCTCACCCTATATTTTTATCTATTTGAATATGAATGTGGTTTGAGATACTTCGAATTCAAAACATGATCGTGTTAGTATATTAAAAGTTTGTTAGGAATGTGTATACCGACTTGATGACAGCTATATGGGTCTGAAGAATTGATTTTGGGGGAGATTTTAACCTTTAGCAGGCCCACCTTCTCGGAATAACATAAATGTCCTATGGAGTTGTGGGGAACGAAGTGTTGTGCCAGACATGGGCACTCGGTTCCCTTCTTCCTCCATCATTCACTAACGACTTCAGCCGAATATCCCAGCAGGTGCAAACACCAAGTCAATTGTTCACCGGAAGTTAATTACCATTGCACCAAAAGAAAACGTTCACCAAGAAAAGGAAAGTACAATAAAAACACTAAATGAGGGGTTGATGATGATTTTTAATCTCTGTCCAATTGGTTTTTATTTTAATATATGTTATCTAAATTTAATTTGGAGTACACAGTTTTTTATAACAATCTTTTAACTAGTATTAAGGTTTATTATGCCCGAGTTCGACGCTTTACAAATTAATGAAGGAAAAAGGTTTCCTTTCACACAACGCACTGAAAAATATCTCCGCATCTTAACGGAGAGCGGAAGACCGGCCGACCGTCGGGGTCGGCTGATGTAATCGAACTCTGCGATAAGCGGCTCGTGTAGAGCCGACTCGCTAATGGGGTGAGTTTCCCCGAGAGAGAAAGTGTTCCTCTCGTGGTGAAAACGAGGAAAGAGGATCTCACTGGTGAGGTCCTGTAGTGGTGTGCGTGAAGTCGTTCTTTGTTATCAGCCTATTTACATAACGCTTGCAGGTCAAAAGCGAAACGAAACCTTGACAAAGGATACAGACAAAGAAAGAAGCGACCTAAGGCATCGGTCTGTGATTAGGGTCAGCTAAATAAATAAGCTGAAACTCATTAAATGAGAAATGCATCTGGGATACCACAAACGACGATCCATGTTTATGGTATCGCCAGAAAGCCTGTGGAAGAACAAGGTTCTTTTGCTTACACATGGGGCATGCTAAGGAATTAGTCTCAACATCTACGGTGCTAATTACATGCAGCTGCGTTAGACTGTTTATCGTTGGGTATTAGGGTCGCCAGCCGATGTGTATGTAGGTAGTTTTTATTGTACACATGTTGAGGCTGGGATTAGCCAACTCAAGGGTGAGATTCCCTAATTATGTGGTTGTATTATATATGAACCGATAAGTTTCGAGAGAATTCTTATAGGGGATTTTAAATGCGAAGTTATGCATGCAGGTAAGAATTCTCTTCTAGGGGCTTTTAGCTAAATAAACTTGATCAAATTGCTGCGTGAAGCATTTGCAGGTGCTTAATGCGATTGCATTAGCAGAAACTTAAGGAAGTTGGGTAGCAGTTATGGGGGTTTTTCGGGTAAGTAGTAGTGGGGCTTTTTGCTCCTCGATAGTATAGCTGTTAGTATACCCGTCTGTCACTCGGGAGACCGGGGTTCGATTCCCCGTCGGGGAGCCTCTGGCGCAAGACTAATGACCTTGTCCGGAAAAAAAAAAAAAAATCATTATGGGAAATTTAACAAGCCTCAGGACTTGCTAAATAAGGCCAAGACCGGTTCCTGGTTGTAGTGCCGATGATGATGATGAGTAGTGGGGTTTGGCGAAACTGCCACAAAGTCTTTCTTGCCTCACGAAAAAAACACTTTTATATTAATGATGATATTTGAAAAAAAAATGCATGTTGATGGTTTAGACATTGAAAAATAACTGCCAACTGGTTTTGGAGGCAAAAAGACAAATTGTAATATTAAAAAAAAATGTTTAAGAAAAAGAAAAGTGGAAAAATATTTTTTTTTATTTAAAAAAGAAAATTGTCTTATACTCGGGAGATAGCTCTCGAGCATAAAATTATATATTTTGGCATGAAGATTTTCAAAAAATTACTGAATGTTTGTTTTATTATAAAAAAGTAGAAGATGGTTTTAAATAAGAAATTTAGGAATTATTTCACGATAGGCACTGTGTCGTTGTTTTATTTTTTTAAGCTTTTTGTCGAGGACACACTTAACAGTGTTTACGGGAAGGTAATTCTGGATCACAGGATATTTCTTGCCGCAATTCATCAATCCCAAGCATGTTGAAATGGAATAATGCCACGTACTCACAGTTGTCTGTTGGATGGATACTTCGCCAGGTGTTCCCCTCAAAGGTGACAGGTTCCTGTTCCTTATTTGAAAAAGTATCTGTTGTGAAACATTGCTATACTATTACTATTTATTGGCCTGCACGAACCCGGAAGTTCATGACTCACCGACTCGGCTCCGCCATCGTTCCCTGCCCTAGGCACTCTCCTTCTACGCCTGACCATCTGATCCGATCTCCTCAAGGTCAAACCTAACATTGTCCTCCCATCTCCGTCGCGGCCGTCCTACTGGTCTCTTTCCTGTTGGTCTACCGTCTAGAATTCGATCACATGGTCCTATCTTTGCTCATTCGCGCCACATGTCCAGGCCATCTTAAACTTCGCGACTTGATTGTTTTTAATATAATTTTGTTTTAATATAGTTTGATGGTAAGGTGGTGCGAAAGACGCACGATCCACATGTGAGTGTGCGGACATGCCCCTGTTCGAGTGTGGATCGTGGGCAGGTTCGAGCTCTGCTTTCGGAGTGGATGTCGATGGAGATATTTGAATTCAGTTTGTTTTGATTCCGTTGTTGACTGTTTTTTTTTTTTTTTTTGGATACAGTTGAGCAGCGTTCGTTAACGGCAGTAAGGAAGAACAGAAGAAAGGAATTTTTGTCCCGTGTCTTTTTTGGTTTTGTTCAAATGGTTCGATTCTTTTGTCCGTCGTGTTCGTATGGTGTTATTCGAATACAGTGCTGCACCAGGGAATAATTTCTCAATCTGAAAAATAAACAAATAATATTCTTGGAGTATGGGAATTCTCCATTAACAGTTCCGACTGAACAAGTTCTTCCTTTTCCGAATTAAACTGGCGCCAAACGGAATACCGGCAGACAAGGACACCACAGACAGGATTGTGTCTGGGTAGTTAACTAAGAACAAGAACGCAACAAAGCACGGGAACGACGGCCCAATCACTGTACAATCCAAGGAATTGGTGATCGAGGAATGAGAGGGCTGCTGCACTGACCTGAGCCGAACACAAGAAGATACCTGAGCTAGTCACCACGAGGGAGGAATCAGGTAACCACTGTAATTTTATATTGAATATCCAAATTTTTGTGGCTTTATACACCACACTGGGGGGATGGGTGCGAACATACAGGGCAAAGTCTCTGATTGCCTTCAACCCGGCGAAGGCCAGGACGATCCTTGTCCCTGTTCAATCCAAGTTGACATGCAGTCTCCACGTGACACCCCTGGATAGCTACTTTGACACCCGCCAAGTAGTGAACCAATGCATGCAGCGACATCCTGAGAAAGGTTGGCGCAAGGCTAATAACCAGGCCCGTAAAAATGAATTATTATGGCAAATTTAACAAGCCTCGGATATGGACCGGATACACGACGACGACCACGGAAACGAAAACGGCTAAACGATTTAAGGATTTTTTCATGGAACATACGCTCACTATACAGAGCTCGAGCTGCACAGCAACTAGCCGATGCCCTGTCCGAATATAAGGCTGACATAACAGCATTACAAGAAATAAGATGGACGGGGAGTGGTGTTTTTCAAAGAAAAGAGTATGACATTTATTACAGCTGTCACGCAAAACACCATGTGCTCGGGGTAGGCTTTCTAGTCAGCCAAAAACTGAAGCCTGCCATCATCGGCTTTAATGCAATAAATGAAAGGCTATGCACTCTTCGCGTGCGAGGCAAATTTAAAAACATAAGCCTCATAAACGTTCACGGACCTACAGAGGAGTCCCCTGACGACGAAAAAGAAGAATACTATGAGAACGTCGAACGGGCCCTCAATGCCTGCCCAAGATACGATGTGAAAATCGTTCTTGGGGATTTGAATGCGAAAATAGGTCGGGAGCCGGTTTTCAGGCACTACGCAGGTTCCCATAGTTTGCATGAGAACACTAATGACAATGGACTACGAGTCATCGAACTGGCAGCATCGAAAAACTTGGTCGTTGCGAGTACCAGGTTTCCGCGTAAAGATATCCACAAAGCCACCTGGGTATCACCTGATGGAGCCACTCGCAACCAAATTGACCACGTGCTGATAGATCGCCGCCACTCTTCGAGCCTGATGACGGTACGAACGTACCGAGGTGCCAACGTCGACTCGGATCACTATCTTGTTGGTACAGTTTTCCGAGCGCGGATTGCCTTACGGAGACGTATTGCATCCGCGGATCAGGTTCGAATCAACACGGCTGCCTTACGCAATGAGAACACCAGCAACACCTTTGGTCATGCGTTAAGACTCGCCCTCGAAGAGCTCGACGGAGGGAGAGTAAGTCCTGGGGCCAGAATGCCGGGCGTAGAAGAGAAATGGACACGCCTTAAGAATACTGTCATTAGTACTGCCAACTCCATCTTAGGCAGTAGTCGTAGAGATCGGAACGACTGGTTTGATGATGAGTGCAAACTAGCGACTGAACGTAAGAATGCTGCATACCGGGCAATGCAGCAGTCTCATAGGACGCGGGTACGCGAGGAGAAATACAAAGAGCTCAGAAGAACTGAAAAAAGACTTCACAGACAAAAGAAAAGTGCCTGGGAAAAAAATCTTGTCTGTGAAATAGAGAAAAGTAGAGAGCGAGGTCCGCACCAGGCGCGGAAGTTCTACCAAATAATCCGCAGTATGACGCGGTACACACCACGCTGCACTTACTGCAAGGATAAAGAGGGTAATCTGATCACCGATCCTGAAGGCATTCTGGAGCGATGGGAATTGCACTTTAATGAATTGCTAAATGGTCAGCTCACAGAAGAATTGGAGGCTCCACCAATGCAAGACCAGGACCAAATGCTGCCGCCACCAAGCATTGAGGAAACACTAAAAGCCATTAGACAGCTAAAATCAAATAAAGCCCCTGGAGCTGATGGCATACCAGCTGAGCTGATCAAACAAGGAGGGACAGCGTTACATCACGCAATTCACGAGATCGTGGTGCACGTATGGGAGCAAGAGGAGATGCCGGAAGATTGGCGTCGTGGTATAATTTGCCCCATACATAAGAAAGGAGATATCACACTGTGTAGCAACTATAGGGGTATAACATTGCTGAGTACCGCCTATAAGATACTCTCCACTATCCTACAAGACCGGATATCCCCATACGCTAAAGCCATCATTGGTCAATATCAGTGTGGCTTCATCCCAGGCAAATCAGCAATTGATCAGATATTCACCCTTAGGCAGGCGATGGAAAAATGTCTGGAATTTAAGATTCCA
This sequence comes from Microdon myrmicae, assembly GCA_963931805.1. Taxonomy (NCBI): domain Eukaryota; kingdom Metazoa; phylum Arthropoda; class Insecta; order Diptera; family Syrphidae; genus Microdon; species Microdon myrmicae. Next base: position 247,351,512 of record OZ007496.1, read on the forward strand.
CTATATCATCTATTTATAGACTTCAAGGCCGCCTACGACAGCATAGCCAGGGTAGAACTATATAATGCCATGAGAGAATTCGGCATTCCAAATAAATTGATACGACTTTGTAGGTTGACCATGACCAACGTAACTAGTCAAGTAAAAGTAGCGGGATTGCTGTCCAAACCAATAAACATCTATAATGGACTCCGACAAGGGGACGGTCTGGCCTGCCTCCTCTTCAACCTGGCGTTGGAGAAAGCAATCCGTGACTCTGGCGTTACAACTAGAGGGACTATTGTCACCAAGTCCAGCCAGATACTTGGCTACGCAGATGACATCGACATCATCGGTAGAACCGAATCGGCGGTACAGGAATCCTTCACGCAGATCGAGCAGGCGGCACAAAAACTGGGACTGCGCATTAATGAGGGAAAAACCAAGTACATGGTGGCAACCTCTGCGAAGAGAAGACCTAACGTTGGTCAAACTATCAGGGTAGTGGAGCACGAATTTGAAGTAGTGCAATCCTTTAACTACCTTGGGTCTATAGTATCAGCCGATAACAATATGGAAGAAGAAATACGCGAACGGCTGATTAAATCCAACAAAGCCTACTATGGTCTATCAAGGCTCTTTAAATCCCGAAATTTATCCAGAACATCCAAGCTACTACTGTACAAGACCATGGTCTTACCAGTACTCATGTATGGATCCGAGACCTGGGTGCTTAATAAAAAGCACTCTGAACTCTTGGCCGCGTTCGAGAGAAAGGTCTTAAGGAGAATTGTTGGCCCCGTATGTGAGGGAGGACGATTCCGGAGACGCTACAACCATGAGTTGTACGCAATCTACCTTGAAGCTCATATTGTAAGAAAAATCAAGCTCGGTAGACTCCGGTGGGCGGGACACCTAGCTCGAATGAGCGAAGAGGACCCTGCCCGGAAAGTCCTTTGTGGCAGGATGTATGGAAGGAGACAGCGCGGCAGACCTTGTCTGCGATGGAGGGATGGCGTAGACCAGGACGCCCAGAGCCTGGGAGTGCTAAACTGGATGACATCGGCTCGAAATCGGGACCGGTGGAGAGATTTGTTAAATAAGGCCAAGACCGGATCCCGGTTGTAGCGCCGATGATGATGATGATACACCACACTCGTCATATTTACCCCTTAAAACTTTATTCTCGAATATGCGAAATTTGTTTTCTCCCCGTTTTGTGAGAGCCCATATTTCGCATCCGTATAGAACAATCGGCATGATTATGGTACGGAGCTGTATGTTTCGTGATAGCAGTTTGGATTTCAGCAGTTTACTGACAGCGTCCCAACTAGCGTTGTCGGAGTGTAGTCTTTTGTTAATTTCCTTCGACATTTCGTTACTGACCGTCAGTATCGTTCCTAGATATTTAAATTCTTTATCTTTTTCAAATATCTTGCCTTTGACGTTTATATGTGTTCCCTCAGGTCCACCTGCTCTCGCCGTAATCATATTTTGTTTTGCCTTCATTTATTTCTAGGCCCACCCCTTCTGCCGCTTTCATGATTTCTCAGTTTTTACTTACAGTTTCTAGATTATCGCCCGGAACGGCGAAGTCATCCGCATATGCGAGCACTTGTGTGACCCGTTCAGGGATGATCCGGCCATGTTGTCGTCTTGTACCATTCTCATAACATACTCGAGCACAAGGTTAAAAAGACGTGGTGAGAGCCCATCCCCCTGTTTTAGTCCGTCCCGGATTTCAAATGGTTCAGAGAAGTGGTTTTCTATTCTAACTCGCCCTTTGTTTTCGGTCATGCAAATTTGAATGAGGATGGCATATTTTTTCGGGACTACCAGCTCAATTACAATATGGTCTTTGCCTTGCGACTGAGTCGTATGCTTTTCTGAAGTCAACAAACAGTGGGTGAATCGTCTCTCCGTATTCCCACTTCTTTACCAGCAGTTGCCTCATGTGAACAATTGGTCACTTGTTGACGGGTTTCTACGGAATCCGCATTGGTAGTCTCCCAGTATTTCTTCTGGATACGGTATGATTCTCGCCAGTATGACATTTGTTAGTACCATATATAGCCTTTGTCCGCCCCCTTCTTAAATATGCTACTCGGGTTTGGTCTCCTCACTACTCGTCCCCTATTCGCAGGGTCTAAAACGTGCCATTCGTTTTTTGCCGTTTGCCCCCCGAGGATTGAATTGGGAAAATCTTCTGATTCTAACCCCACACACGAGCCGTCTTCACCTAATTAACCTTAAGACACTTGAAGAGCGCAGAATTCATGCCGACATCTTCTTCATCCACCGTCTACTCTCAGGATCAATCAACTGTCCATGCCTACTCTCCTCCATCACGTTTTCCTCTAATCCCCGAAACCTGCCAAACCCTTGTCTCTTCTATTTGCCCGCCCATCACGCGTCTTACGGCTCTAATGAACCAATTTCGCGAATACAGGGGTGGACAAATTCTTACCCCACATTGACTTCAATTTCACCTCTGCCGTTCTCAAACGTCGTCTCCTCTCCTACCCCTCCTGACTCCAACCCCGCTGACCGCCTATACTCTCCCGCACTCATACCCACACCCTAGCATCCGCTTTACCTCCCCCTTCCCTGTCCTACCACTTAGACTATTATTCTATCCATCTTCATACCGGTACACCTGGTATTTGGTATGTGGTTGGGAGCAATGATATTCCCCTGTAGTTTTTGCAATCAGATCTTTCGATTTTTTTTTTGAATATGAGGATGACTATTAAGGTTTTCCATTCTTCCGGAGTAACTTCCTTATCCCATATTGTTTTAATCAGTTGGTGGATCTTTCGAGCGGGTGCCTATCCTGCATGCTTCACAAGCTCTGCCGGTATGCAGTCGACTCCGGGAGCCTTGTTGTTTTTCAATCGATTTATTGCGTCTCAACTTCGTCGAAAGAGGGCTCTGGAATCTGAGGCTCGGCTGTATGTACGTCTGGTGCGTTTATTTGTGGTGGATGGGTGCGCATATTGAGCAGGTTTTCAAAGTACTGCTTTCATCTTGTCACATATCGTTTGTTTCTGTGACCAGGCAACCCTTTGCGTCTTGAATTATTTTGGCTCTCACTCGGTTGCCATTTCTAATTAAATTTACGCCGGCATACATACCTCTGATGTTCTTTGCTCTGGCATTTTCTAGGATTTTTTCGATCCGAGTCTTCTCCCATTCCCGTTTTTTGCGTTTGAAGAGTCTCATTGTACCTCTCCGAATCGTCGCGTATCTTTCTGCGTTAACTTCATTATATCTTTCTAAGTGGATCACTCTGAGGCGTTTACGTTGTTCTATCTTCGCCCTGCACTCATCGTCAAACCAAGGTTTGGACTTAATTATTTTCTTAAATCCTAATACCCTTTGGGCTGTTTGTTTGATTATGTCTCTGATCGATGTCCATTTAGTGCCCAGATTATTGGTTTCTTCATCCTCACTACTCCCATTCTCTAGGATGCTAAATCTATTCGTTAGTTCGTCTTGATATTCAGACCTTTTGCGCTGGTCTTTTAGTTTATCAGCGTCGAACATTTTGCTCGTCTCCCCTGACTGCCCATGTGGGTTTGGTGCGAGTCGACTCCTAATTTTTTCCATCACTAGAAGATGATCGGAGTCGCAATCTGCTCGTCTATATGATCTTACGTCAAGGATATTCGAGTGGTGTGTTTTGTCTATGAGGAAGTGGTCTATTTGGTTACGCGTTACGCCGTCAGGTGATATCCATGTGGCTTTATGGATTTGCTTGTGCTTGAACATCGTGCTCTTCACTACCAGATCTTTTGACGCTGCGAACGTGATAATTCGAATACCATTATCATTTGAAACGTCATGTAGGCTTTCTTTACCTATAGTTGGTTGGAAGATATCTTTATTTCCAATATTCGTATTGAGGTCGCCGAGGAGGATTTTAACATCGAATGATGAGGTCCCATCAAATACTTCCTCTAGGGTTTCGTAGAATGTGTCCTTCGTTTCTTCGTCGGTAGATTCTGTTGGGGCGTGTACGTTTATAAATACATAATTGTACCATGGGCCCTGTATTTTTAGCACCGACATTCGGTCATTAATAAATTGCACATCTTTTACATGGGACGTAATCTTCTTGCTTATGATGAAGCCAGTGCCGAGGTTATGTGTATTGGTACCTCCACACACCAGTGTAAACCCATTGGTTTCTGGGGAACTGGAACTTTCTGAAGCGCGACGATGTCCATTTTATATTGTTTCGCGTTTTCTACGACCGTCTGTATCGCGCCTGGTTTATATAATGTTCGAACATTCCCGCTTTTTCAGTTTTTCCCTACGTCTTCTTTTTGCCGAGTCGGTGTTTTCTTGATGATTTTTTCCCTTATGGTAGTGTCGGCTCATCACACCTACGCCTACCGGGTTTTTCGTGGGATTGTTTTTTGTATATTGGTTATTCATTTTTGATCCCACGAGACTTTCAAATAGGGGTTTCAAATAGTCCGCCACATCAGAGCCCTGTTTTGATGTAGTAAGGTCAGCTTACTGCTCTGATTCGACCCGGTGTCCCTGGCTGCAAACCATCCAATGGGCACGGTGACGCGTAACACCCTGGATTAGGGGTGGTAGATCTTTGTGTGTTACTTCTCGCTAGACTGTCTGACATGGGCGACCCTACTGGAAGGATATGCTTCCGTCAGCATAGCCTGAGAGATTCATTGTACTTTAAGCCGCCGCACCACGTCAAGGTTTCTACCAAGCGGGGGATCCGATAGAAAAGAAAAATATATTTTCAGATCTGTTTATATGCTCAGAATTTGACAAGCAGGAATTTGACAAGCAGAAATTTGAAACGAAAATTACAAGAAGCTTGAATGTTTCTAAATTTATACATTTAAGACTCCGGGAAGAAAACATATCAAGTGTCAACAACTTCACAAGTGTGGAACTAGTCAGAAATGGTCGTATTCCACAAGTGTAAACGTAATAAGTAGTCAGAGAACGCAACAGAACGTAGAACGCCTGAAAGTATCTGTCGTGCGCCAATAATTTATTGTACTCACAACGGATAATTGAACTCTTGCTAGATTTAAAGGGTTGACAGATGAGGTATTATAACTTGAAAAACTGACGATAGTTGTGTGATTTAAATCAGTTCCGACCGTTGCTAGGTAAGTTAGGATATTCAATAAAATATAATAAGGTGTAATACTAATGCGATTCACGGCCAATGCCAGTAATTGACGCCAAAGAATGTGCTGCTGGACTGTTCGGGGTCTGTGTTGTTTCAGCCTGCATAGCGGCGGATGCATCATAGGCTGGATAAGTACAATAATAACATGCTTCCAAACATTATTCTTCGCCGGAGCACTACTGGAGGCCCGCTGTTGTTATGTCATCAAATCCTTTTGCGCTCCTAGTGATGAAATATTAGTTATACGTGCCGGTACAAGTGCTTTGATTAATTCCGTGTAGCTAATAACGTTGAGTATTTTTTTTTCAATTTACCCAGGAATGACCGTACTACTTGCTATGAATTTTGCTATTAGCCTTTTGAATTTTTGCGCATCGGTTATGTTGCTCATTGGCATTAAAACGGTTTGTATCATAATCACATTAGATCGAGATTATATCTCTATAAGTAATTCGTTGTCTGGAATAGAGCTCCTACCTCTTACTTCTGCCGTGGTTGATAAATAACTGTATTTGCTGGGTCTTGAAATTGGTTTTGAATGTCATCCTCTTCCTGGTGGTTCACTCTCTTACGGAGCCCAAGTTAATATTATATCCTACTGTGTTTCTATTAATTTTAGGTAAGTTCACATCAAATATAATTTCTTTCTCAATATTATTTAATTTAAGGATTCGAATGGTACTTGTGGCTCGTGGTTTATTCTCTCTTCAAAGTACTTCGCAACGAATCGCCAAATAGGAATGGGAGCAGTTATGAGAAGTTTGAAGGCGGCGAGGGTAAAACTACTAAAAATAATCACTGATTGTAGAACGAATTGCATGATATAGTCGATTCGCTGTTTAGAAAGTGTGCTATTTTATTTTATAGTTACTTACGATTTATGTATGTTATGAAGTAAATAGCTAACATCTTGATGGCAAGAATTGTTTAACAAAACTTATTGGCACTAACACTTAAATATGAAGCAGCTTTTATTTGATTTGCATACATGTCAGCGATCTACTGGAACCCGGAAATTTGAGGTTTACTGATTGATTGATTAATTGATCAATTGATTGAAACACATTTATTTACAAAAAACAGGGGACATTGTTACACGCTTACATTAAGTGCTACATCTACCTTAACAGTAATGTACTAGCTGTTCGTGAGCACTCCTAAGCTTTTATGTTTGTTTAATATCTGTGCTTTTGTTCGAACAATGCCTGGGAGTTTACTAAAAAAAACTACAATTATTATTATAAAAAATAGATATGTAAGAACTTGTTGCTATTGGCACAGGTAAGATGGTGGAAAGAAAGAGAAGAGTCTTAAATGTGAAAAGAAGAAAAACAGAACAGCAGTGTAAATACAGTAATATGCTCTTGTAGGGGAGGAAAACGCGACGCCGCACGGGCGAGAGTTCTAGATGCAACTAAAACGAAGCATCAGCTGATTTAGTTGTTAAGTTTATTCACTGTTTTAGTTATACAAGTATAATGAAAGAAAAAAAACGAAACTTCATGAATGTTGATGTATGAAGAGATCATCAATGAAAAAAAGAAGTAGAGCTGGCGACCGTATGAAGCTCTGAGGAACACCAGCATTAATCTTATAAAATGAGTATTTATGTTACAGGTCGATATTTTTTAACGTTTTTTAAATAGAATACTACTTTTATATAATATAATTGATCGAAAACTTGCTCCTTAGCTCGGCGGCTCTGTCGGTGTTGCACATTTTAAGTTTGGGAAAAAAAAGAAAAAACAAAAAGGGTACTTAGCTTGGAGTCCAGCGCTGAGTTGTTCGAGGTGGTGTATGGTGCTGGCGAAACGTTGTGTTGGGGCTGTTGCTCCTAGCTCGATGATGTTGGCGTTTGCCATGGTACCGTTGTGGTGTTGAGTAGTGTTGATGTTTCACCAGGTGCTGTTGTTGGGCTGGCGTTGGGGCGATGTTTTTGCCCATCGATTGGTTTTCGGCAATTGCCGCCACAATTTCATACTGCTAGTCACTTGTAACCGTTTTTACTCTTGACTCCCGAGCGAAGGTTCGCGAGTTCTTCACTGGTCACCAAAAGTTACTGTCACAAAAGTTGAGTAGTTCAGAACCGCGTGTTCACTCAACAGAGTCACCAATGTTAAAAACGCGCATGTTCAAAGGTTGCGGTGTTCTTTTTACACTCGCGGATCGCCAATGTGGGGTTTGTTGCTAGTGTGTCGGCGTACGACACGGATTCAGACAAATACCACCACGACTCTATTAGGAGCACTAATTGATCTGCCGGAGAACACAAAAAAATCAATCCGCCGATGTACACTGGAAAGCGATGAAAATAAATGAAACACACAATCTTGTCGGAAATGGCTTTTTGTTTTTATTTTATGTTCTTCTCTATTTATTCACCGAACACTTATATGCGCCGAGTTTTGAGTTAAGAATAGTTCCACTTGTAAAATGACTTTTTGGTCGATTACACGGTTATAAATGTTAAATATATAAAGGTCACACAAACTGTCCGCTGAATTTTGTCGAAACCGATTTATTCTACTTGTTCACCGTTCATTGTTCCCGGACAATGGTCCTTACCAATATACACACCTGACACAAGGACTACTCTCGCGAACGACCAAAGCGACTGGTGAATCTCGACTCCTGGCACGTGTGTAATCCCGACAGGAGATAAATTCGGGATCTTCTGCTCCCTTCGGTGGCTAAAATCTGACTCGAGGCAATTCACATCCATCAGTTCGAAGGCCGCGAATTGCATCGATAAGGGAGGGGTATATGTGTCCGTATAGGACAAGTACGTTGCCCTTCAGCCTGCATATCGGCATCCACGACAATGCACCTGAATAAGTATAGTCTGGTGCAATGAAAGTAGGTATTATAAAGATACGCGATAGCGAAGTTCGCCGAAGGAAGAAATAGGTTTCTGTGTCCTAAATAAACAGAAACGATATTTCAAGGTTCTAACGATGTGATGCACATTATTTGTGATTTAGGCGATGCTATATGGGAACATCGGCTGTTTACATAATCGCCCCAGACTTATGCCGTTGCAAGCAATAGATTCTTTTCGTGGCGATAAGCAAACCGAAGGTAGGTCGCCTATGGCCAAGGCTATGGTGGCTTTTTTTTTTTGCTCTAATTAAGTGAAACATGGGTATGATGGTGAGGAATGTGACTAGCAGACGTGCAAGCGTACGTCTCACCCTGAGGAAACATGGACAGCGGTTGGTAAGTAGCATAAACACAGTGATACTACGGTGTTTGTTTGTTTTACAGGCCGGAGCATCGTTAGGTATTATCTAGGGTATGATTGTCTAACGTCAATCATATTCGTGCCCAAATCCCATGATCGGTAGATAACCGATAAAGGAAATTGGTTGCAACTGTAGCGAACCTTGGGATTGGGGCAATATTCACTCATGAACCGTAGCAAGAATACCGGCTACAGCTATGTCAACAATTACGCTGGCCAGCGAGTATTTATCTTTTATAATTGCTGACAAGCCGAGCCGATTGTCTGGCACGGTCCATGTATGAATGAATGAAATAATTTGTTTGATGTTCATGCTTGCTGGGGTTTTACTTTCAGGTGAAAGAGAATGAAGGGTAGCTTACGCTGCCCAAAATTGCAGGTAGGTATGGTGTCTGTGGGTGAGGGAAAAGCAGGTTGATTCAAAAAAATGGATGGTTCTTTGGGAAGGTTTTCAAGAACCGCCACACTATTTAAACAATCATCATCATCATCATCGGCACTACAACCGGGATCTGGTCTTGGCCTTATTTAGCAAGTCTATCCACCGGTATCCGGTCCTTATCCGAGCCTTGTTAAATTGTCCATAATAATTTGTTTTTCCGGGCAAGGTTATTAGCCTTGCGCCAATCTAATTAAACAATGGCGTTGTGTCTGTTCCGCCAAACCCCACTGTCTACTTACCCGAAGAACCCCCATAACTACAACCCAACCGTCATAGTTTACTGCACCTTAGCACCTGTAAATGCTTCACGGATTAAGCTTATCAAATTTATTTATTTAAGAGCTTCTGGAAAAGAATTCTTACCTACATTCATTCATTCGAATCGAAAATTCCCCATAAGAATTCTATCCAAATTTATCACAGATCCTAATCATACATACGCATTACCTAGGGATTCCCATAAAGAATTTCTCCCACAAGGGCATTCATGCAGACATCAATGCATCTTTGCATTAGCGACCAAGACCCGAATTCCAGTTTAGTGTAAACACTCGCACTAGAGTTCGACCCTGGAGTCGCCTTAGATGCCATATACAATTGGCATAGATGTTATACAAACCGTCATTGTGTACCCATCTGAATTGCTTCGCAATGACTTGCAACTACCGATACAGCTGCAAGAACTTTACCCACAAATGCTACTTTGTTTGAATCTCCAAACAATCATCGACTTCGCGCATAGCCGCCGGATTGAATTCAAAGCATAAACAATGCAAATATAGAATCCGTTTCTTACAACGAATTACCCCGCATATACAAATGCAAGCAAGGGATTCGTTTCGGCCACCGACACAAGATACGATATACAATTTTCATTTACACATCTAAGACTTTTATGACGCCCTCGTCCCATCTTTTCTTTTGGCACATTTCTTCAATGCGTCGTCGTCTATTTATTTAGCCGCGATGCACATCATAAACCACGATCTCCCCGATTCCTTTGTCCTTGCCGCCTGCCTGCTTTGTTTTTCCATTGCCCTCGCGCATGAGTAAACAGCACAGATCTAAACGATCACACATGTACCACCATGAGCTCCATTACGAGATCTGGTTTTCCATTCCACCAAGAGAGACTTTACGTTTCTCTGGTGGTAAGTAAAAACATATCCTTAGTGGAGAGGATATCTACCGCCACACCACCAAACTCATCCCAAACGAGGGTTGAATCATTGAGTCTTATTGCAACCGCCGATCCGGTCGGTTCACCTCCCGCTCTCCGTAGCGCTGCGGAGACGCCTTTTATTTACCCCGAATCGGAGTTAGTTTTGCGTCATTTAAAATCAAAAGTTATTATCGCAACCCATTGTAAACACCCCGCGGAACAATAGTTTAAATACAACAAATTAAAACAATAAAATGAAATAACCCTGTGTGTTTTATTTTCTGTGCAGTGATATCCTGGTGTTTTCTTCTTTCCTCGGCGATCATTCGACAGTATTTGGTTTCATTTAGTGCAGTGACAATTGTGGACTTCGTTTCGTGATGAGGAGTGAATCAGCGCCGTACGCCGGTGCACAATACTTCGCTCCCCACAGTGTCGACAATTAAAAACAAAATGTCAGTGGCAAGAACAAATAGATTAGTGTACTACATGGCGTCAAGAGTTCCTGGATATTTTAATAGGTGGCATTGTGAGGGGTTTCGTTATGCTGTGGTACCTACACGGGCTCTGGTTCGCATTCCTCCCCAACTTCTCTTCTGCCCAAAATCTGTGTCGTCGAAACTGTTTGACCTGTTCACTAGATAGTTAATGAAACAAGCACTCCTTTTGTTCTTATTTTATTTTTCTGATTCAGCCAAGAGATATAAGTTTTTGTATATGCATTTAATTCATTCAACGCTCTGTCATTTAACACATAAGGAATTCATTTAAACTTAATTCAACTTCGAAGTGTTGTTCAGTCATACGTAAGGATATACATTTTATTTATTGAGCACACTGCCATTTAACACATAAGGAATAATACTGTCATTTAACACATAAAGATTATTAGGCTGTAATTCATCTTAATTTAATTCCAAATATTGTTCAGTCATGCGTAAGGTATACATTCAATTTATTCAGCACACTGTCATTTAACACATAAGGATTTTTAGGCTGTAATTCACTTTAACTTAAGCACACGTATACGGGAATTCATTTAACCAAATTGGTTGTGTTTTGCGACTACAAGCCCGGCCGGGTGACTCACATACGATTCTATGAAAGAAAAACCGACTCCTGGTGTTCAAGCTCGAGTTGACTCTGTGGCTGTTGAAACAAGACTTCTGGTTTAGCTTAACGTGAAGTGCCGACGACTTCACTCCACGGATTCAGTTTTAAGAATCGTTAGGCCATCGAAGACGACAGCATAACGAAAATCATCCATCGCCTCGGTGCCCACAAGGGATGATTTTCTTTGCATCAGCACACAGGGCGCGAAACATACACGATGATTGCCTCTGTTGCTCATGGTGTGTGTGTCCACAAGTATGTGGACCGTGGATCGACCGAATCCATAAGGGAAACATTAGATGGCATGGTTGCAGCTGGTGCAATTATCTTAACGTAGATATTTTGGTGTTTACACGATCAGCAACTGCGTACAGCATTTGTGCTGATCGTGCACATCTTTGCAGCATCTCCATGAGTCGAATTCACGCTGGTAATATTCCATTTTTGGGAACTCGACTATGTATGTCATACTGTATTTGTCGATCGTATGACCGACCGATGTGGGCATTGATAAAAGAAAGTAAAAGAAGAAATATTTCCTGCACGTGTGTGGCAGACTCATTAGGAGACATTTCATCGATGTGGTTCGGGTAATGTTGGTTGCTTGATGGTGCAACCAAATTGCTTTGCCCTTGTGGAAAAATACTTATTTGTTGCTGATGGATTTTGCATCAGCGAAAATCATAGATTTACAGCTTTTTAGGTGATAGTTGGGCAACTATGTAAAGGTAAGTGCATGCCTTCCAGTTTCTTGGTGCTCCAGGGAGCAGTCTATTGGATAATTAATGGGGAGGTAAGTAGTGGCGTTCAAAAGAACCGCCACAGCATCACTAGAAAATGAACATGGCTCATTTCGAGAGGCTCATCTGTCACTAATGCCTGTATGAAGTTCCGTCACATTTCGTCCATTCGTTTACAAACTGCAGTCGTTTGAAAAGAATTAAAATAAATCCTACAATTCAAATTCTTCTACACGATTAATTGAATAATTCTGAACTGCCTTGCTAAGCATCCAGTTTCTTCTTTTAAAGGTTCGTGAATCGGACACCAATATTGATCACGCTTCAACCTTCCTCTCTTATGGTATACTCTTCGGTAAATTTTAAAGCATTTTTTCGGGAGCGGGTATGGTTCCTCGTTTCACTTGTACTACTATGTAAGTGGTTGTTTTTATGCCTTGTTTGGCATAGCATGTATCAGTCAGGTTTTCTATTAAATGGGTAGTTTGTAAGTCTGTGACTTTTTGAATAAAGGATTTTTGTCGGCAAATAAGCATTTAATTCTCAATATAGTCTACTCTTAGCTCGATGCATTTTGTCCAGCGTTCTTCCAATGTTAATCCTTCCAAATAATAGCTCATAAAATCTCATATATAATCATCATCATCATCGGCACTACGACCGGAAACCGGTCTTGGCCTTATTTAACAAATCTCTCCACCGCTCTCGATTTCGAGCCAATGTCATCCAGTTTGGCATTCCAGGCTCTGGGCGTCCTGGTCTACGCCATCCCTCCATCATAGACAAGATCTACCGCGCTGTCTCCTTCCATACATCCTGCCACGAAGGACTTTCCGGGCAGGCTCCTCTTCGCTCATTCGAGCTAGGTGTCCCGCCCACCGGAGTCTACCGAGCTTGATTTTTCCTACAACATTAGCTTCAAGGTAGATCGCGTACACCTCATGGTTGTAGTGGCTCCGAAATCGTCCTCCCTCACAAACGGGGCCAACAATTCTCCTTAAGACCTTCCTCTCGAACGCGGCTAAAAGTTCAGAGTGCCTTTCATTGAACACCCAGGTCTCGAATCCATACATGAGTACTGGTAATACCATGGTCTTGTCCATCCCAAAGAACAGTGTAATTAATATTGGGAAGTTGAGTTCAAATCGGCCTCGAGGGAAGAACTTGAAAGAGAATTCTTAAAAATATAAATTCCCCCTCAATAGCGGCATTTTTTGAACATGTTTTACGTACCGTCGACTGGATACACATCAACCACCCGGCTTCTGAAATTGCCGTTCTTGGCGCTTTTAATGTATACAACGCCGGCTGGTTGGTACATTCTAACAGAACCGACGAGGTTGGGAGTCTTGCGGAGATGTTCGCTGTTAGCCGAAATTTGACTCAACTCGTGGAGGAACCTACGCAAGTGCCAGATGCGCGAGATGATTATGCCAACACCCCGGCTCTGTTTTTAACATCCGAGCAGAGCATGTGTACCGTGGAGGTTTCTGGGCCTCTGGGAAACTCAAATCACTGCTCAGTCGCGTAACTACTTGCATTACACGCGAATAACCGATCTAAGCAGCTTCGGTATGTATGGAGATATGCGGCTGCTAACTGGGACGATTTGCGAGATTTCTTCGCATCCTTTCCATGGTCGGAGTTGTGCTTTAGAGACTCTGGTGTTAACGCATGCGCGGAGTCGGTCACAGACCATTCTTCTCGGAATGGAGATCTACATTCCACACTTCAACAAACGAAGTTCATCTGATAAATCTTGGTTTGATAAAAAAATGCGAACAGATTACAAGAGCAAAAAATAGAGCTTTTAAACAATGGCGCTCTAATCCCACCCAGGTTAACAAACTGAATTTTGTTAGAATCAGAAACGCGTGTAACCAGACAAAGCATACGGCGAAGAAGGGTTACAACGACATAGTGACTAATAAACTCCTTGAGTGCCTAACTGGTTCGCGTACCTTCTGGTCAATGGAAAGGGCTGTCAGCAGTAATTTCGTTTCCTCCTCTTTTCCCCCATTGATGACTGACAGCGGGACGTTAGTCACAAATTCGAAACATAAAGCTAATGTGTTCGCGAATTTCATCATCATCATCGGCACTACAAGCTGGAACCGGTCTTGGCCTTATTTAGCAAGTCCTGAGGCCTGTTAAATTTTCCATAATGATTTGTTTTTTCCGGGCAAGGTCATTAGTCTTGCGCCAGAGGCCCCCGACGGGGAATCGAACCCCGGTCTCCAGCGTGACAGGCGGGTATACTAACCAGTATACTATTGAGGAGCTAATTTCGCGAATTTATTTTCTGCAAATTCAAACTTCGATGCTGGTCTTTTGGAGCCAAGTGCGAACACGCCGGTACCATCTTCGATGCGGGGTGTGTGGTTTCGCCCGCGTACTATTTAACGCATTCTACGTGGACTGGACTGTAGGAAGGCAATCGGCCCGGACGGAATACCAGCAATAGTTCTTGAGAACTGTGTTCCAGAACTATCGCCGGTTCTTGGCAGACTCCTTCGCTTAACGTGGAGGTCATTTCCTCCGTGCTGGTGGATGACTCGAGTTCAGTCAGTCCCAAAAGAGGAAAAAAAAGTGTCTCCCACAAAATTACCAGCCGAGAGGATTACTGTATATGTTGTCTAAGGTGATGGGAAAGGTCCTCAACGTCGAGTTAATTGGGTATTTAGAGTGCAACGGACTTCTGAATGATCGTCAATACGGATTCCGTGGCAGGTGGTCCACGAGACACCGTTTGACCCTTGTAACCGACATATGGACATCTGCAATTCAAGGGCATGGTGAGTCAAGGGCGGTCGCATTGTATATTTTCAGGACTTTTCACAGCGTCCGACACGGGGCATTGCTGAGTAAACTTCGTTCATACAGGCTTTCCCAGGAACTTTTCGACTGGACGAAGAGCTTCCCCGAAAATTGATCGATCCGGGTTGTTGTGGAGTCTTCAGGTCTGTATCCCGTTAATTCTGAGGTGCCTCAAGGTTCTACCATATTTTGGCTCCAACCTTGTTTTTGCTTCACATAAATGATTTGTTAGAGTCAACAGATCACAAAGTGTTCAGTTTTGCGGATGATAGTACGTTTGTTTCCCCTTTTCCTAGTGATCGACCGATTAATGCATCAACACCACATCAGCTGAGATGTTGTCAGATCGACTATCAGAATGGGAATCTGGATAAGGTCATGCTGTGGGGAAAGGCGAATATAGTCGGCTTCAATACAATGAAGACACCATATACAACAATCACAAACAAAAGTGGGTCATCGGTTCTAGAGCTGATGATGAATGGCTAGGCCCTCGAATCTGGAGAAAGCTCGAAATTACTCAGCGTCATGGTCTGTGGGAATGTATCGTGTATCGCCAAGTCCTTCCCTGGATAACTGAGTTACCTTTTTAGGGCCTAGAAATATTTTACTCCGACACAACTTCTTCTGTATAATGCAAAAAATAGAGCTTCTAAGCAACGGCGCTCCAATCCCACCGATGTTAACAGAACAAATTTTGTTAGAATCAGAAACGCGTGCAACCAGACGATTGATACTGCGAAGAAAGCTCACAACGACAGGGTGATCAATAAGCTCCTTCGGTGCCCAACTGGTTCGCGCTCCTTCTGGTCAATGGCAAAGGCTATCAGTGGTAACTTCGCATCCTCCTCATTCCCTCCATTGGTGACAGACAGCGGGACGTTAGTCACGAATTCAGGGGACAAAGCTAATGTGTTCGCGAATTTATTTTCCGCGAATTCAAACCTCGATCCCGTCCTTTTGGAGCCACCTGTGATCTGGCCGGTACAGTCTTCCATGCGGGATGTGAGATTTCGTCCGCGCACTATTCAACGCATTCTACGTCAACTGGATTGTAGGAAGGCAACCGGCCCGGACGGAATACCAGCAATAGTCCTTAAGAACTGTGCTCCAGAACTATCGCCGGTTCTTGGCAGTCTCTTCCGCTTATCTTATGCACGGAGGACCTTTCATGCCTGCTGGAAAATCGTTCGAGATCAGCCAATGCCAAAGAACGGGGGAAAATCTCCCCCACGAAATTACCGTGCGATAGCCTTACTGTCTATGTTGTCTAAAATCATGGGAAAGGTCATCAACGCCGAGTTAATTAGGGATTTGGAGTACAAAAGACTTCTGAATGATCGTCAATACGGATTCCGTGGCAGGCGGTCCACGCGAGACGTTTTGACCCTTTTAACCGATATATGGGCATCTGCGATTGAGCGACATGGTCAGTCAAGAGCGGTCGCATTGGATATTTCCGGGTCTTTTCACAGCGTCCGGTATGGGGCGTTGCTGACTAAACTTCGTTCATACAGACTTTCCCAGAAGCTCTGCGAGTGGACGAAGAGCTTCTTCGAAAATCGATCGATCCAGGTGGTTGTGGACGTCGAGTGTTCGGATCTGTATCCTGTTAATTCTGAGGTGCCTCAAGGTTCTATTTTGGTTCCAACCTTGTTTTTGCTTCACATAAATGATTTGTTGGGGCCAATGTATAGCAGAGTGTTCAGTTTTGCGGATGATAGTACGCTTGTTTTGTTATGTGAGTAACTCTTGATTTCAAGGAAACACAAGAACACATCGACGTGTTAAAATAATTCAAATGTCTAAAAGTATTAACTAAACACGTCGTATAAAATTTGTAGCTTACAATCGAACTAATTGTTTCAAGTTGAATACCGCGTGTAAACTCAGACCTTCGTTGAGACGGAGAACCGTTCGTGGTAACAGAGAGTAATTGAAAGGGAAGGAAAAGTCTTGAGGAAAGGGGAGAACCGACTGAGATAACAAGGACTATCCTCATGTACAAATAATAAAATAAAGGCCCACGAGAATTTCAACAATAACAAACCAAGTGTATAGTATGTTAATGACAGATCGAAGCGAGTATCCTTAATTTAATAAACTGAAACTAAGTATAAGCGGAAGAGAGGGAGTTTTATTTTGAATGAGAGGTTGCAGACGACCACCACGGTCACAGTGTAGTTCTAACACATATTGGACGAGTTTTTGTACTGGAGAAGAGAACTCATCATACCCAATTACCCGCGGACTAACGTCTTGGAGGCCCAGCACCGGAAGCAGTCTTTGGGATGCCAAGTGAAGAGTGAAGACAACGAACCGACGGCTACCTTACTGTGAGTACCTCTTATTTAAGATTATCTGTTTCCCTCAACCAGTGGCACTCGAGAAAGCGACCAATATCCAAAGTGTGCGAATACTGGCTACCTACAAGCACGACTCCACACAACAAACAAACATTAAAGTTATATATAATTATTATACAACATATATATATATATATATATATATATATATATATATATATATATATATATATATATATATATATATATATATATATGTATATATATATATATATATATTGTGACGCATATGACAATCAGTACTAGAATATTCTAGAGAGTCCGAAACAGAGTACTAGAATATTCTATAAAGTAATGGAAAACTGGAGACAAGGAACAGTAGAACATTCAAGGCAATGGAACGGACGGAAACGAAACGCTGAAAAAGTATAAATACGCCGCACACAGAGCATAGTGATGGGTAAGAAGTAGAAGGTCAAGCAAGCCATAAGTAATGAGTAAGAGAGTAATAAGTCTCGAGTGAAAAGCAAGCGATAAGTAAGAAGTAAAATACGCGATAAGTACGGAAGCGATAAGTCAAGAAATCGATACGTCAAGAAATCGTTGTAACGGTTGTGGTTAACGGACTAATAAAGTGTTATATTAATTCAAAATCGATTTAACGGCTCTTATTTATTCAAAATAATTAATCCAGCGAACCCTAAGCTCGCTACAATTGGTGTCAGAAGTGGGATTAATTATTGGTGGAATAAATAAGTCTGTGGAAGTGTATTGTGACGATGGCAGATCGACATTCGGAGAAGAGTTCGCAACCGTTGGGCATTTCGGAGATGTTCAGGATTATGATGGCAAAATTGGACGCACAAGCTACAGATGTTAATGCAAAATTTGACACCGTCATTTCAAAATTAGATACGCAAGCTGCAGAATTGGATGCGCGAGCTGTGAAATTAGACCCGCGAGCTGCAGAGTTTAATGCAAAATTGGATGCGCAAGCTGCAGACGTTAATGCAAAATTGGACGCGCGAGCTGCAGAGTTTAAGGCAAAATTGGATGCGCGAGCTGCAGAGGTTAATGCAAAATTGGATGCCCAAAGGCAGTGTATGAAAGAATTCTGGGACTCGGAAGCGGAAGATTCTGAGGATGAGGAGGAATTGGAGCCACATGAAATGAAGAAACTCAGGAAGAGCAAAGCTATGGCCGACAGCAGTGAGGAAGAGGAGGAAAATGACGATGATGTGTTACGTGAAGAACTGAAGGATTTCATTGATGATAACCCGATTGAAGAGGACGGCAGTGATGATGAAGACACTGATGCTTCAGGCCGTTCCCTGAAACGGATTTACAATGATGATGACGAGTTGTACGACCGACTGGAAGACGACGACTGTGACCTTATTGAAGAGAATCTTGGTTTGAAAGTCGACGGCAGAAAGCCTTCCAAGCGTCTGCGTCGTACACAGGACGAAGAAAGTGATGGAGAGGAAGACGACGACTGTGGCCCTATTGAAGAGAATCTTGGCTTGAAAGTCGAAGGCAGAAAGCGTTCCAAGCGTCTGCGTCGTACACAGGATGAAGAAAGTGATGGAGAGGAACAGCACGTTGATGAAGGTTCAGCACGTGAGGCTATAGACGAACAGCTATTCGACGACGAAGACGATGTTGAACGCCGCTCTGAACGTAGTCACGGGGAAACTGAGACGGCAAAACATTTCAATGATGAATTGGAAAGGGGTCACTTTACTGATTTCAACAATGAAATCCGTAAAACAGATATTCCTGAGCGGGAGCAATTGCGCGAAGTTCCGGTTACGCCTGTTCCAGAGGGACCCAATGAACTACAAGATGTAGCTGAATGGATTTACAAACATGCGTTTTGTAAATCAACTGTTTCCGACCAAGAGAGATCAACGGATGTTGGAGGTCGAGACCGCTATTGTAAGCCACCACATACGGGGGGAAAGATCAAGCAAGCCCTAGATTGTAGGCGTAATCAACAGCTAGAGGTACCGTTCATTGCGTTCCATAGAGAAGAACACGTGAAACCAGAATTAACGTGCGACGATCTATGGAAAGTCCATTACTACGACGCAGGCTGGTGTTTACTGTCAGCTCCAAAGAACAAACTGCTGCAGTTATTTGAAAAGATGGGAACTACCAGTTGGACACGGTTATGAAATCGACAGATGCTCCAATACCAGATGATACGTGTGTAATTAAAGATGAAGATCTAGACCGCTTACGTGATGTACAAACTCCAGAAGAGCTTAAGGGTGTGCACATGCA
The DNA here is from genome assembly GCA_963931805.1 of Microdon myrmicae. Classification (NCBI taxonomy): domain Eukaryota; kingdom Metazoa; phylum Arthropoda; class Insecta; order Diptera; family Syrphidae; genus Microdon; species Microdon myrmicae. The sequence continues at coordinate 247,370,771 of OZ007496.1, forward strand.
TTTTCTCTTATACTATTCGCATGAGATCCCTAAAATGCAAGAGGAATTCCGTCGTCAGGAAAAGGAAAAATGGCGGCAGGCTAGAGCTGACGCGAAAAGGAGAGCAGTAGAAAATTTGGAAGAAGGTCAAGAACTTCCACCGCCGAACGCCAAGATGAAAGTGGTGTATCGCGATCGACTGGCGGCTTTTGTTGGCCCGGGAGACCAATGAACTTAGTTCGGGACGAACTAATCTAGGCGGAGGGTAGTGTGACGCATATGACAATCAGTACTAGAATATTCTAGAGAGTCCGAAACAGAGTACTAGAATATTCTATAAAGTAATGGAAAACTGGAGACTAGGAACAGTAGAACATTCAAGGCAATGGAATGGACGGAAACGAAACGCTGAAACAGTATAAATACGCCGCACACAGAGCATGGTGATGAGTAAGAAGGAGAAGGTCAAGCAAGCGATAAGTAATGAGTAAGAGAGTAATAAGTCTCGAGTGAAAAGCAAGCGATAAGTAAGAAGAAAAATACGCGATAAGTACGAAAGCGATAGGTCAAGAAATCGTTGTGTATGGTAAAACTAACGGTTGTGTTTAACGGACTAATAGAGTGTTATATTAATTCAAAATCGATTTAACGGCTCTTATTTATTCAAAATAATTAATCCAGCGAACCCTAAGTTCCCTACAATATATATATATATATATATATATATATATATATATATATATATATATATATATATATATATATATTTATAATACACCGAACTGGTGCCGTGACCAGGACACAATACAATTAACAAACAACAAATTATATGTATGATTATTATACCACAAACTGGCACAACAAACATTGACTTGGTATTGGTATATTTATCATATAACAGTTTCCTCTTTTTCGAGTGATCGGCCGATTAGTGCACCAGCGTCGCACGGAAAGGCGAATCTCGTCGACGTCAAAATAACGAAGAGACAATTTACAACATTCACACAGAAAAATGGATCATTGGTTCCACAGCTGATGATGAATGACCAGGACCTCAAATCTGGAGAAAGCATGAACTTACTTCGCGTTACCGTCTGTATGAATGTATCGTGGCATAAACACGTGTCGAACATCGCCAGCTCCACCTCTCTAAAACTGAGTTATCTATTTAGAGCCAAGAAATATTTTACTCCGGTCCAACTTCTTCTTCTGTATAAATTTCAAATTAGACCCGCGATCGAATATTCCTCTCATGTTTAGAGCTTCGTATGTACCTTCAACGCACTTGAGAGCATACAGAGACGAACGATCCGACTGGTAGGGGACTCGGCGGTGACGTCGGGACTACAGCCGCTATCACATCGAAGACGCGTGGCTGACCTCTATGTGTTTTACAGATGTTATCACTGGAGCTGTTCTTCGGAAATTCGTGGTATTGTTCAGCGCAATTCTGTTTACATGCGCTCTACAAGACAATCCCTCGGATTACACCAATTTGCGGTTCAACTCCAGACGCCGCGAACATCTCTGCATTAGAACTCGTTCCGGTAAAGAGCGGAAAAGCTGCGGTACTCCCTCCTCGCGCGAATGTTTTCGGATCGTTACGACCTGCAACTGTTCAAAAAGAACTGCATCGGTTATTTGGAGACATCTCGCTGCGCTGTGTTGGAGCTATAGCTTCGCCTCTCCCGAGAAAAGTATAATAAAAAAATCCGCTGCCTTTCTTCTGATTTTTTCGCCACAACGGAAGTTCAGCCAGAAACGACCTATCTAATCTATTTAAAACAAAAAGGTAAGTTTAAGATCACCAAATATGTACCACTGTGATGAGTTCGAATGACTCTACCCATCCTGTGTTTATTCATTAAAGCAGACCCCTAATCTGCAAAATATAACACCCTACTTAATACTAGGTACACTCATCTAATAAGACACTAGTATTTATAATATACTCGTACCTGTAGATCTTAGCTGCGTTTATAAACAACTTGGTAAACGTAGCCAAAACCAAATTATAATTTAACGCTACAGAACCAATAGACTAAACAGTCGAGTTCAATATTTGTTGACTTTATTCATATGTAATTTTAAATTACTTGTTAAAAGCAAATAATAAAAATAAATGTATCACAAAACAAATTGAGTGTGTATTCTTTATGAAGACTGCTGACTCTGAATTGTACTGAACATGAAGAGATTTAAAACCCTAACAGCAAACCACAACTTCATTGCCGTGCGTACTGTACCACGGTCTCATGAATAACAAAAATAATCAGACGTTCGGTTGGCCAACCTGTCAATTGCCATTTGCTTGTGTTGTCAACTTTTTTAACATTTGGAATTGCTTCGATTTTGAGCTCCGTATGTTTGCGAGGAGTTTGTTTTATTAATTTCCGGGTCGGTTATGTGGACTTTAACCGGTAACTAATAAAATATTTGAGTACCCCCTCGAAATGAAATCTTAAACCGATTACAAATTTGTCAGAATTGTGTGGAATTTTTATTGTACGTGAGTGAATCCTTTGTCTACCAAATACGTCCCGAGCAACCAGCGACTGTTGTCTGAGCAACAGTGATGATCCGAAAGAGCTCCATATGCAGATCCTCTGCAATGTTGACTTGGAAACTGAAACTTATTGATTAACAATGTAAGAAAATTTGAACTTTATTGTCTATCAAATGGTAAATTGTTTATTAAATTTGTTCTACTTCTCACGGCACCTAGAATCAATTCCATTTTAGAGGCGAGGATCATTCAAATGTTGCTTCTGGGATTCACAAATGACACAATCACGTAGTGCTATAAAGGGTGCAGTTGAATTTGCCATTAGGTGAACTATTCCAAGGGCCCTTTGCATTGTGCATCGTTTGGGTTACTTCTTATTGGAACAGTTGGTGTTCATTCTTTAGGAGATTTTGAATATATGAGACAAAAAATTTATCAGGTTCGAGAAGAGTGTGGTAAAAGGCAGCAGATAACAAAAATATGGATTTATGTTGTGGAACTGGGACATTTTAGTGGCAGTTAGAATGAATCTTAAAGTCGGATTGTTCAAACACATTACTCTATATTTCCTTGACGTAATTAAAAATACGGTTTTATAAACTGCGCTTTTACAATCCCAACTTTCAATTCCAAGCGATTGCCCACAAATCGGGAAGGTGTCAATATTTTGTCATCGACTGCCATGTGAAGTAACCAAATATTCGAAGTGTTAATAAACGTGGGTTGTCTGACCCTAGATAGAAATCTTCCTACCACTCTTCTGGCAGCCGCTTATAACGGTGTTAAACTTGAATATTTTTACTTTACAAACACTTGATAATTTGGCATTGGAATCTATTGTTGATAGTATTGACATTTTAGAGCATGGAACGGGGGGCTAGGTACATGATGCCCAATTCCTATGGTATTTGAAACTGCAGCGTATTAAGTCGATGGATGCTTCCACAATTGGACATATGACTATAATTCAGTGTTTTTAATTACACTGGTGGCCTATGTGTTATCTAATAAAAGTAAAGCCAATGTATCAATTTTTTAATACATTAAAACAAAAATTCAACACTCGGTTGAACAGTGAATCAATATCGCCCCCTTCGTGCCCACTTTGTCGTTTGATAAAACGTGAAATGATAAATATATCCACTGTTTCTCGAAAAACTATTCTACATATTGATAATTCTGAAGTTTTTGGTAAATTCTCTAGTGCTGATGCAATCAATTGTAATTTTACAATTATTAGCAGTTTTCAAGCGATATGTTTCCTTCCCTCAACAATGAAAGATGACGAGAAAACATGTGCCTCGGCGCCCTGTTCGATTTTCGGTATTACAATACAACGTGCATAAGCTACACTTATCGATTCAGTTTTATGTGGAATCCAAACTAAACGGGGAAATCTCCTCATGTGTCTGGGTTGCCTGCGTCAACTTTAACTCTGTGTTAGCCGGAACACGATGGCTGAGCGCAAAAATGACACTAGATGTCAAAAACGCATTCAATTTGGTCAGCAGGAATCATATTATAGGAGAATTGAGCAGTTTCCATATGCATGTAATAGCGAGCTCTTCCTGTCTTTTTTCGAATTTTTTTTTATAACCCTTCTCTCAGGAGAGGCGAATCTTTAGCGCTGGGCCCGCGCCCCGAGATGCGATTAAATAACTGCTGGAATTCTTCTTGAACAGTTGCACGTTGTAATGCTCCGGAACACTCGCGTTCAGTTGCGGAACGATTTTTGGTACAGAGATGTACGTTCCGCCGGGAGAAGAACCCCGAATTGGTGGAATCCGTCGGATTCCCTTGTGAGACGTAAATAAAAAGAATCGTTTGGAATAATACCACGCATCTCCGAGGGACAGCTCCCATAATAATATCTGGAAAACAGACACAGGTCAGCAATGTCAGCGCTGCGTTTTCTATCAGCGGATGGTCTGTCACTGTCTGCTGTTAAGTACGTCTTTTTTTTTTGAACGTTTATTTATTTTACTTTAATATTATTGCATTTTTTTGTTTCTTAGTCTAAATAAACATAAAACTATTATCTCTTGTTGCTGTCGTTTTAATGTATATATATATATATATGTATATATATATATATATATATATATATATATATATATATATATATATATATATATATATATATATATATATATATATATATATATATATATATATATATTGTAGCGAGCTCAGGGTTCGCTGGATGAATTATTTTAATAAATAAGAGCCGTTAAATCGATTTTGAATTAATGTAACACTTTATTAGTCCGTTAATAACAACCGGTACTTTTACTGCACACTTAACGATTTCTTGACATCGTTTCCGTACTGCGTGCGACGTATTTATACCGTTTTTCCTCATTCTGATTCGGCGTTTCGTTTCCGTCCGTTCCATAGCCTTGAATTTTCTACTGTTCATAGTCTCCAGTTTTCCAGTACTTTCTAGAATATTCTAGTACTTTGTTTCGGACTTTCTAGAATATTCTAGTACTGATTGTCGTATACGTCACACTACCCCCCGCCTGGATTAGTTTGTCCGCCTTGATACTCCGCTCCTTTACTTATCGCTTTCTTACTTATCGCGTCTTTGACTGCTTACTTCTTACGTCTTACTGAAAAAAAAGGGTTGGCGAGAGGTCCGACTTTAGCGAGACAAGGACAGACGTGTCCTTCATCTTGTCTCTGGGTCCTGGTCATCTTGCAATAACCAGAATCACCCACATCCGTGAGTATGTTGGGCTCGGTCTCGAGATACCTGAAAAGAAAAGAAAAAAGGGTGGGTATCTAAGGATAGTGTGGACAGTGTTAGTCCAGGTGTTCTCTAACTACTTATATAGAGGGATGGTGGGAAAGAAATCGTTCGAGACCGGTAGGTCTTGAGTGCGGTAGTAAACGCAGATCACGTCTTTGACGTCTGATGATCTGCGCTTTGGTCGGTGTGTGTATGTTTGTGCCGTCTTGTACTGTGCGTCCGTATGTGTGTGGTTTGTTAACAGTATACCCTATGGGATGGATCCAGGAATCCTCTATTATAGAGGGGAATGTTGTTGGGCGTTCTTCAGTTTTGTACAGAAGAAGAAATTCTGGTGGTCTGATCCGAAGAGACCGAGAGAGAGAAGGGTGAAGAACGCAGGAGTCCCATACAAGTAGATTCTCGCTGTTCTGAATGCTTTCGAGGTACTTGTATGATAATTGTAGCTGGTACTCATCGATAGGGATAATGGAGGCGCCTTCATATAGGTGAGAGTTCGGGTAATGGCGACCGTCAGACCTTCTAGAGTGGTTGATCCATCTTCTGAAGAGTTTTCTTTCGAAAACTCGAAGTCTTTCCATTTGGGCCGAAGATATGGAGGACCATATGGGAAAGGCGTAGGATATTCCAGATCGGATTAGCTGCTTATAACAGAGAATCTTAATTTTGGTGTCAACTTTGTTCCTCCACTTCAAGATGTTGTGCAGTTGCTTAGACCGACCGAGGCCCCTTTGGAGAATGTGGGTCACATGTTTGATGAAATTCATTTTTGGGGTATAAGTGACCCCAAGATATTTCATCTTGTCCTGTGGTCTAATCGTAGTATTTCTATTCGGATATTCTGTGAATATCGAGAAGTAGGTTGGGAGTGTTTACTACTCAGAATTATAGCTACTGCTTTGGATGAGTTAAGTCAAATTTTCCATCGACTGTAATACTGATACAGTTCGTCCAGATGTCGGTTGAGTCGGTTTGTTGCGAGTTTTGGGCTTTTAGATGACGTGTACACTAGGACGTCATCCGCATAGCATATCTTGTTTACTCTACCATCCACAGGGCGAGGAATATCTGAGGTGTAGATATTAAATAAGATGGTGCCTAGAATGAAGCCCTGTAGTACGCCTGCAGCGGTGTTGAAAGTTCGGGAAAGCTTTCCATTCACTCGAACTTGGAAGGTTCTGTTTAAAACGAACTGGCAGATGATACTATACAGCGTTTTATTGAGGCCAGTATTCAGTAATTTAAAAACGAGACCTTCGATCCAGGTTGTGTCAAAAGCGTTTTCAAAGTCCAGGCTCACCGCAACGGTGGGTTCCTTATTAAAGAGGCGCACGCAGACGTGGTTTTGAAATATGTGGTGGTGTGCGCTCTTCGAAATCCAAATTGGAAATCAGGTATTAGGTTCCTGACACTGATAAAGTTATTTACTTTCTCGTATATGATTTTTTCATATATTTTGCTGATGCAAGTGAGAAGCGAGATAGGGCGAAAGCTTGAGGGGTGATACGTTGGTTTCCCAGCTTTTGCTATTGGACAAATAATAGCGTGCTTCCAAGCTTGGGGAAAGTACCCCATGTTGTAAGCATGGTTGAACAGAATGGAGAGCTTTATAAAGAATAAGGCAGAAAGACTTCGCAACGAGTGGTATGAAATGTTGTCGATACCGGGTGACTTCTTAGGGTTTCTAGATTTAACCAGACTCTGTAGAGTATTTGGTGCGATGAAACCGTGACCATTATCACGTGTGTCATCGAAGTATGCACTGTTAGTTGGATTAAAGACAACTATTGGCTCGTTGAAGTCGTCCAATTTACTGTGGACCTCTGAACTAATGACCGCGTTAGTATCCGGGTCGCCATCTTGGAGAGTAAGTTTGTCATTATTTTCAAAGGTCTCTCCGATGATATTTGTTTTATGGGTGTCGTTATTAACAACAACACCATTGTGTATGATTGGCCCAGTGATACGAGAAGTGCCACATATCTTTTTAACATTTTTATAAATGTTCTGGTCCATCTGAATACTCTTCAGTTTGTCTTCCAATTATCGGGTGCAATTGTTTTGGATTCTTTGTTTTATCAGTGTGCCAATATTGTGAATAATGGATCGCAATAGTGGTTCCTTTTACGTGAAGCGGTGACGGTATCTCATTCTGCAGAGCTTTTTACGCTCCCGAATGAGATGAAGAGTGAAGTGGTCAAAGGGAATCTGATAAGTGTTTTCAAGTTTGTACTTCGGGACATGGGTCTCAGAAGTTTCAAGTAGAATCTCGTGAAGTCGAGTTGCAACGTCATTTATCTCAACCGTCGTTAGGTTCCTGTCAGTGGGGAGAGAGAGTTGGTGCAGTTTTTCGTTCAATGTAATATCGAAGTTGTCCCAGTTTGTGCGCCCATAATCGGGTATATATCTGACATGAGCCCGGCATGCTCGATAGCCGCGGATGAACATGGTCACAGCGTTGTGGTCAGATACACCCGGCGATAGTTGGGGAGGAGTGATTTGGGGAAGAAAGTCTTTGGACACAATAAAGATGTCCAGGATGGAGTTCCCTCGGGTACCAACCGTAGGTGCGACTATTTCGAAGTTGAGGGCATGACAGTTTTCGGTGTACCATTGGAACAACTTTTTGCCGTTTGGGCAAGAGACGGAGTTGTTCCAGTGGGGATGCCTGGCCTATGATGAAGGGTGTATGCCCCAAGGACGTTATTAATTGGCCGATATCTTCGGGATTAATGGGGCCATTATTGGTTTTATGCGAGTGGTATACGGAGTATATGTTCACTCTACCATTATTAGCTAGATGCAGTTCAACCCCGGAGACCTCTATGGACTCGAAATGTGGGAGGTCAATAGCTTCATGGCGAAGTTCGCTATTAACTAGAATACAGGTGCCACCTCCGTTGATGGTGGGGCCGCCAGTGAGGGTTCGATCCCTTCAGTTTGTCTTCCAATTATCGGGTGCAATTGTTTTAGATTCTTTGTTTTATCAGTGTGCCAATATTGTGAATAATGGATCGCAATAGTGGTTCCCTTTACGTGAAGCGGTGACGGTATCTCATTCTGCAGAGCTTTTTACGCTCCCGAATGAGATGAAGAGTGAAGTGGTCAAAGGGAATCTGATAAGTGTGTGGGGGTAAATGTATGTTGCCAACGTATGGAACAGGATTCACTGTACACCCCCGACAATTAGAAAGTAGTTCTTGCAGTTAACTATTTGAAATGTATACATATATATAAAGAATATATTATATACATATATATAAAGGCGAGCTGTCCGATTAAAGAATTTGAAGTTATCTCTTAAATATAAAATCCAATATATTTGCTTCCAAATTGAAATATTCACACACACTTAACTGAATTTGTTTGTTAGATGTCACTTTTATTTTTTTTTCTTTATTTAATATTCTTTTATCAATTCGCGTTTCAGTGTTTATTCGCTCCGATTGAAAATATGTTTTTGCGGAAATTTATTGTAATTGGTAATCAATTATCAAAGAAAAAAAAAAAAAACTATTCACTATGCTTTTTGACGCGACGCGACCTTTCGTCCTGTTGATTGAATAGCGACTGAGGAGACGTGTGCTCCGTTTGGGTGATGGTTAGCGACTAGTGTGAATTGGGGTTGAAATTCATATTTCTTTCTACACACAGGACAACCAAAAGAGACCACGCCTCTGCTCTCTCAACCTCACGCCCGTCAAAGTATGAGTAACTTTTGTTAATAGGGTAATTGACGGACACGAAGAATGAGAGAACAGAAAACATGATATGCTGTGATCTCGGGGTAGCTTTGGTTGTGTGTGTTGGTATCAGATGCAGCTACAGACACGACCTACTGACCCAGTGGTACGGCTATGGTGTAGTTAAAGCGCATTGAACCGTGGAAAGAAATACGAATGAGAGACAACCCTAGCGGATGTTACTCCCCTGCAAAGAGAGATCGTTGATCCCAAGCGAATGGGTGATCTGAGGGAAAGTCGATAGGACGCCGCTGATGTTTGGGAAATAATTCGCGTGAGAACCAGACTCTAAGACGCTGAAATTACCCCAGCTATTTTGCTATGTTGCAACAGAGTCGTTCTTTTAGACTTGTTGTTGCTAACCGACATTATGAGATTTCCGATGGGAAACTCATGATTAGCAAGAATGGAGTTGCCGTATGACATTTATGTAGCTAAACTCAATTATGCATTATCTGCAAAGGATGATGAGTTTAGCTATACATCCGTTTGAAATGTTTTACAGGGGAATACATATAATGGAAATTGGTAAGTATGACGCACTGAAAGCGGTCGAAATTAGGTGGAAATGTTGGTTGGAATTGTGGGTTGTTTCTCATGTAGAATAGAGAAACCCCCCACAAGTGTTTTCAAGTTTGTACTTCGGGACATGGGTCTCAGAAGTTTCAAGTAGAATCTCGTGAAGTCGAGTTGCAACGTTATTTATCTCAACCGTCGTTAGGTTCCTGTCAGTGGGAAGAGAGAGTTGGTGGAGTTTTTGGTTCAATGTGACATTGAAGTTGTCCCAAATTGTACGGCCATAATCGGGTATGTATCTGATATGAGCCCACGATGCTCGATAGCTGCGAACTTACGTGTTACTGATCTGCGTGCGACGTATTTATACCGTTTTTACTCGTTCTGATTCGGCGTTTCGTTTCCGTCCGTTCCATAGCCTTGAATTTTCTACTGTTCATAGTCTCCATTTTTCCAGTACTTTCTAGAATATTCTAGTACTTTGTTTCGGACTTTCTAGAATATTCTAGTTCTGATTGTCATATCACAGTGGTGGAAAAAATAATAGAAACAAAGGTTTAGATAACGATCAACAATCAGTAACTGCGTACTATTTGGTTTTTCTTCGACACCAATTCTATACCCGAACCGTATCTAACAGTACTTTGATATGGTGCATCAATTTGCTCTTATCAGTTTTTTGTTTTTGCCTAGTAGTAAAAAATGCAAGCGAAGGGTTATTTTGCCTGGAAAAATTAATAGAAACAAACCATCACCACAGTCTTCAATCGTGATGGTGAAGTAAACTACTGGTTCGTCTTTATTGAAATCTTCGTAAATTTGTTAGACTTGTGTTTTAGTGTTTGTTAGAAAAAAAAAAAAAAAAAAACAAAACTAAAATTTTGTGAAAATGGGTCGTGGAGTACATTGCACTAGTTCCGATCGTGAATTGATAAAAAAATTAAGAAATGACGGGAAAGCAATGGATGAAATAGCTAAGCTAATGAAGTGCTCTAAGAAAAAAATATTCACAGCTCTTCATTCAGGTCCCAATATGAAAACCAGAGGCAGAAAAAGAAAAACAACCTCACGATTCGACAAACTGCTAATCCGACTATCCAAGAACAAGCCGTTTTTTTCTTCAACGGAATTAAAAAATGACTTAAACGCACCTTGTACGAGACGTACAATTAGAAACAGACTAATAGAAGCGGGCCTTCCTGGAAGAAGTCCCAGAAAAGTTCCATACTTGAGCAAGTAAAATATAAAGCAGAGACTCGTTTTTGCCAAAAAAACACCTCCACCGTGCGAATTGGAATAACATCTTATGGTCGGATGAAACTGTGGGGTTCGAAGTAGGTGTGCCAGGACAGTGGCACGGATTCACTTTTAACCCACCGAGGAAAGGACAACACACAGATCGCACAAGAGAAAAAAAATAAAATATCCTTGGTTTGATTGGTAATTAGTTTTTATTGTTCTTTATTGTTCTCACTTATTATTTTTTTGATTGTTGACAATTGCTTTCGTATTTATACAAGCGACCGAGAAACGATGCCAAATTTACACTTTGACTTTAGTTCCTTTATTTATCCTTCAACGATTCGACCGTATGGTTAATGATTAGCGACTTCTCTTCACGAGTGTTTTGTAATTGACTCTATGCGTGAACGCTCAATGCAGCGTGTACACACGACGGTGGATATTTAACGACTGACTTGAAAAAGGGATGAAGATGGGTAATTTAATTTTTGCACACAGGACAACCAATAGAGATCATACTTCTGCTCTCTCATTGCCACGCCCGTCGATGTGTGATGAATACATCCGTTTATTCTATAGTCGACGAACATGGGAGAATGAAAGAACAGAAACACAATGTGCAATGATCTCGGGGTGGGTTTGGTTGTGTGTGCATGAATCAATGCAGATCTGAGGATAACCTGTGGCGGTTCTTTAATACATTCCCAAAGAACCGCCCATCCTCTTAAATTAACCACCTTCCACTTTCCATGCAAAGCCATAGTACTTACCTGCAATTGGGTGCAGCGTAAGCTCCCCTGCAGCATCATACCTGAAAGGAAAACTTACCCGACGGCATCCGTACATCCTGCACTTTTTTGGTTCATTCTCAGTTCATCTCCTATCGGCTCAGCCTGTCTTCAAATACGATAAACAAACGCTGGCCAGCGTATTGTTGACATAGCTGTAGCCCACATCCTTTCCATATTTCACAATTGTATATCGCGCCTATACCCTTAGGTCCGCGATAGTTGCGACAATTCCCCGTTATCGGCTATCAATCGACCATGGAATTTGGGCATGGATATAATCATTGTTTAGGTAACCTTACCCATGCCATGCCTATGATGACCCGCCTGAAAACTAGATTAAACATACAGTATCTCACTGTGTTCGTTACTTACCCGCACACTAATCTAAACATATAGCCATCCACCCTGACCCTTTGTTGCCTTCGACGAGGTTTCTGCTGACTTATGTCAACAAAATAATTTTCCTCCTTGTGCATCGGAGCCATACGGCTAGATTGGATATTGCCTACATCGGTGTTTCCAAGGAATCTTAGGCAAATACCATGGCGTCCCATTTGTATCATAGGCACATCATGTACATCATGTGTGCCACCATTTGATCTGTGAAATAGCGTTTTTGTTTACTTTAAAACAAAAATCTATTTCGATCCCTGGCATACATCATGAACGATGTATGGGTACATCACCGCAGCCCCCGATGATCGTGGTTTTGTGTAATCAGGTGTCCGCTGATCATCGTCCTCATCGCAGGGCATCGTACTTGTCCTATACGGACACATATAGAATCCTCCCATATCGAGGCAATTCGCGGCCATTAAATCTGATGGATGTGAGTTGCATCGTTGAGTCAAATGTCAATCTCCATAGCGGACGGTCGCGTTCTTAAATTAATTTCAGCTTGAGTTCGATAAACCGTCAATATCAGTGGAATCCTTTTTTGTTTGTCAATTCTCGCTCTTTTGTTCGTACGGCGAATTGAACGGTTAATAAAAAAATGAACAGTGTCGCGATTAGTCCGATTCGACTTTACAAAGTGCTTTGACTCTTCTTTAATAAGAATATGTGCCTTTAATCACAATTAACATTCCTAACTTTAAAACAGAAAGAAAAGTTCGAACAATAAAAAACAGTGCTGAACACCAATACTAAGTGTTTTATTCTTTGCTTCTTCTTGGCGAGACGCTGCTGCTAGCAGTGGGACGACTGCGCGCAACACGAAGGAATTTCGGACGCGTCGATAGTGGAGTATCGACAACAAAGGACTTCCAGCCGAGTTTACTGCTACCACCTTCACCAGTGCAGTTAGTGTTTTTGTGTTTTGCAACTGTGGAGTTTTTATTAAACCTGTATCCTTGATATAAAAACCACCCACAAACCCATTGACTTAATTCGGTGAATATGGTGATCTCAAAGTGCATTGAACTGTAGGAAGACAGAATTGTGGAGGAGAGGAAAATGTAGCTGGTGCTATTCACCTGCGAAAAGAGATCATTGATCCCAAGCGAATGGATGATCTGCGAAAAAGCCGAAATGACGCCAAATTGGCTAGGGTAATTTATCATGAGAACTAATTAAATATTTTGATAAATTCCCCAGCGGTTTCGCTAGGAGGCAACGGCGTCGTTTGGTTAGATTTGTTGTTGCTAACCGGCACGATGTGATTTCCAATGGAAATCTCATGGGCTAGCAAAAATGGAGTTGTCGTATGGCAAAAAAGTAGCCGAATTCAATTATGCATTATATGCGTAGAAGAATGAATTGAGCTATGCGTCCATTTGGAAAACGTGATATTTCAGCTGAATAGCATGAACGGTGGAATTGGGGTTAGTATGACACGCTGAAAGCGGTCGAAATAAGGCAGAAATTGTGATTTGGTTCTCCATGTGGTATAGAGAACCCCCACAAAACCAAGATTAATTTGCTTGGTTCCGATCGAAAAATGTACGTCAGACGACGAATGAACTCAGAATTCGATCCAAAGTATACGAAAAAGACAGTGAAACATGGTGGAGGCAATTTAATGATTTGGGGGTGCCTTCTAGCATCTGGTGTTGGTCCAATTTTTCTTATAAAGGACAAAATGTGTGCTAAAGATTACGTAGAAATCTTAAACACCGTTATGCTACCACAAATTCTGAAGAGGACACGCCTATGAAATGGGAGTTTATGCAGGATAATGACCCCAAGCACACCTCAAAATTGGATAAAGAATAGTTTCTTCAAAACAAAGTCGATGTTATGGAGTGGCCATCGCAGTCCTCTGATCTTAACCCAATAGAACACCTATGGGGCATTCTTAAGCGCAAGATCGGAGACTGCAAAGCCAAAAATAAGGAAGGACTTTGGTCCAAAATAAAAGATGAATGGTACTCTATACCACCCGCGACTTGTACCAAACTAGTCAATTCCATGGGACGAAGATGCGAAGCAGTCATTAAAAACAAAGGCGCAACAACTAAGTATTAAAAGGATATGAAACAGTTTTACTGTAAATTAATTCTTCACAGAACACAAACAAAAAACTAATATTTTTATTATATATATATATATATATATATATATATATATATATATATTTTTTTTTTTTTTTTTTTTTTTTTTTTTTACGACATTACTCTAATATAAATTTATTTATTATTTATTTCATATCCAAGGAAAACCGGAATCAATATTTTTTTCACTATTTCTAGCTTTTTTTAATTAAAAATTTAGTATTTCTTTTCTGTATTACTTTATTTTATTATTTATTGGCCTGTAAGAACCCGGAAGTTCATGGCCTCACCGACTCGGCTTCGCCATCGTTCCCTGTCCTGGGCACTCTCCTTCCACGCTTGACCATTCGATCCGATCTCCTCAAGGTCAAACCTAACATTGTCCTCCCATCTCCGTCGCGGCCGTCCTACCGGTCTCTTTCCCGTTGGTCTACCGTCAAGAATTCTATGCACGGTCCTATCGTTCCCCATTCGCGCCACGTGTCCGGCCCATCTTAATCTTCGCGACTTGATTACTCTCACTATTGTAGGTTTGCGATATAGCTCTTCCAATTCGTGGTTATGGAGTCTCCTCCATTGTCCTGCCTCCTCGTCATATTTACCTCCAAAGATGCCCCTCAAAACTTTATTCTCGAATACGCGGAATTTGTTTTCTTCCCGTTTTGTGAGAGCCCATGTTTCGCATCCATATAGAACAATCGGCATGATTATGGTTCTATAGACACGGAGCTTTATGTTACGTGATAGCAGTCTGGATTTCAGCAGTTTACTGACTGCGTGCCAACTCGCGTTGCCGGAATGCAGTCTCTTGTTAATTTCCTTCGACATTTCGTTACTGGCCGTCAGTATCGTTCCCAGATATTTAAATTCTTTGACTTTTTCAAATATCTTACCTCTGACGTTTATTTGTGTTATCTGAGATCCACCTGCTCTCGCGGTAATCATGTATTTTGTTTTGTCTTCATTTATTTCTAGGCCCACCTCTTCTGCCGCTTGCATGATGATTTCACAGTTTTTACTAACAGTCTCTAGATTATCGCCCAGAACGGCGATGTCATCCGCATATGCGAGCACTTGTGTGACCCCGTTCAGGGATGATCCGGCCATGTTGTCGTCTTGTACCTTTCTGATGACATACTCGAGCACAAGGTTAAAGAGACACGGTGATAGACCATCTCCCTGCTTTAGTCCGTCCCGGATTTCAAATGGTTCTGAGAGGTGGTTTTCTATTCTGACTCGCCCTTTGTTTTCGTTCATGGAGATTTGAATTAGGGCGGCATATTTTTTTGGGACTCCCAGCTCAACTAGAATATGGTAGAGTCTCTGCCTTGCGACTGAGTCGTAGGCTTTTTTGAAGTCAACGAACAGTTGGTGAACCGTCTCTCCATATTCCCACTTCTTTTCCAGCAGTTGTCTTATTGTGAACATTTGGTCGCTTGTTGACCGGTTCCTACGGAATCCACATTGGTAGTCTCCCAGTATCTCTTCTGCGTACGGTGTGATTCTCGCCAGAATGACATTTGTTAATATTTTGTATGCGGTTGGGAGCAATGATATTCCTCTGTAGTTTTCGCAGTCAGATCTGTCGCCTTTTTTGAAAATGGGGATGACTATTGAGGTTTTCCATTCTTCCGGAGTGACTTCCTTATCCCATATTGTTTGGATGAGCTGGTGGATCTTTCGAGCGGTTACCTCTCCTCCATGCTTCACAAGCTCTGCCGGTATGCAGTCGACTCCGGGAGCCTTGTTGTTTTTCAATCGCTTTATTGCATTTACAACTTCGTTGAGAGACGGCTCTGGGATCTGAGGCTCGGCTGTATGTACGCTTGGTGCATTTATCTGTGGTTGATGGGTGCGTACATTGAGCAGATTTTCAAAGTACTGCTTCCATCTTGTCCCGACATTGTTTGTTTCTGTGACCAGACAGCCGTTTGCGTCTCGAATTATTTTGGCTCTTCCTCGGTAGCCATTTCTAATTGAATTTATGCCGACATACATACCTCTGATGTTCTTTGCCCTAGAATTTTCTAGGATTTTTTCGATCCGAGTCTTCTCCCATTCGCGTTTTTTGCATTTGAAGAGCCTCATTATCTCTCTCCGAATTGTCGCGTATCTTTCTGCGTTGACTTCATCATATGCTTCTAAGTGGATCACTCTGAGGCGTTTACGTTGTTCGATCTTCGCCCTGCACTCATCGTCAAACCAAGGTTTGGACTTAATTGTTTTCTTAAATCCTAATACCTTTTGGGCTGTTAGTTTGATTGTGTCTCTGATCGATGTCCATTTAGTGTTCACACTATTAGCTTCCTCTTCCTCATTGCTCACATTCTCTAGAATGCTAAATCTATTCTTTAGTTCGTCTTGATATTCAGCCCTTTTGCGTAGGTCTTTCAGTTTATCCGTGTCGAACTTTTTGCTTGTCTCCCGTGACTGCCCATGTGGGATTGCTGCGAGGCGACTCCTGATTTTGCCAATCACTAGAAGATGATCGGAGTCGCAATCTGCTCCTCTATATGATCTTACGTCGAGGATATTCGAGTGGTGTCTTTTGTCTATGAGGAAGTGGTCTATTTGGTTACGCGTTACGCCGTCGGGTGATATCCATGTGGCTTTATGAATTTCCTTGTGCTTGAACATCGTGCTTTTTACTAACAGATCTTTTGACGCTGCGAACGTGATAATTCGAATTCCATTATCATTTGAAACGTCGTGTAGGCTTTCTTTACCTATAGTTGGTTGGAAGATATCTTCCTTTCCAATTTTCGCATTGAGGTCCCCGAGGAGGATTTTAACATCGAATGATGAGATCCCATCGAATACTTCTTCTAGGGTCTCGTAGAACGTGTCCTTCGTTTCTTCGTCGGTAGATTCTGTTGGGGCGTGTACGTTTATAAATACATAATTGTACCATCGGCCCTGTATTTTTAGCACAGACATTCGGTCATTAATAAATTTCACATCTTTTACATGGGGCGTAATCTTCTTGCTTATGATGAAGCCGGTTCCGAGGTTATGTGTATCGGTACCTCCACACACCAGTGTAAATCCGTTGGTTTCGATTACTTGATGTGGGAGTCGGACTTCCTGAAGCGCGACGATGTCCATTTTATATTGTTTCGTGTTTTCTACGACCGTCTGTATCGCGCCTGGTTTATATAACGTTCGAACATTCCACGTGCCGACGCGTATATCCCGCTTTTTACGTTTTTCCCTACGTCTTCTTTTTGCCGAGTCGGTGTTTTCCTGATGATTTGTTCCCTTATGGTAGTGTTGGCTCATCACACCTACGCCTACCGGGTTTTTTGTGAGATTGTTTTTTGTGTATTGGTTATTCATTTTTGATCCCACGAGACTTGGGGTTTCAAATAGTCCGCCACATCAGAGCCCCGTTTTGATATGGTAAGGTCTGCTTACTGCTCTGATTCGACCTGGTGTCAGAGAGGCGCCGTTATAATACAGCCGGTATACCCCTGGCTGCAAACCATCCAATGGGCACGGTGACGCGTAACACCCTGGATTAGGGGTGGTAGATCTTTGTGTGTTACTCCTCGCTAGCCTGTCTGACATGGGTGGCCCTACTGGAAGCGTATGCTTCCGTCAGCATAGCCTGAGCGATTCATCGTAGTTTAGGCCCCCGCACCACGTCAAGGTTTCTACCAAGCGGGGGCTTTTCTGTATTACAGTGCAGCAAATCTATTAGTATATTTTTAATTCTTATTTTTCCCCAAATACATTTTTTCTTAACGATTAATCTCACAGAATAAGCTTGTTTCTATTGTTTTTTCCACCACCGTATATGTATGTATGTATATATATATATATATATATATATATATATATATATATATATATATATATATATATATACATATATATATATCTATATATATATAGCTCGACCGCACGCAGCTATTTATATATATATATATATATATATATATATATATATATATATATATATATATATATATATATATATATATATATATATATATATATATATATATATATATATATATATATATATATATATATAAATATAGCTGCGTGCGGTCCAGCTCATGAGAGTGCTGAGTCGCACGCAGCGAACACACGTGGCGTACATCATACGGGCTACCAACCCATGCCCCTACAGCAGTATGAGAGACGCACTGCTTAGCGCCTTGGACGAGCCCAAAAGCAGCCGACACCAGCGGTTGGCAGGCGAGACCAATTTTTCTGGGATGAAGCCATCCCATTTTTTGGCACATTTGCGAGCGAATGCGGGAACGGGGATCTCAGCCGGAGACGCCTACCTTCCAATTAGCCACAATCAATCAGCACGATACAATATCTCAGCGACACCAACACCCACCACAACTAGCCTCTCGAACCTTTCTTTTGACATCATCGATTCGGGCCACTCAGCGGTACGCGACTCAACCAGTGGCGCTTCCTCGCGTGCCAACACAAGTACGTGGTCCACAACCAGGACCTTCGCGCTTTGAGGCGAACCTCCAGCGCGATATAAACCAACTACGCGCGGAGGTACGAAACGTTACGTGCGCGATTCAAAGCGGATCAAATTACCAACGACCTCAGATGCGACCATCTTTAGGACATAATACTCTCCCTGTAGACACAGCAGCCGCACGGGAGAACGCGCCAAGGGTTAGACAGGACAACCCTACCAGAACCCTGACACACGCCTGGTGTGTGTACCATCGCCGTTTCGGGGCAAAAGCGCGTAAATGCAAACAACCGTGCGGTTGGAAGCGGCTACCGCCGACCCAGAATCAAGCATTAAACTAGAAACGCCGACCGTCATACAGGCCTTTCCCTCCGTTGGTGATAGACAGCGGGACGTTAGTCACGAATCCAAAGGATAAAGCTAATGTGTTCGCGAATTTATTTTCGGCGAATTCAAACCTCGATCCCGTCCTTTTGGAGCCACCTGTGATCTGGCCGGTACAGTCTTCCATGCGGGATGTGAGATTTCGTCCGCGCACTATTCAACGCATTCTACGTCAACTGGATTGTAGGAAGGCAACCGGCCCGGACGGAATACCAGCAATAGTCCTTAAGAACTGTGCTCCAGAACTATCGCCGGTTCTTGGCAGTCTCTTCCGCTTATCTTATGCACGGAGGACCTTTCATGCCTGCTGGAAAATCGCTCGAGTTCAGCCAATCCCAAAGACGGGAAAAAAGTGTTTCCCACAAAACTACCATCCGATAGCATTGCTGTCTATTTTATATAAGGTAATGGAAAAAGTCATCAATACAGAGTTGGTTAAGTATTTGGAGTGCAACGAACTTCTGAATGATCGTCAATACGGATTCCGTGGCAGGCGGTCCACAGGAGACCTTTTGACACTTATAACCGATATATGGGCATCTGCGATTGAACGGCATGGTGAGTCAAGGGCGGTCGCATTGGATATCTCCGGGTTGTTGCGGGCGGCGAGTATTCGGATCTGTATCCTGTTAATTCGGGGGTGCCCCAAGGTTCTATTTTGGCTCCAACCTTGTTCTTGCTTCACATAAATGATTTGTTGGAGACAACGGATAACAAAGTGTTCAGTTTTGCGGATGATAATACGCTTGTTTTCTTCTTTTCGAGTGATCGGCCGATTGGTGCATCTACGTCGCACCAGCTGAGATGTAGACATATTGACTCTCTGAATCAGGATCTGGATTAAGTCCTGCAGTGGGGAAAGGCCAATCTTGTCGACTTCAACGCAACGAAGACCCAGTATACTACATTCAGAAAGAAAAGTGGATCATCGGTTCCACAGCTGATGATGAATGGCCGGGCCCTCGAGGCTGGGGAAAGTTTGAGATTGCTGGGCGTCACGGTCTGTGGGAATGTATCATGGCATAAACACGTATCGGGTATCGCCAGATCAGCCTCAGGAAAACTGAGCTATCTTTTTAGAGCCAAGAAATATTTTACTCCGGCCCAACTTCTTCTCCTACATAAATCCCAAATTAGACCCGCGCTCGAATATTGCTCTCATGTTTGGAGCTCGGCTCCTAAACATACCCTCGACCTACTTGAGAGCGTACAAAGACGAGCGATCCGCCTGATCGGGGACTCGGCGCTGACGTCGGGTCCACAGTCGCTATCACATCGAAGGCGCGTAGCCGACCTCTGTCTGTTTTACAGATATTATCACGGGTGCTGTTCTTCGGAGATTCTTGGCATTGTTCCACGCAATTCGGTTTATATGCGCTCCACAAGACAATCCGAGGGATCGCACCCGTTTGTGGTTCATCTCCCGACGGCGCGAACATCCCTGTATCAGAACTCGTTTCGTTACAGAGCGGGGAAGCTGTGGAACTGCCTTCCCACGCGAGTGTTCCCGGATTGTTACAACCTGCAACTGTTCAAAAAGAACTGCAATAGTTATTTGATGGCATCTCGGGGCGCCCACTCGGCGCTATAGGTTCGCCTCTCCCGAGAGAAGACTAATAAAAAAAAAAAAAAAAAAAAGCGGAACGGTCGGCGCCCCATACGTAAGGCGCTTAATGATTAAGGACCTGCATTTAAACATCAGCTTCACTGTCGATACCGGCGCCGACATTTCCGTCCTTCCCAGGTCATACGCCCCGCACAATAAAGTGCCCGGCCGGCTCCGGTTGTCTGCCGCAAACAACACCCCTATAGCCACGTACGGACGGGAGTTTTATAAGTTAGATTTGGGCTTACAGCGCCCCATTTGCTGGCACTTCGTAGTAGCCGATGTCAACGAACCTTTGATAGGATCGGACCTGTTTTCGCGTTACAACTTACTGGTGGGTACCGCAAATAACAAGCTCGTAGCTTACAATTCCCTCACCCATCCGCCTAGGGACGTCCCACGGATGGCGGCGAAGGCTGATACGACCTTAGATTCAATCCCGGCCTTATTAGAGGAATTCAAGAACTCACCAGTTCCGCTTTCCAATCAGAGACATAATGAAGCATGGGTTTTCCATCACATAGAAACACGCGGCCCACCAGTCAGTCAACGCCCACGCCGCCTCGCCCCTAAAAAGTTGCGAGCGGCACGCGAAGAATTCAATTATATGCTGGAACAGGGAATCTGCCAACCTTCGGTTAGCCCTTGGGCCAGTCCGCTTCACCTTGTTAAGAAACGAAACGGGGAGTGGCGCCCATGCGGAGATTATAGACTGCTGAATGCATTCATAATCCCCGACAGATACCCTATAGCGCACCTGTATGACTTCTCATACAAACTACGCGAATGTACTGTCTTCACGACTCTGGATCTCACCAGGGCCTACCACCAAATTCCGGTGGCACACGAAGACATCCCTAAAACCGCAGTCATTACCTCCTTTGGGCTCTACGAGTTCAAGGTAATGACTTTCGGCCTCAGGAATGCCGCACAGCCATTCCAGAGGTACATAGACTCAGCGCTGCGCGGTTTAGATTGTTGTTATCCATATATTGACGATATCCTGATAGCTTCCCGAAGCCGCACGGAGCACCACCAACACCTGAGACAGGTGCTTGAACGCCTTCGTCGATTCGGACTTGTGATAAACCCCGACAAATGCCAATTTGCCAAGGAGCAGGTGACATACCTGGGTTATCACATCAACGATCAGGGTATCCGACCTCTGCCAGATAGGATAGAGGCACTTAACCAATTTCCACGTTCCTCCAACGTCCGGAGTTACGACGTTTCCTGGGCATGCTGAATTTTTACCGGCCCACCTTGCGAAACGCCGCGCATGTCCAGGCCCCACTAAATGAATACTTAAAAGGGGCTAAGAGAAACGACAAACGTCCAATTACCTGGACGGAAGCTGCAGATAACGCATTCCGTCAAGCTAAAGCACAACTAGCGAACGCGGTCCTACTGCGCTACCCTGCGGAGAGCGCGCCGTTGGCCATCCAATGTGATGCGTCCGATACAGCCATAGGAGCCGAGTTGGAGCAGCAGTGCAACAAGGGTTGGGAACCGCTCGGTTTTTTTTCAAGGAAACTTAGCATAACCGAGCGGAAATATAGCACTTACGACCGCGAATTACTTGCAATATACAGCGCCGTCAAGTATTTTCGCCACGTGGTGGAGGGACGTTCTTTAGTAATCAGAGCGGACCATAAACCATTGGGTTATGCCTTTCGGAAAAGTTCGGAAATGGGTCTCCACGCCAGGAACGGCAACTCGACATAATAGGTCAATACGCCACGGAGATTAAATACGTCTCGGGGGAGCAGAATGTAATCGCAGACGCATTATCACGGATATCCAACTACGCGCTGCTATTGCGGATGCCGACCTGGTCAAGGCTCAGAAGCTTGACAGCAAGCTTGAAGCTCTGTTAAAAGCGGACACAGCACTTCAATTACGAAGGTTTCCATTGGGCCCCTCAGCAGACATGATTTGGTGCGATGTCTCGACGGGAACGGTCAGACCATATATTCCCGCCGAGCTCCGAAGAGGTGTGTACGAGACCTTCCGCGGTCCTGCCCACCCTAGCGGCCGAGCAACCGCCGCGGCCATTCGACGTAAGTTCGTGTGGCCGCATATGAATAAGGAACTCACGAGATGGGCTCGCGCTTGCCTAAAATGCCAGCGTTGTGAGGTGTATAGACACAACGTGCTGGAGCCGGTGTGCCAGCAACATTGACATCGGACCGAGGCACGCAGTTCGAGGCTACGATCTTCAGACAGCTTACGAATCTACTGGGCTGTCAGAGGGCTCGTACGACCGCTTATCACCCTTCATCCAATGGGATGATAGAGCGTTGGCACAGGTCAGTAAAAGCCTCCCTAATGTGTCACAACGACACGCAGTGGTTCGACGCCCTCCCCACTGTCCTCTATGGATTGAGGACAAGTATTAAGGAGGATTTGGGCGCTTCCGCTGCAGAACTGACCTACGGCACTAGCCTCGTGTTGCCCGGCGAGCTGTTCGTGGATGGTGAAGCACCATCGGACCAGCTAAAAAGCGTGGGCTACCTGCGCGATTTAATGCGCAAAATCAGGGCAAAACCGATAGCCAGACACGGTGCAAAGAGAGTTTTCGTGCACCCCGCCTTCATAGTTGCACGCACGTCTTTATTAGGGTGGATAAAGTAAAAAAAACCACTCGACCTCCCGTATGAGGGCCCGTTCAAGATTCTAAGACGAATCAGCGAGCGGGTGTTCGAGTTGGATATTCGGGGGTGCTGTGGCGGTTTATTCTAACCCGACTAGGCATTTCTCCGCTTAAACACCAGAAAAGTAACAAAAACCAAGGTAAACCCTATTCGACATACGTTACCAGGTATAGACGTGAAACGACGCTTACTTGGGAAAATAGGAGTCACAAGTTCCGCGCCGTGGACTTGTTACAGGCAGACAGTGTCCTTACCAGTTTCCCCCTTAGGATAAATACACCTTAAAAACTGTAAAAAAAGGAACAACATTAGCATAAGCACGTCATCGCCGCTCGAAACATTATCTTTGCCTCAGCAAGAGATATATTGCAACCAAACATGGTATGTTCAAAAGGGCAAGTTAGTTTCATGCTCATGAAACTAACCAAACACAGGCCATCCCAGGGCGCCGAAATTATATCTCAAATCAAGGCAGCATACGTGTATCGTGGCACCAACCGTTTTCCTCAGAAGGAAACGATCAGACACGACATGCACAAAATTGTCCTCCCACTGCCGAATACGGACATGTTGTTCAGTCGCACAAGTTTGCGACCTATTCGAATAGGCAGCTGTTGGCTCAAGCCAACGACGAAACGAATGAATGCCCCTGTATACGCATGCACGTTACGAATTGGTATCTGCGCTCGTAACCACGGTACGTTATATCTATGGCCTGTGCCAGAAACATTAAATGGAATTACATACAACACAAAAAGCACAACGCATATCCATGGATACCGGGTGCCACCGGCGATGTTGCGGCGTACATCCGTGGTTGGGCAAACAGCACAATCGTTGGTGTGCATTGCCGCCATAGGATGATATGCAGATCAAGGCAGCTGTGAGTCCACACCCTTGACTGTGTACTGCGTTACATAGGAGGCCGACGATCCTCGTGCTGAGTCGGCTGCCCGACGAGCGATGCTGGAAGTGTGAGTTTATGCGATCAGCACCACGGATAGTGCACGTCCATGGGAGCTGAAGAAAGTCAAAAATCATCACGCAAAGGGTTCAGTCGATTCAACGAATCCTCGATTCAATTGGATACAATCGCGAGAGTCGGTATTTCGTTAAATAAGTGTTAAATACCTATGTTACGTGCGACTTCCGCCACCTCCATCGTTTGTTCGTTTTTAATATAATTTAATGGTAGATGGTAAGGTGGTGGGAAAAACACACGATCCACATGTTGAATGTGCAAACATACTCCTGTTCGAGTGTGGATCGTGTGGAAGTTATATTTCTGTTTTCGGAGTGGATGCTGATGGAGAGGGAGACAAAGATGATATTTTGATTCCGTTTATTTTGATTTTGGTTGCTCGATACGATTTTTTAAAGAATACAGTTGGTTAACAGAGATAAGGAAAAGGAAAAACAGAAAAGTCGCGAGTAACGCTCCGTTCTTTAAAAAAGGTTAAAGTTTAAAATTTAAAAGAAGGAAAACGAAAAAATACTAAAACTTTTTGTCAAAGTGAAGTTTTGAAATTAAACGTATAAGAAAAAAGAATAAAAGCTCTTTTTTTTTCTTGGAGCGCCGTTTAAAAACGCAAGTGCTTAAACGTTGATTGACCAAATCTATCCATCATGCTCGTGTGTTGATCCGTCAAAGACACAATTGAGTTCGGAAGCAGGAGGTGAACATCCCATCGCTTGTGGTGCGATTGGAACCACAGAAACACATCGACTTCCCTCTAAAATCACCATTTGGCGGTAGCCGGCCTGGTCGTGTAAAGAGGAAGAACCTGAAGAAGAACCACAGGTGGTGGAGCAGCCGCTGAAGAAGAAGAGGAGTCCTAACTGGAGAGCGAAATAATAGACACCCCACTCTGGACTAACCACAGGTAACCAATTTTTAGATAGATAAACTTCTGTGGCGGAAAACGTCACAACTGGCGCTGCGGACAGGATTTTAATTTATTTGCTCGAGTGGGACTCATCTGGAGGATAGAAGCTGGGAGCCGGTGCATCTTGACAAAGAGACCATCAGGTGATCGTTCAGTGGTGAAACGGGACAGTGAAGTGCGAGCGTCGACCAGACGCAACAACGTAACAGAGTAACTACGGAGGTGCCCCATTTGGCCTTGCACGCATATCAGAATCAACACGACTGCTATTTAGAATGAAATGTGTACATTGCGTTGCTTTGAGGTTGCGTTGAAGCAGAGAGGCTTATAGAGTTAAACAGCAACAAGCGCAGCCCAACACCCCAACATTCTTGACAACCTTTTTAAATAATTTACATCCCATAAAACCACAACAACTTGGCGACTGCCGACTGTCCGAATTTATATTTTACAATATTTTATACTTTCCAAATTTATATTTCAGTTGTGATATAACTGGCGCAGCCGGTAGGATTCTCTGCAATTTTTCTGTCGGCAGCGGAGTTGCTCTCTCTTCTCGGGATCCCGGGTTTTGTTTTGTTTCGGGAACGTGTAGGTTAGATTGGACGGCCTGCTGATGCAGACGAGACAGCGGCAAAGGGGGGGGGGGGGGGGGGGGGGCGAGAGGGCACCCCTGCCCGAGCGCGGCCCGAGGAACTTCCGGAGCCGCCGGGTGACGAGGTGGATCCGGAAGCATTCCACGATTCGCGAGACGAATTTGTGGACGAACGCTCACCACCCCCCCCCCCCCCCCCCCCCTCCCCCACCGATAGCAAACAAACTGTTGGAAGCATGGAGGACACGCCGATGCCTTCATACTTTAAACTGGGCCCGCAGCCATGTCCTGTACGGACTATGTTGGGCACAGACAGGGTTTTCGACCTCGCGTCGATCGGACTAAGGCACTTCCTCCTCACGTTGGGTGATGTCCCATTTCGCAGCATGGTGGACCGCCTGACCGGATTCGAGCGAGCGAGGAGGGAGATGTTGCAACAGGATGACTTGTTTGTAGATGCGTGGCCCGGAATCGCCGATCGGACGTCGGAATCGTTGACTATAGGACCGGGCAACTCCTCAACCTTTATAGATGGCCATTCCTCCACTTTTAGGGAGTACCCCGCGGCGCCGGCGCCGGTTTTGTCGGATCTTAACCCCCGGGCGGTGTCCTTCGTGTTGCCTGCCGAAGAGCCATACAGTCGTCGACGGGAGGAGGACAGTTTTATTCGGGAGCGGTCGTACGGGCCCCATAATTATCGAACAGATGCTGGTGCCTATGCTCCGGCCCCCTCTGGCGAGGGAGCGTGGTCAAACACCGTGCCTTCCTCGAGCCTGAGTGGAGAGTCGCAGAGCTTGGCTCAGGGGGCGTATGTGCCTCAGGATCGATGGGGTTGGGCCAATCCGGTCCGGGATCCGGTTGGTCGATCGGCGCACCCCCCGGAATCCCAGACAACATGCAGTTTTTGCAAGATAAGGGGTCACGTGTACGACGAATGTCTGGAAAGACGAAACACTTCTTTCTGTCGCGAATGCTGGCGGTATGGCCACGATATAGTGGACTGCCCGGATCGTCCGGCACGGACGCGCGAACCCCAGACTCCGTACAGGGGTAGAGGACAGCAGGGCGTATTCGCGCGGCACGGACCGCCCCATCAGCGGCCGCGGTTTTAGAGGAGAGCCCTACCGGAGCCGCAACCGCCCTCCGCGGGTGGCGGGCCGGCGGCGTCGGGCTCAAGAGTGTTTAGCGTCCGGTGCTGCTGCGAGTTTTGTGGCCGTCAAGGTCATAACTTGCGCGGGTGCGAGTACAAGCAGAAATGGGAACAACAACAGGGTTCTCAGGTTTCTCCCCGCGAGTGGCACGCCGGAGCAGCACCTGCTGCGAGCCAATGGCTGGGAATCTGGATGAAGACTGGGGGAAGCGCGAGAAATAGGCGCGGAAAGCGTCGGAGACAGCCCCGACGGGATCGTGGGGCCGGTGGTAGTCGCGTGGTGGTTTCAGGCTCCCGGGAGGTGAGTGGAGATGGTGAGCGAGGATCGTCCGTGTCGAGCGGTGGCGGTAAGCGACCCAGCTCCGTGGACTCAGAGCCCGCGAAGACGGATGTGAGGCATGACGCCGCATCAAGCAGCGCAGGGAACCGGAAAAGCCGACCCCGGCGCATTGGGCCCAAAGTAGGCCATAAAAATAGCTCCAGTTCCGCTAGTTCGGAGTCCAGTGGGACTCCCGAGCGGGACAGTCCTGAACGGAGGAGCGAATCATTGTGCGAGTTTTGCGGTCGACACACTCACAAGGCGGCAGAGTGTCGACATAAGGCAAACTGGGAGAGTTCGGGAAACTCCCAAAGGTCGGGTCGGCAAGATCCAACCCGACCGCACTAGAAACGCAACCCAGCTCCAGCTGTTCTCAGTTTTCGCCGACTCAGGTCCCGATTGTCACTCTTCCTTTGGACATTCGCCGTAGGAACTCTACGCGCCTAATCGTGGACACAGGCGCTGAGATCAGCCTGTTGAAGCTGAAGGCACTCCATCCTAGATATGGCATGGATGTGCATAAGTCTGCAACGCTCCAAGCGCTGTTTGTCAAAGGCAAGTCGAGGGGATGCTGCAATGGGAATTTCAAGTTGCAACACGAGATTCCCTGCAGATTCCAAATAGTGGACTCCTTGCCGGGTTTGGAGGAAGACGGATTGTTGGGGTACGACTTCCTGTCTCAGAATTGTAAGGTAAATGGGCCGGGTGGTTGTTTGGTTTTTCCCCGAACGACCATAAATCCCGTGCCATTCTCCATTCAATTTGCCAACTATGGGACGGGAAGGGTTGAACATGTGGCAGCCGAACGGGGAGACGTGCCAAAGGGACATGTTAAGGTCGATACTGCGGCAGGTACTCGCCCGGCAACCCCCGATCTGCCAACCCATGGACCGGGGCAAATAGGCGAGTCCAAAAAGTGAAAACTAAAGAAAACATATAGGAGCGGGACGATTTCGCCGGCCGGGCGGCACTGGAGTGGTCTGATGAGAGGGGATCGCGCCTCACCTTGGCGAGGGGGTCCTAACCGGATCGTGTGGGTGGTCAAACTTTCTTTCGAACCGTCGGTTTAAGTGTCGGGTCCGCCGTGATGGATGAAAAGCTTTGTTGCTTGTTTTGTCCTTGTTTCTGTGAAATGCTTGTCTGTGTTCCCCCTATTTATTAACACATAATTTATTTATTTATTTATATTTTTTTTTGTGTTGTTGATTTTGTTAATTGTTTGTTTGTTTGCTCTCCGCCGTCCACTCTCCGGCGTGACATTCCTCTCCTCGCGAGTCGCGAGTAACGCTTCCTTCTTTTTTTGGTTGAAAGTAGAAAAGGTTAAAGTTTAAAATTTAAAAAGAAGAAAAACGAAAAAATACTAAAACATTTTGTCAAAGTGAAGTTTTGAAATTAAACGTATAAGAAAAAAGAATAAAAGCTCTTTTTTTTCTATTTCATTGTTAATAATCAATCTTAGTGTTAAATACCTATACGAACTACTTCATTATTAATAATCCGTTTTAGTGTTAAATACCTATACGAACTATTTCATTATTAATAATCCGTTTTAGTGTAAATACCTATACGAACTATTTCATTGTTAAAAATCAATCTTAGTGTTAAATACCTATACGAACTACTTCATTATTAATAATCCGTTTTAGTGTAAATACCTATATGAACTATTTCATTATTAATAATCAATTTTAGTTAATAAATACCTATATCAACTACGTCATTATTAATGCTAAATACATATGTGAATTAGTAGACATGGAACAACATAATCTAAAGTAATAGTAATAAGCGGCAGCGGAGTCAGCATAGTTTATTTCGTTTTATAAGAAGATTGATGTTTTTGTTTGCAAAATAAAATATAAAGTCAAGTAAACGCTTGAGGATCAAAAGTTTGTTTTGTTTTTGCGGAAGCAGCAGTCGAATGGTTTCGGGGTTTATGTATACAGCAACAAAGAGTGGAAAATATTTAAACCCCCAAAGTTCTTTGTTTACGCAATTCCCATGACACAGGTGTGCCGTTGAGAGTAAAGGCATACCCAGTGTCCGGTAAGACATTACGCGCTCGTTTTATAGGATAACCCAGTGTTCGCCGTGCCTTTCAGGTAGCGTAAGACACGTTTGGCGGCTTTCCAATGATGCTCCTCGAAACAGCTGTTGAATTGGCTCAATCTGCTCACGGCAAAGGCAATATCTGGTCTTGTGCTTACTGCCAGGTACATGAGAGATCCGATTAAGTCTCGAAACGGCAGGTTTCTGTCGGGTTCCTCCTTCCCGTTCTGTAGTATAATGCCGATGTCCAGGTGTGTACTCGCGGACTTCGAGTCGGTCATGTTGAAACGGTCTTCGGATATGTATTTGGTTTGAGTCAACCGCAGTTCTTCCTTGTCTCGATAAAATTCGATTCCAAGGCAATGCTCTATTTCGCCGAGGTCCTTTGTGTTAAATGTTTTTGAGAGCTGCCTCGATAGTTCCTCGATCTTTGCTGTGCTTTGTGAGGAAACTAAAATGTCGTCCAAGTATACGGTGACCAGTAGTATGCCCCTTCCTTTTCTGCAAAGAATATGCAAGGATCGGCAGTGGACTGCTTGAGACCGAGGCGTTTGAACTCACTGCTCAGCTTCGTTGTTTTTCCGAGAGCGCAAATATCGCACTTCATGTCTTGTGTGAGCTGCCTGAAAAACATTCCTCGTATAGGCCCGTTTCTGTGGCTCGAAGTTAAATACTTAATATTCAAGTAATCCAGTCTCCGGTGCCAGGTTTCTAGTAGTGATACATCCGGGGTAGTTGTAGCGGCGGCTGCGTTGGTTTCTTTCAGGCTTGCTGGAACGAAGTACATGTCGTTTTTCCTTACAGCCTCGAAGATGACCTCCCGTTTTGAGTTCGTTACTTTCGCTCTTTTATTATCGAAAGTGATTGTGAGTCCTCTGTCAGCGATTTTGCTCACAGAGATTAGATTTGCCCGCAGATCGGGGACGTGTAGAACGTTATCCACTTTTACGTTTCGATATTTGTCTTTATACTGGGTGATGATGTTTATGTCGCCTCGTCCGGTGATGTCGGTTGAGGCACTGTTGGCAAGGTTTAGTTTCATCGGATGAATTTTGTTGTATCCTTCGAATGCTTCGGTGTTACTCGACATGTGGGATGTGCTTCCGCTGTCCAGCCACCACCCCTTACTGACAGTCGACTTAAAAGCCTGAAATCCGTGTTGCGCTGAGTTGGTGTAAGCTAGTACACTTGTACCGTAGTTGTACGTTATGTTTTCCTTTCCTCGATCTTAAGAAAATCCCGGTCCTTTTCTGTTGAGAGAGCGGCGCTCGGCGACCTTGTGCCTGGCTTTTCCGCAATGGTAGCATTTGTAGGGAGGCTTTTGTCGGTTTCCGTGGTGTCCATGGCGTTTATCCTCCGTTCTCGTGTCGCGTTGTTTGGTGGCCATCACGCCTTCGGCTTCATGTCGTTCGTTGGGCGCCTGGTGTCGCTTTCCTCGATTATCTTGATTCGGTAAAGGTAACTCGTCTCGGGATTCTATGGCGCATCTGAAGTTCTCGAACTTCGGGGAGAGACTATACAGGAGGATGATGCATAGCAGATCGTCGTTTATTTCGATTTCCATGTCGTTCAATTTATCGACGATGTCAAAGAAGTCACTTAAGTGTGTTCGCACGTCGTCGTGAAACGCTCATTCGATGAAGCATCAGTCTCTTCAGTAGACTGGCTTTCCTGGCCGGACCTTTTTACTCGTACACGGAGATGAGTTTCTCCCATACTTCTCGGGAAATTTCATACCCTTTAATGATCTTGACTTCGGATGGTCCGATCGCTAGTATGATGTCTGCCTTAGCCTTCATGTCTCCTGTTTTCCACTGCTCGACCTCGCTATTGCGCGTCTCCGTCGATTCAGGTTTCACGATTTCTCCAGTCACATAGCCCCATGCG
The DNA here is from genome assembly GCA_963931805.1 of Microdon myrmicae. Lineage (NCBI taxonomy): Eukaryota > Metazoa > Arthropoda > Insecta > Diptera > Syrphidae > Microdon > Microdon myrmicae. The sequence goes on from OZ007496.1 coordinate 247,401,772, forward strand.
TCGTTCTTCACTAGGATCGCCTCCATCTGCAGCTTCCAAGTGTCGAAATTATCCTTCCGCAGTTGTTCGATGCTCGCTGTGGATGGCGCCATTTTGTTGATAGACAAGAATTTAGCTTTCCTGTGTTGTTTGTAGGTTTTCCACGCGTTTATCCAACCGTGGCTCTATTTCGCAGTGCTCTGGTGAATGCCCGGGCTCATAACCTGTTGTAGAGAGTCGAAGGGAGGATACCACGTGGTTGGATGGACGTGCGCTGAAACGGCTGGTTGATGAGGAACAGTGATGATGTGCACGTACATCATCAGGAAACCTTTGCAACTTGACGAAATGCAAAATGGTGGATGTTCGTCAAGTTCAACCAATTTCATATGTATATATATACTTTTCTTATCCTTACAAATAGTTTATGTAATGTACTGTATGACGTTTTTTTTAAATTATTATTTGGGGAAAAAGAAAAAGGAAACCTACTTATATGTCGTATATATATCTTAAATTTACAATAAAACTATTTATACCTTCTGGAATTTAAATCTAACTACGATTAAATTAACTCTAACTAATACTAATTAAGAATATGGACCTGTGGATGAAACTGGAAAAAAAATTGAAGCAACAATAATAATAATAATTAAAAAAAAAGAAACTAACAACGGAAAGCTTACATAGATTTAGCATTTCGAAAATTTAGTTTTGATGTTAGGTGTAGGATAGAGTAAGGTAAAAAAAAAAAAAAAAAAAAAAGTAATTGTTAGTTTAGTATTTAAGTTAGATATATGGTAAAAACAATAACAAAAACAACGTTTTTTCTGTTCTTTATTTTCTTTGTATCTAATTCTTCTTCTATAAAATGCATGTAAACAAAATAAGCATAATGACCAGTAAGTTAGGAAATAAAATACCATAAGCTAGAGTTTAATCATTTTTGTCCAGCGAGTAAGTAAATTATAATAAGAAGAAGGAATAAAAAATGATATCAAAATGAAATGAAATGACGCGAATCAGTTGGGCACTCAAGGAGTTTATCAATCACTCTGTCGTTGTAAGCCTTCTTCGCGGTATAAATCGCTTGGTTGCACATGTTTCTGATTCTAACAAAATTCGTTCTGTTAACCTCGGTGGGATTCGAGCGCCATTTTTTAAAAGCCGTATTTTTGCCGCTGTAATCTGTTCGCATTATTTATCAAACCAAAGTTTATCAGATAGATTTCGTTTGATGGAATGCGGAATGTAGATCTCCATTCCGAGAAGAAGAATATCTGTGACCGTCTCCGCGCATCCGTTAACATCGAAGTCTTTAAAGCACACCTCCGAAAACGGAAACGATGCGAAGAAATCTCGGAAATCGTCCCAGTTAGCAGCCCCATACCTCCATACTTGGTGAAACTGCTTAGATCGGTTATTCGCTTGAAATGCAAGTGGCTGCGCAACCGATACCAAGCAGTGATCTGAGTTTCCAAGTGGTGCAGCTACTTCACGGTATAAATGCTCTGTTCGGATGTTAAAAACAGATCCTGGGTGTTGGCATAATCAGCTCGGATATCCGGCACCCTTCTGTCGCCGAAGGGCAAATTATACAATAGTTATGTAATGTTTAGCTTAGAGCGTGTGCGTAGGACCAGTAAGTTATAATATAAGATAATTAAGCTAGAATTTAAGCATTCTTTGTCTAGCATGTAATTTAGACACTAAGAAGACAAAAAGTAAATTTAAAAAAAATGTTTTAAAAATGAAAATGAAAAATATCCGGCACCCGCGTAGGTTTCTCCACGAGTTGAGTCAAATTGCGGCCAACAGTGAACATCCCCGCCAGCCTCCTCCCAGCACCGTCGGTTCTCTTAGAATGTACCAACCAGCCGGAGTTGTGTACATTAAAACGGCCAAGGACAACAATTTCAGAAGCCGGGTCGTTGATCTGTATCCAGTCGACAGTACGTAAAACGTGTTCGAAAAAAGTCGCTGTTAAAAGGGAATTTATATTTTTAAGAATTCTCTTTCAAGTTCTTCCCTCGAGGCCGATTTAAATTCAACTTGCCAATATCAACTACACTGTTCTTTGGGATTTTGCTCTTCGATAGTATAATGGTTAGTATCCCCGCCTGTCACGTGGGAGACTCGGGTTCGATTCCCCGTCGGGAAGCCTCTGCCGCAAGACTAATGTCCTTGTCCGGAAAAACAAATTGTCATGGAAAATTTAACAAGCCTCAGGACTTGCTAAATAAGGCCGATGCCTGTTCCCGGTTGTAATGCCGATGATGATGATGATGATGATGTTCTTCGGGATTTAGAGGTATATCAAAATCTGCTTTTGGGTGCGCGTTGGTGTAAAAAAAAGAGAAATTTGTTTTGAGATGGTGATGTAAAAATCGTTGCTAACAGTGAAAAATACTTTGTTCGAGTTTCTTTTTTTCGTATATTAAATCTTTTAAAATTTACTTGTACATCTTATAATACAGTAAATAACATTATGTTAAGTTCCAGATAAATACAATATGTGGCCATATTCACACCAATAAATATGGAAGTCCTCTTTTTATTGTCCCTTTTCAGATGCGACCATGAACATTCACAAATATTAAAGAATATAAATGTGAATTCTACTTATTGTTTTTATTTTTATATATTCATTTTTTTTTCTTTTTGTTTGCAGGAAATCAACTATAACAGTAGAGCTGTTACCTTCGGTGCCAATATTGTATTACCACTTAAACCAATAGTACATCCCACACGTCGTTTTCCTTTCTTAATTGAAAAAAAAAATTGTTTAGAATAATTTTTGTTGTTGTGCCAATAACAGACCTGTAAATAAAACGCACTCACCCACACACAGCCCACCAATTCATATTAGATATTATTGCAATCTGAAACCTATAAAATTGACTGGATCAGGAACTATTTCTTCCTTTCTGAAATACATCGATGAAAAAAAGGAGAAACTTAGAGAAATTCACATTATGCAGGTTATGCGTAAATGGGTGAAAATCCATTGCATCACGAATTATTCTTATGGTCCTCTGTCATGGTTGTGGCCTAGAGAATTGTGGACAACTAGTTTAAATAAATACAATAACAAATAAGTATAAGGGAACAAATTATAAATAAAATCTAAAAACTAGCTAAAACTATTAAAAACCTACCGAAGAAAGTAGGATAAATTCAAAAGGATATAGAAAATAAACCGTGAGAGAAAAAAAGAGAACAAAAGAGAGAGAGGACGAGACTATAGTTATATCCAGAGAAATCAATCTAAGATTTCTAGCTCAAATATTATGGGTAATTGTTTAAAATGTTTCCAATCATCAGATCACGCGGCACCAGTAACAGTGGCAACTTCTGCGAATTGCCAAACAACAAATATCGACAGCCGCAGTGTAGGAACATGTATTGATCGCAGCACATACTGCGACCGACCCGGTGGTATGTTATTCGTTATACATTCCGATCCAATTCCATATCAACATTTCATTTCCAATTAGAAACAGATGAGTTGCTAACTCCCAGTCCCCTAATAGCTGGCAATGGCGACAAGAAGCGGAGTAGCTTTAAGAAATCGATAGTTTTATTAAACGGAAATGCCAACAACATGGGTGATATTATTACTACAAGTAAGTTAACAGATAAATTGATCTTTCTATTGTCCTATTCAGTTTATATGGAATTTCATCTCGACTGTCGACATTCCCTCCTTAGTCTATGGAATCAATCGTTTTGCATTTATCTCAGTTTTGTCTTTTTTTTTATAATACGCGCGCTCAAAATGAGCTTTATAGAGCCCTTAAATGTCAAATTATAGTGACGATCAAGTGATGATCCATTCTTCCAAGCGAAATCGTCTTTGATTCATTACTCAATCTTACTCTTCTTTGAGACTACTCAATCTTACAGCATTCGTTCAATCAGTCACCAACTTATATTCATAGTCCAATTGATTCGATGAGCCCGATGGTTCATTTGGTTAGGTTAACCCTGTACCTTGCCCACCGATGTCCTCGTAACACTCCCATCGATGAACTTCCTATGGAGAAGCTGTGTACACCTTCATACCTCGACGGTATATCCATAATGTAGGGTACCCGCTGTGGTGAAAGGATCGGTAGCAGAAGCACTGTAGGTTGACCACCAGTGCGACCACATCGTTCACATCAACCAACTCCCAATAGGGAGTCTGGGATCCACGAACAACTTTCCCTCGACACAAGTCCCACAGGGATCCAGGAACTGTCTTCAAATTTTGATGTATGAAGAGTACTTAAATATTTAACTAGAAGAAGGAATAAGAATACCAATGCCGTATATATTTTTCTATATCACACACCCAGTAAGGGTGGAAGGAGATGGAAAAAAACCACAGCTTAATGGAATCCGATGTACGAGGGTGGGTTGAAAAGTTTCCGGCTGCAATATAAAGCACTCGTCAATAAAAGCTCGTGAATGTGTGGGGAAGATGTAGGGTGCGCCGGCGTACGGCACTAGTTCACTTCCACTCCCATCGTCACTGAAAGTTTCACCTCCTAACGCGAAAGGGAAAGCATAAACACACCCAAGACACCGCAACGAAGGTTAATGAAACGCACCGTTCTAATGTTCGAATGTTTTTTTCTTTTATTGGTATTGATAGTTACTTTTTTGATTAACTGAATGGAAAAAAAACATGAATTAAAATTCACTCGGAACCTTACAAATATCTTAATTTAAGCAATCTCATTGCATCGTTCAAACGTACACAATACACGAACTATCTAAATACTCCGCACTATAATTCCAACTATTACTATTAACTGAATATATTTCATCATCATCATCATCGGCACTACAACCTGGAACCGGTCTTGGCCTTATTTAGCAAGTCCTGAGGCTTGTTAAATTTTCCATAATGATTTGTTTTTTCCGGGCAAGGTCATTAGTCTTGCGCCAGAGGCTCCCCGACGGGGAATCGAACCCCGGTCACCCGCGTGACAGGCGGGTATACTAACCAGTATACTATTGAGGAGCTAACTGAATATATTTGGTATTTACTTAATCTGACTAACTCTCGACTCGCGGTAGAATACGCGTCCCGCAGCGCTACGGGAGCGCAGGTGGAGACCTGACGGGTCGGGTGATGGAAAACGACTCCACGATATACATTCGCTAATGGGGTGAGTTTCCTCGAGAGAGACTGTGTTTCTCTAGTGGTGAAAACGAGGGAGAAGGATTTCGCTGGAGGGGTCCTGTGGTGGTGTGCGTGTAGTTGGATTGTAGAACAACGCAGAGTTGCAGTCTTTAATCGCGCGATCATTTTCTGTTACACGGATATATGCTGCAGCTCGATTACAGTAGAATATTGGGTTTTTTGGATCGAAACTGATGGCCCGGTTGTATTGGACTACCGCTTCTTGATACTTGCGTTCCTTCATCAGGCGGCTGCCTTCATTCTTAATCTGTTCGGCTGTTTCAAGGGATTGCGGATTGCGTTCGATAAACATTGATTGGAACATCTCGAATAGATCTAACTTTGTGGTCTTGTTTGTAATTGCCGTTATTGATTCCAAATTAATGTCGACACTCAGTTCAATTAGAAACTAGAACAGTCCCGAACAAATATGTCTTCCCCATTTTATCGCATTTCTCGGAGTCTAGGCTTTTATGCACACCGCGCAACACTTTTTATTATATCACTCTGATCTTTTATTTATTAATATAAAATTATAATGATTGCCACCTACCTTGGTTTCGGCGATAGTTCCCTCGTTGAGGTTGATATCCGTTCGTTGATGGTTCGTTGGACGTAATCCTGTTGTTCCTCGTGGAGGACGTTGGCGGATGTAAAATCCGGCACACTTCAAGGCATCCGGCTCGAAGGACCATGTTTGTTCTGCATCGATTCATCCTCGATGAGAACAGCAAAATATATATGGCGAAGTAGTCCAGCAAATATTATGGCGTTATAGCACAACAAATGACTGCCGCATTGGGCAGTAATTAAACACATTTTTTAATACACTAGTTTTAACTTTTATTTCACTAAATTAAAAAGTACAATCAAACAACAGGTGCTGAAAGCACCGTATAAAAACATCTTTTTTCCACTAACGTTAAAATATACAAACTGTCTAAAAACAGTACAGGAAGCCGAAGGCACTGTAGGGTTATATTTTGTTTAATTGTTTTTCTTACCTCAATGGGGTGTTTCTAAGGCAGGATGGATAAATTAACAAGCGATTCGTTTTTATTTTAAATTTATTTTATTTATTTAACTAGTGTTGCCTCGACCTCTGGATCCCAACTGATCCCGAATCCAAACAAAATGGGTGGCGAGAGGGCCGACTTTAGCGAGACAAGGACAGATGTGTCCTTCATCTTGTCTCTGACTTCTGGTCATCTTGCGATATCTGAAAAGAAAAGAAAAAAACAGTGGGGGGGTATCCAAGGATAGTGCGGACAGTGTTAGTCCAGGTGTTCTCTAACTACTTGTATAGAGGGATTGTGGGAAAGAAATCATACAAGACCGGTAGGTCTTGGGTGCGGTAGTAAACGCAGATCACGTCTTTGGCGTCTGATAATCTGCGCTTTGGTCGGTGTGTATGTTTGTGTTTGTGCCGTCTTGTACTGTGCGTTCGTGTGTGTGGTTTGTTAATAGTAGACCCTATGGGATGGGTCCAGGAATCCTCTATTATAGAGGGGAATGTTGTTGGGAAGGGTGCTTTCTTCAGTTTTGTAATGAAGAAGAAATTGTGGGGGTTGGATCCGAAGAGATCGAGAGAGAGAAGGGTCAAGAACGCAAGAGTCCCGTACAAGTGGGTTCTCGCTGTTCTGAATGCTTTCGAGGTACTTGTATGCTAATTGAAGCAAGTACTCGTCGATAGGGGTAATGGAGGCGTCTTCGTATAGGTGAGAGTTGGGGTAATGACGAGCGTCAGGCCTTCTAGAGTAATTGGTGCATCTTCTGAGGAGTTTCCTTTCGAAAACTCGAAGCTTAGACCGACCGAGGCCCCTTTGGAGGATGTGGGTCACATGTTTGATGAAGTTCATTTCTGGGGTATAAGTGACCCCAAGATATTTCATCCTATCCTGTGGTCTAATCGTAGTATCTCCCATTTCTATTCGGATATTCTGTAAATATCGAGAAGTAGGTTGGGAGTGTTTACTACTCAGAATTATAGCTACTGCTTTAGATGGGTTAAGTCGAATTTTCCATCGACTGTAATACTGATACAGTTCGTCCAGATGTCGGTTCAGTCGGTTTGTTGCGAGTTTTGGGCTTTTAGATGACGTGTACACGAGGACGTCATCCGCATAGCAAATCTGGTTTACTCTACCATCCACAGGGCGGGGAATATCTGAGGTGTAGATATTAAATAAGATGGGGGCTAGAATGGAGCTCTGTGGTACGCCTGCAGCGGCGTTGAAAGTTTGGGAAAGCTTTCCATTTACTCGAACTTGGAAGGTTCTGTTTAACACGAACTGGTAGATGATACTATACAGCGTTTTACTGAGGCCAGTATTCAGTAATTTAAAAACGAGACCTTCGATCCAGGTTGTGTCAAAAGCGTTTTCAATGTCCAGGCTCACCGCAATGGTGGGTTCCTTATTAAAGAGGCGCACACAAACGTGGTTTTGAAATATGTTGAGAGCCATGGTGGTGCAGTGCGCTCTTCTAAATCCAAATTGGAAGTCAGGTATTAGGTTCCTGACACTGATAAATTTATTTAGCTTCTCGTATATGAGCTGTTCATATATTTTGCTGATGCAGGTGAGGAGCGAAATAGGACGAAAGCTTGCGGGGTGGATAATTTGGTTTCCCAACTTTGGCTATTGGGCAGACAACAGCATGCTTCCAAGCTTGGGGAAAATACCCCATGTTGTAGGCATGGTTGAGCAGAATGGAGAGCTTTATAACGAATAAAGCAGAAAGCCTTCGCAACGAGTGGTAGGACATATTGTCGATACTGGGTGACTTCTTGGGGTTTCGAGATTTAACTAGGTTCTGTAGGGTTTTTGGTGTGACGAAGCCGTGACTATTATCGCGTGTGTCGTCGAAGTATGCACTGTTAGCTGAGTTAAAGACAACTATTGGCTCATTAAAGTTGTCTAATTTATTTTGAACCTCTGAACTAATTATTGCATTAGTTTCCGGGTCGGCATCCTCGAGAGTGAGCTTGTGATTATTTTCAAAGGTCTCTCCGATGATGTTTGCTTTATTGGTGTCATTATTGACAACAAGACCGTTGTGCATGATTGGTCCAGTGATACGAGAGGCACCACATATCTTTTTAACATTTTTATAAACGTTCTGGTCCATCTGAATACCCTTCAGTTTGTCCTCCAATTGTCGGGTACGATTGTTTTGGATTCTTTGTTTTATCAGTGTGCCAATATTGTGAATAATGGCTCCCTTTGCGTAAAGCGGTGAAGGTATCTCATTCTGCAGAGCTTTTTACGCTCCCGGATGAGATGAGGGGTGAGGTCGTCAAGGGGAATCAGATAAGTCTTTTCAAGTTTGTACTTCGGGACATGAGTCTCAGAAGTTTCAACTAGAATCTCGTGAAGTCGAGTTGCAGCGTTATTTATCTCAACCGTCGTCAGGTTCCTGTCAGTGGGGAGAGAGAGTTGGTGCAGTTTTTCGTTCAATGTAATATTGAAGTTGTCCCAATTTGTGCGCCCATAATCGGGTATGTATCTGACATGAGCCCGGCATGCTCGATAGCCTCGGATGAACATGGTCACAGCGTTGTGGTCAGATACACCCGGCGATAGTTGGGGAGGAGTGATTTGGGGAAGTAAGTCTTTGGACACAATAAAGATGTCCAGGATGGAGTTCCCTCGGGTACCAACCGTAGGTGCGACTATTTCGAAGTTGAGGGCATGACAGTTTTCGGTTTACCATTGAAACAACTTTTTGCCGTTTGGGCAAGAGACGGAGTTGTTCCAGTGGGGATGCCTGGAGTTGAAATCGCCGCCTATGATGAAGGGTGTATGTCCCGAGGACGTTATTAATTGGCCGATATCTTTGGGATTAATGGGGCCATTATTGGTTTTATGCGAGTGGTATACGGAGTATATGTTCACTCTACCATTATTAGCTAGATGCAGTTCAACCCCGGAGACCTCTATGGACTCGAAATGTGGGAGGTCAATAGCTTCATGGCAAAGTTCGCTATTAACTAGAATACAGGTGCCACCTCCGTTGATGGTAGGGCCGCCAGTGAGGGTTCGATCTCTTCGAATCATTGAAAAGTTTGGGAAAGTGGGACGGTGACATGGATGCAACCTAGTTTCGGTTACAAGAACCACGTCCGCCCGGTTATCCTTTATGAAGTCAGAGACTATCGCACGCTTTGATAGCGAAACAGGGGAGTTGACATTTATAAGGATAACTTTAATTTTGGGATTGTTGCAGTTCCGCAACATATATCACATTATACCATTCCGAAAAAACATACCACGCGGAACGCCACCTATTGCTGAATAGACAAAAGCAAAATTGTCTATTCGAGTGACGTTTCCATGTTACTGTTTGCAGTGCTTGTTTTACTACTGTACGGTGCTCACTCTGTTTTTGACCTTTTTGTATACGGTGCTTTCAGCACCTGTTGTTTTAATAACGTTTGGAGATGACGGTTGGTGCTAGACAGTTTTTAACGACGAGAGACTCTAATCGTTTACTCAACGTGTTTTTAAATCGTTTTTCATGTGATATTAAAATTTGTAATAAAGTTAAATTAATGTAATGTGTTACAAAATGTATTTCTTTTGTGCCCAATGCGGCGGTCATTTTTGTTGTCTCGTCGATGAAAGGATCGAGACGCAGAATCAATCTTTTGCTGTTTCCCAGTTGGTGAACCATCAGCAACAACGGAGTTGCGTTCCCAATTGGCGAAACAGGGATCCATTTTGAAGCGTATGTCTTACATATGCCGTGAAAAGGAGTGCATCCCTCTCAGGCTCAGTTGTTAGTTGTTCATATCGGAGTTGTAGCGGCTCTTTAATACATTCCCAAAGAACCGTCCATCCTCTTAAATGAACCACCTTCCAAACCCACCATACCTACCTGCAATTTTGGGCAGCGTAAGCTACCCTTCATTCTCTTTCACCTGAAAGTTAAACCTCATTAAGGCATGCATCACATTGAATTTTTCTGTTTATGAACCGTACCATATCTCCATCGGCTCGGCGTGTCAGCAATTATAATAGATAAATACTAGCTGGCCAGCGTAATTGTTGACATAACTGAAGCCGATGGTTTCTTGCTACGGTTCATATCCATTTATTGCCCCAGTCCCAAGGTTCGCAACACTTGCGACCAATTTCCTTTGTCGGTTATCTACCGATCATGGGATTTGGGCACTAATATGATTGACGTTAGACAATCATAACCCAAATCATGCTAACGATGCTCCGGCCTGTAAAACAAACAAAAGCTACCATAGCCTAGGTCATAGGCGAGCAAACCATCGGTTTGCTTATCGCCACGAAAACTCTATAGCGTACAATGGCATTAGCATGAACGCCTAAGTAAACACGATGTGCATATCATCGTGACCCTTGAAATAGCGTTTTTGTGTATCTTGAAGCAAAAACCTATTTCGTTCTCAGGCGCAGGTCATCAAAGATTTATGGCCCTCGAAATAGCGTTTCTGTTAATTTAAGACACAGAAACCTATTTCTCCCTTCGGCGATTTTTCGCCATCGCATATCTCTATAATACCAATTCATTGCACCAGCCCATGTTTATTTAGGTGCATTTTCGTCGTTGTCGATATACAGGCTGAAGGGCAACGTACATGTCCCATACGGACACATATAGAATCCTCCCACACCAATGTAATCCACACCGTGAATCTGGCAGATATGGATGGTTTCTGGGAGTCAGATCTTAACAGCCGAACCATATACACGAGTCGCGAGTCGTTAGCACGGTTGCCTTCTTGAGTTCATTTCGTAGTCTGTATACAAATTATCAATTTGATTCCTCTTGGCACATCGGCCTAATAAATAGCGCGAATGATCTATTTCCTGTAGAAGGGCGGAAGTGCGTGTGTTTAATTAAATATAGCAACCAGTTGAAGACAAATTGAGACAAAAAGACATTTTAAATAAAGAAACCTGTGTGCTCTATTCGTTTTGTTTTTTTTCTTAACAAATTGTGGATGTGTTGCTGAACCCACGCCCGTGAAGGCGTACGAGTAACCCATCACCACAGGGTCGAATATCCTCAATCACGCGAGAGAGACTAAGTAGTTTCTCCAGCATTGAGGGTTGCCCGTTTTGAGGCGTTTGTGCCACCGCTTGGATTTGTGGCATTGTGTTGGCCTGTATAGGGGATCGCTTAGGAACTTGAATATGTTTTTGGGGGAGAGGTGGTGCGGTTTTCATATTCTTTGTTTGGTTCCCTTTAACCTTATCAGCGAATGTAAATCCATTTTGGATGAAATTTTGTGTGGCCTGTTTTCCGAAGTTTGACTTGGCTACTTGTTTAGCTCGAGTCTCCTTGCTTCTGTGGACTATCTCTTTATATTTGGGACAGTTCCTGTAGCTGGCCGGATGTCCTTTCTTACCGCGGTTGCAGCAAGTTGGCAACGTAATTTCATCCTGCACATTTGTTGTGGGATCGTATTTTGCTGGCGGGAGTTCGCACTTGCCAATGTCGTGGGATTTTCCACAAAGAACGCAACGGCGATCCATGTTGCAGTTCCGGGAGACATGCCCGAAACGTTGGCAACGTCGGCATTGAGGTATTTCATTGTTATAAAATACTTCGAAGACAACTTGTTGATTGAGAGTTGGAAGCGACTTCGTCCGTATTATGGAGTCTATGTCGGTTCCTGGGGCAAGGTGAAGCTGTCATATGTTCACCTTGCTGTATTTTTGCGGTCTTATGTTCACAAACCGTTGTGGGGGAGAGCATTTTTTTAACGTCAATGAATTTGACGTGGGGGAATGTTGCTTTAAGGGCAGTGCTTTTCCCAGCAGGCAGCGACTCATTTTAAGAGGATGGTCCTCGACTTTTCGTCGGCCGGGGTGAATGTGTAATAATTCATCTCTTTGGCTTTCAGGGTATCGTTAACCTTGGAGAACGTTTGTCGGTCGTAGGTTACGATTTTATTGAGACTTGGACTCAAGGTCTTTGCCTTAAAGTTGGACATTCCTCGTCGGTTCATATCACCGACGAACTCCTTTAGGTTGAGGTCTCGTGCAAAGATCCCAGGTTGCTGCTTCTTTTTTAAAGCAGGTACGTCTGCCCCGACCGATGTTTGATTGGCATTTTGAGTTGGAGTGGTCTTTGGTTTCGGGGTTGTGGAGGATGGTACCTTCGATGCGCACGATTTTTCCAGCAGAATGACTTTTTGTGCAGTGGGGTGTACCGAGAGGTTTGCCACGATTTCATTAGCCGAAGCTGGGGATATTATTGGCGTACAGCCGGTGGCAACACGTTTTCTGGAAGGAGCTCCCTCGCAGTTCAGCTTGGGTCGAGGTGTTTTCCGCTTTTCCGCGCGGAGAGAGGTGGGGTGGAGCGGCAAGTATTAGGAGTAGGGACATGGAGACGAATCTCATCGGCAGAGACATCAAAGTCGCTGTCGAGGCTTATCATTTCAGGTTCGACCTGTGAATGATGGGTTTCTAGGTTTTTGTTGGACGGGGTCGGGGGTGGTGTAGCTTTTAATGCTGCGTTCTCCATCTCGAGAGCAGCGATCCTGGCTACCGCGGTCGCGAGTTCGCTTCTCAAACTCTCAAGAAGAGTCATCAAATCCTGATTGGGTTGATGCCCCAAGCTCTGAGGAGAAGAGAGGTCCATTTTTGCAATGGATAAATGAAAGGAAGAAGATGGACACGGGCAATTACAAAGACCGAGAACCAAGCAGATAAGAAGCAGGCGAATAAAAACAAGTAGGAGTGCAGGAAACAAGGAAAAGAAGATAGGAACAAGAACCAGGAAAGTAAAAGATAAATCCAATGAGACCTAAATGAAAACCAACATTTCAGCGCAAACCTGGAATATAGACATGTGGTATGTAAATGAAAGTAGAAATGTTGAAATGTTTGAGAAAGTGTGAAAAATTAAAATCAATTTTATGGTTTTTAAAACACTAGATGCGATCTTGGAAATTTAAAGGAAAGGGGAGAAAATTCAATGAGATTGAAATTGCGAATAGGATGAAGTTTAAATAAAAGGAAAAGATAAATTGAGTACAATTTAAATTATAATTATAATAATTAAAATACTTTAAATTTGAATTATGATAACTAAATAATAAATAAAATAAAATACTTCCTGTGTATGAAGGAGCTTCTTCTCGTTTTTTTTTTTTTTTTTTTTTTTTTTTTTTTTTTTTTTTTTGAGCTTGCTGGTGATGACTCCTGATGACTTCCTTTTCGCACAACGCACCGGTTTTTTCGTTAAAAATCACGTAAGAACACTGATGAGCACACGGTTTGTCTTATTATTTTCTCATTTATTCAATTTCGTATGCTGAAGTTAATAATTTTGCTTATGTACGCAACAATTTTTCAAACAATCGACTGATTGCGGCTCAACTCGACTGATGTCACTCACTCACTGATGCTGATCCCGGATCCAAAATGTACTGTCCTTTTATACTCTGTGGCAACAGAGATTTGTTAAAAATTTTATGTAAAAATTCCAAGAAGCACAAAAAAGATTTTGTGTGCTTCAATTGGAATAGGATTCCCGGAAGTGTATACGAATTATTTGAATCAATTCTTGGAAGGGAAAATTATGAAATGCATTTAGAGTAAAGCATTTCATGATGTTAGGATTATTAGGATTTTGGTTTAATTTTGTCGTGCATATGATTCAATTGGATTATGGATGAGGTAATAAGAAATTTGAATCAATGTGCGGCAAACTAACTTTTGGTTTAACTTGTCGCTCATATGATTCACTTGGAATGAGATTATAGGTAAGTGGGTGAGAGTAGTGATTTAGGATCACTACATTCCTCCCCCCTTTAGAAAAGAAAATTAATCTGGAAGAGGTTAATTTTCTAGAATGAGTGAAAAGCAAGGGGCGGTGGCATTTTGAATTCGTAATAGTTTACATGTTTGTTCCAGTCTAACATTAATTGCATTGATTCCTTATGTAGTTTTACATTATTAATGATAGTTTGTTTTCTTAAAATTATTCATTAAGAATTTCAATTATTATTTATTTTTGTAATTACTTAAAGTTTTCGTTATAAAGATACGTTATGTTTCTAATATATAATACATTAATATTTATTATGATATATATATATAAATATATATAATTTTTTTTTGTGTAAGTAATGCTAGATTTATTTGGTAATTAACATAAGGGTATCTTTCTTATCCATTTATTTTTGGATGTAGTTTTAATTAATTTGGTTTATGTTGTTTACAGATTTTATTAAAAATGAAAGTAAATTTTAAAGTAAATAAGTTTCAAATTAAGATATAAAGGATCAAAGTAAATGTTCTCATTTTAATTCGAATTTTTTATTAATAATGAAGAGTTATTTTTCTAATATATACTTAAGTCATTAATATTAACTTTTTTTATTGTTGTTGTTGATCATTTAATGCTAGATTAATAAAAGCGTATTTATATTTAAAAAGGTCTTACACTAGTAATACATACACTTTTAATGTTTTAGGGTTTGGAAGTCGTTAGATCTTAATTAGGATTTACATACTTTTTGTTTTTGAAATAGTTATTTACAATTTAGTATTTATAAATTGTCTTCCTCATTGGGGTCAATGTCTGTTTTGTTTATTTGTACGTGGTATCTTTTCTTATTTCATTACATATGACATTTATTATTACCACCTTTTTTTTTTTTGTTGTCATCTTTGCCAATATTGTGTATCCATTCGTTTTTTTAAGTGATAAAATATCGAACTACAATACACCCTGGGGATAGTAAATGTCTGGGGTTGATAGTGGAAGGGAAAGTGAAGCTAGAGTGAAGATCAGAACTAATCAACCTTAGAATACGGCTTCAGTCTCCCATTGATTTTTGACCAATTTTGATGGTCGTATTGTTTCGCCCGGTTATTCCTGTAATGAGGAACGGGCCCTTCCAGATGGGTGTTTCTTTGCCCTTGCGGTTTTTATACCTTACTAACACCATGTTTCCCACTTGAAACGATTGCGGGTTCGTTTCACTTCCGCAGCATTCGGTTGCATTTGAAGAACGGCATTCCTCGCATTGCTTTCTATACTTCCTAATGTCGGAGAGCATGGACGGCCACCAGTATCTTTGTCGTATTTTATTATACGATTTGGTGACGCTCTGGTGTCCACCGGAAGGGGAATTATGATAAACCCTGAGTATCGTCGCGATCTCATCGAGGTTTATTATTTTTTCGGGTGTGTGGGGCTTTTGCAAAAAGTTTGTATTTTGAGAGGAGCTGGGGCACGAGTTTTTTGGATGATTAATACTTTTGATGTTACCACTTAGCTCCTTGGGGTTCCTCTTTTTATGGTTAAGATTTAACCTGAAGATTTTGCTCTTATCTTTGGCTTGCTCCCTGCTTCCCTTTGGTGTATTTATTTTCAGGTGCCTTTTTCTCGACGTGTGAGAACTTTATTGGCACACTAAATACTTTGGGGTTTATTTCCGGGCGAGGAAAAGTGACGCGTTGTTTGGGGCCTTCCACATTGCAACATTTTGACAAAAAGTCATTTCCAAGCAGACCGTCTTCTGGTAGACCGGGCATACTGCTCACTACTTGGAACTTGCATGGGAGTTTAGACCTACCTTTTAAGTGGAAGTTGACCTTGCAGCTTCCCAAGGTCGTAAAACTTCCGAATGGCGTCTCTAAGGTGCAAGCCTCTTGCTGATTTATTTTGGCGTCTGATTTTCTAAAGCAATTTTTGTTAATCAGGCTTACTTCCGCACCGGTGTCCACCACTAGTGCTGTGTTTTTGTTAACACCTACATCTACGAGGGTTACCTTTTATATTTCGGGATTAGAGAACAAAAACAAATATTGATCATCGAAAATCACTTTATTGTTTTTCAAAATATTCCCCATGAAGATCTATACACTTTTGCATGCGTTTGAACCAATTGTCGAAGCACTTTTGCCACTCTGATTGAGGTATCTCCAACACATGCATTCTGAATGCAGCAACCGCTTCTTCGGGTGTCGAAAAACGTTGACCTCTCAGTTTGTTTCTTACGTACGGGAATAAGAAGAAGTCATTCGGTGCCAAGTCAGGACTATACGGCGGATGACCCATCAAATCGATGTTTTGGGTGCTCAAAAATGCAGTTGTCGCAGCCGATGTGTGAGAGCTCGCATTGTCGTGGTGAAGAGTGATCCGTCTTCGGGGGTTGGTTTTCCTGATTTCTTGGAAGACAACTGGCAAACAAATGGTTGTGTACCACTCAGAATTGACTGTTCTGCGTTCTTCTAGTGGTACGGTTGCGACATGTCCAGTTTTTCCGAAAAAACAGGCGACCATTTGCTTGGAAGTGCTTCGTGCGCGAACAACTTTTGTTGGATTTGGCTCATCTTGAAACACCCAGACAGTCGACTGCTGTTTACTTTCGGGCTCATACGCGTAAATCCACGATTCATCACCTGTCACGATGTCATAGACGTGTTTCGAAGCACCGCGACCGTATTTTTTGAGCATTTCTCTCGACCAATTGACACGAGCCTTTTTTTTGGGCGATTGACAAATTGTGTGGGACCCAACGCGAACAAATTTTTTTGACAGTCAAATGTTTATGCAATATTGAATGTATGCTGGTCCCACTAACGCCTAAGGTTGTCTCAATCTCACGATAGGTCACATGACGATCTTCCAATATCAGTTCGCGCACAGCATCAATGGTTTTCGGAACAACAACTGATTTTGGACGACCTTCACGAAATTAATCTTGGAGTGAACTACGACCACGATTGAATTCACCATACCATCGATAAACACTGGTCCTTGATGGAGCTTCATCGTCAAAAATTGAATTAAGTTCATCCATGCACTG
This sequence comes from Microdon myrmicae, assembly GCA_963931805.1. Classification (NCBI taxonomy): domain Eukaryota; kingdom Metazoa; phylum Arthropoda; class Insecta; order Diptera; family Syrphidae; genus Microdon; species Microdon myrmicae. The sequence goes on from OZ007496.1 coordinate 247,418,730, forward strand.
TTGCTGAGTTAATCCACGCCGCAAGTTGTAAAAAATAATCGCACGAAAATGTTGACGATTTAATTCCATTTTTGGGCCGAGATGAATCTTTTAAATTACTGTAAACAACACAAATAGCGCTCGTATGTCAAAACGTTCTGAGTGCGTATAACCTCAAAAATGTCCAACTTTACGACAGAGCTGTCAATTGCCGGATTGCAACACTAAGGTTGCCAAATCCCGAAACATAAGAGGCGACCCTCGTTTACGCCTCGGCACGTGGAATGTTCGAACGTTATATAAACCAGGCGCGATACAGACGGTTGTAGAAAACGCTAAACAATATAAAATGAACATCGTCGCGCTTCAGGAAGTCCGACTCCCACACCAGCTGTCAATTGCCGGATTGCAACACTAGGGTTGCCAAATCCCGAAACATAAGAGGCAACCCTCGTATTGGTAGTTGGACGATGGGTATGCTGATTAACGGTGAGAATGGGGTCCTTACATGGTAGGTCCTTTTTGCCACCGAGGGTTTTGACCTTCTTCGTTTTGGGCTCGAAGTGGGAGAATTCTTTGCAGGTTGGCATTGAACTCGCGACTCCTATTTCAGCTTTTGCTGACAGGATCCTAAATTGTGACCTTGCTGGCCACAGAAGTCGCAAGTCTGCCTTATGTGCAGAACTCTTTTTACCTCCCTTAATCGTCGGCAATCACGGATATCGTGATTTAATTGCTGGCAGTGTGTCCAAAAGGGTGTTTTTTTTCTTTTTGACACAATCCTCATAGACATGCTCCCTTTTATTGTAATAACTACAGGTTATCCTGCTGAGGGGGGCATCGTGTGTCAATGATATGTTGCGAGGGTCTGATTCCATTACCCCTTCGGTTCCCCTGTATGTTTGGTCGGCTGGCGGTATTTGCGCCTGAAGTTGCGGAATCCCCTGTGTAATGGGTTGTCTGTATGAAAACTTTTCTATAGTTGGAGTATTGGGCATTAAAGTTTGTCCCAATTCGGTACTTAAAGTTGGGTTATAAGCTTCTGGAGGTGCTACTGGTGTATAAGGCGATGGAGAGTTAAATGAAGCCTGCGAGGAGATTAATGGCAGCTGAGGTTGTTGGATTTGTTCCAATTCCAAGGTTTTTTCCATTAAAAAATCTATCGGTGCATCGCCCATTAATACTAAAAATTACCGATGGTATGGATTTATTAACCCCTTCATGTAGATGCATTTTGCAAAGTCATCTAATTGTGTCTTTACGGCCTCAGACAATATGGGACCGTATTTTAATTCCGCGGCTTTCTTACATTCCATTAACGACTTCTTTAGTCGTAACTGGAACAGGATAATTGCTTCTGCCGGATTTTGCCGAGTAGCTAATAGCTTATTTACCAGGTCCTGATAGTTTTCTACTGGTAAATAAACCTTTCTTAGCACATCCTCGGCTTCCTGAAAAGATGCGAACGGAGTGGACGCGAATATCTGTAAGAAAGCCCCGTGTTCTTCGGTCCTGAGGCAGTTTAAGACCCTCCTACAGCAATTCAAAAAGGTTTTCAATTCTGCACCTATATGCGGATTTGGTTCCCCAGAGAAGATGGGGATTAGCTGTGCTGACAGCTTCGCAACCTTTATGTAATCAATAGCCATTGTTTCAATGGTTGCTAGATCCGTTTGGTGCTGAGGAACTGAAATTTCTGACAAGGAGGAGCCGGGGCCGCGAGTTTTGATCAGAGGGTTTCCTTCGATTTTGGTTCCGCTGCAGAGTTTTTTAGGTGAAGGGGCTACAAGGTCGCCGGAAATATTAGCGTTTAGGGCGGTTCCCGGTTCTATAGACCGGCAGTGGAATGGGTAAGTGTTTATATTGATAACGGGTGCTGTTAAAAGGAGGAAAAATGTTATTAATAATAATATATAGGTGGAGGTTGGTAATGTTTAAGACACTTGCTATCCGGTAAGTGTTTTTGTCCCCTGTGTTAATTTCATTACTATCGTTTTTTTTTTTTATTATTTAAGGATAGGAATTCTTCCCTAGGGCTTAATGGCTACACAATACAGACAAACAGGCAATTTTTTCAAAGGTGATTGGTAATATGGACGGAGACGGAGACGACCGAATCTTAAAAATTGATTTCGTTTTTAATTATTATTTTTGGAACAAATTATAGATTATATTTTAAAAAAATGTCTTCATGAAGTTATTAATAAAAGAAAATAAAATGCTTACTTAGATCTATGCGCTGTGCGTTAACTGCTACTCCTGTCGGTCTACTGTTGTTGGAACTGCTGCTGAGCTGAAGTGCTAACGCTTGATCGTTAGTAGCTGATGATATCGCATATCGATCCCATTTCACTTTGACTGCTTCCGCTCGCCGATCTAATGTCTCAGAATTGGACCTTTTTGTTCGGCTCGATAACAGACGTTCGTCATAATCCTAGAGATTGGTGTCCACTCCTTGCTGCTGCTGTTGTTACTGTTGTTGTTGGGGCTGTTGCTGCCCGTGAGCCTTGATGTTGTTTTTTTTTTTTTTGGTTGTTTGTTTTTTGCTTTTGATACTGGTGTTTAAGCCCCAGGTACGCTTATAATTATTTTTTGTTTTTTATTATTTTTTTATAACACTATTCCTGGTGTTTTAGCCCCAGGCACGCTTTTGTTATTGATTAGATTATTAATTAACTTTTTTTATTTTTTGTTTAAGATTTTAATTACCAAGTCGTACCTCCGAAGCCAGACTCAGCTCCGGGCGCAGGGCTGAAGGTGTCTTGTGCCCAGTATGCTTGGATATATATTATTGTAGTGATCAGGGGTTTTCAAGCACTTACAAGTGTTTAACTTTGGCTTCCTTGATCCTACCGGCTGCGCCAATTATGTAGGGTTATATTTTGTTTAATTGTTTTCATTACCTCAATGGGGTGTTTCTAAGGCAGGATGGATAAATTAACAAGCGATTCGTTTTTATTTTAAATTTATTTTATTTATTTAACTAGTGTTGCCTCGACCTCTGGATCCCAACTGATCCCGAATCCAAAAAAATGGGTGGCGAGAGGGCCGACTTTAGCGAGACAAGGACAGATGTGTCCTTCATCTTGTCTCTGACTTCTGGTCATCTTGCGATAACCAGAATCACCCACATCCGTGAGGATGTTGGGCTCGGTCTCGCGATATCTGAAAAGAAAAGAAAAAAAAGTGGGGGGGTATCCAAGGATAGTGCGGACAGTGTTAGTCCAGGTGTTCTCTAACTACTTGTATAGAGGGATGGTGGGAAAGAAATCATACAAGACCGGTAGGTCTTGGGTGCGGTAGTAAACGCAGATCACGTCTTTGGCGTCTGATAATCTGCACTTTGGTCGGTGTGTATGTTTTTGTTTGTGCCGTCTTGTACTGTGCGTTCGTGTGTGTGGTTTGTTAATAGTAGACCCTATGGGAGGGGTCCAGGAATCCTCTATTATAGAGGGGAATGTTATTGGGAAAGGTGCTTTCTTCAGTTTTGTACTGAAGAAGAAATTGTGGGGGTTTGATCCGAAGAGATCGAGAGAGAGAAGGGTCAAGAACGCAAGAGTCCCGTACAAGTGGGTTCTCGCTGTTCTGAATGCTTTCGAGGTACTTGTATGCTAATTGAAGCAAGTACTCGTCGATAGGGGTAATGGAGGCGTCTTCGTATAGGTGAGAGTTGGGGTAATGACGACCGTCGGGCCTTCTAGTGTGATTCGTGCATCTTCTGAGGAGTTTCCTTTCGAAAACTCGAAGTCTTTCCATTTGAGCCGAAGATATGCAGAGCCATATGAGAAAGGCGTACGATATTCCAGATCGGATTAGCTGCTTATAGCAGAGAAGCTTAACTTTGGTGTCAACTTTGTTGCTCGACTTCAAGATGTTATGCAGTTGCTTAGACCGACCGAGGTCCCTTTGGAGGATGTGGGTCACATGTTTGATGAAATTCATTTTTGGGGTATAAGTGACCCCAAGATATTTCATCCTGTCCTGTGGTCTAATCGTTTTATCTCCCATTTCTATTCGGATATTCTGTGAATATCGAGAAGTAGGTTGGGAGTGTTTACTACTCAGAATTATAGCTACTGCTTTAGATGTGTTAAGTCAAATTTTCCATCGACTGTAATAGATCCCGAATCCAAAGTGTACTGCCCTTTTATACTCTGTGGCAACAGAGATTTGTTAGAAATTGTATGTAAAAATTCCAAGAAGCACAAAGAAGATTTTGTGTGCTTCAATTGGAATAGGATTCCCGGAAGTGTATACGAATTATTTGAATCAATTCTTGGAAGGGAAAATCATGAAATGCATTTAGAGTAAAGCATTTCATGATGTTAGGATTATTAGGAATTGAATCAATGTACGACAAATGGATTTTGGTTTAATTTTGTCGTGCATATGATTCAATTGGATTATGAATGAGGTAATTAGGAATTTGAATCAATGTGTGGCAAACTAACTTTTGGTTTAACTTGTCGCTCATATGATTCACTTGGATTGGGATTATAGGTAAGTGGGTGAGAGTAGTGATTTAGGATCACTACAACACTTAAATTAATGTTCTTAACAACAGGCTCGTTATCAGTCCGATAAATTTGGTATTGTGTCGTTGGCAGCGTTCAGTGTCAATAGTGTTTTGCCGTAATGGTATAATCGAAATTTATAAATGTTTCGGAACTGCAACAGAGGGTTTCGTTCGGTTTCAACAGGTCATCGACCTGGTCCAACCAAATACACAGAATAACCTTCTCAGCGTGAATATTCGGCCGAGACGATGACATAGAAGCATGACCAGGCAGTCCCCATTAATTTTTTTTTCTTTGAGTTGCTGTAATAAATCCATTTTTCATCACTCGTCACGGTGCGATGAAGAAAACTCTTCCTTTTTTGCCGCTGGTGCACGACGCTCAACGTCCCTTGGCTTCAAAACATAAGGAAACCAAATTCATTGGTTTTGAATCATTCCCAATGCATGCAATCGCTTGGAAATGCCTTGGCGGGTAACTCCTAATGCTGATGAAAACTCTTGTTGCGTTTGGCATGGATCCTCATCGAGCAATGCCTTCAATTCAGCGCCTTCGAATGTTTTTGGCCTTCCTTCACGCGGACGGTCGTCAACATCGAAATCGCCGTCTTTGAAGCGACGGAACCAATCACGGCACGTTGTTTTACTTAGAGTAGCATCTCCGTAAAGTTTTTGGAGCTCTCGATGCGCTTCAGTCGCCATTTTCTTCAAATGAAAGAGGAAAATCAACACTGCCCACAAATGACGATTATTTAGCACAAAATCAGACATTTTCACACAACCAAAAGTATATGACGCCAAAACAAAATCACTACAGTGTCAAAGTGGTTGGTTACCATATGTCTAAGCTTAGTTCATGGCGTTTTAGATATGTCGAAATTGACCAACACTTATTGCTGGAGCCATCTGTTCACAAACAGCGGGAACTTAGCATAGTTACGCACCCAATACTAACAAACAGCAGGAACTTAGTTGCGCACCTAATATTAACCAGCCGGAGTTGTATACAATAATATCACTAAAATAAAAATCTCAAAAGGTGGGCAATTGATTTGTATCCAGTCGACGATAAGTGAAGGATGTTCGAAGAGTTTCACTGGTCGATCATTATGTTGGCAATTGAGCGGCCAACGCTTAGTTGGATCTCTGCCGACCGAGGAATGTCGTCGGGGAAAATTTCTTACACCCTTCAATGTGATGTCTCCTGTCGTGCAGCGGATTGTTGTTCTGAAACACCAATAAATGCAAAATGGTTGAAAAGTGAAAAGAATACCTATGTTGAATGACTGCCGCAATCCCAAGATTATTATTATTATTATTTATTATGATGTAATTAATTACACAATAACTTAATTCTAAATAGCGCTAGCTGCTAGGGCTTTCGGCTAATAACGAGTTACTTTAAATTTTGTTATGAAGGTTAGTAAGTGTTAGTAATTCGTATGTGTAGTTGATATTCTGTTCTGATGGTTTTGCCAGAATGTTGCTGAAGGGGTCGTTTCCAAATAGTTGGTTTGCGATGGTTTGGACTTTTGGGCAGTCGAATATGATGTGATGTAGAGTAAGTGGGATTTGGTTGTTGCAGTTGCTGCATTGTGGGGGGCTGGTTTTTGTAAGGATGTGTTGGTGTGTCCTAGCCGGAGTCGTAGGAAACATTTTATTTTTCTATTTGAGACTGTTGTTGGGTAAGTAACGGGTTTGGTGTCCTGTTTAATAGTGCTGTACAGGTGGGTGTAGTGGTGCCATTCTTCTTCCTCCACGTTCTTAAGGGCATTTTTTACCTGTCTTCTTATGTCCGTTTTGTTAGGGTAATAGAAGGAGACGAGAGGCGACTTTGTCCCCAGTTTTGCGGCCGCATCGGCTGCTTCATTTCCACTAATGTTACAGTGCCCGGGGGTCCAAAGTAGCTTTATTTTATTAGCTTTCTTAATAATGTTATCTTGGATTTGACGAATGACAGCATTTGTGGAGTTTACGTTGGTTATCGCTTTTAGAGTTGAAAGGCTATCAGTACAGATAATCGTTGGGATTTTCTGGATCAGTTTTTTTGCTTCCAAAATTGCCGTTGCTTCCGCTGATAGGATGGAACAAAAGGTGGGAAGTGATCCCATTCTGATTATTTCTTTGCGATTGTTGACTACCGCAAATGACACATTTGATTCGTTTTTGGAACCATCTGTGAAAAACAGGTTCCAGTTTTGATGTTTGTCGATGGTATCCTTGAAAAGTTTTTGATAGATTATCTGATTTGTTGAATGTTTTGGATAATGGGACAGGTCATCGAAGATTGTATTTCTCGGAATTAACCATGGAGGGTGTTGTGTGCGGTGGGGTTTTGAAATATTTATAGGGAAGTCCTTGGCTATATCGATGGCCCTTTCCAGTCCTGAGCGGTATCTCGACCTTCGTTTTTTTTTATAAATTTATCGGATGTCCTGCACTATGGGGGTTGCTATAGACGTTGTAAATTTGTAAGCGAGTGAAGCTGATATGTATTTTAGTCTGTTTTCTATAGATGGTAGACCGCATTCGACGAGGATTTTTTTAATTGGTGTAGTACGGAATGCTCTGGTACTTGCTCGAGCTGCGGCGTGATAGGGAGATTTTATTGTTTGCAGGGTCGTTTTGCTACATTTTCCGTATATCATTAGTCCGTAGTCGATTTTAGATAGGATGATAGCTTTAGTTATGTTAATAAGGGTGTTAGTACGTGCAGATCCATTCTTATGTGCTAAGTATTTTACAATATTTAATCTTGCAGCTAGGCTTTTCTTAAGTGCTAAACAATGTTCTTTAAAATTGTATTTACTGTCAAAGAGGATACCGAGGATTTTCATGGATTGTATTGTAGGGATTGTGTGATTCTGAAAGGGAAGTGTGATGTTTTTGCTGCAGCTGGTTTTTCTACAAATATGTAACATTTTAGTTTTTTCGAGGGAGATCTTTGCGCCTGAGGATTTACACCAATTAGTGATGTCGTGAAGTGTTTCTGTATAGGTAGATTGTACTTCGTTGAGATCGTTTAGGTTTGTTAGAATAACTAGGTCGTCAGCGTAGAGGCAGTGTTTTATGTTTTTATATTTCACGAGAATGTCGTTTATTCCGTCAAAGGCTATAGCGAATAATAGAACTGATAGTGGAGAACCCTGTGGGATACCGTTTTTTATGTTGTATATTCGTGAGAATGTACCACCTATTTTGACTCTAAACTTCCTGTTGGAAAGAAAGGACTTGATTATGTAGAACATATTATTACCAACTCTCCATTGCGCTAATTTATTCAAAATCACATAAGGACCGATCCGGTCGAACGCTTTTTCAAAATCTATGGAGAGAATTGTTGTATGCTTTTTGGTTGATAAAGAAGATGTGATGAAGTTGTCGATATGGAGTAGCGCATCTATCGTCCCACGTCCTTGCTTGAAACCAACCTGTCCAATGCTTATTAGATTGTGTTTCTCCATGAACCAGTTGAGCCGTCTAGCTACAATTTTTTCAAATGTTTTTCCTAGACATGGGAGTAACGATATTGGGCGATATCCTTTTGCCGAGGTCGGTACGCCCGTGGGTTTTGGTATGGGTACAATTGTGGCTATTTTCCACACTTGTGGAATTACACCTGTTTGGGGTATATTATTGAAGAGATGGAGTATTCGGTGTCTCATGAGTGGCGGGCTGTTTTTTAACATTATGTAATCGACTCAATCATATCCTGGTGTTTTACCTGTGGCGCCATGTAGGCTTGACTCTAATTCAATTTTATTGATTGGGAGATCTATTAATTTAGAGGATGGGCTTGTGTGAGGGGACGGGCTAATTGTGTCTCTTTTGGCAGAGAGAAATGACGGATGAAAGTTTACGTCTTCTGCGTAGTTTGACCATGTTTTGCCGAGATGGTCTGCAATTTGAAGGGAAGATGTGAGAGTGCCTGAGTCGGTGTTCATGTATTTTATTGAGAATATTATTACTGCCCAGTGAGCGTTTTTATATCCGCCCAGATTTTTCTGGGAGTAGAGTTCGGATTTAACTTTTCGGTAAATGTTTGGAAGGCTTTTCTTTTTTCTTCCTTGGCATTTTTGCGAAAAAGAGCATTTAACTTTTTATAATTGATTAGGTTGAAATCAGAGGGGAATCTTTTGAAAATTCTCCAGGCTTCTTGTTTTTTCTTCCTTAGGTTGTCCAATACTGGATTCCACCAGGGAACTACTGCCTTATGGAGTTTTTGACTTGTTTGTGGTATCGCGGCATTTGCTCCTATTCGGATTGCTTTAGTGATTATGGCTGTTTCTTGATTAATATTTTGACTCTGTGCATCTTGACTTAGTGCCTGGGTAGTTATATTTTGAAATTTACTCCAGTTAGCAAGTTCGGTTTGGAATTTAGGAAGAAGTTTTGTGTCAATCTTTATTATTATTGGAAAGTGGTCGCTCCCATGCAGGTTGGGTAAAGTATTTGAAGTGCAAATTGGAGCCAATTGAGGTGAGGCTAGTGATAAGTCTACATGTGTGAAGGATTTGTGAGTGGAAAAATGTGTGTAGCTACCGTTATTGAGTAGTGCTAGATTTGCGGTCAGTATGTATTTCTCTACGGTTTTTCCCCTTTTATTAGTGGATGAGGATCCCCAGATGGTGCTCCACGCGTTAAAATCTCCGAGGAGAAGTATCGGTGTTTGGATGCTATCTGTGATAGTGGTAAGATCGTGTATGGTTATTGATTGGGATATGGGGGTGTATGCTGATATTATCGTGAGGTTTCTGCCGAAATTTATTTCTACTGCTACGACCGAGATTGCAGAGTGTATTACTTTAGTTTATGCGGGATTGATCTAAGTATAAGTATACCTGTACCATGTTTAGAAGCAACATTTTCCGTAAGGTTGTGAAAGAATGCCGCGTATTCTTTGGGTCCTGTGGCCCGAGAGTCGTGGCGGATGTGCGTTTCTTGTAGAGCTATGATGGATGGCTTCAGATCTTTGATGAATATTTGGAGTTCGTGCATATTGTTTTTGAGTCCCTTCAGATTCCACTGTAGTATTGTGAGTTTATGGGCATGAATGCTATTGTGTATATTAAACCTGCTGCTGTTGGGGATTTTGTTGTTGTAACGGTTCAGTCTCCGTGTCTCGAGTGTTGATCCATTCAAGCCGAAGCCCTGTCTGCTTCGGCCCGAGTTGGGATTTTCTCGAGACACAGAGACTGTGCTTTCGTTGGGAGTGTTAGGGTTATATGTGGTTATTGTGAGGGAGTGGGGAGTTTAATAATTCTTCAATGGTGGGTTCAATTATTTTTAGGGTAGTGATTTTGTTAATAGGTATAGGTTCGTTGTTACGGTTAGTTGTTGTGGGTTTTATAATTAGAGATGATTGGTTTTGTATGGCTTTACGGTATTCTGCAGATGTAGAAGGGCAGTTTGAAATGGATGAAGTGTTTGTCGATGTTGGATGGAGTGTAGTTTTTGTTGGGTTTTGTTTTGTAGTTTCTTTTATTGGTGATGTTATATGTGTAGCTGTTGTTTTGAGGAGTGCGGCATAGGATTCCTTTGGTTTGTTTGATGGTGTGGGATTTCGTTCCCTATATATCCCTTTCGCTTCGGATAGTGAAGTTTTATTTTTTGTCTGTATTTCAAGAAAGGTCTGGTTTTCTATGTATTGGGGGCACAGTGAGTTCGGGCGCATTCTAAGTCGGGGTGTGGAGGAAGGTTGCAGTTGTTTCACACTGGGTTTCGCTTGCACCATTTGGCTGTATGTCCGAGTAGTTGGCATTGGCGGCAGCGCATTGTTCTTGGGATATACTCGTTTAATTTGGCTTTGTGCCATCCGATTTCTATGTTACTCGGTGGATTGAAGCGGTCAAATGAAAACAACATTAGTCCGGAAGCCCTGATTTCGCCATTTTGCGGTTTTTTAAATTTATGGACACTTACCACTCCTTGAGGTTTCATTTCTTGGACGATGTCTTCTTCCGGAACATTAATTGGGTATCGTGCGTAAACATCACCTTTCGAGAGGTTTAATTTCGGATGCAACTTTATTGTTAAAACGTAGAGCTGTCTGTTCATCCTTCACTAGTAAAAGAACTGAACCGTCTCTTAGCATGGACACTTTTTCATATTGTGTACTAATTGAGTCTATAGCTCTTTTTAATATGAATACGTTCACTCCGGTCAGAGGTTTTGTCGCGTCATTAGGAACAATTTGTATGAATTTCGGGTTCTTTTCACTTGTCTTTGTTGGTAATTCCGGGAAGCTCGTTTCAATAGGACTAAATGCCTGCCGTTTTTTCTTTATTGACGGGGACGCCACTCAAGGACGTTTCCTGCAACATACCGAATCTGTTGCCGGTGTGCTGCTTTGGCCCTAAGGCCATTTTTTATTTATTTTTCTTTTACTTTTGCTTTACTTTGGAACCGGTTAATTTAAAATTCACTAACAAAAACAATTCACTTACAACACGCACAGTGCCGTAATAAAATGTTCACATGCGGTTTTGTCTTCACAATTCTTTCACTGCACAATACGGTTACAATTTGCGTCTTTACTGTTCGAGAGTTCGTCCGATTATGCAATCCCAACAAATAATACTTCAGCTTTAAATAACAACTCTTGAACGATTCAATGTGTTTTAAAGTTTGCTTTTATTTATTACGATTACTAGGACATTTACTGGATATCAATTTCTGTGACCTGTGTAGTTTCAGCATTTAACGTAGAATGAATCAGTTTGTTATTATTCCTTGACAACCTAATTCGCTTATGTCAGCTAGTTGCTGACATTTGTTATTGTGTTGCCAATGGCAGCCTTCAGTTTATTCATTCGCCGGTTGTGTCCAGTGCGAATCCGCAACAATCATCATTTGGAGACCGGTGGAAACAACGAAGAAATTTCACTGAGCCCTTCAACGCCATTTTTATCCAGGTGATGCCTAAGTACAGGTAGTCCTCCTACAACACGAAATCCTAAAACACAGTTTCACTTTAACACCATAAAGGGGTAACGTTACTCTGGCTCGCTCAAAATGGAGCAATTTTTCGTAATTTTTTGTGTTGAAAAGAGTTATAAATGCACATTTCTAGAATGTAAAACAATTTATTGGCATTTTTATACAAAATAGAGGCTGTACTTATAATACCCCAAAAAAATGTTTGTCCATTACGGGAAACGTAACTGGAACAATTTTTGACCTGGAAACAAAATCTGAAGTGTTTTCTAAGCTTCAGATCAAAATACACAAGATGACGTAGGATTCATCCAAAATATTGGTTTTTAACGAAATGGCGGTGTTTTGAAATAAAATATTGTTTTTTTGATCAAAAATTCATCGATAAATTATTTACTAAAAAAAAAACCTAATCAATATTTCAAAAATCCCCTACGTCACCTTATGATGAATATTATTACAAAGTTGCAGTTAAAATTTCAATTCAATCGGATAACAAATGAGGACGAAACGTCTCCCGAGGTTTTGAAAAATGTTGTTTGAGATAAACGCGTTCAAGGTTTTGAAAGCGATAAAAGTATGGAAATTTTTACAATACGTTTAATCAGCAATGCCAGCTCCATACATTTCACCTTCAATACTCTTGTCCATCTCCTCTGGTTCCTTCCGGAATGATCTGTTGGACCAACGACGGGTGAAGATGAAAGTGAAGTGAGTGCAAACAAAACCGAACACTGTGTATCGTGTATCTATGCATCGTAAGTAGTGGTAGGCGGGGTCCCAACACCCAGTCGCCCGATGAAATACCACCCCATCAAGCTATAGGCTCCGTGAAATGGTCGGGAGAAATTCCTGGCCATCTTTCGGAGTTTGGCTGATGGACCGGTTCAAGAAAAGGTTGGTTTAGTTGGTAGACGGTCCCAAGGTGAGATACCCCACCCCGTCACGCTGTACATTCCGCGATATCGTCGAGAGCAATCTCCGACAGTGTTTCGGATGTGTGGCTGATGGCCCGGACTGACACGGAGATAAGTCAGGATGGTACCTTCTGATATAAAGAATTCCGGAGGTAAACTAGTATCCCATTCGGATCTCCGTGGGAGACTATGTCAGGTGGGACTTCATGCAGATATTACGATAAATAACCGAACCTTAAGAATTTCGTCATCGCATAATCGGACTCGCTCTCGAGGCTCTGCCCACGCTCGACTGGTAACGGCATTTTGTAACATCAGTGGCATCGGTTTCACCAATACGAATGTAAACGCCGTCCACCAATATTTGCAAACAGCGAAATCTAATATCCTTGCCCTAATTGAGACCCAGGTCGATTCATCAACTGATTCGACATATCTTCGTTGCTCAGCATATGACTTACATTCGAGATTCTGTTTGAAGGGCGGAGTCTGCGTCTTCGCGCAGTCCAATCTTGCTTGCCAGAGGATGGCGGCGTTGGAACCCAATAACATGGACATCATATGGTTGAGGGTCGTGCTGAGGAATTCTGTTAAATTTCTTTGTTGTCTTTACCGCTTCGCAAATGACGATCGACCTAGGAGATTTTTCGAAACATCTTTCACATACCGTCGATTGGATATAGATCAACCATTTCTCTTCTTTTTTTTTTACACCAACGCGCACCCAAAAGGAGACTTTGAGACACCCCTAAATCCCAAAAACAATGTAGTTAATATTGGCAAATTGAGTTTAAATCGGCCTCGAGGGATGAACTTGAAAGAGAATTCTTAAAAATATATCCCCACATAACAGCGACATTTTTCGAACATGTTTTACGTACTGTCGTCTGGATACAGATCAACGATCCGGCTTCCGAAATTGTCGTCCTTGGCGATTTTAATATACACAACTCCGGCTGGTTAGTACATTCTAACAGAACCAACGAGGCTGGGCGGCTGGCGGAGATGTTCGCTGTTAACCGCACTTTGACTCAACTCGTGGAGGAACCTACGCGAGTTCCGAATACACGAGATGATTATGCGAGCACCCTAGATCTGTTTTTGACATCCAAGTGGAGCATTTATACCTTGGGGATTGCTGCTCCACCACTGGGAAACGCGGACCACTGCTTAATATCTGCCGCGCAACCACTTGCATTTCATGCGAATAACCGACCTAAGCAGGTTCGCCATGTATGGAGGTATGGGGCTGCTAACTGGGACAATTTCCGCGATTTCTTCACATCCTTTCCGTGGTCGGAGGTGTGCTTTGGAGATTCTGATGTTAACGCATGCGCGGAGTCGGTCACAGAGATTATTCTTCTCGCGATGGAGATCTACATTTCGCATTCCATCAAACGCAGTTCATCTGATAAACCTTGGTTTGATAAAAAATGCGAGCTGATTACAGCGGCAAAAAATAGAGCTTTTAAGCAATGACGCTCTAATCCCACCGAGATTAACAAAGCTAATTTTGTTAGAATCAGAAACGCGTGCAACCAGGCGATTGATACCGCGAAGAAGGCTTACAAAGACAGAGTGACTGATAAACTCCTTGAATGCCCGACTGGTTCGCGCCCCCTCTGGTCAATGGCAAGGGCTGTCAGCAGTAACTTCGCTTCCTCTCCTTTTCCTCCGTTAGTGACGGATAACGGGATGTTAGTCACAAATACAAAGGATAAAGCTAATGCGTTCGCGAATTTATTTTCCGCGAATTCAAACCTCGATTCCGGTCTTTTGGAGCCACCTGTGATCGTGCTGATACGGTCTTCGATGCGGGATGTCAGGTTCCGCCCACGTACTATTCAACGCATTGTGCGTGGACTGGACTGTAAGAAGGCGACCGGCCCGGACGAAATACCAGCAATAGTCCTTAAAAACTGTGCTCCAGAATTATCGCCGGGTCTTGGCAGACTTGTTCGCTTATATTATGATGGGAGGACCTTTCCTGTCTGTTGAAAAGTCGCTCGAGTTCAGCTAATCCGAAAGAGGGGAACAAAGTGTCTCCCACAATATTACCGCCCGATAGCATTACTGTCTATGTTATCCAAAGTAATGGAAAAGGTCATCAATGCCGAGTTAGTTAAGTGTTTGGAGTACAACGGACTTCTGAATGATCGTCAATACGGATTCCGTGGTAGGCGGTCCACGGGAGACGTTTTGACCCTTATAACCAATATATGGGCATCTGCGATTGAGCGACATGGTCAGTCAAGAGCGGTCGCATTGGATATCTCCAAAGCTTTTGACCGCGTCTGGCACGGAGCATTGCTGAACAAACTTCGTTCATATGGACTTTCCCAGCAGCTCTATGATAGGACGAAAAGCTTCCCCGAAATTCGATCTATCCGGGTTGTTGTGGACGGCGAGTGTTCGGGCCTGTATCCTGTTAATTCCGGGGTGCCTCAAGATTCTATTTTGGCTCCAACCTTGTTTTTGTTTCACATAAATGATTATTTAGAGTCGACGGATAACAGGGTGTTCAGTTTTGCGGATGATAGTACGCCTGTTTCCTCTTTCCAAGTGAGCGGCCGATTGGTGCATATACGTCGTACCAGGTGAGATGTAGACAGATTGACTCTCTGAATCAGGATCTAGATAAGGTCCTGCAGTGGGGAAGGGCTAATCTCGTCGACTTCAATGTAGCGAAGACACAATATACAACATTCACAAAGAAAAGTGGATCATCGGTTTCACAGCTGATGATGAATGGCCGGGCTCTCGAATCTGAGGAAAGCTTGAAATTGCTTGGCGTCGCGGTCTGTGGGAATGAATCGTGGCATAAACACATGTCGAGCATCGGCAGGTCAGCCTCAAGAAAACTGAGCTAACTCCTTAGAGCCAAGAAATATTTTACTCCGGCCCAACTTCTTCTCCTGTATGAATACCAAATTAGACACACGCTCGAATATTGCTCTCATGTTTGGAGCTCGGCTCCTAAACATACCCTCGACCTACTTGAGAGCATACAGAGACGAGCGATCCGTCTGATCGGGACTACAGTCGCTGTCACATCGAAGGCGCGTAGCTGACCACTGTCTGTTTTACAGATATTATCACGGGTACTGTTCTTTGGAGATTCATGGTATTGTTCCGCGTAATTCGGTTTTTATACTCTCTACGAGACAATCCGACGGATCGCACCAGTTTGCGGTTCATCTCCCAACGGCGCGAACATCCTTGTATGAGAACTCGTTCCGTTACAGAACGGGGAAGTTTTGGAATTCCCTCCTTGGGCAAGTATTCCCGGGGCGTTACAACCTGCAACTATTCAAAAAGAACTGCAACAGTTATTTGGTGGCATCTCGGGGCGCTCACTCGGCGCTATAGGTTCGCCTCTCCCGAGAGAAGTGTAATAAAGTATATATATATATATAAGTGTAATAAAGTATATATATATATATATAAGTGTAATAAAGTATATATATATAAGTGTAATAAAGTATATATATTGTTGCTGAAATGAAAAGAAACCGAAACCAACACACGGCGCTTCTCTATCGCTGCCTCAGTCTCTCTTCGAGTGGACTGTATTTTCCCCGGCACTGGCCGGCCAACGATGCTTTTGTCAATTCCAAGGATTGTACCTCCAGATCCGGGCTCTTCTCTGGATTGGCGGGCGTTTGAGTCTTGCCCAGTACAAATCTACCAAAAGTGGAAACGACCAACGAAAGAAGACAAGCCAGAAAACAATACGATGACAATATAAAACGCGCCAATACGATTAGAACGAGACTTTACCAATTCTTTATTTGCTGAATTTTATGAATATTATTATCTGTTTCTCTTTGTAGCGCTAGTCTTTATGAAGACTGATTTGGTAGGAGTTCCTTCGACGACTCCCGCTGTTTCAAAAAAAAAAAAAAAAAAAAAAAAAAAAAAAAAAAAAAAAATGTGGCGAGAAGGCCGAATTTGGCGAGACAGGACATATGTGTCCTTCATCTTGTCTCTGACTTCTGGTCATCTTGCGATAACCGGATCCGTGCGGATATTGGGCTCGGTCTCGCCGCATCTGAAAAGAGAAGAAAAAAGGGGGGTATCCAAGGATAGTGTGGACAGTGTTAGTCCAAGTGTTCTCTAACTACTTTTATAGAGGGATGGTGGGAAAGAAATCTTACAAGACCGGTGGGTCTTGGGTGCGGTAGTAAACGCAGATCACGTCTTTGGCGTCTGATAATCTGCTCTTTGGTCAGTGTGTATATGTTTGTGTTTGTGCCGTCTTGTACTGTGCGTTCGTGTGTTTGGTTTGTTAATTGTAGACCCTATGGGATGGGTCCAGGAATCCTCTATTATAGAGGGGAATGTTGTTGGGAAGGGTGCTTTCTTCAGTTTTGTACTGAAGAAGAAATTGTGGGGGTTTGATCCGAAGAGATCGAGAGAGAGAAGGGTCAAGAACGCAAGAGTCCCGTACAAGTAGGTTCTCGCTGTTCTGAATGTTTTCGAGGTACTTATATGCTAGTTGAAGCAAGTACTCGTCGATAGGGGTAATGGAGGCGCCTTCGTATAGGTGAGAGTTGGGGTAATGACGACCGTCAGGCCTTCTAGAATGATTGGTGCATCTTCTGAGGAGTTTCCTTTCGAAAACCCGAAGTCTTTCCATTTGAGCCGAAGATACGCAGGACCATATGGGAAAGGCGTACGATATTCCAGATCGGATTAGCTGCTTATAGCAGAGAACTCCCGCTGTTTCGCCGCTGAGCTCGCCTTTTATTGCCAGCAGCTGTCTCCTCGTTCGCTTGGCTTCGATAAATCACTCGTTTCCTGTTGAGTGATTTATCGCGACTGGTGTACAACTGTCTGCCATGCTCCTCCCTCTTGAGTGCTTGTGCGCTGGTGCCCAGTGCTTGTGTGTCGATGCTGAGTGCTTGTGCGCCGATGTTGAGTGTTTGTACGGCGACGCTGATCGCATCGCCAACATATATATATATATATATATATATATATATATATATATATATATATATATATATATATATATACATATATATATATATATATATATATATATATATATATATATATATATATATACATCGGCACTACAACCGGGAGCCGGTCTTGGCCTTATTTAGCAAGTCCTGAGGCTTGTTAAATTTTCCATAATGATTTATTTTTTCTGGGCAAGGTCATTAGTCTTGCGCCAGAGGCTCCCCGGCGGGGAATCGAACCCCGGTCTCCCGGGTGACAGGCGGGTATACTAACCACTATACTATCGAGGAGCATATGTATAGATGATGATAATGCCTAAGATGCGATAATTGTTTGTCGATTGAACAAACGAATCGCTGGTCGGTTTATTGCAGCTGCATAAACAAGCTGTTCGACATTGCATTGGTTTGGGATTTATGATGCCTATGTATATTAAAGAATTCTTTCAGGGAATTCGAATAGCGCTTTAAATGCGTGAATGTTGGGAGGATTCTTTTTAGGAATCTTAAATAATGCGTTGTATGCATTAAATGTCCTTGGAAAAGGAAATGTTTTCAGGTGATAATGCAATTGCATTAGCGAAAAACAATGGGAGTTAGGTTGCAATTATGGAGGGTTCTTCGGGTAAGCTTAAAAGAACCCCCACTGGCTCCCAAAGCCCACTCGCCCGGTGAAATACCACCCAATTAAGCTAAGCTATTGGCTGCGTGAAATTATTGAGAGAAATCCTTGAAAAAAAAAAACATCTCAGGGCGCTGACTCAGCACTATAGGTTCGCCTTTCCTTGGAGAAGTGAAATGAACAAAAAAATACCAAAACCATTTCTAAGGAAATGACAGTCCAGGATTGGAAAGCTATTGATAACTCTGCACGTTGAAAACGCCCATCGAGCTAGTGCTTTTACGGAACACCATTTGACTTGTTATCTTTAAACTAAATATTTTTATGAACATTCTGTAAAAAGATTTGAATAATGACAATGTCAATATAATTCAGTTCTTCCAATTACAGTTAACGAAGTATCGGATAACACACTTAATCTATTATTCGAAGAGTACAAAGATCCATACGAAGATGCCGTCTTGTCGGATGGAATCGAACGTCTTTGCAAGGATTTATGTTACCAACCTGATGAATTTCCAATTCTTGTACTGGCGTGGTGCTTGGACGCATCACAAATGTGTCGGTTTACAAAAACTGAATTTATCGAGGGATTGCACAAAATGTCTGCAGATACAATTGAAACAATACGTTTAAGACTGGAACAAAAGATTGAACTCATGAAAAGCGATTCAGAAATGTTTAAGCAACTTTATCGTTTTACTTTTAAGTATGAATTAAATGATATGTTAAATTTTAATAGCACTTTTAGAAAATTATGATATCTTATGGGCTTTTTTATGTTGTTCTTTTTTTACAGATTTGGCCTGGAGCCAGACCATCGCATCCTTTCACTGGATATGGCCATTATATTATGGCGTTTAGTTTTTACCTTACACAGACCTGAATTACTCGAACGGTGGTTATATTTTTTGGAGCAGCATCCAAACATACGGGGTATACCTAAAGATACATGGAACATGTTCCTCAATTTCTCTGAACAATGTGATATAAATAATTATGATGACACGGAAGCATGGCCCAGTCTTTTCGATGATTTCGTCGATTATGAGAAGTCCCGAGTGAACGTCACCGACTCAACAGCCGCTCAAGAAAACGAAGATAATGTAAATAACAATAATGATTTAGCTCATCAAAAAATTGCGACCGAAATTTCATAGTATTCACATGCGACTTATCAAACTCGATTTGTCTGTTAATTTGTAATCATCGTAAATTGATGTATGCATTTTTTTTAATTCTCTGTTAAAGCTTATCACATTCTCTGTATTTGGTTCTGTAACATCCGGACGTACTTAGTGTTTTGTTTATTTTTTATTTTACATTTTATAATATAGAATTATTTAAAACAAATAACAACATGCACAGACATTCCCATCCAAACATTAAAAAAATAGCAAAAGATAAACAAGAAGTTCATTATCCTGCCCATTCATTTAGTTAAACAACAAATTCTTATAGTGATTGAAAATTTGCCACGATATTGTTAACAAAAATATTTTTAAAAAAATTAATTGAAAAACAAAACAAAATGTATTACACAAAAATGCCTTAAAAATGAAACAAAATTTTGAAAATTTAAACTGAAGACCTATTTAGAAAAGAAAATGAAAACTACGATTTAGTATATTGCGCATTGTGTTCTTTTTCATTAAGTTTTTGTAGATTGGAAATAAAATAATAACAATTATAATATACAGAGTAGGTAATTTGATAAACATTTTAAATTCCCCTCTGAAAACACAAAAATATGAAAACTAATTTCGTTTGCCTTATTTTTTAATACCAATAAATAATAAATTATTTATATAATTGTTGTGATACTTAATAAGAAATAACTTTTTAATATATTATAGACTATGTCCTAATTCAAATAAAGTTTCCAGGAGAAAGCAGAGCAGATAATTTTGTATAAATGCAGCAAATATTCACAGATCCCTCGGGGAATATACTTTCATTCAATTAAATGTAAAATAAAACAAAGACTTTACATAAAGATTAAAATATTAACTCAGTTATTTAAGTTCGTTGGCATTAGTTTGTGTTCTACTTCATAAATTCATTTATTATAAGATGAAAGTCGAGCAATAAAGCATCTGCTCTTCGATCTCTGGCAGAGGTAAGCGGTTTATTTATTAATTAATTATGCGTTCAATTTAAGCAAATAGTCTAGCGCTAGAAGTGGAAGACATAACTAATTTCTTATATCAGTTTATGTGTAATTCGTTGCTCATTCTGATTTTCGATGTTCCTTTCCTTTTGCTTTTGTCTGTGAACGAAGGTATTCCCAATTAAATTCGTTATTTTTTTTTCTTTTGTACGAAATTCTATTTTATTTCCCAATTACAAATTTCTTTTTATCAATTCAATATATTTTTTTTTCCACAAATTTAAACGAATATTGAGAGGCAAACGTAAAAAAAAACTTACAGTAAAAGATTTAGATTCAAGTAATTATGTATAGGAAATCAAATTTATATATAATTGTAAATATGTAACAAAAAATATACACAAAATGATCGTGAACCGAAAAAGTGTAACGTATTTTATTTATCTTACTATTATTACAGCATCACGTAGTTGAGGAGAAATTAAACTTACTCAAAGACGAGTTCAGCTCTAGACCTGATGGACTGCCAGCTGTATTTTAAAAGAAATGTTCCACTTCTCTTTCTCTCCCCATATCAAAGATATTCAATCTATCCCATTCACAAGGGATCTTCCCTAGTATTTGGAAATCCTCCCATACATAAAAAGGGACCTAAAAACGATATAAGCAACTACCGCCCCATCGCCAAACTGTCTCAAATCCCTAAACTGTTCGAAGGAATTCTTTACAACGCGTTATATTTCTGTTGTAAATCCGCCATCTCACCCAACCAGCATGGTTTTGTGGCGTCTCTAACTGATACACACAATACAATAGTGAAGAACACCGAACGAAAGATCGAATAAGAAAATACATGAGAGCCGTATACCATAGCGATAACAAAATAATTCACATCAGTGGAATATACTTGAGTTTAAAAAAAAAAAATCGAATTCTAAACACGGCCAGTAGCCTGATGTGATGGTGATTCTAACTGGCATAACGTCAGTTCGAATCACACGTTCTTCACTATTCATTCCAAACGCTATAGTTTTCTTTCGGGAAGGTCGACCACAACGAACCTGATCGAGCTCTCATCCCATACGCTCCCCAGCTTAGAGAATGGCAACGAAGTCGATGTAATCACCACAGAATTCAGCAAGGCCTTTGACCAAATCTCCCATAATCTCATCCTATTTAAGCTGTTCTCCCTAGGTTTCGAACCCCGATTGATCAAGTAGTTATCTTCTTATCTGAAAGACCGATCCTACCGTGTCAAATTCAGATCCTCCCTTTCCAATCCCTTTCTTCCCACGTCAGGGGTTCCGCAAGGCAGTCATCTAGGTCCACTCCTATTTATCCTTACCATCAATGACGTTGACTCCATTATTAAATACTCATCCATCTCCCTCTATGCGGATGACGCCAAACTCTACAAAACGATTATCTCTCCTCCCGACTCCTCACTTCTCCAAACGGATCTCGACAGCTTCTCAACCTGGTGCCGTGATAACTGCCTTGAACTTAACGTTGTCAAATGTCACTCCATCACCTTCTCCCGCAAACGCCCCCCCCCCCCCCCCCCCCCCGCCCCTACTTCCTGCTAAACCAGCAGATATGATCTGTACCCTCGATACGGGACCTCGGGATCTTATTTGACAGGGACCTTACCTTCATCCCGCATATCGATGATATTATTCATAAGGCCAACTCTGCCCTTGGGTTTGTGAACCGCTGGTCTCAGGAATTCTCTAATCCTTAGGTTTCCCGTTCTCTCTACATAGCCTTCGTCCGCCCCCTTCTTGAATACGCCAGTCAGGTCTGGTCTCCACACTATTCGTCCCATATTCGCAGAATCGAAAGCGTGCAACGTAGTTTTCTGCGTTTTGCCGTCCGCGGACTGAACTGGGTGAATCCTCGGATTCTTCCCCCATACACAAGCCGGCTCCATCTGATTAACCTCAACACACTTGAGGAGCGCAGAACTCATGCCGATATCCGTTTCATCCACCGTCTCCTTTCAGGCTCAATCAAGTGTCCAAGCCTGCTCTCCATCATTGCACTTCACACTAACCCCCGCAACCTGCGAAACCCTCGTCTCTTCTATCGGCCCACCCACCACACTTCTTACGGCTCTAATGAACTCATTTCGCGAATGCTGAGGTCGGCTAACTCTTACCCTACCTCCTTCGATTTCCGCCTTACATCTACTGCACTCAAACGCCGCCTCCTCTCTTTCCCCACCCGACCTTGCCCTGCCCACCGTCTAACCCCTCACAACCCCTACACATTACAACACATTTACCGTACACTGTTCGCTGTCTCACTTATGCCACATTTGCCACCCCCAAATACCACGGTATAGTTTTCCTAAACAACCCATATACCATTAGCTAAGACAAACAGACGCGTATCTTAGCGCATGACCCTTGAAATAGCGTGCTGTTGACATAATACCCAGAAATCTAACCCCGCATCAACGAATCGCTATTTTAAACATCTGTTTTCGGCCACTATACGAGCGACCATCTATTTGCACAGCTGACCTAAGTCGAAGTCAAATATCATTCAGTCAGTTTTTGCTGTCGCTTCTCCCTTATTCGACTCCAGTCTATATGTGATATACTGTCCTTCCCATGTACAGACTCTTTCCCTGTATGTGTGCAATCTCGAATAGAGATATCCGGCGAAACGACATCTAGATTCATCGAAGAGTCAGATTTCAGCTACGGTGGACTGCGGATCAGATCTTTCTATTAATTGCCGCGAGTGTGTACGAGTGCACCTTTATTCTATTTACCGTAGTTATAAATTGAAATGGTTGTGTTGTTCCAGATTAACTGCTTCAGAATCCTTGACATTTAAAAGACTAGAGGCTTAATTGATTACACTAACCTTTATGTGAGATTGTGACAGTTTATTTCCCGAATTATTAATTACCTAACAGTCACGAACTTGACTTGATTCAAAATGTGTTTCAAGTGAGAGAAATTTACACCAAATGTATTCTGTAAATCTGATAAACAATAGATAAATAAACGTCAATTCAAATGACATACCAGAGTGTTTAATTTCATTGATCTTCTAAAGCTTGTAGATGATTTCGATGTTTTTCTTTTGCACTCGGGGGAACGAGTAGGTGGAATATTTGGTGAATCCGTATCCTTGCTGACACCCTACCCAATATTAGCCACAATACCACCCCGTCACGCTGTACATTCCGCAATATCGTCGGGAGAAATCTTCGACGTGTTTCGGATGTGTGGCTGATGCCCCGGACTGACACGGAAATAAGTCATGATGGTACCTTCTGCTATAAAGAATTCCGGAGGTAAACTAGTTTCCCATTCGGATCTCCTGGGGCGACTATGTCAGGGGGAACATGATGCAGATATTATTATAAATAACCGAACTTTAAGAGGTTCGTCATGGCATATTCGGGCTCGCTCTCGAGGCTCTGCCCACGCTCGACTGGTAACGGCATTTTGTAACATCAGGGGCATCGGTTTCACCAATACGAATGTAAACGCCGTCCACCAATATTTGCAAACAGCGAAACCTGATTTCCTTGCCCTAATTGAGACCCAGGTCGATTCATCAACTGATTCGACATATCTTCGTTGCTCAGGATATGGCTTACATTCGAGATTCCGTTTGAAGGGCGGAGGCTGCGTCTTCGCGCACTCCAATCTGGCTTGCCAGTGGATGGAGGCGTTGGAACCCAATAATATGGACATCGTATGGTTGAGGGTCGTGCTGAGGAATTCTGTTAAATTTCTTTGTTATCTTTACCGTTCCCCGAATGACGGTCGAACGGCGACATTTTTCGAAACAACTTTCACGTACCATCGACTGGATACAGATCAACCATTTCTCTTCTTTTTTTTACACCAACGGGCACCCGAAAAGAGATTTTGAGACACCCCTAAATCCCAAACAGTGTAGTTAATATAGGCAAATTGAGTTTAAATCGACCTCGAGGGATGAACTTGAAAGAGAATTCTTAAAAATATATATCCCCTCATAACAGTAACATTTTTCGAACATGTTTTACGTGCTGTCGACTGGAAACAGATCAACGATCCGGCTTCCGAAATTATCGTCCTTGACGATTTTAATATACACAACTCCGGCTGGTTAGTACATTCTAACAGAACCGACGAGGCTGGGCGGCTGGCGAAGATGTTCGCTGTTAACCGCACTTTGACTCAACTCGTGGAGGAACCTACGCGAGTTCCGGATACGCGAGGTGATTATGCGAGCACCCTGGATCTGTTTTTGACATCCGAGCCGAGCATTTATACAGTGTAGATTGCTGTACCACTGGGAAAGTCGGACCACTGCTTAATATCTGTCGCGCAACCGCTTGCGTTTCAGGCGAATAACCGACCTAATCAGCTTCGCCATGTATGGAGGTATGGGGCTGCTAACTGGGACAATTTCCGCGATTTCTTCGCATTCTTACCGTGGTCGGAGGTGTGCTTTGGAGACTCTGATGTTAACGCATGTATGGATTCGGCCACAGAGATTATTCTTCTCGGGATGGAGATGTATATTCCACATTCCATCAAACGAAGTTCGTCTGATAAACCTTGGTTTGATAAAAAATGCGAGCTGATTACAGCGGCAAAAAATAGAGCTTTTAAGCAATGACGCTCCAATCCCACCGATGTTAACAGAACGAATTTTGTTAGAATCAGAAACGCGTGCAACCAGGCGATTGATACCGCGAAGAAAGCTCACAACGACAGAGTGATCAATAAACTCCTTGAATGCCCGACTGGTTGGCGCTCATTCTGGCCAATGGCAAGGGCTGTCAGCAGTAACTTCGCTTCCTCCTCTTTCCTTCCGTTGGTGACAGACAATGGAACGTTAGTCACAAATTCAAAGAATAAAGCTGATGTGTTCGCGAATTCAAACCTCGATGCCGATCTTTTGGAGCCACCTGTGATCGCGCCGGTACGATCTTCCACGCGGGATGTGAGATTTCGCTCGCGCACGATTCAACGCATTCTACGTGAACTGGATTGTAGGAAGGCAACCGGCCCGGACGGAATACCAGCAATAGTCCTTAAGAACTGTGCTCCAGAACTATCACCGGTTCTTGGCAGACTCTTCCGCTTATCTTATGCACGGAGGACCTTTCCTACCTGCTGGAAAATCGCTCGAGTTCAGCCAATCCCAAAGACGGGGAAAAAGTGTCTCCCACAAAACTACCGTCCGATAGCATTACTGTCTATTTTATCTAAGGTAATGGAAAAAGTCATCAATACATAAAAGGAAACTTGCCGAAAATGTAAAAACCTAAACATGATTATAAATCCTAAATGAGCGTTATCGAGTGGCGGCCAACCAACCAGTGATATGATCTGGGATAATAGCTTGGGGTGGTGTATCATGCACGACAGTTTCATAATTAATAATTTAACGTTAACGAAGGCTCTAATAAATCACATTGATATCCAATTGCTATTTATTGACGTATAGGTACCCGGAAGTTCATGACCTCACCGACTCGGCTGCGCTATCGTTCCCTGTCCTGTGCACTCTCCTTCCACTCTTGACCATCCGATCCGATTTCCTCAAGGCCAAACCTAACATTGTCCTCCCATCTACGTCGCGGCCATCCTGTCGGTCTCTCCCGTTGTTCTACCGCCAAGAATTCTACGCACAGCCCTATCGTTACCCATTCGCGCCACATTTCCTGCCCACCTTAATCTTCGCGACCTGATTACTCTTGAAGCGTTCTACGAACGCACAATTCTGCGCAGGTAAGGTTCCTACCTTCAAAGAACTTACTTAACTGAGAGCGTTGCACGCGCCCACAGACGCGTGCCCCAAAGTCCCACCATAGGGCCTGCAACTCGCAGCCAACGTTGAGACCGACACCAAAAAGCAGGGAACTGAACGTCCCCAAAGCTTTTTAGGTCAAGCTCAACAATTATAATTCATCATGCCTGAAACAAAGGTATAAACATCCATGCGTTCTATTCCTAAAAAAACAATTCCCAAAATGCCATACATGCTGCCTGCGCCCAGGAACATCTCATCGAACCGGCAATTCCGAAATTCGATACAAAAGAATTGCTATCATCAAAGAATGAGCCGATCAACGGATGCACGTGCGGGTAATCTAACGCAAGAACCACCCAAATCCGTTGAACAACAGAAGGCAGCCACGACCTATCGCAATCGAATATATCTCAACGAGATATCCGATAATTTATGAGGAGTTAAGCCAACAAAGGCAATACTCCGGTCCCACGGCCACGCTAGACTTTCGCACCATTATAAAGATCTAATGGATTTCGATTCCGGGTACCAAGTTCAAATAAGACCCACGGACTGTACGTCAAAACAATCGCCGAATATCTCTGGTCTGGGCGCCAGATGTTCTGTGCAAACAGAAGGCCGTGGAAATGAAATTCTATCACCAATGATCATGATGTATGCAAGGAATTACTTTCTCCTTTCAGGAAAATAGGAAATTACCCCTGGGATGAAATAGCATGCTGCTAACAGAGATTTCCGGAATTCGGTTAGCAGATCGAATAGAAAAATTTTTCCGTACAGATACGGATACCGGTTTGGAATCTGGATATCTGTGTGTGCAGACAGACAGTCTGATTTTGATAGCCATCGGGACGAGAAGTCTCTTTCGAAGGACCAGGGGAATCTATATCGAGGAGTCGCGGAGAGAAGTCGAAGGATTGAGGGTCAACGTAGATCATTCGAACCGCGAGGATCTCTATCGAAGAGATTCTATTAAAGTTAACCGAATGAGGTCGTGAAGGAAATTATTCGAGGAAGTCGAGTTAGCGTGTGTTTCGTTCGGTGGCTGCCTGCGTTCGTATTGTTAAGACCATGTATGATTCAATAAAAACAAAATAGTAAGAAACTATTCCTCTGTGTTTTGTGTTTTTGTGTGCATTCGCCCGTTGTCCCAGGTTGCTTATTTGTGTGTGGGCAGTGTTCAGGCGGAAACTGCGTCAACGTTTAAAGAAAAACAATACCACCAAACTCTCATTATTGTAGGTTTGTGGTATAGCTCTTCCAATTCGTGGTTGTGGAGTTTCCTCCATTGTCCTGCCTCCTCGTCATATTTACCGCCAAAGATACCCCTTAGAACATTATTCTCGAATACGCGGAATTTGTTTTCTTCTCGTTTTGTGAGACCCCATGTTTCGCATCCGTATATAACAATCGGCATGATTATGGTTCTATAGACACGGAGGTTTATATTACATGATAGCAGTTTGGATTTCAGCAATTGACTGACTTCGTGCCAACTAGCGTTGCTGTAATGTAGTCTTTTGTTAATTTCATTCGACATTTTATTACTGGCCGTCAGTATTGTTCCCACATATTTAAGTTTCTTAACTTTTTCAAATGTCTTGCCCCTGACGTTTATATGTGTTCTCTGATGTCCACCTGCTCCCGCCGTAATCATGTATTTTGTTTTGTCTTCATTTATTTCTAGGCCCACACTTCTGCTGCTTGCATGATGATTTCACAGTTTTTACTTACAGTTTCGAGATTATCGCCCAGAACGACGATGTCATCCGCATACGCGAGCACTTGTGTGACCCCGCAAAGGGATGATCCGGCCGTGTTGTCATCTTGTACCTTTCTGATAACATACTCGAGGACAAGATTAAAAAGACATGGTGGGAGGCCATCCCCCTGTTTTAGTCCGTCCCGGATATCAAATGGTTCTGAGAGGTGGTTTTCTATTCTAGCTAGCCCTTTGTTTTCGTTCATGCAAATTCGAATGAGGGCGGCATATTTTTTCGGGATTCTCAGCTCAACCACAATCTAGTAGAGTCTTTGCCTTGCGACTGAATCGTAGGCTTTTTTGAAGTCAACGAACAGTTGGGGAACCGTCTCTCCGTATTCCCACTTCTTTTCCAGCAGTTGCCTTACTGTGAATATTTGGTCGCTCGTTGAACGGTTCCTACGGAGTCCACACTGGTAGCTCCGGTATCTGAGGTTCGGCTGTATGTACGTCTGGCGCGTTTATTTATGGTTGATCGGTGCACACATTGAGCAGATTTTCAAAGTACTGCTTCCATCTTGTCACGATATTGTTTTATGGGGGTTCTCTATATCACACGGGGAACCAACCCACAATTCTAACCAACCTGGACCGCTAACAGCGCGTCACACTACCCTAACCTATAAACATGCAAAACCAAATCCCAATCTGCAAGCGCACCCAGCCCGAACTTGCAAGAATCCATCTCCCAATCTGCAATGAAAGGCATTTTCCAAAACTCCCAACAGAATACAATTCAATAGAATATATTCTAAATCATCTCGTACATCACCCCACATATAATTTTTCCCAAAATTGCTTCGGTCAATTCTTTATCTAAACCATATTCCCTCCTTGCGACCAAGCAATCTTAATTTCCCCGAAATTCATATGCTGTAATGAAACACATATTCAAATCCATAACGGAACATTAACCGTCACCACCAGCGATACCGAGCCGCATACGTTTCCCCGAAATTACTTCGGTTAATATCTTATCTAAATGACATTCCTTGCTTGGACCCAAACAATTCCAACTTCCCCCGAAAATTCATGCCCAAACGTGTTCGCGTTCCCGACGTCAATTTGCCGGTATACACAATCAACGGATCCAACTCTGCTTATACGGCGAGGATTCGCTGGAACCGAATTCTTATGCAAGCATCTCGAAATTTCTCGTAAGTGGCAGTGAGTTTATGACGCCACTGCCACGATGCGATGAACTTTCGCTTTAATTAGTCAGTCGTTGTCCAACCGCCATCGAGTGCGCATCCCCCCTAACATTACCCATTAGTGAGTCGGGATTCATCCGCCGAACGATGCACACTAGCCCGATAATCGATTCCCAAACGGTGCACACGTTTCCGAGTCAAAGTCCGTTCCCGAGGTCTCCACGCACGTCACCAGATTCGAGCCTATCGTAATCGAAATTTTTGTCATTCGGGTCGATTGTTGCCTAACCAAATGAAATTCAACTGCGTGTGCTGTGCTACGTAATTATACCAAGTTGAGGCCGGACGTCCGACTTATTGCATTCGGTTCCAAGTAAACGAAGGACAGTTTGATTCAGTCAGTTGCGCAATCGTAAAAACACTCACTGAACAACAGACCCATAAGATACAAAAATATCTTTGGCTCCGAATGTTCAGAGAAAAATAAATTGCCAAGTCGGGATCAGACAAATGATGCGCGGGCAATAAAAGAAATAATGAGACGAGTTTGATCGCGGTCGTTGCGTGGTGGTAAAGAAGCATAATTCCTTTGTATTCGAATTTTTTTAATTGCCCGCGCATCATTTGTCTGATCCCGAGGTGTTTTACCTTGGATCGACAACCGTCTGGAATCCTTAAAAGTATTGTTATTTTATTGGTGCCCAGACTTGGCAATTTATTTTTCTCTGAACATTCGGAGCCAAAGATATTTTTGTATCTTATGGGTCTGTTGTTCAGCGAGTGTTTTTACGATCGCCGTCCTTTGTTCCGTATAGGAAATGTTTCCTTGAATAGGATTTCAAACGGACGGTGTCGCCGTGAATTTTATGGTTTTTTGCCAACTTTACTTAAGAGTTGGCCATGTGGTCCACAGATTTGGGTCCAGGAGAATTTCCGTGTTGAACATCTGGTTCATTTATCACGTTTTGGGTTTATATGGAATTCAATATTGATAAATTGCACGTGTAGTTCAATTTCTTTGATATTGAATTATTGAATTTGATATAGGCAAATGGAACGTTTAGTTCAATTTGATTGATATCAATTTTGGTATTGGCCCGTTTAGTGTATGGGGCATGCTAGGGCTTGGGGAGTGCTTCATCCTTTTAGTGGATGGTTTTGCGTGTACCGCAATTAAGTGGTGGAGACTGGCTCCAAAGAGGTGTGTATTTATGGGTGGGTTGTTTTGGACGTAACAAACCTTAATTGTTTTCTTAAATCCTAATACCTTTTGGGCTGTTTGTTTGATTGTGTCTCTGATCGATGCCCATATAGTGCCCAGATTTTTGGTTTCCTCTACCTCACTGCTCCCATTCTCTACGATGCTAAATCTATTCGTTAGTTCGTCTTGATATTCAGACCTTTTGCGCTGGTCTTTTAGTTTATCAGCGTCCAACATTTTGCTCGTCTCCCCTGACTGCCCATGTGGGCTTGGTGCGAGTCGACTCCTAATTTTTTCCATCACTAGAAGATGATCGGAGTCGCAATCTGGTCGTCTATATGATCTTACGTCAAGGATATTTGAGTGGTGTGTTTTGTCTATGAGGAAGTGGTCTATTTGTTTACACGCGTTACTCTGTCGGATGTTATGCATGTGGCTTGATGAATTTGCTTGTGCTTGAACATCGTGCTTTTCACTACCAGATTTTTTGACCCTGCGAACGTGATAATTCGAATTCCATTATCATTTGAAACGTCGTGTAGGCTTTCTTTACCTATAGTTGCTTGGAAGATATCTTTATTTCCAATTTTCACGTTGAGGTCCTCAAAGAAGATTTTAACATCGAATGATGAGATCCCATCAAATACTTCCTCTAGGGTCTCGTAGAACGTGCCCTTCATTTCTTCGTCGGTAGAGTCTGTTGGGGCGTGTACATAATACATAATTGTACCATGGGCCCACGGCCATTAATAAATTTCACATATTTTACATAGGGTGTAATCTTCTTGCTTATGATGAAGCCGCTTTCGAGGTTGTGTGTATCGCTATCTCCACACGCCAGTGTAAGCCTGTTGGTTTCGATTACTTGGTGTGGGAGTCGGACTTCCTGAAGCGCGACGATGTTCATTTTATATTGTTTAGCGTTTTCTACAACCGTCTGTATCGCGCCTGGTTTATATAACGTTCGAACATTCCACGTGCCGAGGCGTAAACGAGGGTCGCCTCTTATGTTTCGGGATTGGCAACCTTAGTGTTGCAATCCGGCAATTGACAGCTCTGTCGTAAAGTTGGACATTTTTGAGGTTATACGCACTCAGAACGTTTTGACATACGAGCGCTATTTGTGTTGTTTACAGTAATTTAAAAGATTCATCTCGGCCCAAAAATGGAATTAAATCGTCAACATTTTCGTGCGATTATTTTTTACAACTTGCGGCGTGGATTAACTCAGCAACAGTGCATGGATGAACTTAATTCAATTTTTGACGATGAAGCTCCATCAAGGACCAGTGTTTATCGATGGTATGGTGAATTCAATCGTGGTCGTAGTTCACTCCAAGATTAATTTCGTGAAGGTCGTCCAAAATCAGTTGTTGTTCCGAAAACCATTGATGCTGTGCGGGAACTGATATTGGAAGAACGTCATGTGACCTATCGTGAGATTGAGACAACCTTAGGCGTTAGTGGGACCAGCATACATTCAATATTGCATAAACATTTGACTGTCAAAAAATTTGTTCGCGTTGGATCCCACACAATTTGTCAATCGCCCAAAAAAAGGCTCGTGTCAATTGGTCGAAAGAAATGCTCAAAAAGTACAGTCGCGGTGCTTCGAAACACGTCTATGACATCATGACAGGTGATGAATGGTGGATTTGCGCGTATGAGCCCGAAAGTAAACAGCAGTCGACTGTCTGGGTGTTTTAAGATGAGCCAAATCCAACAAAAGTTGTTCGCACATGAAGCACTTCCAAGCAAATGGTCGCCTGTTTTTTCGGAAAAACTGGACATGTGGCAACCGCACCACTAGAACAACGCAGAACAGTCAATTCTGAGTGGTACACTTCCAAGAAATCAGGAAAACCAACCGCCGAAGACGGATCACTCTTCACCACGACAATGCGAGCTTTCACACATCAGCTGCGACAACTGCATTTTTGAGCACCCAAAACATCGATTTGATGGGTCATCCGCCGTATAGTCCTGACTTGGCACCGAATGACTTCTTTTTATTCCCGTACGTAAAAAACAAACTGAGAGGTCAACGTTTTTCGACACCTGAAGAAGCGGTTGCTGCATTCAGAATGCATGTGTTGGAGATACATCAATCAGAGTGGCAAAAGTGCTTCGACAATTGGTTCAAACGCATGCAAACGTGTATAGATCTTCATGGGGAATATTTTGAAAAACAATAAAGTGATATTCGATGATCAATATTTGTTTTTGTTCTCTAATCCCGAAATATAAAAGGCAACCCTCGTATCACGTTTTTTCCGTTTTTCCCTACGTCTTCTTTTGCCGAGTCGGTGTTTTCTTGATGATCTGTTCCCTTATGGTAGTGTCGGCTCATCGCACCTACACCTCGAAGTGCATTGATATGCAAGTGATTTTAAATGTATTATGTTTTAGTTTTTGGGTGCTAAGGTAACTTGTAAAAGAAACAGTCAAAACTTGTTTACCAAAAGATAGAATACGTGTGCATGATTATTTTATGGAATCTTGCAATGCTTTGAATGACAATGGAAAGCGCAAAGATCTCTGTTTTATAGTAAGAAATCCCACATTTCCCAAAACAACAAAAAGCGTTCATCTTCAATACAAACCAAATTGGTACCTTTCGCTTATAAACCACCTTTCTGATCAGTGCACGATCTAATGCAATACAATCTACAATGTCAGAGCAAATTAAAAGGTGTATAGAGTTATCTTATGTTGGAGTTCCCAGTTTACTTTCAAAACTGTCTAAAGAATAAATTATCGTTACGCAAATATTAGAAAAAATGCAATAAGGTAAAACAAAAGATTCATAAAAATGTATATAACGAAGGGAAAATGAGCTTAAAAGTATTTCAAATACATACATTTCAATTCTCCACTACTTAAATCATATTGCAATTAATTAAATATTTAATTACTTTATGAAACTAGCTATAGAACACAAATCTAATTCACTGCTGGCGGCTCAAAGAATCATTTGATTTCACGCGAGTGTCTATCATATTTTTGAATTGTATCTGTGCGCTTGTCCGTTCTAACCTGTTGATGATTCACTCAAATTTCAGTGATTATTTAGATAAGCACAGAGTTGCGTTGACGAGCAGACAAAATTCCGACTAAGCGAAAACTGGATCTATTTAGAAAGCGTATTCGCTTTTAGCAATCATTTATTTAGAATGAAAACTCGTTTTTTATATTATGGAAATATTTTATGAACACTCAAACTCTTACAAGGAAATGTGAATTCTGATGTAGAATGGATAGGTGCCTTGGACGTATCAGCGTTTTCTCTTGTTTAAGTAAAATACGAATGATAAAGTAGCAAGCTACAAATCGTATGCTAAATCACTTCACAAATAATTAACACCTACTAAAAATATATTCAAAATAAATGAGACAATGAAGAAATACCCAATGATTTGCTATTGTCACTGAAAAACCACACGATACTATGTTAATACGAGTAACATGCAGGGCACTGAGGTAGTTTAAGGGAAGATAAAGGTAAACAATCTGTTTTGGATGTTTACAAAAGTTATCGAGACTGCCCGATATTCATTTAAATGGGTCGCTTGGCGGTTTCTTGGTGCGCCGAACATGAATTGATTTATTGTCTGCAGAAAACTTAAAGTTAACAACAACTTATTATGGGTTTCACACACTGTAGATCCGGTGGTGTTATTGGAACCAGAAATTGCCGGCACGTTGGTTGTGGGGAATCCCACATTGTTGTGCAAACCGGGGATTTCAGAGTAATGGGGAAATGAAAGATCAGAACGTACACAGCGTGGTGTATGTATAATATTTTTTGGTGCACCACCGTACTTCCGGTTCCCCGGGAAGAGTGGGCTACCGTTCTTGTCCTTAATACAGCGCGATTATATTGATTCACTAGAAGAAATGTCACCAAAGAATTGGCTGCTGAGCAGTCACTAAAACAACACTTCCGATTCTTTTTTAACTAATTCAAACTGATTTATTTTAAGTTTATTTTTCATTCTTTGAGGGGGTCTTCTTCTTATGCGCGCTACTGACTGACTCTTCCAAGCGACTCCAGTCAAGTCACTTTTCCAACTCTGTGAATTCAAATCATCTTCTCACTTCGAGAATTCAAATCCTCATTTCATTATCTTCTTTTGAAGGTCAAAACGCATCGTCAATTACCGTTTGATCCTTTCTTGGGGTTTTTGTTTGTGTTAGCCATCTGGCCACAAGATCCGTGGAAATTGGAAGTTTAGGATCTGGGAATCCGTGTCTATTAGCAAGTCATAAAACATCTGGTATGCGTTTGGATGTTTATGATTGCAAGAATTGTGGGTCGGCGTATCGAAAAGTATAGAATAGCCTTTGTTTGGACACATGCACTTTTAGGTTTTGGATCTTGTAGGAATTTTAGGTGCTAATTGCATTTAGCATACGGGGGAAAAAGGAATCGAACAAATGCATTGAATTGAATAAATGAATTTGAATTCAATAAATGAGAATTTGAACGTTTAGTTCGATTTGGTTTGACACTGAATTCAATGTTATGTTGGGGATATGAAATGGATTTTGTTATAGGTAGGATTTGTGTATATGTGGGAGGAAAATGTAATGTGGGAGAAAAATGGTAGGGCTTCTTGGAGCACTACATATGCAACAGTTGTTGTTTCGACTATTCCTGCAGCTGCGTGGTATGTTTTGTAGCTGCAGATTGTTGTTCTTTTTGCAACTCCTCTGCCAGAAATTTTTTGCTTTAGGAAAATTTCATTCCTGAGATAAAATTAATGACCAGTCTCTGCCGTGATGTTAGTGGCAATGTTGCTGCAGCTGTTTAGACGATTGATCCTCCCTCGAGGGTTGCTAGTGCTTTGAGAAGCAATCCCATGTTCAACTCAATATACTAAAACAGAAAAAAGTGGAAGTTCCATTTTATCGTGAATTATTTAATTTATTCAAGTAAGAGTTGTTATTCCCCCGCATGGTAGAAACCATGACGTGGTGCGGGGGCTTAAATTCCAATGAATGATTCAGGCTATGCTGACGGAAGTACATGCTTCCAGTAGGGCCACCCATGTCAGGCCGGCTAGCGAGGAGTAACACACAAATATCTACCACGCCTAATCAAGGGTGTTACGCGTCCCCGTGCCTATTGGATGGTTTGCAGCCAGGGGTATACCGGCTGCATTATAACGGTGCTTCTCAGCCACCGGGTCAAATCAGAGCAGTAAGCAGACCTGACCATATCAAAGAGGGGCTCTGATATGGCGGACTATTTGAAACCCCAAGACTCGTGGGAACAAAAATAAATAATCAATATACAAAAAACAATCCCACGAAAAACCGGGTGGGCGTAGGTGTGATGAGCCGACACTACCATAAGGAAACAAATCATCAAGAAAACACAGACCCGGCAAAAAGAAGACGTAGGGAAAAACGGAAAAAACGTGATATACGCCTCGGCACGTGGAATGTTCGAACGTTATATAAACTAGGCGCGATAGAGACAGTCGTAGAAAACGCGAAACAGTATAAAATGGACACCGTCGCGCTTCAGGAAGTCCGACTCCCACATTAAGTAATCGAAACCAACGGGTTTACACCGGTGCGTGGAGGTACCGATACACATAACATCGGAACCGGCTTCATCATAAGCAAGAAGATTACGCCCCATGTAAAGATGTGAAATTTATTAATGACCGAATGTCCGTGGTAAAAATACAGGGCCCATGGTACAATTATGTACTATGTACACGCTTCAACAGAATCTACCGACAAAGAAACGAAGGACACGTTCTACGAGACCCTAGAGGATGTATTTGATGGGACCTCATCATTTGATGTTAAAATCCTCCTTGACGACCTCATCGTGAAAATTAGAAAGGAAGATATCTTTCAACCAACTATAGGTAAGGAAAGCCTTCACGACGTTTCAAATGATAATGGAATTCAAATTATCACGTTCGCAGCGTCAAAAGATCTGGTAATGAAAAGCACGATGTTCAAGTGCAAGCAAATCCACAAAGCCACATGGATATCATCCGACAGAGTAACGCGTGTAAACAAATAGACCACTTCCTCATAGACGAAAGACACCACTCGAATATCCTTGACGTAAGATCATATAGACGACCAGATTGCGACTCCGATCATCTTCTAGTGATGGAAAAAATTAGGAGTCGACTCGCACCAAACCCACATGGGCAGTCATGGGAGACGAGCAAAATGTTTGACGCTGATAAACTAAAAGACCAGCGCAAAAGGTCTGAATATCAAGACGAACTAACGAATAGATTTATCATCCTAGAGAATGGGAGTAGTGAGGAAGAGGAAACCAATAATCTGGGCACTATATGGGCATCGATCAGAGACACAATCAAACAAACAGCCCAAAAGGCATTAGGATTTAAGAAAACAATTAAGGTTTGTTACGTCCAAAACAACCCACCCATAAATACACACCTCTTTGGAGCCAGTCTCCACCAATTAATTGCGGTACACGCAAAACCATCCACTAAAAGGATGAAGCACTCCTCAACCCTAGCATGCCCCATATACTAAACGGGACAATACCAAAATTGATATCAATCAAATTGAACTAAACGTTCCATTTGCCTATATCAAATTCAATAATTCAATATCAAAGAAATTGAACTACACGTGCAATTTATCAATATTGAATTCCATATAAACCCGAAACGTGATAAATGAACCAGATGTTCAACACGGAAATTCTCCTGGACCCAAATCTGCGGACCACATGGCCAACTCTTAAGTAAAGTTGGCAAAAAACCATAAAATTCACGGCGACACCGTCCGTTTGAAATCCTATTCAAAGAAACATTTCCTATACGGAACAAAGAACAGTGATGGAAAAAATTAGGAGTCGGCTGGCAGCAAACCCACATGGGCAGTCAGGGGAGACGAGCAAAATGTTCGACGCTGATAAACTAAAAGACCAGCGCAAAAGGTCTGAATATCAAGACGAACTAACGAATAAATTTAGCGTCCTAGAGAATGGGAGTAGTGAGGAAGAGGAAACCAATAATCTGGGCACTATATGGGCATCGATCAGAGACACAATCAAACAAACAGCCCAAAAGGCATTAGGATTTAAGAAAACAATTAAGGTTTGTTACGCCCAAAACAACCCACCCATAAATACACACCTCATTGGAGCCAGTATAAGGATTTAAGAAAACAATTAAGGTTTGTTAGGTCCAAAACAACCCACCCATAAATACACACCTCTTTGGAGCCAGTATTAGGATTTAAGAAAATAATTAGGTCCAAACCTTGGTTTGGCGATGAGTGCAGGACGAAGATCGAACAACGTAAAAGCCTCGGAGTGATCCACTTAGAAAGTCAACGCAGAAAGATACGCGACGGTTCGGAAAGAGACAACGAGACTTTTCAAACGCAAAAAACGCGAATGGGAGATGACTGGGATAGAAAAAATCATAGAAAATGCCAGGGCAAAGAACATCAGAGGTATGTATGCCGGCATAAATTCAATTAGAAATGGCTACCGACGAAGAGCCCAAAAAATCCGTGACACAAACGGCTGTCTGGTCACAGAAACAAACAATATCGTGACAAGATGGAAGCAGTTCTTTGAAAACCTGCTCAACGTGAGCACCCATCAACCACAAATAAACGCACCAGATGTACATACAGCCGAACCTCAGATACCAGAGCACTCTTTTAACGAAGTTGTAAACGCAATAAATCGATTGAAAAACAACAAGGCTCACGGAGTCTTATGAAGTATGGAGGAGATTCAACCGCTCCAAAGATCCACCAACTGATTAAAACAATTTGGGATAAAGAAGTCACTCCGGAAGAACGGAAAACCTCAATAGTCGTTCCTACAGAGGATCATACTGGCGAGAATCACACCGTACGCAGAAGAAATACTGGGAGACTACCAGTGCGGATTCCATAGGAACGAGCGACCAAATCTTCACACTAGGGCAACTGCTGGAAAAGAAGTGGGAATACGGTTCACCAACTGTTCGTTGACTTCAAAAAAGCCTACTATTGTAGTTGAGCTGGGAATCCTGAAAAAAATATGCCGCCCTCATTCAAATTTGCATGAACGAAAATAAAGGGCGAGTTAGAATAGAAAACCACTTCTGAGAACCATTTGAAATCCGAGTCGAACTAAAACAGTGGGATGGTATCTCATCATGTCTTTTTAACCTTGTGCTCGAGTATGTCATTAGAAAGGTACAAGACGGTAACATTTTTTTATTTTTTTATTAGATTTCTCTCGGGAGAGGCGAATCTATAGCGCCGAGTGGGCGCCCCGAGATGCCATCAAATAACTGTTGCAGTTCTTTTTGAACAGTTGCAGGTTGTAACGCTCCGGGAACACTCGCATGGGAAGGGGGTTCCACAGCTTCCCCGCTCTGTAACGGAACGAGTTCTGATGCAGGGATGTTGGGAGATGAACCACAAACGGGTGCGATCTGTCGGATTTTCTTGTCGAGCGCATATAAACCGAATTGGGTGGAACAATGCCACGAATCTCCGAAGAAGAGTACCCGTGGCAATATCTGTAAAACAGAGAGAGGTCGGCTACGCGCCTACGATGTGATAGCGACTGTAGTCCCGACGTCAGCGCCGAGTCCCCGATCAGGCGGATCGCTAGTCTCTGTATGCTCTCAAGTAGGTCGAGGGTATGTTTAGGAGCCGAGCTCCAAACCTGAGAGCAATATTCGAGCGCGGGTCTAATTTGGGATTTATATAGGAGAAGAAGTTGGGCCGGAGTAAAATATTTCTTGGCTCTAAAAAGATAGCTCAGTTTTCCTGAGGCTGTCCTGGCGATAGTCGACACGTGTTTATGCCATGATGCATTCCCACAGACCGTGACGCCAAGCAATTTCAAACTCTCCCCAGCCTCGAGGTCCTGGTCATTCATCTTTAGCTGTGGAACCGATGATCCACTTTTCTTTGTGAATGTTGAATATTGTGTCTTCGCTGCATTGAAGTCGACGAGATTGGCCTTTCCCCACTGCAGGACCCTATCTAGATCCTGATTCAGAGAGTAAATTTGTCTACATCTCAGCTAATGCGACGCAGATGCGCCAATCGGCCGAACACTCGAAAAGGAGGAAACAAGCGTACTATCATCCGCAAAACTGAACACTTTGTTATCCGTTGTCTCCAACAAATCATTTATATGAAGCAAAAACAAGGTTAGAGCCAAAATAGAGCCCTGGGGCATCTCCGAATTAACAGGATACAGATCCGAACACTCGCCGTCCACAACAACCCACATCGATCGATTTTCGAGGAAGCTCTTCGTCCAGTCGCAAAGCTGTTGGGAAAGTCAATATGAACGAAGTTTGGAAAGCAATGCCCCGTGCCAGACCCGGTCAAAGGACTTGGAGACATCCAATGCGATCGCCTTTGACTCACCATGCCGCTCAATCGCAGGTGTCCATATATCGGTTATACGCGCCAAAAGGTCTCCCGTGGGCCGCCTGCCACGGAATCCGTATTGACGATCATTCAGAAGTCCGTTGCACACCAAATACATAATTAATTCAGTATTGATGACTTTTTCCATCACCTTATATAACATAGACAGTAATGCTATCGGACGGTAATTTTGTGGGAGACACCTTTTTCCCGTCTTTGGGATTGGCTGAACTCGAGCGATTTTCCAGCAGGCAGGAAAGGTCCTCCGTGCATAAGATAAGCGGTAGAGCCTGCCAAGAACCGGCGATAGTTTTGGAGCACAGTTCTTAAGGACTATTGCTGGTATTCCGCCCGGGTCGGTTGCCTTCATACAATCCAGTTCGCGTAGAATGCGTTGAATAGTGCGCGGACGAAATCTCACCTCCCGCATCGAAGACCGCACCGGCGAGATCACAGGTGGCTCAAAAAGGCCGGGATCTAGGTTTGAATTCGCGGAAAATAAATTCGCGAACACATTAGCTTTATCCTTTGAATTCGTGACTAACGTCCCGCTGTCTGTCAGCAACGGAGGAAAAGAAGAGGTTGTGAAGTTATAGCGTTTGAAATAATAGTGAAGAAGATCGTGTGATTCGAACTGACGCTATGAAAGCTCGAATCACGAAAAAATGTTTACCTAAGCGTTACACATCAGGTTACTGACCGTGTTTAGAATTTGATTTCCAAACTCGACTATACTCCACGGATGTGAATTATTTTTGTTATCGCTTGGTATACGATTCTGATGTATTTTTCTTATTTCATTTTTCGTTCGGTGTTCTTCACTATTTTTGCTTGTGAATTGTGTGTGTATCTGTTAGAATCGCCACAAAGTTACCGCTGACAGCTTTTGCCATTGACCAGAAAGAGCGCGAACCAGGCACCGAAGGAGCTTATTGGTCAGCCTGTCGTTGTGAGCCTTCTTCGCGGTATTAATCGCCTGGTTGCACGCGTTTCTGATTCTAACAAAATTCGTTCTGTTAACATCGTTGGGATTGGAGCGCCATTGCCCAAAAGCTCTATTTTTTGCCGCTGTAATCTGCTCTCATTTTTTGTAAAACCACGGTTTATCAGATGAACTTCGTTTGATGGAATGTGGAATATACATCTCCATCCCCAGAAGAATAATCTCTGATACCGACTCCGCGCAAGTGTTAACATCGGAGTTTCCGAAGCACACCTCAGACCATGGAAAGGATGCCAATAAATCTCGCAAATCGTCCCAGTTAGCGGCCTCATACTTCCATACATGGCGAAGCTGCCTAGACCGGTTATTTGCTTGATATTAAAGTACTTGCGCGACAGATACCAACCAGTGATCTGAGTTTCCCAATGGCGCGGAAACCTCTACGGTATAAATACTCGATTCGGAGGTCAAAAGGCGATCCAGGGTGTTCGCATAATCGCCTCGGGCATCCGGCACTCACGTTGGCTCCCCCGCGAGTTGAGTCAAATTGTGGCTTACAGCAAACATCTCCGCCAGCCTCCCAGCCTCGTCAGTTTTGTTAGAATGTAACAACAAGCCGGAATTGTGCACATTAAAATCGCCAAGGACAACAATTTCAGAAGCTGGGTGGTTGATCTGTATCCAGTCGACGGTATGTGAAAGATGTTCGAAAAATGTCACTGGTCGATCGTCATTCGGGGAGCGATAAAGACAGCAAAGAAATTTAACGGAATTCCTCAGCACGACCCTCAGCCATATGATGTCCATATTATTGGGTTCCAACGCCTCCATCGTCTGGCAAGACCGGATCGGACATCAGCCAAGCCCCGAAAGATGGCCAGGGATTTCTCCCGACCATTTCACGGAACCTAAAGCTTGATGGGGCGGTATTTCACCGGGCGCACAGGGCGTTGGGACCCCGCTACCACATGGCCGGATCATCCCTGACAGGGTCACACGAGTGCTCGCATATGCGGATGACATCGTCGTTTTGGGGGACATCCTAGAAACTGTAAGCAAAAACAGTGAAATCATCATGCGAGCGGCAGAAGAGGTGGGCCTAGAAATAAATGAAGATAAAACAAAATATATGATTACGGCGAAAACAGGCTGAACAAACATATACCTCAGAGGCAAGACTTTTGAAAAAGTTAAGGAATTTAAATATCCGGGAACAATACTGAGGGGCAGTAACGAAATGTCGAAGGAAATTAACAAAAGACTACACTCCGGCAACGCTAGCTGGCACGTAGTCAGTAAACTGCTGAAATCCAAACTGCTACTATGTATGTAGTGAAAACCAGCTAACAACCCCAGTGCTTCACTGGCAGCTCCAATGCTCGCAAATCTCGAACCTGCTGGAACCGGCCACTGATAAATATGCGGAACTCCGCAGCACCTGATGTCTGGATAGCTGGAATCGACATGAGTGATCGGAGATGCGCCTCCACGATGATCTTCTTTTTGTCGTAGTGCGAGACCAGTGCGACCTAAGCCTCCTGATAGTTTACCGCCATAATCGGAACATTGCGAACCAATGACAATGCCTTCCCACTCAAGGAAGTTGGGAAAAGTTGGAATTTCTCTACCGCTGATAACTGTGGGTTATCGTGAATGGGTGGTTAGTACATATCCCGGAACGTTACCCACTGTTTATAGTCCCCTTCGAAGGTAGACACGTCGATGTTCCCCAGCTTGATCAGTCGGGTTGCTGTTCCATTCATTGAATCCGATGCTGTCAGGTTCGCTGACCGGGTAACTAGTTGTTCCACCAAGGTGTTCATTATTGCTTGGCTGGAGCTAAGCGTATTAACCAACCTCTCCATTCCTGGTTGCTCCGCTGTTAATGTTGGAGTAGTTGCCGGTCCCAGGGTATATCCTGAAATATCCAATGCTGTGGCGCCTGCGCCTATTGATGTGTTTAACTGCTGAGTGAGCCTTCCTTGCAGCGAAAAGTATCGGTCATCAAAGGCTGCTCGTTCCTCATTCTCCTTGTCGACCTCCAGGTCCGGGTCCATCTCCTCAATACATTCCTGGAGGCACTAAAAAGATTTAAGTGCGTTCTCCAGTTTGCACAATCTGCTTGCGACTTCCTCCCGTGAAGCCACCTCATTCGCCTTGTTGACGAACTCCTCCTCGTCTCCTCCTTAGTGCCGGAACAGTCTGGTCCGACATTGACGACTTGCTAGGCGAATCGCTCGTAACCATTGCGAATTGTTTTTTTACTTTGGTACCATATTGGGTAGGCATATGTAAAAGTGGGTCTGATTATTTGTTCGTAGATGAGCTGTTTGACCTTGAGAGACAGGCCTTAAGGTTTCCACAACACTCGTCTGCAGAGGTTAGGCTGTTTTGAGGCCCTATGAAGGGAATTTTTGATGTGGGTTGACAATGATCAGTCGTTGAAAAGGGTTACTCCCAAATATTTTAGAGTTTTGGAAGGTTTTATGAGAGTGTTATTAATCTTGACTTTAATTTGTTTAATTTTTCCCCTTAAACACTGTTAGCTGGTTTTTGGTTGAGTTGAGGCGAATTTTCCATTTGTTAAATTATGTTGAGATGTGCGGGAGGAAGTTGTTAACGCAGTTTCTTGCCGCTTTGACAAATCTCCTGCTATCGTCAGCATAATTTAGCATTACATCACTAGGTGGAAGTTGGGGAATGTAGGATGTGTATAGAAGATATAAAAGTGGTCCGAGAATGGATCCCTGGGGAACTCCCGCGGTTATGTTGGGAATTTGTGAGAGGGAAGCGTTTAATCTGACCATGAATTTCCCACCAGAAAGATAAGATGCTAACAGCTCTGTGATGTTGGAATTCAGTCCAAATAAGCAGTGCACCTTATAAAGAAGTCCTGAGATCCAGACACAATCAAATTCTTTGGAAATTTCGAGAGATATGCATACGGTAGGGCATTGGTTTTCCAGACCAGTTTTGACATCGTGTGTAAGTTTTAGTAGAGCATAGCAAGTGGAGTGTCGCTCACGAAAGCCAAACTGAGAATTAGGGATGAAAGCGTTATCAATGGCAAACGAAAGAAGGTTTTGGTAGATCTTACATTCTTATATTTTGCCTAAGGTGTTTAATAAAGATATCGGACGATAGTTGGAGGTGTTATTGGAACTGCCGGGCTTTTTAACAGGGATTACTACCGCAATTTGCTAGTTCTCCGGGAAATGTGAAGCATTTATGATATGGTTAAGAAGGACGAGAATGGGAAGTAGATTTGGCGGGCGAAGTCTTTTAAATAGAGGCGTAGTATTCCATCTAGACTGGCCGATTTTTTGGCGGGTCGTGATTTTATGAACCAATTGGCTATGTCCGTGTCGGATTAGGTAAGATCGTTGCCGAGCGGGTTGATAAGATGATCGAATCTCGGTTTAAACTTCCGACCAGTTAGTCGGATAATCGTGAAAAGATCACCGTTGGGTTTGATATTGTTAAGTGTAGAGGTATAGGCCTGGTTCGCGAACTTTT
This sequence comes from Microdon myrmicae, assembly GCA_963931805.1. Taxonomy (NCBI): domain Eukaryota; kingdom Metazoa; phylum Arthropoda; class Insecta; order Diptera; family Syrphidae; genus Microdon; species Microdon myrmicae. The sequence goes on from OZ007496.1 coordinate 247,462,524, forward strand.
TTAATGTTCATTTATTAAGGTGGTCAGGAGTTGGATCTGACTTTTAATAAAGGGACAGAATCTTATATGAAGTTTTCGATGGAGTTGTTTTTTGAGGGGCAGCAATTCAGTTAGGATGCTTGGCAAAGGTTTTCCTAAATGATTATGGAGGATGGTTGTGGGTGTATTGCTGGTGAGGGCATCCTTGAGGGTCTGCTCAATTTCTAGGGCTGCTCGATCGATATCAGCAGGGAATAGGTTAAATGATTCAGGGATTTGCAAACTTTAGCGGCTTCTCTATTGACCTTTTTCTGGTTAGTCTTAGAGAAGTTCGGGGCGGGACTGTGTGAGTAGAGCAGTTCTAGGGAGGGGACTTTGATCGAGGTGTGAACGGAACCATGATCGGGGGAAGTAGGGGAGGGGGGGCTCGTTGATTAGACATCAGCTGACTTGAGGAAGAAGTCGATTGTTGACTGCGTTGAGTTGGTGACACGAGTTGGTTGCAGTGGGCTGTCGATGTACGTACATGGGTGAGATGTGACGAGGTCCAAAAGTTGGCAACCGTATTTGTTGTTCTTGATGTCGTTGAATGCCGTATGCCGAGCGTTCTAGTCTCCACCGATTATGAATGGTGCGGGGTGAGACTGTCTGATTATTTGAAATATGTCAGAGTCGGGGAAATCTGGTTCGCGTGTTGGGTGGATGTAAATGGATGTTAATATGATTATTATTTTATTTTCACAAAAAAGTTTAACTGTCGTGTATTCGATATTGAAAACATACCTGATTTCGGTTAATTGGAGTTTATTATTTAGTAGGATGCCGGTACCTTCATGGGATCCAATAGTTCTGGGGTTTGAAATAAATGTGTAATTGGGGGTGGATATTCGGGAGTTGGACTTAAGCCGCGTTTTTGAGAGGAGAAGAATGTCTGGGGAGAAGATTTTAACAAACAACCGTAAGTGTTGCGTACGGATGTTGGAATATATATATTCTGCGTTGAGGGCGACTATAGTTACTTCAGCCATTGAGGGAGAGAATATGGGAGGTTATAAGTGAGAGAATCTGACAATTTTTTCGATAGCCGACATATGCTTCAATGTAGGAAGCATAGTTTATAGACTCTTGATGTAGCCCATGATGCCCAGGTTGAGGCCAGTGGAGTTGGGGTTGTGTGACGTCAGCGTGTTTGAATTGTTTTTGATGACATCGTCATATGATGTTCCTGGACTTGTAGGTTGTGGTAATGTGTTGTGCGATGTGGATTTGGTTGGTGCGGATTTGCTGGTTGTACTTGGTTTTATTCTCTTTTGGAGAATTTTCAATTTATGAGGGCACTGGGAGTGTGGCGGTTCCGCCAAATCCCACGGTTCCCCTTCCTAAAAAACCCCCATAATCATCACCCAAGACGCATAAGCCCATCGCCAATGCATTCGCATTCGGCACCCAAAAATGCTTCACGCATTATATAGATCAAATCTATGATCATTAAGTCCCTGTAAAGAAAACTTACCTTCATGCATTCTCTTCGCATACCACTGCACCTTAAGATTTCTTTATTAGCTTACCAGGAATTTCCAATAAATTTCGGCATCTACGTCGCCAGTCAAATTTCCTGGAGGAATTTCTTTCTACTTATTCAAGAATCCCAGGCAGATTTCAATGTCCCATATCTGAAACACTTCTTTTTACAAGGACATTTGATGCTTTCAACGTGCTAGATAAAATGTGCACATGCACCATAAATACACAACATTCGGCACCCATTGTTATCAATTGAAGTGCAACGTCGGGCGGCTTGTTTTTACAGATGCAGCAAGCCGACCGGCGATTCACCATCAATAGACAAACAATCTTCAATTTTGTTCGTCGTCACAAAACGAATGACCCGACACATACAAAGTCATGCAAGGGAACCATTTCTGCCGCTGACCCAGGATACGATATACAATTTCCATTTCGTATCCCATTTTAGCACCATTTCCCAGATGACTAGCGGTTTATTTATTCAACTGCAATCCACACCATAATGCCTTTTGTTCATCTTCCTTTTTTTTGTTCGCTTCGTTTCGCATGACGCTCACGCATGAGTAAAACAATGCATCTCGTTTTTCCTTTGTTTCACCGCATGGATAAACACGGCGATGAGTACGATCACACACATACCACCATGATCTGCATTACGAGATCTGGTTCTCTCTTGTGGTAGGTAAAACATATCCTTAGTGGAGAGGATATCCACCACCATCGAATCGAGGGTGAATCAAGAACCAGTTTCTAACCTGAGTCGTATTTTAACATCCATACACGCTGGTCGGTTTTACTTTCTTCTGCTCCCTGCGGCGCCACGGGGGCGCAGCAGTCCCAGAGTCTTATTCAACCGAGTGTCCGAGTCCTTTATTCTATGTCCCGAACCAGATTGTCCACCTTTTCGTTATTCATAACTTGAGAAAAGCAAGATAAGTGTTGCGTTTTGTTGATTTGGAAGTGTCAGTTCTTTTCACGGTCGAAATTGAAATATAGTAAAAAGATAATGTCCTCAAAGATATGCGACAGTTGAAGAGGTAACAAAAGATTCAATGAATCGGAAATGTGAAAGACCAATGTGAAATATTTTAATTGTTTTGTGTTTTGAAAATGAAAGGAACTTTATAACGTAACTCCCAGAGTTTTATTCTCTCCTGTGATTGATGTATGCTTCTTCCCTCGGCGAGCATTCGTTTGTTTTGGTGCAAGTTTAGTGGAGTGTTAGTGGGACGAAGTAGAACTCGCACCCATGCCGGTGCCACGACTTCGTACCCCACAGGAGAAATTGGCTGGATGTGAACCCCCGCAGTTACAGAATGTCACTGCGATTTCCTTGGTGCAAATGGATCCATCGGGTTTGTGGTTTGGATTTTTTCTGGTTCTATACCCTGTGGATTGACGTTGCATTCTCCTGGTTGGTGTTCATCGGCACATCTGCCACATCGTATATTTAGGTGACAAGCTACCCCCGAGTGACCCGAGCCTTGGCATCTCTTGCAATGGAGGATGCTTTGTTTATGGGGCTGCTCGATACTGATCTTATGCGTAAACAAATACTTAATTTGTTTGAGCTTGTTGGTGTCTTCATTTGGGGGGATTTGGGTAATCCGTAGGATCCTTAAGTTATTTTCTCGTATGCACGGAGTTTGAAAACAGTCTAGCCTGTAGATTTTCAGCTCTGGGTAAATCCTGAAGATCTCTGTCGCTAGTTGGGTCAATGTACCTAATGATGAATGTTGCTGGTTGAGCTGGTGGTGTTGGAACGTAAAAAATTGGTGTCGTAGATCCCCAAGTTTTCTAACGACCTTCTCTTGATTAACCAGAGTCGTTGTTGCAATGGAGATAGAGGAGCCTTTAGTGTTTGTGGTTCTAGGGCATTTTCTACTATTAAGATTATTTCCTTGATGCTGACAACATTTCTGATGTAGATTGGTGGTGGTCTTCACTCGATTAGTTTGCTTCCGAACATCAGCAAGGTATTCTAGAAAATTATGTTGCGACAAAACTTGTTTCCGATATACAGTAGAACAAGGCGAAGCGACAATGCACAGGGGCCTGTTTGGTTGATTTTGAAAATGCTTTCGACACCGTATGGCTAGAAGGGCTTGTATATAAGTTATCAAATCTAGATATGCACGAATATTTATTATACATTATCTACGATATGGTAATGGGTAAACAATTTGTGGTGAAATGTGGAGATATAATCTCTAACAAGACTTTCCACGTCAAAAACGGCATACAACAGGGAGCAGTGAAATCTCCCATTTTATTTAACATTTACACTAGTGATCTAGTGGGTTCTCTCGACCATGCAATTGCGTATGGCGACGATTTTGTTTTGTCTGGAGAAAAGATTGATGTCATCAACAGACTTCTGCAAGATGATTATAACAAAATCAAACGTTTTAGCGACGACTGGATTATTAAAAATAAATTTCCAAAAAAACAGAAACTATCCTTTTCGGAACGCCCCTGTCCAGTGAATCAAGGGATAGAAAACGGAATTGGAAAAAATTTTCCATTGCAGGAAATAATAATCTTCCCCTACAAGTAAAGAGTCAGATACCTTCGTTTGATCAGTATCTTTACTTTGATAGGCATACAGCAGCTGCTCTTACAACAGCTAAAAACGCATATGCAATGACACGAAGTCTCTTCCGTAGTAGTCTTCTGGACCCCAAGGTGAAAATAATTTCATACCCGGCATTCATCCGACCAGTGTTAGTGTATGGCTGCCCGGTATGGTATAACATCTCCCCATTCTACATCGTGAAGTTTCGGGTGTTCGAGAGGCAGTGTTTGCGTTCCTGCCTCGGAATGTATACACCCCAGAGTCCCAATACAAGAAATACTATCCCAATAAAGTCCTGTATGACAATTCAGAACTAAACAGAATAGATAACTTCATTATCAAGATAATCCGTGGTCACACAACAAGGGCAAAGGGCAGTGAAAATGATCTCATTTCGGGAGCATTCTATCCCAATGATATGAATCTGGAGAGTAATTTCCAGAATGGATTCATTCGCCCAGAAGCGTTCCCTTTCTTGGATAAAAAGGACTTATCCAGGACCAACATGGAGTCCCTATTATTTACCACGCTTTCCGTGGTGTCAGGGATAAACGAATTCTCCATGATAACGATATCTCTAATATTCCAGATCACCTGCGTTTTAGTATGGTGATCGGTGAAAGAGAAAAATTAATAAAAAGTCGATCCCATCCCAACTGGTGGTGGATCACTGATGAAGAAAGGACTATACGTCCCCAAATATAGTATGCCTCTCAGGCGCACCGGTTTCCTCCCTCCTATCCCCATTTCCCCATTATTTTTTTTTTATTTTTAATTTTATTTTTAATTTTATTTTTATTTTTAATTTTATTTTTTATTTTATTTTTATTTTTAATTTTATTTTTATTTTTTATTTTATTTGTATTCCTTGTTTAAGTTTGTACGTTTTGTTTCGTTTTTTTTTTATATTTTGCTTGTCAACCCCCTATATATGTAAAAAAAAAAAAATTTACAATAATATAGGGTTTACCTATAGGGACTTGACAACTTTTTTTCGGTAGTAAATTTTTATAATATGCAGACGTTGTTCGTTCGTGCACTTAACCATGATGAAAATGTTGAGTTTACTGAATTATGATTAGTGAAAGGGTGCGTTCACAAATTAAATTCAAAGTTGTCAAGTCCCTATTGGAAAACCCATTATATGATATAGAAAGAATAGAATACATTTTGAAAAAAAAACATCAATTATTGCGACATGTTACAAAGCATTAGTTATTGTACGCCGATAGGCATAAGAAAAATGATAATGTATAATTTAGAGTGCTTGGGAAGAGCCAGTAAGGTAATGTTGGAGTTATAAATGGCTCGGGCTCGTTGATCCTCAATAAATAACAGTCTAGAGTTAGCAGTGAATTGAAATGATAATTTAATTTGCGAAAAGAAAATTTGTCGATTGGCACGGAATACACATGATAAAATTGGATCAAAAATTCAAGGCACGTTTTTCTATATCTTTTACTTGCTCTTGCGTTTGAATCAGGCAGTTGATTGATAGATAGGATCAGTGCCAACTTCAAGTCCAAGAACTGTGTGAAGTTCGCACAGGCTGACGGTTGTGTTGAGTAAGACCAGCTGTCAATTTGATCAATTCTCAACAGTTAATGTAAGAATGATATTTGTAAAATAGAAGTTAACATTCAGTCTTAAGTAAAATTTGTAATTCAATTGTTAAATAAATGTGGATATAAAACAAAAAACAAACAAAACGGCCGTGACGAAGATGGGAGGACAATGTTAGGTTTGACCTTGAGGCGATCGGATCGGATAGTCAAACGCGGGAGACCGCACAGGACAGGGAACAGTGGCGGAGTTGAGCCGGCGAGGTCATGAGCTTCAGTAGGAACCTACAGGCCAATAAATAGTAATAGAAGTAATAGTAAGTCGCGCGAGATAAAGACAACTGCGTGAGTAAATACTTCACTTCTAGTCACAGCTAAGTCTACGTTCACTTCGCTTTTTCCGAATAAGAAAACACAACACGATTTTGTGGGGGTTCTCTACACCACATGGAGAACCTACCCACAATTCAAACCTTTTTCGACCGCTTTCAGCGCGGCATTTCAACCCTTATTCCCCTTACAAGCTATTCCACCTGCAAAACATGTTTCCCAAAAGGACGCATAGCTAAACTCATTATTCTATGCAGACAATGCATAATTGAGTATAGCTACCTTTTTGCCATACGGCAACTCCATTTCGGCAACTCATGAGATATCCACCGGATATCGCATTTCATGTCGGTTAACAACGGCATAGTCTGTCCTAACGACGCGGTTACATAATCATGCAACAGCTGGGGTAATTCCAAATTCTTCGAGTTTGGTTCCCACGATAATATTACCCTAGCCAATGTAGCGTCACTTCGACTTCTCCCAGGCACGCTATCCGGTTGGGATGATCTCTTTTTGCAGGTGAATAGCACCACACATTATCCTCTCCTCATTTTTATATTCCTATAGTTCAATGCACTCTGAGATCACGAAATTCACCGAATTAGGTCAGTGGGCTATCCTCAGAGTTGCATTAGTACATGCACACAAAAACCAAATCCACCTCGGGATCATTGCACATTGTGTTCCGGTTCTCTCATTCTCCCTTGTCCGTCGACTGTTGAATTAACCTAAGCGTTTATCAACCTGGATGGGCGGGGAACTTGAGAGAGCACCGAATGTAAGGATGATCTTGATTGGTTGCTTGTGGCGTAAACCAAAAATCCCAACCTTCATCCCTAATTCAAATTAGTATTTACTCAACAATCACAGTGCCAGGTCACGCCGTTTAATAAGTCGATTTACAACTACTGAAGAGTGTACACCGGTCTCGTGAATATTTCTTTTTTTACAACAGTCAAGCAGTTTCGGTAGTGCCGTTCGGTCTCTTTTTACATCTTGTCGAAATTACATTCACCACAAAGTGAAATATAACATCCAAATATAACTATATTTGCTAAAGTGAAAAGGACTAATCTAATTTGCATTACATTCAATATGTGCTGTGAATCGTGCTATAACCGTTTATGTCATCATCATCGGCACTACAACCGGGAACCGGTCTTGGCCTTATTTAGCAAGTCCTGATGCTTGTTTAATTTTCCATAATGATTTGTTTTTTTTTCGGGCAAGGTCATTAGTCTCGCGCCAGAGGCTCCCCGACGGGGAATCGAACCCCAGTCTCCCGCGTGACAGGCGGGTATACTAACCAGTATACTATCGAGGAGCTAACCGTTTATGTACCAAGACAATATACATACTTACACCCACTTCGTTTAATGTATGAAATATCTATAAAAAAAAAATAAAAATAAAAAAAAAACATAGTTAGGTGAATTAGTTAAATAAAGAAAACATTAACAATAAAACCTCCAGTGCGTTTAAATATTCAATCTTCCTTGAGTGAACAATTTTCGGCAGATCATCGTAGGTGATAAAGTGAACCAAGTGCCCGTGTTTGGCACAACATACTTCGAACCCCCACAATTTCATTATGCGAACGAAGTTTGCCTAAGCTGATCAAATTTGTGCTCTTCTACGTGTCTCGTAACATGCTGACACTAATTTCGTCGACCCGGGGGAACTCATCACCCTTCAGAGTATGATACAATTTACTCCTATTATCATAGAACAAATTAATCACTCTTCTCCTGAACATCGCAAACTCGGATTTTAGGGTAAACAATCTGCACCCCAGATACCATAAATGGGATCGGATAGCTGAATAGATAGGGGCAAATAAATAAACAAATCTATGAAGATCGGGGGATAATACCACCAGATCTCACATAAACGAGATCGTTCATAATTATTTGAAGAAGATGCTGACTACGAGATTAATGCCTCATGGGATATTCGTCATATTCATTCCTTTTTCTTTCTCAGGTCTAATGAATATGAAATATGTATAATTCCAACATCCACATTTACAAAATAGTGGTTTGTAGGATCTTCCCCCGCCATCGGACGCGTGTTACTCGTCACCGGGAACGAGCTGCTGGTTTTCCAACAGGAAACATTTCAATACTACATTACATGAAAATGTCGGCAACCCATCTTCCTATTGACAGGAACTTAAACACGATAGAGATAAACAATGTGGCAACCCAAAATTATCATTTAATCCTAAACTGTGGAAAAATATTCAATGTTTTGTAAATGAATGCAAACTGAAAGCACCCCAATTCGGCCATCTTCAATATTATACAATTATGACGCTCTCTATATAGTGTATGTATTATATTATATTACTGCCAGCTAAGAGTTTGACTTCATGCAAATGTTTGCCTTTGCATTTTTGTATCAGTTAACCAACGTCAACGAACTTCATTTGTTTGTTCTATGCATCTGTTATCGAATCCATTACTCCCATACAAAACTTGAAACTCCTTCAACATATTATCTTCTTTAGCCTTATCTTATACCCTCCCATAAGCAAGAATTCATACGATTGGATGTTCTTGGAACCGGCACTCGCATGTAGCAGATCAGGTTTCAGCAGATACAAGTTTTCATACGTAACTGCTCTGAGGCGCAAAAAAGTCATTTATAGTTAGCATCAGTTTTGTATTCGTGATGAAATTCTATCGCGTTGATGATTCACACTAAAGAATTTTACTGTTTACTTCGGTAATCACAGAATTTTGTTGATGATCACGCAATTTCCGACTAAAATGAAACTCGATTTGTTCTATGTAGACAATTAATAATTGAAAATGAAAACAGATGTATATAATAAGGTAATATTATATGTGAACATGAAATGTTACAAGAAAACTTAGATTTTAGTGTATGATGGATAAGCTGTTTCGGATTTATCAGCTACCAAACGTTCATCTCTCTTGATGCGAATGTTGCGGAACAATGAGTAAATCGCAGTCCAGACGAAAAAGTAGCAAACTGCAAGTCAAATTTTATATTAGGCTACATGAAATAATTAGATAAATAATTAACACTTACCTAAATATGAGATTAAAAACAATGTGACCAGGAAGAAGTCCCCATTGCCATTCTCAATAGAAATCCATACGACGATCAATCCATGGACGACACTGATAAATATATTGACTCCATTATTGATCAACCAGGGGACAAGCATTAAATGGCGTTCCTGAAATCATGTTGAGATGATCATTTAAATATCGTAGGACACGTCGGAGTCATTGACTCCAGCAACCTTGGACCAATAAATACAAATACATACCCTCATGGTTCCCGCAATCAAGAAAGCCGACGAAAAGAAATTCGTAAGGCTCAAGACCAACAAGATCGATACCGCTATCAAAAGAACTGTAAATCAACAATATAATTAATACGCAATTCATTATTAGGTTAGAATGTTCTTTTTTTTCTATTACCTGATTTGAAGAGATCCGGAGATACATCGGGCACTACATTTTTGTTATCCTCGGTCACGAATTTAACGATCTCGTCGGCCATTGACAGGATTACCGAGTATATAACAATATTTAACACGGATAATGCAACGCCGAGCCATCCGATTACCATCCCAGCGGTATTTAGGCGCAGACACAACAAACGATTGATGGTCAACATTATTCGGTTATGGGTTAAGCACTACTAACTTAAATCGTATTTTCGAGCAAAATAAAGTTCTACTATTAGAAGAATATTTCGACTATATTCGACCTAACGCGTCTCAGTTCTAATTGTTCAATGCAAAATATGAAATCTGCAACGCCGAACAAAGCGGTTGACTGGGTGGTGAAGTAAGTGTCAAGTGATACGAACTGCACTGCATTGCCGACATTTAAGGGGTTGCTTCAATAAGAAGGTTTCTCTATCGGAGAGATTCTTTTTCAAAAATATTCAAAATTCACACCCCTAGATATCCAATAGGGGAAAGTAATTTCTTAATATTAAGGACACAATTTATTATGTTATATCTTTATGATAATTTTCGAAAAACAAGAACTCGACTGTTTAATCAAATCCTTAATAGCTGAGCCGCCAAGAAGGCTGTAACATATAGCCCACTACTCTCCCCGTGAAATATTTTTTTATTGTTATATTCATGCGGCATAAGTTCATAAGTCTCTTGTGACGGTTGCGTTATTATATGTTCTTGTAGAACTTTAACGCGTTGTGAAGCCCGTATTCAATTATGTTGGGAAAAAAATGCTTAAACATTCGCTTTCAAAATCGAAAAAAATGGATTTTTTTTGCATAAATGTGTTCTAAAACAACACAGAAAGACTCTCCTAAAACCGTTTTGAGATATTCGATATAATCGGTTTTCCAATAGGGACTTGACAACTTTTTTTTCGGTAGTAAATTTTTATGATGGGTGATGGGTGCGAACATGCGGAGCAAAGTCTCTGATTGCTTTCAACCCGGCGAAGGCCAGGACGATCCTTGTCCATGTTCAATCCAAGTTGAGATGTAGTATCCACGTGACACCCCTGGATAGCTACTTTGGGACCCGCCAAGTAGTGAACCGATGCATGCAGTAATATCCTGAGAAAGGTTGGCACACGGCTAATAACCATGTCCGTAAAAATTAATTATTATGGCAAATTTAACAAGCCTCGGATATGGACCGGATACACGACGACGATCACGGAAACACAAATGGCTAAATGATTTAAGAATTTTTACATGGAACGTCCGCTCACTATACAGAGGTCGAGCTGCACAGCAGCGAGCCGATGCCCTGTCCGAATATAAGGCTGACATAACAGCATTGTAAGAAATAAAATAGACGGCGAGTGGTGTTATTCAAAGAAAAGAGTATGACATATATTACAGCTGTCATGCAAAACACCATGGCTTTCTAGTCAGCCAAAAACTGAAGCCTGCCATCATCGGCTTTAAGGCACTAAACGAAAGGCTATGCACTCTTCCCGTGTGAGGCAAGCTTAAGAACATACGCCCCATAAACGTTCACGGACCTACAGAGGTGTCCCCTGACGACGAAAAAGAAGAATACTACGAGAACGTCGAACGGGCCCTCAAAGCCTGCCCAAAATACGATGTGAAAATCATTCTTGGTGATTTGAATGCGAAAATAGGTCGGGAGCTGGTTTTCAGGCACTACACAGGTTTCCATAGTTTGCATGAGAACACTTATGACAATGGACCACGAGTCATCGAATTGGTAGCATCGAAAAACTTGGTCGTTGCGAGTACCAGGCTTCCGCGTAAAGATATCCACAAAGCCACCTGGGTATCACCCGATGGAGCCACTCACAACCAAATTGACCACATGTTGATAGATCGCGGCCACTCCTCGAGCCTGATGTCGATACGAACGTACCGAGGTGCCAACGTCGACTCGGATCACTATCTTGTTGGTACAGTTTTCCGAGAGCGGATTGCCTTACGGAGACGTATTGCATCCGCGGATCAGGTTCGAAACAACACGGCTGCCTTATGCAATGAGAATACCAGTAACACCTTTGGTCATGCGTTAAGACTCGCCCTCGAAGAACTCGACGGTGGGAGAGTAAGTCCTGGGGCCAGAATGCCGGGCGTATAAGAGAAATGGACACGCCTTAAGAATACTGTCATTAGTACTGCCAACTCCATCTTAGGCAGTAGTCGTAGAGATCGGAACGACTGGTTTGATGATGAGTGCAAACTAGCAACTGAACGTAAGAATGCTGCATACCGGCCAATGCAGCAGTCTCATAGGACGCGGGTGCGCGAGGAGAAATACAAAGATCTCAAAAGATTTGAAAAAAAGACTTCTCAGACAAAAGAAAAGTGACTGGGAAAAAAACCTTGTCTGTGAAATAGAGAAAATTAGAGAGCGAGGTCCGCACCAGGCGCGGAAGTTCTACCAAATAATCCGCAGTATGACGCGGTACACACCACGCTGCACTTACTGCAAGGATAAAGAGGGTAATCTGATTACCGATCCTTAAAGCATTCTGGAGCGATGGGAAGTACCCTTCAATGAATTCCTAAATGGTCAGCTCACAAAAGAATTGGAGGCCCCACCAATGCAAGATCAAGACCAAATGCTGCCGCCACCAAGCATTGAGGAAACACTAAAAGCCTTTAGACAGCTTAAATCAAATAAGGCCCCTGGAGCTGATGTCATACCAACTGAGCTGATCAAACAAGGAGGGACAGCGTTACATCACGCAATTCATGAGATCATGGTGCACGTATGGGAGCAAGAGGAGATGCCGGAAGATTGACGTCGTGGTATAATTTGCCCCAAACATAAGAAGGGAGATATTACACTGTGCAGCAACTATAGGGGTACAACATTGCGGTGTACCGCCTATAAGATACTCTCCACTATCCCTCAAGATCGGGTAGCCCCATACGCTTGTGGGGGTAGAAGTGTGGTATGCCATGCACGGGCACTGTTCCACTTTTTTCCATTTTCAAACGAAAATGGTCCAGCACAAAGGAAAAGAGACAAACAAAAAATGCACCGGGTTGTAGTTTAATTGTTAATGTTTTTTTTATTTGGTTTAACTTAGATTTATCTCTAACACTTTATACAAATAGATGCAAGGTGGATGTGTCAAATTAATATCTCGTCTTTTCGCCAAATAAGTAATTGCAATCAGTCTAGTTTGAAGGGCAACGCGTTCCTCTTTCTCGATTGACTAACGGGACACTACGTTCGTCTGACAACACTTCTCTTTTACTTCTGACTCGAGCGTGTGCACAAGTGTGCACACGTTGCGGTAGTTGAATAACGACTGAGTTTAAATTAGGGATGAAGATGGGTAATTTAATTTTGCACACCGGACAACCAATAGAGATCATCTTAACGCTTCTGCTCTCTCATCTGCCACCCCCGTCGAGGTGTGGTGAACACTTCGGTTAATTCGATAGTCGACGAACGTGGGAGAATGAGAGAACAGAAACACAATATACTATGATCTCCGGGTGGGTTTGGTTGTGTGTGCATGAATCAATGCAGCTCTGAGGATAACCCACTGACCCAATTCGGTGAATATGGTGATCTCAGAGTGCATTGAACTGTAGGAAGACAAAACTATGAAGGAGAGGAAAATTTAGCTGGTGCTATTCACCAGAGAAAAGAGATCATTGATCCCCAGCGGATAAAGTTTTTGGGGAAAGTCGATAGGACGCTACATCGGCTAGGGAAATATTAGCGTGGGAAAAATGCTAAGGAATGCGGTAATAACCCAATCCATTGGATGATGAGGCAACTGCGTCGTTTGATTCGACTTGGTTGTTGCTAACCAATATGAATGCGATTTCCGGTGGAAATCTCATGGTTAGGGTAATGGAGCTGCCGTATGGCAGAAAGGTAGCTGAATTCAATTATGCATTATCTGCATAGAATAATGAATTCAGCTATGCATCCATTTGGGAAATAAGATATTTCAGGTGAATAGCTTGAATGGTGGGATAGGGGTTGATGTGACGTGCTGTTAGCGGTCGAAATTAGGTTAGGATTGTGTGTTGGTTCTCCATGCAATATAGAGAACCCCCACACGCCAAAGTCATCGTTGGTCAATATCAGTGTGGCTTCATTCTAGGAAAATCGGCGATTGATCAGATATTCACCCTTAGGCAGGCGATGGAAAAATGTCTGGAAGTTAAGATTCCATGATATCATCTGCTTATAGACTTTAAGGCCGCCTACGACAGCATAGCCAGGGTAGAACTATAAATGCCATGAGAGAATTCGGCATTCCAAACAAATTGATACGACTTTGTAGGTTGGCCATGACCAACGTAACTAGTCAAGTAAAAATAGCGGGATCGCTGTCCAAACCAATAAACTTCTTTAATGGACTCCGACAAGGGAACGGTCTGAACTGCCTCCTCCTCAACCTGGCGTTGGAGAAAGTTATCCGTGATTCTGCCGTCACAACTAGAGGGACTATTGTCACCAATTCCAGCCAGATTCTTCCCTACGCAGATGACATCGACATCATCGGTAGAACTGAATCGGCGGTACAGGAATCCTTCACCCAGATCGAAAAGGCGGCACAAAAACTGGGACTGGACATTAATGAGGGGAAAACTAAGTACATGGTGGCAACTTCTGCGAAGAGAAGACCTAATGTTGGTCAAACTATCAGGGTAGTGGAGCACGAATTTGAAGTAGTGCAATAGTATCAGCCGATAACAATATGGAAGAAGAAATACGCGAACGGCTGATTAAATCCAACAAAGCCTACTATGGTCTATCAAGGCTCTTTAAATCCCGAAATTTATCCAGAATATCCAACCTACTACTGTACAAGACCATGGTCTTACCAGTACTCATGTATGGATCCGAGACCTGGGTGCTTAATAAAAGGCACTCTGAACTCTTGGCCGCGTTCGAGAGAAAGGTCTTAAGGAGAATTGTTGGCCCCGTATGTGAGGGAGGACGATTCCGGTGACGCTACAACCATGAGTTGTACGCAATCTACCTTGAAGCTAACGTTGTAAGAAGAATTAAGCTTGGTAGACTCCGGTGGGCGGGCCACCTAGCTGGAATGAGCGAAGAGGAGCCTGCCCGGAAAGTCCTTTGTGGCAGGATGTATGGAAGGAGACAGCTCGGCAGACCTTGTCTGCGATGGAGGGATGGCATAGACCAGGATGCCCAGAACCTGGGAGTGACAAACTGGATGACATCGGCTCAAAATCGGGACCGGTGGAGAGATTTGTTAAATAAGACCAAGACCGGATCCCGGTTGTAGTGCCGATGATGATGATGGAATTTTTATAATTCGCAGGCGTTGTTCGTTCGTGTACTTAACTATGATGAAAATGTTGAGTTTACTGAATAAATTGACAGCCGATGATTAGTGAAAGGGTGCGTTCACAAATTAAATTCAAAGTTGTCAAGTCCCTATTGGAAAACCCGATACAAAAAAATTTATATACATTTATACCGTTTGCGACGACAGTGAAGAGCGAGTGATTCGAACCGACGCTATCACGGTTAGAATCACTAAAAGATAGAACCAAAGCTCTTATCCATCAGGCCACGGCCGCTTATGTGAATTTGATTTCTAAACTCAAATACATTCGACTAATGTGGTAATGGTATATTATTGCTATGGTATACGGCTTTAATGGATGTGCTTTTGGTGGTGTTGTTCTTTACTAGTCGTGTGTGTATCTGCTAGAAACGCCACACATTTGTAGCAGTACTCAACGTGTGAATGGAAACAGAAAATTTCCATGAGTGGCATATATTGCAAGCCAACGGGAGGGGTACCGACAGATCACAGAAAGCTCGCATAGAGAAAAAGAAGGCCTTGGAGAGCAGGATTGAACGTCTGGCATAAGTTGAAGGCCTACAGTATTCAGCAGGAACGGCAGACTGAGAAATTCATTTGTGTGTATACATTATCAAACAAACATTTTGAACGCATTTTTCTCGAAACAACATTTTTTGAACCCGTCAGACACAATTCTCAGGATTTATTCGCCCGATTTGAAAAAACCAAAAAGCATTTGATTCTTTGTACAAAATATTAGGGGACACTCCTCTAAAAACTTATATCATCATCATCATCCTCATCATCATGGGTACTACAACTGGGATCTGGTTTTGGCCTTATTTAGCAAGTCTCTCCACCGGTTTACGGTCCATATCCATTTTCGTTTCCGTGGTCGTCGTCGTGTATCCGGTCCATATCCGAGGCTTGTTAAATTTGCCATAATAATTCATTTTTACGGGCATGGTTATTAGCCTTGTGCCAACCTTTCTCTGGATGTCGCTGCATGCATTGGTTCACTACTTGGCGGGTGACAAAGTAGCTGTCCAGGGGTGTCATGTGGAGACTGTATGTCAACTTGGATTGAACATGGACAAGGATCGTCCTGGCCTTTACTCCGTAAGTGCCAATTTGGCATGAAATATGTCGATTACCTCACAATATTTGATAGTGTTTATCGTTTCTCCTGGTTGAAGAAATGAAAAGTGGATTGGTCCTTTCGATATGCACCAAATTTTTACCATAACCTCTGTTTTTGGTGAAGATCGGGTTTGGGGGTGTGTTTTGGTTTTTCCCCTGCATCCAACCGCTGCCCAGGTCTTTTACGGTTATCATACAGAATCCGCTTTTCATCACAGGTGACTATCGGGTGCAAAAACGGTCCAGTTTGGTTTCTTAATCTAAGCGATACGCATATTTCCAGGCGCTGTGGTTTTTGGGACTCGTTCAGTTCATGGGGTACCCACTTATCGAGTTTCTTTAGCTTCCTATGAGAGAAAGGTGTCGAATTATGGTCATTGGGGATACTTCCATGCTTTGTGCAATCTCCCGCACCAATTTCGTTTGGTCCGCGTCCACTGTTGGTCTTAAAACATCCTCGTCAACTAAAGTTTCCGGCTTCCCATGTGGTTCATTTTCGATGTTGAAATTAAACCGAACGGAACTTTCCAAACCAATGTTATGTTATATTTTTTTAAATTGTGGTTTACCCTTACCTTCTAGGGTGGACGTCTGTTCCAGTTGGAGATGTGACGGCGGCGTAATGGATGAGCCCGGCTTCTTTACTGGGAGCCTCCCCGATGAGTCGATCTCTTATCGCAAGTTCCTTCCAAATTGCTTGTTTCCGGATTTTGATTTTTTCGGCGGACGAGGCAATAAAAAACAATGGGTTCCGAAGTTTAAAGTATTACTTTATTTTATTTTATTTGCCTTTAACGTATTCGAGCGAATTAGGATTTCACGATTTAAGATATATAAAAAAATATATTTTTATTTTTCTTATTTCTTACACACTAGTTAACAAGTTTCATAAAACTAGAGTAACATGCTGAATAATCGGGAATGATATATATGGTAAGTCTTATCTCCTTATTTCGTGGGTGCTGTTCCTGGTAGTTTTCCTATGAAGCATCTGTGTGTCTTATCAGCTGTGTTTTTCCTTTGTTCGGATGGATTTGCATATGATGTTACTGATGGGATCATCGGTTGGTGTTCTTGGGAATTTTCCTAGGAGATTATGATATTGTTCTGCTGCGATATTTGAATATGAGTCATGGCTGTTGGTTTTGATTAATAATATGATAGTTGGTTGATAGATGTTGGTTATGATTAATATGTTTTTAGGCCATGGTTGTTAACTATGACTGTTAACTAGCGCAACTTCGGCCCTCTGAATTCCGACTGATCACGAATCCAAAATGCGCCGCCCTTTTATACTCTGTGCCAACAGAGATTTGTTAAAAATTTTATTTAAAAATTCCAAGAAGCACAAACAAGATTGTGTGTGCTTCAATTGGAATAGGATTCTGGAAAGTGTATAGGAATTTACTTGAATAAATTCCCGGAAGGAGAAATCATGAAATGCATTTAGAATTAGGCATTTCATAATTTCAATGGTTATAGGGAATTGAATCAATGCACGACAAATGGACTTTCGTTTAATTTTATCGTTGATAAGATTCAATTGGATTGGGATGTAAGGTACTTGGAAATTGAATCAATGTGCGACAAATTAACTTTTGGTTTAACTTGTCGCTCATATGATTCACTATGGAAATTGGATTGGGATTATAGGTAATTGGGTGAGAGTAGTGATTTAGGATCACTACACCAACGTGGTATAGTGCGTTCGATTACCGCTACATCCTCAAATGCGTCATTAATGTTTTTTATTGCCAATGACCCATTATGTCCCATTTTAATTTCATTAAGGAAGAGGGTTCGAATTTGAACTGCCGACAGAATTTTTTTTTTTTTTTTTTTTATTAGACTTCTCTCGGAAAGGGCGAACCTATAGCGTCGAGTGGGCGCCCCGAGATGCCATCAAATAACTGTTGCAGTTCTTTTTGAACAGTTGCAGGTTGTAACGCTCCGGGAACACTCGCGTTTGATGGGAGTTCCACAGCTTCCCCGCTCTGTAACGGAACGAGTTCTGATACAGGGATGTTCGCGCCGTCGGGAGATGAACCACAAATGGGTGCGATCCGTCGGATTGTCTTGTGGAGCGCATATAAACCGAATTGCGTGGAACAATGCCAAGAATCTCCGAAGAACAGCACCCGTGATAATATCTGTAAAACAGACAGAGGTCGGCCACGCGCCTTCGATGTGATAGCGACTGTAGTCCCGACGTCAGCACCGAGTCCCCGATCAGGCGGATCGCTCGTCTTTGTACGCTCTCAAGTAGGTCGAGGGTATGTTTAGGAGCCGAGCTCCAAACATGAGAGCAATATTCGAGCGCGGGTCTAATCTGAGATTTATATAGGAGAAGAAGTTGGGCCGGAGTAAAGTATTTCTTGGCCCTAAAAAGATAACTCAGTTTTCCTGATGCTGATCTGGCGATACCCGATACGTGTTTATGCCATGATACATTCCCACAGACCGTGAGGCCGAGCAATTTCAAGCTTTCCCCAGCCTCGAGGGCCCGGCCACTCATCATCAGCTGTGGAACCGATGATCCAGTTTTCTTTGTGAATGTTGTATACTGGGTCTTCGTTGCGTTGAAGTCGACAAAATTGGCATTTCCCCACTGCAGGACTTTATCTAGATCCTGATTCAGAGAGTCAATCTGTCTACATCTCAGCTGATGCGACGTTGATGCACCAATCGGCCGATCACTCGAAAAGGAGGAAACAAGCGTACTATCATCCGCAAAACTGAACACTTTGTTATCCGTTGTCTCCAACAAATCATTTATGTGAAGCAAGAACAAGGTTGGAGCCAAAATAGAACCCAGGGGCACCCCCGAATTAACAGGATACAGATCCGAACACTCGCCGTCCACAACAACCCTGATCGATCGATTCTCGAGGAAGCTCCTCGTCCAGTCGAAAAGCTGTTGGTAAAGTCCATATGAACGAAGTTTGCTCAGCAATGCCCCGTGCCAGACGCGGTCAAAAGCCTTGGAGATATCTAATGCGACCGCCCTTGACTCACCATGCCGTTCAATCGCAGATGTCCATATATCGGTTATAAGTGTCAAAAGGTCTCCTGTGGACCGCCTGCCACGGAATCCGTATTGACGATCATTCAGAAGACCGTTGCACTCCAAATACTTAACCAACTCTGTATTGATGACTTTTTCCATTACCTTAAATAAAATAGACAGTAATGCTATCGGACGGTAATTTTGTGGGAGACACTTTTTTCCCGTCTTTGGGATTGGCTGAACTCGAGCGATTTTCCAGCAGGCAGGAAAGGTAAGCGGTAGAGCCTGCCAAGAACCGGCGATAGTTCTGGAGCACAGTTCTTAAGTACTATTGCTGGTATTCCGCCCGGGCCGGTTACCTTCCTACAATCCAGTTCACGTAGAATGCGTTGGATAGTGCGCGGACGAAATCTCACATCCCGCATGGAAGACTGTACCGGCGAGATCACAGGTGGTTCCAAAAGGCCGGGATCGAGGTTTGAGTTCGCGGAAAATAAATTCGCATGGTAAACAATTCCTACATGACTGTACTTGTAACGAACCCTAAAATGCTCATACGTTAAGCACGCGTACCACTTCACTTTATAAAAAAAAAGAAAATTTAACGTTCTGGCACAGATGTTCACTCGAGAACTTCTTATTTCCGACTGAACGAAAATCGGACATTTCATGTGGTACTACCCGATATCTTTTAGTTTTGGAAAGTTTTTTTTTAATTCATTTATTTATGTATTTATTTTTTGTTATATATGTCGTAAATTGCATGCCTATCACATTAAGTCAACAAAATTTGATATTATCTATATCCTAATTTTGGAAAGAAGGCGTGATGCATTGGTGCCTCTTTTATTCGATAACCGTGCGAAATGGCTAAGTCAATGCATTGCCACTCGGCAAAGCTGTCTATCTTAATGCCCGTTAATATAAGGAACTCGTTAAATGAAATAGAAATAGAGTGAGCCCCAATATAGAACCATAAGGCCCTCCGCGATTAATAGAAGAATGATCCCAAGACGTTCCATCCAAAGGGCCAACCAAAGGCAATAGATATATACACGGTCCTGTTTAACAACGCGTTGAATAATGCATATTATCCCGCGCGTTGGAAAACGGCTATCATTCAGCCCATCCCAAAAACGGGCAAAGACTGTACAAACCCAATGAACATGCGTTCGATAAGTTTACTCCCAAGCATCAGTAAAGTATTTGAAAAAATCATTAACAAAGCTCTGCTAAAATGGGTAGACGACAATAGCATTATTCCAAATAACCAGTTTGGCTTTAGGGCGGGTCATGAAACCACACATGCCGCAGCTAAACTGGTCTCCGACATACAATGGAATAAATGTAGGAACCAATGCACAGGTGCCTGTCTGATCGACTTGGAAAAAGCCTTTGATACCGTCTGGATCGAAGGGTTGTATTACAAACTGGTCAGATATGGCATACATAAGCCTTTACTATATGTACTTTACGATATGTTAAAAGACAGGAGGTTCGTGGTCAAAAGTGGTAATGTGACCTCTAATGAAACGTATAATATCAAGAATGGCTTGCAACAGGGTGCGGTACTCTCTCCGATTCTTTTTAACATTTACATTAGCGACTTATTAGATGCACTTCCGCAGGCTATTGCGTACGCAGACGATCTCATAATTTACAGAACAGCTCCGAAAGTTGAGATCATAAATAGTTTAATACAGCGAGATTTCAACAACGTGCAGCGCTATTGCGACAACTGGAAACTTAAGATCAACTTCCAGAAATGTGAAGCCATCCTATTTAGAACCCCATTATATAAAGCCACGAACGACACAAGGAAAAACTGGCGAAAGCTAGTTATCGTGGGACCGCATGGAGATAAACTGGAAACCAAGAGTTTAGTTAAATACCTTGGCATCTGGCTAGACCAATATCTGTATTTCAACAGACATGTAGAGGCTGCTTTGCTCAAAGCAAGGAAAACGTTTGCTATGACAAGGAGGCTATTTCACAGTAGCCAACTTGACAGCAGGGTAAAAGTCATATGCTACATGACGCTAATCAGGCCAATGCTCATATATGGCTGTCCAGTATGGTTTAACATAGGTCCAAATTTGATGGAAAAGATTCGGGTGTTCGAAAGGAAGTGTCTGAGAACCTGTCTCAGATTATATCGAACACCGGAATCGGAATACAAAAAGTACTACTCAAATGAGACTTTATATAATGAAGCCTGCATAAATAGGGTGGATAATTTTATGATTAAATTAATCAGAGGACATATTGCGAGAGCAATATGCTCGTCCAATGACCTAATTTTCGGGGCTTATTATCGAAATACCCTGTACTATGAGAACGTGCGTCGCAACGGTTTTGTTCCACCAGAGGCGTTCCTTTATTTGGACATAAAAGGGCTTATACAGGATAGATCCGGAATTCCGCTGATCTATCATGTAAGTAGATCATCCGTAGACGGGCGATTGTGCTACGACCGGGAAGTAACGCGCACCGATGAAGAGCTACTGCGCTTCAGTAGGGCTATCTCCCACAGAGACCGGGACGATAGTATTAGACAGCGTCAACAGTTCTGGTGGTTGAATGGCATATAAAGACCTGGATACCAAAGTCGGTATAGAATCACACTATCATCAGCTAGCTTACATAGACTTAGCTTTTCTAGAATTAGGGTAGTATAAGATTTAAGTTAAGTTAAGCTAAGTGATTTTACATAAAATAAAAAAAAAAAAATTAAAAAAAATTAATTGGTTTAGGTAAGTTAAGTAAGTTAAATTTTAAGAAAAAAAAAAAAAACAAAATAAAAATTGACGTTTTTCAAATTTTTCTTTGTCTTTCAAATAATTATCAGTACTGCCACAAAGTTCTGTCGCCGAAAGGCAAATTATACAAATATTAAGTAATGTTTAGCTTAGAGCGTCTGCGAAGGACCAGTAAGTTATTATATAAGCTATTTAAGCTAGAATTTAAGCATTTTTTGTCTAGCCTTTAATTTAGAAACTAAGAATATAGAAAGAAAATAAAAAAATGTTTAAAAAATGAAAAAAAAAAGCTGAACAGGCGGGCACCACACGCAACGCCCCCTGCAACTTGACAGCAGATCCTACAGCGTCCGCCCCACGAACACACAAGCATAAATTCAACTAAGTCCCTTCACTAAAATATATACCTTTAATTAAATATATCAATTTAAATATATCTTAACAAATTGTGTGAATAATCATAACACCGGCACAGGCATGTCTGATCGAGCCTTAACAGCTATCTTTAGGGAGTTTTTGCCCGAATACGTGCAAGCCATCGTCGACCCCTTAACGGACCTAAGTCTGGGCGAACTGGCACGACACGCCGAGGCAGTTTTGGCCACAGATCGATCTCGAGCGGATCTCCAGCATCCACAGGCGACGACGCCCCTTCAAATCTCACTCCAACCCCAGCCACGTACTCCCACGGCAACGCACACCCACATAACGCAGCCAAGCAGCGAACTCGAAAACTTGAGTCTGCAAATCCGACAGCTGCAAGCGCAACTTGGCAGTCTCAGTGTCGGAAACCCTTCATGGGCAGGCCGTGGCAGATCGCGACGCCGAAGTAGGTTGCGCGAAAACACAGGACGCTGGCGTAGCAGATCACGCACCCCAGGCAACCCGAACACCTCTGGCATGTGCTATTTTCATTTCCGTTTCGGTGCACGAGCCAGAAAGTGCAGGCAACCCTGCAACTGGTCTCAAGCGCGACCAACGCAGTCTAGTCCTTTAAACTAGAACTGCCAACCGCAGAAAAAGCGCAAACGACCGACAGCCCCCAAGTAAGTCGCTTGTCAATCTATGACCAGAAGACAAACATGGACTTTATAATCTCCGTTCTCCCTCGCTCATTGGCTCGCGAGAATTCGAGTACATTCTCGACTTAGGAATCTGCCAGCGTTCCAACAGCCCATGGGCAAGCCCACTCCATCTCGTCAAGAAGAGTAACGGCGAGTGGCGTCCATGCGGCGATTACCGCATGCTGAACGCAGTAACCACGCCCGATCGATACCCTATAGCACACCTGCACGACTTTTTGTATAACCTGCGGGAGTGCGAAGTTTTCTCGACCCTCGGCCTTACGAGGGTGTACCACCAAATTCCGGTGGCTTTCGAAGATATCCCAAATACCGCGGTAACCACACCTTTCGGACTATTCGAGTTCAAGGTGATGGCGTTCGGTCTCCGAACGTTCCAGCGCTACATCGACTCAGCCCTCCGCGGACTTGACTTCTGCTATGCGTATATCAACGACATACTCATAGCATCGAAAAACATGACCAAACATCGCTCCCATTTGAAGCAAGTGTTCGAGCGCCTCCGAGATTTCGGCCTAGTAATTAATCCAGACAAGTGCCACCTCGAAGAACCAGCGGTCAAGTACCTTGGCTATTGCATAAACGGCCAAGGCGTCCGCCCATTTCAAGACAGGCTGTACGCACTAATGCAATTTACTCGCCCCACGAATGTGCGAGAACTTAGGCGTTACCTGGGCATGCTAAACTTTTATCGCCCAACGCTTCGAAACGCCGCCCACTCCAGGCTCCTCTCAACGAATGCCTAATAGTAGCCAAGTGTAACGATAAAAGACCGATTCAATGGACCGAGTAAGCTGATCGAGCACTTCGCTTATCGAAAGAACAGCTGGCAAACGTAACTTTGCTTCGACATCCCATCGAAGGAGCTCCATTGACCATACAGTGTGACGCTTCCGACACTGCAATTGGGGGCGTACTCGAACAAGAGTGCAAAGGAAAATGGGAACCGCTGGGTTTCTTCTCAAAAAAATTGAACCCGACCCAGCGAGGCTACAGTGCCTTCGACAGGGAGTTACTAGCGAGTTACAGCGCAGTGAAGTACTTCCGGCACATGGTTGAAGGACGCCAACTGACGATCAAAACCGATCACAAACCATTGGTGTAACCTTCCAAAGAAAGCGGGAAACGCATACCCGCGACAAGAACGGCACTTGGATTTCATCGCGCAATTTACCACCCGAATCGAATACGTTCCAGGAGCCCAGAACGCAATTGCAGACGCTTTTTCGCGCATCGACGCAATTAAACTCAGTGCGCACATCGACAATGCCGACCTGGCACAGGCGCAACGAGAAGACCGTCAACTCGAGTCCCTACTGAAAGCGGAGACAGCATTAGTTTTGCGTAAACTCCCTTTTAATGACTCACAAGACGAAGTCTGGTGCCATGTCTCAACGGGGGTAGCTCACCCCTACATCCCAGAAATTCTCCGAAGGAATGTGTACGAAACATCCCATAATCCGGCCCACCCAGGCGGACGCGCAACCGCAGCAGCCGTCCGACGTAATTTCGTCTGGCCACATATTGTTACGTACGTCGGCCACCACCATCATTTAATAATTTTAAATTTTAAATTTTAATTTTAAATTTACATTTAATAATAATAACAATAATTGAATTTAGTACTTTGTTTCAACATAGTATGATGGTAAGGTGGTGGAAGAATTGCATGATCCTGAAGTGAGTTTCTGAACCCACCCTGATTCGGGTGTGGATCGTGCAGTTCTTCGAGTTCGAATTTGTTTTTCGAAGTGGACGTGAGTGGAGAGCGAGAGAGATGGAGGGTTGACCCTTTTAAAAGCGATACGCTTTAGAGTTCCGAGGAGAGAGTTGAGGCACAGGTGAGGGAGAATAAGATCTGATCTCCTCGAGGAAGGAGCAAAAAAGTTTTAAGCCCAGTCCCACGAAGCGAATTAATTTATTTTTGTTATGTTTTTCTTTAAGTTTTTGCGTTTTAGTTGAAAATGTGTTGAATTCTATTTAAGATTAAAAGTTTAAAATAATGTTTAAAAATAATATTTAAAGTGATTAAATAAATACGCAAAATTGCAAGACTCTTTTGTTGGAGGAATATACCGTTTGGTTCTCTGGTGATCTTTGCTGGGCATTGAGGCGCATCCCACACTAGTGAAAGAGGAGGTGTCCCCTTGTTGGAGTCCCCATAATTGACGAGTAAGTAATTAACGAGGCCAAAGCGATTCCAAGAATTCGACCAGGAGGTTTACCGTGGTCGCCCCGTTACCGAATAGGGTGACTGCCAACTGCACGTAACGGGCCGTTACGCTGCATCCAGTTGCTAAATCAAGCACCGTTGACCGAGTAACCGCCACCGGGGAATTACGGGGAATATCGAACCCCCGAAATCGGCGTTGAATGGATTTTCCCAACACCTGGCGCAGCCTTTTATATCAGCTTTAACCAACTCACTTCAATTCAACTTAAAACCAGTTTTATAATGCATCAACTCATACCTGGCACAGTTAACCTCGTTCTTTCATTTGTAATACTTATTTACATATAATAAGTTGCTTAGCCGGTTGTTCAACAAAATCAGTGGCTCAACTATACATCATCATCCAAAGAATGAAGCTATCACTATTGTCGCATCTGCACTTTCCCAATTGACGTACCTACAGTAAATTCTTATGAGACAGTTGGTGCAGCATTATTGTGTCACAACCCTCTGTATATAACAACTGGCACAAAACATACGTTATGATATACATGACAACTATAACAACAATCCCATAACAGCTGACTCGGTTCTCCAAGGAATTCATACATTACATTACACTGGCGCTGCGGACAAACCTACCGGAGGGACCACGGCAGGTTTGATTATTTAATCTTTCTTGTTTACGAGGAACGAAGAAATTTATATATGAAATTTTTTTTTTTTCCCTTTTTTTTTTTCTTCTTGTTCTTTATATTTGTAAATTAATGCATACTGTTTTTTAATTATTTTTATTTATTTATTTATTTCTAATGTTAAGTGCGAATTGTGTTAAAATTGCAGTAGAAATGTTTTGATATTAGCTTTAAGTTAGTGCTAATTTGTTTGTTGATTGTTTGCGTCGAGTCGCATATGTTGATGGGAGATTTTCTTTTTTTTTCTTACTTTTCTTTCTCATGAGAATAATGTAATATTGATTGATTTTTTTTGGAGTTCTGATTTTGTCTTCCTCCCTCACTGAGTACGCGTTGAGTTCGTGGTTCGATTGTTTTCCTTTCTTCCACCTTTCTCTCTCTCTCTCTCTTCTCGTGTGGTGTAGTGGTCATTTGTGTTGTGTGGTCTTTCTCGCGGTCTGCAGTTTTGCAGCTGCGAGTAGAGTGGTTGTCCCCCTTTGGGAGTGTTTGTTTGCCTGTTCTAGAAATCGTATTCCTTGTTGTTTTTCGCGCCCCTCGACTTTCGGAGAAATTTCGAAATAGAACGTTGTTCGGAACAGACATTTTGGGTTTGTGTCCGATATACGGCCGGCTCGTGTACGGATTGGTGTTGCCGCGTTCGGGGTGGTTCGCTTGTTGAGGGCGTTAGAATTATTGCGGTTGGGGGCTATATTTCTTGTTGGAGCTCGGGGGTGGACTGTGTTTTTCCCATCACTAGGTTGTTTTTTTTTCCCGGTTTTGCTGTTGGCCATAGGTCTTGTCGGGGTTCCGGGTTTAACAGCGTGAAATTTTGAGTTTGTTAGACGGCCTAGCAATGCAAACAAGGCAACGTCAGAGAGATGTCCGAGAGGGCACTCCTGCCCGGGCACGACCCGAGGCATTTCCCGAGCCGCCGGTTGACGAGGTGGATCCGGAGGCGTTCCATGATTCGAGGGACGAATTTGTGGACGACCGATCGCCAACACGCCCCCCTCCCACCGTCGGTAAACAGCCTGTCGGGAGCATGGAGGACACGCCGATGCCCTCGTATTTTAAACTGGGCCCACAACCATGTCCTGTACGGACCATGCTGGGCACAGATAGGGTTTTCGACCTTGTGTCGAAGGCGGTCCCCATGTTTTCGGGACAGGAGGGACCGGATACGGCCGAGAGACTCTCTTCGTTTCTCAAAGGCTGTAGAAGGACCTTGGATGGGCTGGCGGTGGAGGAGGAACATACCTTCCTCCGGTGGCTGCCCTCTAGGCTGAGCGGCGAGGCCTATCGGATGTTCGAGGAGAGACCACCCACGACATTCCTTGAAGCGGAACAGCGTCTTAAAGAGGCCTACGAACCCCGGGTGTCGTATGAGGAGTTGTGTGCACAACTTTCCAAAATGCGACAACTTCCTTCCGAGGATGCCACAGGCTTTGTTTCCCGAGTGAAGCGGGCCGTGGTACGGTGCGAGGAGGCAGCTGAGCGCTTTTATGGTCGCCAGGGTAGGTCCGTCTTCGCCAGCCAGCTTGAGGGCATGGCCAAACCGGTGTTGGTAAGGGGTCTGAGGGAGGAGGGACTAAAGCACTTCCTCCTCACGTTGGGTAATGTCCCTTTTCGTAGCCTGGTGGACCACCTAACCGGATTCGAGCGAGCTCGAAGGGAAATGTTGAGGCAGGACGACCTGTTTGTAGATGCGCGGCCGACAGCGTCAGAAACATTAGAGTTAGGACCGGGAAGTTGCTCGACCCTTTTGGAAAGTTCATCCTCCACTTCTAGGGATTACACCGCGGCGCCGGCGCCGGTTTTATCGAACTTAAATCCCCGGGCGGTGTCATTCGTGTTGCCGGCCGAAGAGCCTGATAGTCGTCGACGGGGGGAGGATGGTTTCGTTCGGGAGCAGTCGTGCGGACCTCTCAATTATCGACGGGATGCTGGTGCCTATGCTCCGGCCTCCTCTGGCGAGGGAGCGTGGTCAAATACCATGCCGAGCCAGAGTGGAGAGTCGCAGAGCTTGGCTCAGGGGACGTATGTGCCACAGGATCGATCGGGTCGGGACAATCCGTTCAGGGATCCGGTTGGTCGGTCGGCGCACCCCCTGGAATCCCAGACAATATGCAATTTTTGCCATCTGAGGGGTCACGTGTACGACGAGTGTCTACAAAGACGAAACACTCCCTTCTGTCGCGAGTGTTGGCGGTATGGCCACGACATAGTGGACTGCCCGGATCGCCCGACGAGGACGCGCGGTCCCCAGACCACATACAGGGGTAGAGGTCAGCAGGGCGGATTCGCACGGCAGGAACCGCCTTATCAGCGACCACAGTATCAGTGGAGAGCCCTACCAGAGCCGCAGCCCCCGTCTACGGGCGGCGGGCCGGCGACATCAGGCCCCAGAGTATTCAGCGTCCGGTGCTGTTGCGAGTTTTGTGGCCGACAGGGTCATAGCTTGCGCGGGTGCGAATACAGGCAAAGGTGGGAAAAACAACAGCATTCCCAGGGTTCTCCCCATAAGCGGCACGCCGGAACAGCACCTGGTGCGAGCCGAGAGCAAGACACCCGTGTGGGGACTGGGGCAAGCGCGAGAAATAGGCGCAGGGGGGCGTCGGAGGCGGCGTCGGCGAAAGCGAAGCGCCGGTAATGATAGCGCGGAAAGTAGGGATTCCCGGAAAGCAGGTGGAGATGATGGGCGACGATCGTCCGTGTCGAGCGGTGGCGGTAAGCGACCCGACTCCATGGACTCGAAGTCCTCAAAGACGGATGCGAGACATGATGCCGCATCAGGCAGCGCGGGGAGCCGGGAATGGCAGCCCCGGCGCATTGGGCCCAAAGTGGGCAGAAAGAATAGCTCCGGTTCCGCTAGTTCGGAGTCCAGTGGGACTCCCGAGCGGAATATTCCTGAACGGAGGAGCGGAACATTGTGCGAGTTTTGCGGTCGACACACTCACAAGGCGGCAGAGTGTCGACATAAAGCAAAATGGGAGAGTTCGGGAAACTCCCCAAGGTCGGGTCGGCAAGATCCTACCCGACCGCACTAAAAACGAAATCCAGCTCCAGCTGTTCTCAGCTTTCGCCGACTCGAGTCCCGATTGTCGCTCTCCCTCTAGACATTGGCCGTAGGAACCCTACGCGCCTAGTCGTGGACACCGGCGCTGAGATCAGCCTGTTGAAGCTGAAGGCACTCCATCCTAGATTTGGCATGGATGTGCATAAATCTACAACGCTCCAAGCGCTGTTTGTCAAAGGCAAGTCGAGGGGATGCTGCACTGGGAATTTCAAGTTGCACCATGAGATTCCCTGCAGTTTCCAAATAGTAGACTCCTTGCCGGGTTTGGAGGAAGACGGATTGTTGGGGTACGACTTCCTGTCTCGGAATTGTAAGGTAGACGGGCCGGGTGGTTGTTTGGTTTTTCCCCGAACGACCGTAAATCCCGTGCCATTCTCCATTCAATTTGTCAACTATGGGACGGGAAGGGTTGAACATGTGGCAGCCAAACGGGGAGACGTGCCAAAGGGACCTGTTAAGGTCGATACTGCGGCAGGTACTCGCCCGGAGACCCTACCCATACAGGGGAGGGCTGCGAAAAGCTGTTCAACCACGTGCTACCCACGTGGTCATCTGGATGAACCCCAAACAGTGGGCGTTAGTAACATATAGTTATAGACCACGTTCTATATAAACGAACAAATAAGGGAAGGATAAGCCTTCCTATAACTTGGAGCCCCTGATCCTAGCTGGCCAGACTCTGGTTACCCTCCGGAATCTTCGTCCTTGTAAAGGACCTTCGTCGAGGGATACCATCTTGAGAGTCTGACGAAAAGTCTTTAAGGCCAGGCCTAATGCTGCAGGCGCAGTCCCAGCGAAGACTGCAGAGGCAAACCCCAGTGCTGGGGGTTGGATCGCATATATGAAAGTGCGAAAGCGCACTATAATGTCGGGTGATGGTAGGTTTTGCCGTCGAAACGGGACAAACCCCCCGATCTACCAACCCATGGACCGAGGCAAGTACCGAGTCCAAAAGAGGAGGATTAAAGTAAATATATAGGAGCGGGACGCTTTTGCCGGCCGGGTGACATTTCGGAGGTTGAACGAGAGGGGATCGCCTCGCCTTAGCGAGGTGGTCCTAACCGGATCGTGTGGGCGGTCGAGCTTTCGGTCGGACCATCGTTTCAGTGTCGGGCCCGCCGCGATAGATGGGAATCTGTGTAGTTAGTGTTCCCCTATTAAGTGTTATTTATTTATTTATTTTTTACTAACCCTAGTATATAGGTAGCCTAAAACGTACTAACATTAACCTCTAAGCATGTAGACTAATTTATTTATTTAGTTATTTATTTATTTGTTGATTGGTTTGTTAATTGTTTGGTTGTTTGCTCTCCACCGTCCACTCTCCGGCGTGACATTCCTCTCCTAAGAATGGCACGCAGTCTTGTGCGGGGGGGAGGTGTGTTACGTACGTCGGCCACCACCATCATTTAATAATTTTAAATTTTAAATTTTAATTTTAAATTTACATTTAATAATAATAACAATAATTGAATTTAGTACTTTGTTTCAACATAGTATGATGGTAAGGTGGTGGAAGAATTGCATGATCCTGAAGTGAGTTTCTGAACCCACCCTGATTCGGGTGTGGATCGTGCAGTTCTTCGAGTTCGAATTTGTTTTTCGAAGTGGACGTGAGTGGAGAGCGAGAGAGATGGAGGGTTGACCCTTTTAAAAGCGATACGCTTTAGAGTTCCGAGGAGAGAGTTGAGGCACAGGTGAGGGAGAATAAGATCTGATCTCCTCGAGGAAGGAGCAAAAAAGTTTTAAGCCCAGTCCCACGAAGCGAATTAATTTATTTTTGTTATGTTTTTCTTTAAGTTTTTGCGTTTTAGTTGAAAATGTGTTGAATTCTATTTAAGATTAAAAGTTTAAAATAATGTTTAAAAATAATATTTAAAGTGATTAAATAAATACGCAAAATTGCAAGACTCTTTTGTTGGAGGAATATACCGTTTGGTTCTCTGGTGATCTTTGCTGGGCATTGAGGCGCACCCCACACTAGTGAAAGAGGAGGTGTCCCCTTGTTGGAGTCCCCATAATTGACGAGTAAGTAATTAACGAGGCCAAAGCGATTCCAAGAATTCGACCAGGAGGTTTACCGTGGTCGCCCCGTTACCGAATAGGGTGACTGCCAACTGCACGTAACGGGCCGTTACGCTGCATCCAGTTGCTAAATCAAGCACCGTTGACCGAGTAACCGCCACCGGGGAATTACGGCGTATGCAATCCGGGAGCCACTTACGCTTGTTGCTAGGCCACACAACTGCTGGGGTATGAACCCCCGAAATCGGCGTTGAATGGATTTTCCCAACACCTGGCGCAGCCTTTTATATCAGCTTTAACCAACTCACTTCAATTCAACTTAAAACCAGTTTTATAATGCATCAACTCATACCTGGCACAGTTAACCTCGTTCTTTCATTTGTAATACTTATTTACATATAATAAGTTGCTTAGCCGGTTGTTCAACAAAATCAGTGGCTCAACTATACATCATCATCCAAAGAATGAAGCTATCACTATTGTCGCATCTGCACTTTCCCAATTGACGTACCTACAGTAAATTCTTATGACACAGTTGGTGCAGCATTATTGTGTCACAACCCTCTGTATATAACAACTGGCACAAAACATACGTTATGATATACATGACAACTATAACAACAATCCCATAACAGCTGACTCGGTTCTCCAAGGAATTCATACATTACATTACAATATGGCCAAAGACATAACCAAATTGGCACGCAATTGTTTGCAATTGTTTGCAACGTTGCAAGGTCGATCGGCACAACAAGCACAGTTTAAGCTCCCGGAGGCACGTTTCGCCCATGTACACATCGACATAGTGGGACCGCTTACCCCGTCGAGAGGATACACGTACCTCCTAACGATGATCGATCGTTTTACACGGTGGCCAGAAGCAGTGCCACTACGAACAGTGACCGCAGAGAATGTAGCCAAAGCATGCTATTCGACTTGGGTCACACGTTTCGGCGTCCCGACTACTTTCACAGCCGACCGAGGACCACAATTTTAGGCAGCGATTTTCAAGCAACTGATCGATCTACTCGGCTGCCAACAAAGCCACACAACCTCGTATCACCCCCAGTTCAATAGGATGATAGACTGCTGGCACCGCTCGCTCAAAGCCTCGCTGATGTGTCACGACGACAATCAGTGGCTCGACGCCCTACCAACTGTCCTCTTAGGCTTGCGCACAAGCATAAAATAAGACCTGGGAGCCTCAGTAGCAGATCTGGCTTACGGAACCAATCTGCGCCTCCCAGGAGAGTTCTTCGCCGATGGAGAACCTCCACTAGATCAGTTGCCCAACATGGAAAACCTACGCAAACTCATGCGAAAGGTCAGAGCAACACCGGTCGCCAGACACGGTTCCAAGAGGATATTTGTTCACCACGAGCTGGACAGCTGCACGCACGTCTTTATCAGGGTGGACAAAGTTAGGAAACCTCTAGAACCCCCCTACGAAGGGCCATACAAGGTGCTGGATCGAATAAACGAGCGAGTTTTCTCCGTTGCCATCGACGGAAAACCTTACACCGTCAGTGTCGAAAGACTGAAACCGTGCCACTTAAAACAACAGCCCGATGTGGTACCAGGAGAAGCATACCAGCAACCGATGACAGCAGCCGGAAGCTGCCCCGTATGCCAACTGCCACGCCCTTCCGAAACGCAAGGCACAGCAGGCACTGAGAACCAACCGAACCCTCGCGAAATGGTTTCACGCGAGACTACGGAAGTCCTACATGGTCCCATAACGCGGCAGCGCGCTCTCGACCAGCGTGCCAGAAAAGATGCTGCGAGAATCCTCAACGTACGGAAATTAGAAGATCCGCGGCCTGAAACCGCGCTCAATAGCGACCACAAGAAAACGGCAAACACGATTTCCGTCGCTCCTTTACCTCCCAAGCATCGACCAAAAGGGAGGGGACCGCGCTCATAAAACCCAGTATTTTTCGCCCCCCATGCAACAAGCAACCTACTTCATATCGTGACTACGTCACTGGTGCGGTGAGGGGGGGGGGGGGGTGCTGTAGCGGTTTTACGAACCGTACAAATCACCATAGGATGAGAATTCTTCGTTCCACCAAGGAGCATACTCACCTATATCCGAACTTCATGTGCCCACAGACACGTGTCCCCAAAGTCCTCCTTTCCACTTGAAAAAAAAGGTGACATTCATCCTGGGGTCAACAACCCCACATATCCACAGATACGTGGGCCACGAGTCCCGAACAATATTCCACGCCTACACGGCGATCGAAGGACATGACCCAGCACAGAAATTGTATATCGATCCATCAACTGGATATACACAAACGGTTGGCACAGCTGCGCCAGATGTCGACAAACATCACATCTCCGGCGCTAAGCGAATTACCGGAAAGTCAATCCGTCGACAAATTCTTTATAAAAAAGTTTTAAAGTCCAGAAGTTTCCTGATTGGCACCGGCACCTCCGGAACCGCGAGAACACTCGTTTGGGAATTGCAGTGCAAATTGTGTTTTGTACAAGTGGTAACATTGAAGTAGTTCATAGAGACTAGCAATGGGTGTCTAAGTGTAGTAAACCCGTGAGATATTGTCACCATTTTTAAAAACAAAAAAACAAAGGATAAAACAAAAACTTCTAAGAAATCAAAATTATTAAAGAAAAACATTTCGTGATTTCATTTGACACCGTTTTCTCTTTGTGTGTATTTTTCCTTGTGAACAGTGTTCGGCGGAACACTCCAACATCAATCAGCAGTGACTTTAACTAAAAATCCGCCAAATACCAATATTTTCATTGGTGTTACAGATATCGATCCATCCCGGCTGTTGTAGGAAGCGAGTCTTCGAATCTTTATCCTGTTAATTCCGGGGTGCCTCAAGGTTCTATTTTGGCTTCAATTTTGTTTTTGCTTCACATAAATGATTTGTTGGAATCAACGGATATTAGAGTGTTCAGTTTTGCGGATGATAATATACCTATTTCCTCTTTTTCGAGTAATTGAACGATTAGTGTGTGGGGTTTAGACTAGCGCGTCGGCATGGACGCAGGTTCAGCGCAATACCCCACAACTCTATTGTGCACACTGAATAGATCCTCCAGCAAAACACTCCCACGTATTCCAAAAGTAAAAAAACACACTGTTCTTTTAGTTGTATATTATTGTTGCACTTTATTGATACTAGTTCGTAAACATTACACTGTGACATCAATTAGTCTTTTTTGTTCTGACTTTTACTCTAGGTTTTATAAATGAACTATCTTTGACTGTACGTGCGACGATGATTATCCACAGCGACACGTTAGATTACTGGTTGCACCACATTTCACGACTCAAACCACTTTCATCAGAGGGACAATTGTATAAGGTGTTAAAAAATGTAACACTTAAAGTTACGGCTCTTTACTACTCTCCTCACGTGTAGAAATCTGACTCGCACCATGGCTGCTGCACTCAACATACCACTAGATGCAATGGTGATGGATTTCCACCGATATAGGAGGAGCAAATCCGATCTTCTCTTTGGTGACGACCAATGAACGATCGATTTGAGTTTTAATGGAAGTATTTACATTGTGACCGTACAGGTCTGGTATAATTCCCATTAACTGGAAGTGCGAACAACGATGATGCATCGGCAGTTACATGCAAGGGACAGCGAACAATGCTGCAGCTGTTCAAACAAAAGAACGAGCAGTAGAGGCTGCAGGGATCGCTGTCGTAAACGATAGTGGCGATCGCCGGATGTAGAAATAGGTTTCTGTGTATTAAGTAAACAGAAACGCTATTTCGGGGGTCATACGCTAAGATGCGCATTTGTTTGCCTTAGCTAATGCAACATGGGAACATCGGTTATTTACATGATCGGTTAAAATCATTCCGTTGCAGGCAATATATTTTTCTGTGACATTAAGTCAACAGAAAATTTGTTCACCATGGCAAGGGCTAGGCTGGAGATTGTTTGCGTTAGCAAAACGGTACGTGGGACATGATCATTGGTATGATTGTTTGAATAACAATCATGATCGTGTCCGATTCAAGGGGTGCTTATCGCTTATACCAGCGCTAAGGGCTAGCGTGGAGATTTGTTTAGTTTAGGAAAACGATACGTGGGACGTGATCATTAGTATGATTGTTTGAATAACAATTTGGCTGCAGCTGTGTAAGCAAGTAAGTTGCCCGACTTGTCTTTATGGACCAACGGATTGTTGGAACAAGAAGACACAGGAGGATTAGTGTATGTTTGTTGGACATGTAGCCGCCTTGCGGAAACGACCAGGTTCCTAAATGATTCACGTAAGATGAACCGAAATGGTTTGTGTCGAATGCATTGATTGATGCCATGGCAAGATAATGATCTTGCCGTGGGGTTGTGGGGGTTCTCTATACCACATGGAGAACCAACCCACAATGCCCACCAATGTTGACCGCTAACAGCGCGTCACCTCAACCCAACTCCCCATTCAAAACCTGCAAGCGCATCTCTCCCGAACATGCAAGAATCCATCTCCCAATCCGCAATGAAAGGTATTTCCCAAAACTTCCAACAGAATACACACTAAATCATCCCCACATACATTTTTCCAAAATTGCTTCGGTCAATTCTTTACTTAAATCATATTCCCTCCTTGCGACCAAGCAATCTTAATTTCCCCTGAAATTCATATGCTGTAATAAAACGCATATTCAAACCTACAACGGAACATTAATCATCACCACCAACTATATCGAGCCACATACATTTCCCCGAAATTGTTTCGGTTAATTCTCTATCTAAATTATATCCCTTGCTTGCACCCAAGCAATTCCAATTTCCCCCGAAAACCATTTCGGTTCCTCTTCTACCTAAAAGATGTAAAACCACATCAATTCCCTACAATCAAACCGTATGCATTTTCTCCAAAAACCACTTCGGTTCATTTCCTCCTTAAACTATACTTCTCGCCTGCAACCAAGCGGCAGCTAATTTTCCGCGAAACAACCATCACAACGACCAAGACCCTTGATCATACTTGGCCATGCCGCCGAAACCAATTTCCCGGTACACACAACCAACGAATCCAACTCAGCTTATACGGCGAGGATTCCCCGGAACTAATCCCCTATATAGGCATAGCAACTCTTCTCGAAATTCCTAGTAAGCGGCAGTGAGTTTATTTCAGGTATGACTCAACCACCACGCCGCGATGAATAGATTCTTTCCATTTATTAGTCAGTCGAGATCCAACCGCCACCAGGGCCACACCGCCACCTGCAAGCATTTTGTTTAGTTTCGAATGTTTACGTTCGATCCACTCAGTCGGTGTTGACGTAGTGTATTTCGGGAGTCGCTCGTCAGAAATAGACATGCGTTTTGGCCACCTTGCGTTTGGCAATCCTCGCGTATCACAGCCTTTTGTAATATACCACGGCGCAACTCGGGTCACTGTTAGAAGCATGCGGATTTACCCAACCACCAGATGCCGAAATGTGCAAATTTCACACAAACAATGTTTTGGATAGTTATTGTGTGTATCTGGGACATTTGTATATATGTACAAGAATATGTGTGTGGAGAATTAATATTGTTAACTAGATATATTTAATTTACAGTGTACAAATTTCCCACAAACAATGTTTTGGATAGTTGTTGGATGTATCTAGGCCATTTGTATATGTATACAAGAATACATGTATAGAGAATTAATATTGTTAATGGATAACTCATGTGATGGTTCAGATACTCGCCACCGTCAATAGCGAGGAAGACGAAAGAAAGATACAACAAAACGACTGTAAACCTGGATTTTAACGGCATTAAAGGTTCCCTTGACCACCTACTGGTTATTGCACGCGGTGCAAACAAATATGTTTTAGTGTATTAGGCAAGCAAATTGACCCTGTATAGGACCACCATAAAAAAAGCCACTCTACTGTGTTACCAATTACTGAGCGTGTTTTATTCGTTCTTCCCTTTGTCGGTGGTGTATCGTCATAGTTCATTGTTCGCGGACAACGCATCTGGGCTCATTTTCCCCCCTTCACTCGTATTGACATTGTTGGTGGAAGACAAGGAAAAGCGATATTTGTAGAGACACACCTTTCTACGATTCTAGAAACAGCTAATTCTATTCGGTTCTAAAAGAACGCGGCGACATAGACGGTTTTACAGGTGCGGGAAATAGAAAAGTGGGAAGGGAATGAACCAGGTGCCCGTGTCTTGGCGCATATACCTCCTCACTCCCACCGGCTTATTTTGCAGGTCAAACTGATGAAGGAGAGCTTTGAACAGCTCATATGCAGGTAGACGGCTTATGATCGGAGATGGTATTTGCAGGTTGGGAAAGGGGAGTTGGATTAGGACGATGGGTGGTTCTTCGGGCAAGCCTTAAAGAACCCCCACAAGTGCATCAACATCGCACCGACTAAGATGTAGCCAGATCGACTCTCTGAATTGGGATCTGGATAAGGTCCTGCAGTGTGAAAAGGCCAATATCGTCGACTTCAATGCAATGAAGATGCAATATACTACATTCACAAAGAAAACTGGATCATCGATTCCGCAGCTAATGATGAATGGCCAGACCCTCGAATCTGTGGAAAGCATGAAATTGCTCGACATCACGGTCTGTGGGAATGTATCGTGGCATAAACACGTGTGGAACGGTTCCCCTTCTGGAAAACTGAGTTATCATTTTAAAGCCAAAAAATATTTTACTCAGCATAAATCCCAAATTAGAACTGCGCTCGAATATTGCTCTCATGATTGGAGCTCTGCTCCTAAACATACCCTCGACCTACTTGAGAGCATACAGAGATGAGCGATCCACCTGATCGGGAACATGGCGCTGACATCCGAATTACAGTCGCTATCACATCGAAGGGGCGTAACCGACCTCTGTTTGTTTTACAGATATTATGACAGGTACTGTTTTTTGGAGATTCGTGGTATTGTTCCGCGCAATTCGGTTTATATGCCTTCCACGAGACAATCCGATGGTTCATCTACGGATAGCGCGAACGTCTCTGAAGCATAACTCGTTCCTTTACAGAGCTGGTAAGTCGCGTGGAAACCGCCAACGAGACAGTACGTGTACTTCTGCCTCGTGATCCGTACCATCGGGTCAATTGTGCAATCCGTTTTGGGATTCTTAGATACACATAAGAGTCTTACTGTGAGATCATAAACAAACAAACGGATCTTCACACACGCGTCCGAGTGCGGTGCAAAGTTTTCTGTGCGATCCTATGCAAACAAACGGATCTCCGCACACGCGTCTTAGTGCTGTGAAAAGTGCGAGAATATACACGCGAGTGATGCGCAGTGCGGGAAAACTCTCTACCCTTTCCATCCCTTGTGTCTGTTTTCCTTTTTTTCGCACCTCTGTCTGCGTCCCTCAAGCATCGATACTCTCGATTGATTAATAATCCTTGGAGAGTTTTTTGTGTCTGAGTGGCATAATGTTCATCATGGAAGGGATGTGACCTGGATTTCGGCACGGATCTAGTGGGGCACCTACTACAAGGGCACAACACATGTAGTGGTTGCTTTCGCTTATCTATTGCTGGTCCCGACTTGCATCTTTCCAGAGGCGGTATTGGTTTTCTGTGTAGGGCAGTTTCAATTGAGCGGGAATTTCGCGTTGATTTATGGAACATTCGTGGCTTGAGCTGCAATTTCTCTTCTGTGTCTGTCCATGTTTCTAACCAGAAACCAACTATCCTTGCACTTAGCGAAACCCAGGTAATTACTAATACAGATATTTCCGATTTTAATCTACCTGGATATAACTTAGTGCATCTGTTCTTTCCACATCGTGGTATAGCCACATACATATGAAATGATATTGCTTATCAGCTTCTGCCACAATATGGGATCTGTTCCAACCCAGAATTTAATTTATCTAAAACTACACGTTCGTAAGCATATCATACATTACTGCTTTCTTTACAGAAGCCCAAATTTGGATAGAAATGCATCCTTTAACGAATTTGATGCTCTGTCTGATTCTATCGATAGGGTGATTTTAATGTGCATTACTCTCAGTGGCTTCGTCACTCCAGAACAACAACACCCGAGGGTCAATATGTCCAGCTTTTTGCTGATTCAAATAGCTTAACTCAACTTGTCAATGACCCAACACGGGTACCAGATATATATGGTCATTTCGCCAACACGCTGGACCTGTTTCTCACCTCCCACCCAAACAAATACACAATTGAAGTTTCTTCGCCCTTGGGAACTTCAGACCACTGTGTCGTGTCAGCTAAATTTCCTCTAACCAACAGTTACGTTAATGAGAAACCTCCCAAAAGAACAGTATGGTTCTACGAGAAAGCCTGTGGTAGTGTTTAGCTATATTTATGTTATCGATACATTAGTTTCACTGTTGACGATTTCTTAACTTGTTCCCCCGAAATTATATCACACTCTCACCGCAAGTCAACCGGTGGGAAATTTGATGAAACAACACCGCACGGAAAACAGAAATTGACGTAATACAGCCGAAAGGAATTAATTATTGGATGCACTCATTTCATACGCGCTCAGAGACCGTGTTCGGTTTTCGAATTGTTAATGCGCACTCCTCGCGGGTAGACATCTGACTCGTCTCCATTCGCCACCAACAGAATGATATCGCAACGAATAGCCTCAAAAGGGGAGGAGCTACACGATCAACTCGAGGCAGTCAATCGTGATTGGGTTGGAAAATATGGCGTACATTTCGCATGTATGTGTATGCGTCACATACGATCATCCGGTGAACATGGATAGATGCAGGCGTCGTTATTGCATCTCATCGTGATGATCATTAAGCGAAGGGATAGGTCTCTGTGGTCTTATGTCAACAGAAACGCTATTTCCATGATCGGGTAATGGATATGCATTGTTTGCGTTCGCCAACATTGCATGGGTTGGCGGCTGTGTACACAATTGATTGTGTAATGCTTGCCGGCAACAGACCCTTCTGGTGTGAAAAACAAACCGAAGATCTGCTCGCCCAAGGAGAGGCCGTAAATCAACATTCAGTTGATGGACATGCTGTTTTCCGGGTCCGCGGGCGGTTGGCGGACGTTAATAGAAAATTCCGATGTACCATAAACAATCCGGAAGATATGGATGCGACGTTTAGGTTTTGCAAACGAATATAGGGTGCGACCGTTGCCAGTTGTAAAGTAAACACTTGATGGCCACATCCAATTCGTTGCTTGTTTGCGGTCCATGATCGGTGGAAACCGATAATGGAAAATTAGCTATTGCTGAACATGCGGGAAATGTTTGCTTTGCGTCGGCCGAAACCTTGTCGACGGTGGCAAACTGGTGAGACTGGGTAGCCGCACGCTTAGGGGTGACATGGGCAAACAAAACAAGCACATTAGGAACTCTGTGCTGATTTTGTTTTCATGGCGTGACGTGGGTAGCATAAGATAATAGGGACGTGATGCACTGGGTGCAATGCATGCCCGAGGGTGAAAGTTTTTTGATGCCACGGCTAGGTGATAAACCTTGCCGTGGGCTTAATGTTTTCAGGAATGACCGTGGAGAAGGGGTTTGGAAAAACCCCCAAAGAAAGGTAAGCTGCCTATAAGGTATTTATGTCGGTTATCCTTGGGGATAACCGAATTAATTCCAGCGAATTGGTTGGTGGTTAATGCCGTAGCAAGGTTGTATAATCTTGCTGAAGATTCGACTTTAAGGTAAGTCGCGTTGCTGGAAATGGTGGGGGTCGAGCGATGCATGGCTCTTCGGGCCCTGAAAAGCCCCACAAGCCAACTGGGAAGGTCTGCACGACTTTTTTGGGAGGTTAAATTGGTCGTTATTTTTCCTCCATTACGATGTTGACTCTATAGTGGACACATTGACAGACACGGTTCTACTTGGCATGCAGACCTTTATTCCACACAGAGTAAAGAGTATTGTAATGTTATTATGAACAATTGTTTGAATATATTTATGGTTATATAGTTAATATATTTAAATGATAAGTACAAAGGGACTTACTTTGGTTTGACCGTTGACGATCGCTGCAGTTGCTGCTTGTTGTTGTTGGTGGTTGCTGCGACTAGGTGCAGGGGGCGTTGGCTGGTTGCTCCCCTGATCGGTTTCGGTTGGTTTTGTTTATAGTATGTACAAGACTTTCAGAGATGTCATTCAAGAATTTATTTCAAGTGTCATCCTCAATATATTTATTGACTTCCAGGTATCGACCCAATTTATCTTGTAAGAATGGATTTTGTTGAATTAAATCCTTTATAGCTTCACTACAGTCTGGAAGTGAAATTCCGCTTGATGATAGACTTGAGGTGTAGACCTCCGATTGGTTATGAGGTCATCCTGTGCTTAAGGAATGAAGCTTTTGCTTTAGGTCATCAATTCTTTCTTTGTATTCTAGAGGTTGGGCTTATGTGTCTCGTGCGTCGTTTAACGTCGAATGACTTATTATTTTTTTCGCCGTTGACGTTTTATTTTATTATTCGACGCCAACGCCGGTTTTTATTATTTTCTCTGCCAAGTAGAATTTGCATAAAGTAGTTTACGCAAATTAATTACTTGGCGAGTTGTTCTCCGTTTAAAGGTAAAGGGGGGAACCTAACGAAAGAGGATTATTGGATGTTGTGGGGACCTGGACTCAAGGTCGGTCCGTAACAGTATCAAACCCAAGAAAAATATGTGGTTCGATTCTGGGTGCAAAGAAGCCGTTAAGGCCAAAGAGTTGTGCTTCCGGTTGTATAAATCAAACAAAACTGAGAAAAACCGGACTAGATTTAAGAGAGCTAGGAATGACTGCAATGCATATATTCAACGCGCAAAGTTCTTGCATGACCAGAGAGTGAGACAAAAAATATTACACTCTCCCACAGGTAGTAGAAACTTCTGGGCATTCGTGAAAAACATTCAAAACTCGGTCTTTTCATCCATTCCATCGCTTATAGTCGATGACAAACCAGTCACCAGTGCAATAGAGAAGGCAAATCTACTTGTTGCACATTTTGCAGCGAACTCAACGCTGCCTGATACCACATCACTTCCACCTCAACTTGAGCACAACCAGCACACCATGAGCCAGATTTGCTTCCGAACGCGTATTGTTGCCAGCGCACCCAAAGAGCTAAACGCACACAAATCCGCTGGTACGGACGGCATTCATCCAATCCTCTTGAAGAGATGTTCCTCGTCACTCGCCAAACCACTGCGGAAACTCTTCCATTAGTCCTATTCTACTGGTCGTTTCCCAAATAGATGGAAGTCAGCGAACATTCAGCCAATTCCCAAAAAGGGTGACGAATCATCCCTTTCTTCTTATCGACCCATAGCACTAACTTCTATTCTCTCCAGGGTAATGGAATCTCTTATCAACCGTCAACTTTCGAAATATCTAGAATCAAATGACCGCCAATATGGCTTTCGTAGCAACAGGTCCACAGGAGATCTGATGGCGTACCTTACCGAAAAGTGGAGCCATTCCATCCACTACCTTGGTGAAAGCAAGGTAGTTGCATTGGATATTTCAAATGCCTTTGACAGAGTTTGGCATCCAGCCCTTTTGTCAAAATTGCATTCATATGGAGTGGACAATTCCCTGATCCAATGGATATGAGACTATCTTTCTGACCGTTCAATCCAAGTGGTTCTTGATGGTGTCAAATCTGTCTCCCATCAAATTAATGCTGGTGTTCCCCACGGTTCGGTACTCTCGCCCAATCTTTTCCTCATCTTTATAAATGATTTCTTGTCAATTACCCACAACCCAATTCACTCGTTTGCTGATGATAGCACGTTGAGTTTCTCATACTCATACCAACACTCCCGTCCAAACTCTTCGAACGTCACTACCAACCAGCAACTTATGCTTTATACATTGAATTCAGACCTCAACTAGATATATCAGTGGGGATTACCTAACCGAGTAAAATTCAATGCCCTAAAAAGTCAGTGCTGCCTCTTATCGTCAAAGGTGAACCCCAAAGTAAATATACTGTCTATGAATGGCACTTGCATCGACGAAGCCAAGGAATTATCAATCCTCGGCACTCGACCGGCGACATTTTTCGAA
The DNA here is from genome assembly GCA_963931805.1 of Microdon myrmicae. NCBI lineage: Eukaryota > Metazoa > Arthropoda > Insecta > Diptera > Syrphidae > Microdon > Microdon myrmicae. The sequence continues at coordinate 247,505,216 of OZ007496.1, forward strand.
CATCTTTCACATACTGTCGACTGGATACAGACAACAACCCAGCTTCTGAAATTGTTGTCCTTGGCGATTTTAATGTATACAATTCCGGCTGGTTGTTACACTCTAACAGAACCGACGAGGCTGGGAGGCTGGCGGAGATGTTGACTCAACTCGTGGAAGAGTCGACGCAAGTGCCGGATGCCCGGGGCGATTGTGCGAAAACCCTGGATCTGTTTTTGACATCCGAACGCAGTATTTATACTGTAGAGGTTTCTGCGCAACTGGGAAACTCAGATCACTGCTCGATATCTGTCGCGCAACCGCTTGCATGTCAAGCGAATGATCGGCCTAGGCAGCTTCGCTATGTATGGAAGTATGGGGCTGATAACTGGGACGATTTGCGAGATTTCTTCGCATCCTTTCCATGGTCGGAGGCGTGCTTCAGAGACTCCGATGTTAACGCTTGCGCGGAGTCAGTATCTGAGATTATTCTTCAGGGGATGGAGATGTATATTCCACATTCTATCAAACGAAGTTCGTCTAATAAACCTTAGTTTGATAAAAAATGCGAGCAGATTACGGCGGCAAAAAATAGAGCTTTTAAGCAGTGGCGACAAATCCCACCGATGTTACCAGAACGAATTTTGTTAGAATCAGAAACGTGCGCCACCAGGCGATTGATACCGCGAAGAAGGCTCACGACGACAGGGTGATCAATAGGCTCCTTCGTTGGCCGGCTGGTTCGCACTCCTACTGGTCAATGGCAAAAGCTGTCAGCAGTAACTTTGCATCCTCCTCCTTACCGTCCGATAGCATTACTGTCTATTTTATCTAAGGTGATGGAAAAAGTCATCAATCCAGAGTTAGTTAAGTATTTGGAGTGTAACAGACTTCTGAATGACCGTCAGTACTGATTCCGTGGCAGGCGGTCCATGGGAGACCTTTTGACACTTATAACCGATATATGGACATCTGCGATTGAGCGGCATGGTGAGTCAAGGGTGATCGCATTGGATATCTGCAAGGCTTTTGACCGCGTCTGGCACGGGGCATTGCTTAGCAAACTTCGGGCTTTCCCAACAACTTTATGACTGGACGGAGAGCTTCCTTGAGAAACGATCGATCCGGGTTGTTGTGGATGGCGAGTGTTCGGATCTGTATCCTGTTAATTCGGGGGTGCCCCAAGGTTCTATTTTGGCTCCAACCTTGTTTTTGCTTCACATAAATGATTTGTTGGGTGAAACGGATAACAGAGTGTTCAGTTTTGCGGATGATAGTACGCTTGTTTCCTCCTTTTCGAGTGTTCGGCCGATTGGTGCTTCTGCGTCGCATCAGCTGAGATGTAGACAGATTGACTCTCTGAATCAGGATCTAGATAGGGTCCTGCAGTGGGAAAGTGCCAATCTTGTCGACTTCAATGCAGCGAAAGCACAATATACAACATTCACAAAGAAAAGTGGATCATCGGTTCCACAGCAGATGATAAATGGCCAGGCCCTACAATGTGGCGAAAGCTTGAAATTGCTCGGCGTCACGGTCTGTGGGAATGTATCATGGCATAAACACGTGTCGACTATCGCCAGGTCAGCCTCAGGAAAACTGAGCTATCTTTTTAGAGCCAAGAAATATTTTACTCCGGCCCAACTTCTTCTCCTATATAAATCCCAAATTAGACGCGCGCTCGAATATTGCTCTCATGTTTGGAGCTCTGCTCCTAAACATACGCTCGACCTACTTGAGAGCATACAGAGACGAGCGGTCTTCCTGATCGGGGACTCGGCGCTGACGTCGGGACTACAGACGCTATCACATCGAAGGCGCGTAGACGACCTCTGTCTGTTATAGATATTATCACGGGTACTGTTCTTCGGAGATTCGTGATATTGTTCCACGCAGTTCGGCTTATGTGTGCTCTACAAGACAATCCGATGGATCGCACCCGTTTGTGGTTCATCTCCCGACGGCGCGAACACCCCTGCATTAGAACTCGTTCCGTTACAGAGCGGGGAAGCTGTGGAACTCCCATCAAACGCGAGTGTTCCCGGAGCGCTACAACCTGCAACTGTTGAAAAAGAACTGCAACAGTTATTTGATGGGATCTCGGGGCGAACACTCGTCGCTATAGGGTCGCCTCTCCCGAGAGAAGTCTAATAAAAAAATAAAAAAAAACTCGAATTAATTCGACTCTTAACTGGAATGACCACATATTTGAAGCTGCGCAAAGTGCAGCCAAATGTATGGGATTCCTTAAGAGATGCAAAAGATATTTCACTCCATCCAACCTAGCCACTATTTACATGGCGTATATTCGTCCAAAAATGGAAGTCAACTCCCATATTTGGTCAGGCGCATCTAAAACTGCAATACACGTGCTCGACAGGATGCAAAAACGAGCAGTGAAACGTTTTGGGGACCCAGCTGTAAGTCGATCAATTCCGTCATTAGAACACAGGCGCAACGTATCATGCCTATCTCTTTTCTATGGGTATTACCATGGTCGTTGCTCAACTGAACTTGCTAAATGTGTTCCGCCCCATCAGACAATTTCCCGCGATACCCGGCAATCTGTGAATGTGTGGAGAGGGAGTAGTGCACCGGCGTACGGCGCTGATTATCTTCCTCCTCCATCATCAATTGTTAGCCGCGCAAAACACCGAACCGAAAGTCACCAGCAATAAATGAACGAAACGCCGCCACGTTCGTCCACAACCGAGAAGGATGAAAAGTTCGATCACCAGGGAAAGGAGATAAAACACTCGGAAGCTGCGGCACAAAAATTATGAAACACTACGGATTAATATTGAGTTGAACTGGTTTTATTTTATTTAATTCTAGTTTTATTAATGAACGGAGAACTTAACAGAAAATATAGCACAAGTAATAATTTTAGCTTTAAATTTAAATTTTAACCGACTTCCGTCCATTATTTCTATACTTCTTATTACACTATGTCTTGACTACTTGGTGAAAGACCAACGCGTCTGGCGCTTCTCGCGATTATCGCTCCCCTGTGTGCACCAGGGTAGCGATGGAGACACGACCCGCTCGGGTCGGAGGATGGAATTTGACTCCGCGATCGTCATCTCATGCAGAGATGATTTCGCTAAGGAAAAAAAAATGAAGAGAGAGAAAAACTCTTCTCTTAAGGGTGTGAATATATCCTTGCCAAGGATATGTTTTATCTCCCACAAGTGTAACGTAGAGTCTCTCTTATGGGAACAAGAAAACCAGATCTCGTAATAAAGGTCATGGTGGTATGTGTGGGATCGTTCAGATAGATGCGTTTCACACGTGCAGTGGAACGACGAAACAGGCAGGCGGCAAAGACAATAGGGAAAAATGACCAAATGCCCGTTGGTAATGCGGGTCATTGTTTACACGATGCCTCGTCGCTATTTTCGACGTTAGGAGAAAAAGGTGCTAAAAGCAAATTGAATGTTTATGGCATCTCTGGCTGCAATAGAAACCGGGTTCATATTTGCATTAGGAAATGCTGGAGAATTTGGTTTCAGCGTCTATTGCGCTAATTATATGCAGATGCTTGGGTTGTTTGTTGGGGATTTTAGGGTTAAAATAATTGGGTCTGTTTGATGCGTGAAGCATCTAAGATGCTGATGCGAATTGCATTAGCGAAAGCTGGTGCAGACCCGGGTAATGGTTATGGGGGTTTTTTCAGGAAGGCGGGAAGTGGGATCTGGCGGAATCGCCACAAATGTGCATCAGTTCACGTTGAAAGTGGACTTTGGGCGCACAAATAAACATAGAGAGTCATTCTTTAGCCGAACCACACGAATGTGGAATGTTCTGCCTGATCATGTGTTTCCTGTCCGTTGTGATGTCCAGACATTGAAGACCAATATACATCGACACCTCCTTTCCTTATCAACTTCCTCTCCATTCGGTCGCACTGTACTCTGACATTTAAGGGTACTTCAGAATCCCCTTTTGTGCGTGCGTTAGTGTAAAAAAAAAGAGCGGAATGCTGCGGAATTCCATTTCCGCGTGAGTGTTTCCGGACCGTTTTAACCTGCAACTGATCAAAAAGAACTGCAACAGTTATTTAGTGTCGTCTCGGGGCGCCCACTTGGCGCTATAGGTTCGCCTCTACTGAGAGAAGTATAATTAAAAAAATTGGTCGTTGTATTTTATTATTATTTAAGTGGGACCAAATACGAAGAAAAACGAATAAAAGAAAAAATTATGTTCCGATCTGGTCTGGGATATGTAACCTTCATACTCATGTAACGTGTAACGTTTAGTATCTCATCTCCTTATAATTTTTTTTACTATTCAACTCAAATAAAAACAAAGATATATTTTAAAATTTCCTTAATTTACGTGTCGGATTGCATATCTGCACAGTTGCAACAAATTATACAATTGAACTTCTTTCTTATGCTAATTTTTGGATACAGCTTCAAATTCTTCAATCATTTTTATCAGTGCCTACTGATGAAAGCCGCCCTGCCATTTGAGAACTTTCTAAGGCATATTTTTGTTTGTGTTTTTCGTTGATCCTTTCTTCGATTTCACGGTCTTACCAGTAAATAAATAATTCATTATGTAGACTTCATTTCCATGAAATGTAAGAACAGTTGGAAAATGATGTACCACATGAATAAATAACCAACTGAAATGGATAAATAATATTTAATCAGGCAGCCATGAAATAAAAATCTATTTGAAGCGTACTTGCTGATATTATCTGAATTAAAAGAAGGAACAAATTTTCGCTTGAAGTAGTTGCGCCACACACCACAGTGCAGATTGCACAAAACATCAGGAATGCAGTTGAAAAAATAGATATACCTTGATAAATTAACCATGGCAGCAGATATAAATGATTGGCCTGTGTTTTTCAAAATGAACTAAGTTATTGCAAAAACAGTTTTTTTCAAACATGAGGTCCAGATACTCACGCGGTCAATGGCCACTAATATCAGTATGGATGTAATCAAATCGATGATAAGAAAAAACCCCATCCCGTATAACACAGTGAAGGTATCTAAAACAATAACCAGAATAAGTGTATTCGTTATTCTTTGTTCAAAAACTCACTTGCTACTCTTGTGTGAACTATTTCAGCTCGATTCGGAGTGTCAGGTGGAGTCATCTTTTCTACAAATGCGTAAAGATTTTTCATCAACAACAGGACGAAGATGAGTCTCAAGACAGAAAAAATTATGCTAGCCCAAGCAATCACCGTAGAAAGGACGATGAGAACCGAAGCCGTAAATATTGTCATATTTAATTAATTTAACAATTCGATATAAAATTTTAAATTTAGAAATACAATATGTAATTTGATTCCTAAGGTTTATCATTAAAACTAATGAGTGTACTTTTTTTTTTATTTCATGGTGGCGTGATATTTTTGTTTTACTTACATCAAGTGGCCCAGATAGTAAAATTGTTTTAAATTTTTGTGGGTTGAGTGCGAAAAATTGAACTCGGCGGTAAAGAAATAACTGTAGGGTCAAGTAGAAGATCCAAAACATGGAATCGATTCCGTTCGTCCCATCAACGGGGTCAACAGATGGAAGGAGGATGGAAGATTTTGTCTTATTGTATTTTATTTAAAGTAAACATTTTTATTTATTACTCACTCCCGCCAGATGGCCAGCGCCTCCTTTTGAAGACGCACCGAATTAATTTGTACTTCCAATTGAAATTATAATCTAAATATGATTAGAAACGGCAATTAACGGTCATTTTTGCAACATGTTTTATTTCCATTTTATATTATTAGATTCTAAATTACAGGCTAGTTAAAAAATGCTTAAATTCTAGCTTGACTATCTTATATTATAACCTACTAGTCCTACGCGGACGCTGTAAGCTAAACGTAATACGACTATTGTGGTAGAGTTTGCCTTTCGGCGACAGAACTTTATTTGCCACTCGAACGAAGTACTCTTGTTAAAGATAATGGGGATCTGTCAGTTCATCCATAACAAAGCCAAAGAACTATCAATCCTCGGCACCCGAATTAATTCGACTCAGATTGGATGGTTTGCAGCCAGGGGTATACCGGCTGTATTATAACGCGCCTCTCTGACACCGGGTCGAATCAGAGCAGGAAACAGACCTTACCAGATCAAAGAGAGGCTCTGATATGACGGATTATTTGAAACCCCAAGACTCGTGGGAACAAAAATGAATAATCAATATACAAAAAACAACCCCACGAAAAACCCGGTTGGCGTAGGTGTGATGACCCGACACTACCATGAGGGAACAAACCATTAAGAAAACACCGATTCAAGTGGTTCTTGATGGTGTCAAATCCGTCTCCCATCAAATTAATACAGGTGTGAAACACCGACTCTGTAAAAAGAAAACAGAAAAAGTGGGATATACGCGTCGGCACGTGGAATGTTCGAACGTTATATAAACGCGAAGCAATATAAAATGTGCATCGTCGCGCTTCAGGGAATCCGACTCCCACATCAAATAATCGAAATCAACGGGCTTACACTGGCATGTGGAGGTACCGATACTCATAACTTCGGAACCGGCTTCATCATAAGCAATAAAATTACGCCCCATGTAAAAGATGTGAAATTTATTAATGACTGAATGTGGGTGCTAAAAATACAGGGCCCATGGTACAATTATGTATTTATAAACGTACACGCCACAACAGAATCTACCGATGAATAAACGAAGGATACATTCTACGAGACCCTAGAGGAAGTATTTGATGGGATCTCATCATTCGATGTTAAAATCCTCCTCGGGGACCTCAATGCGAAAATTGGAAACGAAGACATCTTCCAACCAACCATAGGTAAATAAAGCCTACACGACGTTCCAAATGATAATGGAATTCGAATTATCACGTTCGCAGGGTCCAAAGATCTGGTAGTGAAAAGCACGATGTTCAAGCACAAGCAAATCCATGGATATCACCCGACAGCCTAACGCGTAACCAAATAGACCACTTCATCATAGACAAAAGACACCAATCGAATATCCTTGACGTAAGATAATAAAGAGGAGCAGATTGCGACACCGATCATATTCTAGTGATGGGCAAAATTAGAAGTCGGCTGGCAGCAAATCCACATGGGCAATCACGGGAGAGAAGCAAAAAGTTCGACATTGATAAACTAAAAGACCTGCGCAAAAGGGCTGAATATCAAGAGGAACTAACGTATAGATTTCGAATCCTAGAGAATGGCAGTAGTGAGGAAGAGGAAACCAATAATCTGGGCACTAAATGGGCATCACCAAACAAACAGCCCAAAAGGTATTAGGATTTACGAAAACAATTAAGTCCAAACCTTGGTTTGACGATGAGTGCAGGGCAAAGATCGAAGAACGGAAACATTTCAGAGTGATCCATTTACAAACATATGATGTAATCAACGCAGAAAGATACGCGACAATTCGGAAAGGAACAATGAAATGTTTCAAACGCAAAAAACGCGAATGGGAGAAGACTCGGGTCGAAAAAATCATAGAAAATGCCAGAGCAAAGAATATCAGAGGTATGTATGTCAGCATAAATTCAATTAGAAATGGTGCCCGAGGGATAGCCAATATAATTCGAGACATAAACGGCTGTCTGGTCACAGAAACAACCAATATCGTGACAAAATGGAAGCAGTACTTTGAAAACCTGCTCAATGTGCGGACCCATCAACCACAAATAAACGCAACAGACGTACATACAGCCGAGCCTCAGATCCCAAAGGCGTCTCTCAACGAAGTTGTAGACGCAATAAACCGATTGAAAAACAACAAGGCTCCCGGAGTCGACTGCATACCGGCAGAGCTTGTGAAGCATGGAGGTGAGGTATCCGCTCGAAAGATCCACCAGCTCATCAAAACAATATGGGATAAGGAAGTCACTCCGGAAGAATGGAATACCTAAACAGTCGTCCCCATTTTCAAAAAAGGCGACAGATCTGACTGCAAAAACTACAGAGGAATATCATTGCTCCCAACCAAGTGAATTCCAGCGTAGAGACCACCTGGTTACGTCATAAATCATCACCTTTGCCCACAACAATCTCCATTGTTCGTGGAAGTTGCGTCCGACACTTGCTCGAACGCAAATATTTTGGTCCTTCCAGCCGGATCCAGTGTTATGATGTTATTAACACACAATTTAACAATATATTAATGGTAATTAATTATAATTTAATAGGGTAAGTTGGGTGACTTACGTGAGTTTATTCGACCGTTGAGCGGTCGCTGCAGTGACTGCTTGTCAGTTGCTGGTGGGTCTGCTGCTGTTGTGTGCTGCGACTGGGTGCAGGGGGCGTTGAACATCGTGCTTCCCTGTTCAACTGGATACAATGGGTGATCCGTCGATTTTTGTTTTGTACTTATTATTATGTCAAAAGAACTGTTAGTAAAAAGCACGATGTTCAAGCACAAGGAAATTCATAAAGCCACGTGGATATCACCCGATGGCGTAACGCGTAACCAAATAGACCACTTCCTCATAGACAAAAGACACCACTCAAATATCCTTGACGTAAGATCATATAGAGGAGCAGATTGCGACTCCAATCATCTTCTGGTGATGGGCAAAATCAGGAGTCGCCTCGCAGCAATCCCACATGGGCAGTCACGGGAGACAAGCAAAAAGTTCGATACGGATAAACCGAAAGACCTACGCAAAAGGGCTGAATATCAAAACGAACTAACGAATAGATTTAGCATTCTAGAGAATGTGAGCAGTGAGGAAGAGGAAGCTAATAGCGTGGACACTAAATGGACATCGATCAGAGACACAATCAAACTAACAGCCCAAAAGGTATTAAGATTTAAGAAAACAATTAAGTCCAAACCTTGGTTTGACGATGAGTGCAGGGCGAAGATCGAAGAACGGAAACATTTCAGAGTGATCCATTTACAAACATATGATGTAATCAACGCAGAAAGATACGCGACAATTCGGAGAGAGACAATGAGGTTTTTCAAACGCAAAAAACTCGAATCGAAAAAATCCTAGAAAATTCTAGGGCAAAGAACATCAGAGGTGTGTATGTCGGCATAAATTCAATTAGAAATGGCTACCGAGGGAGAGTCAAAATAATTCGAGACGCAAACGGCTGTCTGGTCACAGAAACAAACAATATCGTGACAAGATGGAAGCAGTACTTTGAAAACCTGCTCAATGTACGCACCCATCAACCACAGATAAATGCACCAAGCGTACATACAGCCGAGCCTCAGATCCCAGAGCCGTCTCTCAACGAAGTTGTAGACGCAATAAACCGATTGAAAAACAACAAGGCTCCCGGAGTCGACTGCATACCGGCAGAGCTTGTGAAGCATGGAGGTGAGGTATCCGCTCGAAAGATCCACCAGCTCATCAAAACAATATGGGATAAGGAAGTCACTCCGGAAGAATGGAATACCTAAATAGTCAACCCCATTTTCAAAAAAGGCGACAGATCTGACTGCAAAAACTACAGAGGAATATCATTGCTCCCAATCGCATACAAAATATTAACAAATTGTATTCTGGCGAGAATCACACCGTACGCAGAAGATATACTGGGAGACTAGCAATGTGGATTCCATAGGAACCGGTCAACAAGCGACCAAATGTTCACAATAAGACAATTACCGGAAAAGAAGTGGGAATACGGAGAGACGGTTCACCAACTATTCGTTGACTTCAAAACAGCCTACGACTCAGTCGCAAGGCAAAGACTTTACCATATTGTAGTTGAGCTGGCAATCCCGAAAAAATATGCCGCCCCCATTCAAATTTGCATGAACGAAAACAAAGGGCGAGTTAGAATAGAAAAGCACCTCTCAGAACCATTTGAAATCCGGGACGGACTAAAACAGGGGGATGGTCTCTCACCATGTCTCTTTAACCTTGTCCTCGAGTATGTCATCAGAAAGGTACAAGACGACAACATGGCCGGATTATCACTGAATGGGGTCACACAAGTGGTCGCATATGCGGATGACATCGTCGTTTTGGGCGACAACCTAGAAACTGTTAGTTAAAACTGTGAAATCATCATGCAAGCGGCAGAAGAGGTGAGCCTAGAAATAAATGAAGATAAAACAAAATACATGATTACGGCAAGAGCGGGTGGACCTCAGGGAACACATATAAACGTCAGAGGCAAGATATTTGAAAAAGTTGAAGAATTTAAATATCTGGGAACGATACTGACGGCCAGTAACGAAATGTCGAATGTAGTTAACAAAAGACTACACTCCGGCAACGCTAGTTGGCATGCAGTCAGTAAACTGCTGAAATCCAAACTGCTATCACGTAATATAAAGCTCCATGTCTATAGAACCATAATCATGCCGATTGTTCCATAAAATGCATAAAATCACAGTATTTGCCGATGCTAAATCCATCAGCACTAAACAGACATGTTCCTTATAGGCAATTTGGTTGCATCACCATGCAACCAACATGAACCGAACCAATCCATTGAACATGTCTCCGTTCGATTTCCATCATGTAACAGGTATCTTCCACACATAAAGGCAATTTGGTTGCATCACCTAGCAACCAACATTGCCCGAACTATATCAATGAGATATACCCCTACGCGCCAGCCACACACATGCAGGAAATGTTTTAGCTTTTCCTTTTGCATACATGCCTACATCGATCGGTCATCCGACCGACAAATAGATGAAGGTATATGGCTGATCGCCCAAGCAAGTCGAGTTCTCAAAATGGAAAATTACCCTCGAGAATTCGACTACGTGGAGATGCCACCAACATGTGCACGAACAGCATAAATGCTTTACGCAGTCGCTGATCGTGCAAACACTTCAGTCCCTATGTAGAGATATTTCCACCAACTGCAACCTTGTAGATTTGATCGATCCACGGCCCGCATGCTTGTGGACACACACACGCCATGAGCTGCAGAGACGATCATCGTGTGTGTGTTTCACCCCATTCTTGCTGGACCAAATGAGAGAATGATAATTCTGTCGCTTCGGTGGCAATAGTAATCTCGTTCTGGATTCCGTGGAGGCAAGTCGGGCCTACACGTTAAATAAACGAAAAACAGAGTCGAAGTTTTACCACGGTGATGTGCGGACGTTAAGCTTAAGTGGGGATTTCATTTAATACAGCCGAACTATCTTTTATGTTTTTACTGAGTGTTGTAGTTCTAAAACGTTATTCAAAATTATATGCGGACGTTAGGTTTAAGTGATAATTTCATGTAATACAGCAGAAATATCTTTTATGTTTCTACTATGTGCTGTAGTTAATAAGCGTCATATAAGATCACATTTGGACCTAAATTTAAGTGTTAGTCACAGTTGATAAATAAGACCTAGCCTAAAGTTTTCGATGTGTAGTGTTGTATTTTAACTTAGTTAACGTGTGAATAAAGATACTAGTGAACTAAGAACAAGACGAACTACAGAGTTTTATTTTATGCGTCTAGGATAATAACAATTAAGTTGGGAAGTCGTAGTGAACCTGTGCCCCTGTGGCACCTACACGACAACATAAAGATACATACCCACAACTTCATAACCACGAATTGGAAGAGCTATACCACAAACCTACAATAGTGAGAGTAATCAAGTCGCGAAGATTAAGATGGGCCGAATATGTGGGGGGAGTGGTCAACGATAGAAGCGTGTGTAGAATTCTTGAGGGTAAACCAACGGAAAGAGACCAACAGGACGGCCGCGGCGAAGATAGGGTGACAATGTTAGGTTTGACCTCGATGAGATCCGATCAGATGGTCGAACGTGGAGGGAGAACGTACAGGATAGGGAACAATGGCGGAGTCGAGTCGGTGAGATCATGACCTTCCGCGTCCCTACAGGCCAATAGATAGTATAGTAGTATAGTAAACATAACATATAAAACTTTAAAACAATCTAAAATTACACATACATTTCAAACAATTTACATTTTTAAATTAAAACATTCATTTACATTTGAAACATACATTTGAAAAGAATTTCTCACACTCGACATAAATACACCATGCATGATCAATATAAGGATCCCGCGACAGGAATGTACGTGCTACCTCTTCAGTGTCAAATAAATTCAGTGTCGAATAAAAAATAAAAATATGTTCATCCTCGCCATGAGTATGTGCGCAAGTACGATTTTGTTTACAATATCTCCAGGATTAAAAGCATTTAATCGAAGTCTCTTTGACTATAAGAGCTTTCACTTCCTGTCAGCCTATCGTGGCCGTCTTTGAAGTCTGACATTTGACTGACATCATCTTCGTCCCGCAGCTTCTTATGGGCAACATTGATTGTTCTCCTCCTTTTGATCTTATCTTGTTTAGCATTTACTCATGCAGCATACGATCCCCGCTCCCGTTTACACCTACATTATTTTGCTTTTATTACCAATCAAGACATTTGCTATTGTTTTGATGAGTGATTTCATTATAATATATGATAGTATTTTATTAGCATGTTGAGTCAAAGCCCAATTTTTTGACATCATCCTATCAAACTTATGTCATAAAATCCACCTCTTACATCATCTCTCGTTTTCATTGTTTAAACTTAAATTAAGTTAAATTACATCTAGTGTTAAAGGAGTTGCTAAGTTTAGTAAAAAGTTTTTTGTAAACTTTAAATTCAACGTCAAATTTAAAAGTTGTCAGCTTCGGATCTGACTAAAACTAAAAAATTAATCTTAGTATGTTTTGAATCCTACACTTCATCATGAACTAAAGAAAATTCAGCAAGTTTTAAAAAAGAAGCCTTTGCATTTTTATATTTAAAATCTTACGTCTCGTATCAAAATTTACATGTTAATAAACGATGGTGACAATTATGGGAATAAGTGTAGCCACGCTTTCTGCTCTAATTGCGTGGATTAGTATATTTTTTTGTACCATAAAACTCTCTTCCATGCTGTTTTTCCTGGCAGGGCTTCATAAATTTGTGGAATCAGCGGTCCCAAGCAACATTGAGGATCGAGACGAGAACGTCCTGGTGACAGAAGCAAGTAATTTTTTTACATTATACAACAAGAATAACTGAGTAGAAATATATTATTGTTTTAGTCTTGTTCGCGATGATCTGCCTGATGATCGATCAATTGTTAATGGATATGACTATATGCGTGCTAATATTAGTAGCCATACAATATGTAAGTACATGAGTATAATTTTACAATTTCAAATTCTATTTACGCTTAAAATAATAGGGCAGCCATCTACTTCTACTGCCATGGCTAGTTCTTAAAGGCGTCGTTTTCGTATCAGCAACCTTGATTTTGTTTTGTGCAGCTTGCAGCAGCTTACTTGGGAGAAATATTTTACCTGGAAATTCTTCGGCATTTTTATTTCATACAACCACAACAGGTAAAATTCAAATTGTTAATACCATGATCATGGCATTTTAGAGATTGGCTACTACTGTTTCAGCTGGCAATGCCGTCGTTTGGTACACCGTATTCTTACTTTACCAACAATATAAGCAAATGAATTCCAATTGCCAAACTTAGTAGCATCTGGTAACATCATAACAAAATCAGGATGAAAACAAAGGAAACGACCAATGATAAACATGGTTGAAACAGTTGGAAGCAGCTAAGGAATATAATAAAATTCACTCACTACAATTGGAAAAGTAAAACGTGAAGCTAAATCGAAAAAGTATCTAGGTCTACATCAATAATCATCGTAACTATTTGTTTAAAATGCGCTTATATGGCAACACCGCATGTGGAGAAAATAATATTTTAAAACAATGTTTTCAAATGTAATATAAACATTTTTATAACCAATGAACTAATTTTGTATAGAAAACAATTTATGACTTGAATATCTGCTCATTCGCTAAGAAAAACACACCGTGCCGATAAACTACACTGTCAATGATGTGAATGTTGGTAGGCGTTTGCAATATTGCGATTGTGACCTTCCTTGAATCTCAGAAATCAACGAAGAAAAAAATATAAACATAACTAAGCTGTATTGTTTTCCATTAGGATTGTGAAATTCTACAGGAAGATACTTCTTAATGATTCCGATACGTGCGGGTTTTTATCGACCAAAATCATCGTCGCCAGAATGAAATGAAATATACCACTCTCCCATGTTTATTAAGTTTATATGCCACCTTGCTTATTCAAGACGAGAATCCTTTTATTTCTGCGGTTGGTGCGGAGGTTATATGTACATATCTAAAGTAGCCTAATATAACCGACAGCTTTTCAAAACGCTATAATATTTTTTGTTTCCTAACAAAGTTTATTGAAATAAACCAACATTTGCAGGAAATACACAACATTTAACAATCCATTTTTCGACACAACCTCTTCGAATGTGGCCTATATGACCCTAACTTTAAAGCAGCTTCCAAAACTGCATTCGTCTTGGTTCAAAAACACCACTTGAGAATAGCTCGACCGTCACGAGGACCCAAACCAAGACAATCTCCCAGGCAAACTCTTCGTGGATAGCGAAACGCCACGTGACCAGCTTTACGACGTGGGCCACACCCGCGACCTGCTGCATAAGGTTAGGGCAACGCCCGTAGCCAGGCATGTGTCCAAAAAACTTTTCGTCCACCCTGAACTGCATAGCTGCATCACGTCTTTGTCAGGGTGGATAAGGTCAAAAAAAACCCCTGGAACCACCAGACGACGGCCCAAACAGAGTCTCCAACCGCACCAGCTATCATGTCTTCGAGATCGAAATCTGAGGCAAGCGATCCGCGGTCAGCGTTGAGAGACTCAAACCCTGTTTTCTGGGTGCTTCAGTTCCAAACACTCTCCAATACCCGACACCACCAGCGACCGACAACCACCTCAACCCCCTCTTACTCGACGCCGAGCGCGCCTACTGAAGCAAGCAGGGCCACACTAGACCTCCAAGCACCCAGCCCTTCTTCCAGCACCGCCGAAACCGCCTACACCCCCCTTGTTGCTGCACAAGCAACAAACCTTAATCCTTCATTACAGCATTAAGCCCCTGGATTTATGCTACAGAAAATCCAACTTCTGGTTGCAGCAAACTCTATTGGCATTGAACGCTGCCAATTATTTAAATACCATAGATTCAGCGGACTGATAACGGGCCCCGCTGTTAAATGCTCAATGGAGGAGAGTGAACCTATGATAGTTCACGAACAGTTTTTGTTTTTGCCGTTGTTACTGTTTTAGAAACAGTATGTATTAACGTCTTTCAAAAACAGATTTTATTCTTTTTGGATTTAATTCACTTTTTTATTTTGTTCTTGAGTTGAGTCCATCGTAAAGTAAGAGTCGATTTTGAAGTGAATAAAATTGTATTTTTCAACGCAATTTAATATTGATTGTTTTCTTTTGTTTCGTTTGTTCAACGCGTCATATTTTGGATTATCTATGCCCAATGCGCCAATTTGCTGTTCTCGTCGAGGAGGAGCTCGACGCAGACCATGGATTGGCTTTTCCCAGTTGGCGAACAATCTGCAACGATTGGAGTTGCGGTTCCCAACTGGCGAAACACCCCTACTTATTTCGTGACTACGTCACTAGGAGGAGGGAGGGTGCTGTGGGGGTTCTTTAAAACTACGCGAGGAACCACCCGCAATTCCAACCCCAACTTCCTTCACCAACCCGCAGTCGCCTGCAAAGATTTCCTCCCCAAGGGCATTGTTTCATGTATTAATGCATCACCACAATTTTCCTGAAAATAATTCGGTTAGCATACAAAGTAACTGTCATAAATCAGGCAACCTTATCGGCGCCTCCGTCAGCCGGCGTACCCTGCCACACGCGCGCGCAGCCGATTTTCCCGGCTTACCCACATTCAAGGCGGCCTTTTGTCCAACCGACAAAAGCATCGTTCGCATCTCGCGTCTAGCCGCCAAAAACCGAATTCACCAGCATGTAAATATACACACAAAAGAATTCGATCCTTTCCGGCGGCATAGATACCGTGCACTATCACCATTGTGTGAGTATCTAAATTGCTTTTAGCACCAGTTTCCCTAATGGCATACAGCCTATTTACACAGCTGCATGGCCATCTCCCACGATGCCCTTTGTCCCATTTGCTTTTCCCGGTTTCGGTTACCCATGACCTCGCAGCATGGGTAAACAATGTAATCTCCGCGGGATCAACCGCACACTCGCCAGGACCTACTCAGAGAGATCCCCTCCCCTTGGTCACCAAAGAGAAACTTCACTTTCTCTTAAGAACTAAGCTCATCCCTAGCCGAAGGTCGGCTCTGCACGAGTCAAAGTAAGTCGAGTTTTACCCTACAAGGAGTCGATGTGTAGCAAGCAAAACGACAGGGTAAAATTAATCGAGAAAGCGCGTTTTGAATTTTTCCCAGCAATACTATTGCTTAAAGTTTTAAGAAGTCCATTTAATCATGTTAATTATTAAGTTCTATGTGAAGTGTAATAACACATAAGTATTTAGTATTGGCTGAGAGCAAAGTGAAAGAAGAACAAAGCTGAATAAAAACCATTGTGACGAAAAACAAAGAAGTAAAGTTCTATGAAAAATTAACTGGCTTTTCTTTCAACGACTTAACTTGCCTTCGAGTAGCAAACCCTGGTTGCACTGACCACTTTCTAAGAAAAATCAGTTCGGAAATCGAAGTATCGAGTGGCTTCGGTGGAATATTATTATTATATCTTATATTACCCACAACTCCATATACTTCAGCTTTGCCTCTTCTCCCGGAGCTGTAACAATTTTCTGATGCAGTCCTCGAGCTTCTTCAAAGGCTATTTCTAGGTTGTTTAAGCGCACCTCATTCATAATAAATGATTTACTAGCACCCCCAAGAGCTAAATAGGCCCTGTGATCGTTTTCTAATTCTAGCTCGATCGTTTGCACCGCGTCAATTAAATTGTTGCTTACCCTTACTCATTATCACTAGCAGCATCCATACACAAGCCCGATATTTTTAAATTAATAATAATACGCAAAACAATCGAATTTCAAAATCGTTTATTTAATGATTTATTTCTTTTTGTTTAAATCATGTAATTAGTTGTAAAGCTACACATTTGTTTTTATGCGTTGCTCCAGAACGCTCGAACACCAGGTCCATACACTCCGATACTTCTGTCCACTAATCGCAGTTCCCTCAGCAGCACCAGTAGAAACACAACTCTGAACACTGACACGATCTTAGTCTTTTACTTATCCCGCACTAGATAGATTTCGCTGTATTTCACTGTTAAGGATTCCGGATCCGGCTCAAAGGACCACATGTACGCTGAGGTACAGCACAATCTTAAATTTTAATTTGAGATAAATTAAAAAAAAACTGACGCGACTAAAATCCTATTCGTGTGAAGCGAAAAACCAAGAAAAGAAACGAGCTAGCTTTGATTACGGTAAGTTAAACCAGAGGCATAAACTTCGGCACGACAACTACGATGTTATATGAAGAGACCGACCCAATTCTTCACAATGGGGAGGTGTCGCCATCTTTATTAGAAAAGGACTCCAACACAAAGTCATATACAGTGCAGAAGTGCGCAAGTTCCGGGTGTTTAAAGCATGCATAGTACGCATACCACTTCAGGAAGGAAGGGGGCTGTATGCGATCTCAGTTTATGCACCCGAGGAACATCAGTATAATCGCTGTATAGCAGAACTTGAGACTCTTTTTCGATGCGTGCAACTTCACCTGGATAAAACCTACTTTATTATAGGTGGAGACATGAACGCCAAACATAAAGATTGGGGAAATTGTATGTCCAAGAGTAGAGGAAATAGACTGGCTAGCTGGTTAATCAATATCACGTAGAATATAAAACTGATCTTCTAGCTACAGAATCCCCATCGTTCCCTAAAGGCAGATCCTATTTAGATAGCATGCTTATTGACACACGATTGAGACTATTAAACACTAACAGACATAACAGAAACTGTTTACGGACAATTGAATACGACAGTGACCACTGTGCATTCACGGTCGTAATAAAGCTGGCAGTATGTCGGAATGAGGGCCAGCCCGCTAACTATCGATGTTGTCCTAAATACCGAGAATTAACGTCGAAAGGTGTGATCCACCTAACAAAACCTGACACAAATTGCACAAGAACAATCACTGTTACCCCTCAGCAATCTTACTGCCAAATAGCGCGAGGAGAGGGAACCCCAACACAGGCGCAAGCACTGATACCCACAAGTATTTCGGAACAGACTGAAACAACATCACAAGCAGACGTTTTCACAATCTTGCTCAATCTACAGAGACAGAAGACACAGCGACAAAGTCAAATAAACGAAATCTACTCGCACTTGGCCAGTCTAAATAAAAAGTCGATATAAGCCCTCTGACCAAAACATCAATTAAAGCCCTTGTCGTGAATGTAAATTCTCTTATTAGGGCCGAGAGAAGAACTACTCTTTTTAACTTGTTGGAAGACGAAAACTCTGATGTGCTTCTGGCTGGGGAAACCAGGTGTACTGTTTTTTTTAAAATAAAACACTAATTTTAAATGGGAAAGTAAAAAACATTTTATTCGAAGTATTGGCCATTGCTTTCTACAAATTTCGACCACCTTTCAGGCAATTTGTGGATACCACGCCAATAAAACGGTCGTCTTTTGAGGCAAACCATTCGGAGACCCAATTTTCGACTTCTTCGTAGGAATTGAAATGCGTGTACCATGAATGAAAACAAATGGTAGTCGGAAGGAGCCAAGTCTGGTGAATACGGCGGGTGGGATAACACTTCCCAGCCGAGAGCTTTTATGGTTTCTTTGACGGGTTTTGCTGTATGACTCGGAGCATTATCATGCAAAAAAATTACCTTTCCGTGTCTTGTGGCCCATTCTGGTCGTTTTTCGATCAATACATGGTTGAAATTGATCATTTGTTGTCGGTAGAGTTGCGCATCAACAATTTCGCCAGGTTTTAGAACTTCGTGATACACCACCCCCTTCTGGTCCAACAAACACAGAGCATTGTCTTTTTTCCGAACCGATCAGGCTTTGCAGTCGATGTTGATGTACCCATGGTTTTTTGCGTTTAGGATTTTTAAAATAAATCCATTTTTCATCACCAGTCACAATTCGATGCAATACTGACTTCCTTTCATGTCGTAGAAGCAACGTTTCACATGTGGTGTTTCGCTTTTTCATCTGCCTGTCATTTAATTCATGTGGCACCCAGTTTGCATGCTTTTGGATCTTTCCCATAGCTTTTAAACGGTCAGAAATTGTTTGTTGTGCAACATTTAACATTTGTGCCGTTTGTTTTTGACTTAAAGTGTCATCTTGATCCAATATTGCTTTCAATTCGGCGTCTTCAAATTTTTTTGGTCGTCTTCCACGTTCTTCATTTCGCACATCAAAATCATTATCTCTGAACCGCTTTAACCATCTTTTGCATGTTGCTTCCGATAGAGCATGAACACCATAAGCCTCAAAAAGCAATCGATGCGACTGTGACAATCAAATAAGAAAAAATATGAGGGCTCGTTCACAACAAACGTTCCTATCGATACATTTGTATCTTGAAGCTCACTTCAGACCGGTACACCTGGTAAATGTATTATATATTCACTATTTGAAAATTGCTCCACAGAAACGTTTAATATAAAAAGTTCCTTTATACATTCCTTGTGTTTAATTGCCACCGAATTGGAATGATTGCGTCGTTTTATAACCACAATAAGACAGCAACCACGTCACCAAACACGGGGTAAGTAAAAAATATTAATTAAAAAATATTTTAATTCTTTGGAAAAGAAAAAATGCAACAGCGATATGATCACCGATAATTTTTGTTTATGTTTTGATTACTGGTTTGTGTTTATCAGTTAATGTTGCGGAATCGCACTGGGTGCAACTAGTGAATTCGCAACTGAATGCAGCCCTTAGCAACCAAAAAATAACAAATGTCAGCAATTAGCTGACAGAGAATAAATTCTTTGGTTGTCGAGGAAAATAAACAAACTTGATTGCTTCTTCGTAAACTGATTGGCGACCACAGATCGCAACATTTTAATCCTCAGTAATCTTTCAATCAATTTAAATAAAGTAATCGTATATTAACCAGAAATAAACCGAGTTTGATGAAGGAAGCATTCTGGACGTTCTGCTGCAATTCATCGAAGGTATTCTCATTTTCCACTTTAACTAACCATTGGCTTCAGGATTCAATGTTGCTGACGCCATTGCGTTGGCCCAACATTCATCTCGCGGTATTGGGAAGTTCCGTAGAAAAGTGAATTCCAGCGGAGAGACCACGTCATAAATCATCACCTTTGCCCACAACAATCTCCATTGTTCGTGGAAGTTGCGTCCGACACTTGCTCGAACGCAAATATTTTGGTCCTTCCAGCCGGATCCAGTGTTATGATGTTATTAACACACAATTTAACAATATATTAATGGTAATTAATTATAATTTAATAGGGTAAGTTGGGTGACTTACGTGAGTTTATTCGACCGTTGAGCGGTCGCTGCAGTGACTGCTTGTCAGTTGCTGGTGGGTCTGCTGCTGTTGTGTGCTGCGACTGGGTGCAGGGGGCGTTGAACATCGTGCTCCCCTGTTCAACTGGATACAATGGGTGATCCGTCGATTTTTGTTTTGTACTTATTATTATGTCAAAAGATCTGTTAGTAAAAAGCACGATGTTCAAGCACAAGGAAATTCATAAAGCCACGTGGACATCACCCGATGGCGTAACGCGTCACCAAATAGACCACTTCCTCATAAACAAAAGACACCACTCAAATATCCTTGACGTAAGATCATATAGAGGAGCAGATTGCGACTCCGAGCATCTTCTGGTGATGGGCAAAATCAGGAGTCGCCTCGCAGCAATCCCACATGGGCAGTCACGGGAGACAAGCAAAAAGTTCGATACGGATAAACTGAAAGACCTACGCAAAAGGGCTGAATATCAAAACGAACTAACGAATAGCTTTAGCATTCTAGAGAATGTGAGCAGTGATGAAGAGGAATCTAATAGCGTGGACACTAAATGGACATCGATCAGAGACACAATCAAACTAACAGCCCAAAAGGTATTAGGATTTAAGAAAACAATTAAGTCCAAACCTTGGTTTGACGATGAGTGCAGGGCGAAGATCGAAGAACGTAAACGCCTCAGAGTGATCCACTTAGAAAGATATGATGAAGTCAACGCAGAAAGATACGCGACAATTCGGAGAGAGACAATGAGCCTCTTCAAACGCAAAAAACGCGAATGGGAGAAGACTCGGATCGAAAAAATCCTAGAAAATTCTAGGGCAAAGAACATCAGGGGTGTGTATGTCGGCATAAATTCAATTAGAAATGGCTACCGAGGGAGAGCCAAAATAATTCGAGACGCAAACGGCTGTCTGGTCACAGAAACAAACAATATTGTGACAAGATGGAAGCAGTACTTTGAAAACCTGCTCACTGTACGCACCCATCAACCACAGATAAATGCATCAAGCGTACATACAGCCGAGCCTCAGATCCCAGAGCCGTCTCTCAACGAAGTTGTAGACGCAATAAAGCTATTGAAAAACAACAAGGCTCCCGGAGTCGACTCCATACCGGCAGAGCTTGTGAAGCATGGAGGAGAGGCAACCGCTCGAAAGATCCACCAGCTCATCCAAACAATATGGGATAAGGAAGTCACTCCGGAAGAATGGAAAACCTCAATAGTCATCCCCATTTTCAAAAAAGGTGACAGATTTGACTGCGAAAACTACAGAGGGATATCATTGCTCCCAACCGCATACAAAATATTAACAAATGTTATTCTGGCGAGAATCACACCGTACGCAGAAGATATACTGGGACACTACCAATGTGGATTCCATAGGAACCAGTCAACAAGCGACCAAATGTTCACAATAAGACAACTGCTGGAAAAGAAGTGGGAATACGGAGAGACGGTTCACCAACTGTTCGTTGACTTCAAAAAAGCCTACGACTCAGTCGCAAGGCAGAGACTCTACCATATTCTAGTTGAGCTGGGAGTCCCAAAAAAATATGCCGCGCTCACTCAAATTTGCATGAACGAAAACAAAGGGCGAGTTAGAATAGAAAACCACCTCTCAGAACCATTTGAAATCCGGGACGGACTAAAGCAGGGAGATGGTCTATCACCATGTCTTTTTAACCTTGTGCTCGAGTATGTCATCAGAAAGATACAAGACGACAACATGGCCGGAGCATCCCTGAACGTGGTCACACAAGTGCTCGCATATGCGGATGACATCGCCGTTCTGGGCGATAATCTAGAAACTGTTAGTAAAAACTGTGAAATCATCATGCAAGCGGCAGAAGAGGTGGGCCTAGAAATAAATGAAGACAAAACAAAATACATGATTACGGCGAGAGCAGGTGGACCTCAGAGAACACATATAAACGTCAGAGGTATGATATTTGAAAAAGTTAAAGAATTTAAATATCTGGGAACGATACTGACGGCCAGTAACGAAATGTCGAAGGAAATTAACAAGAGAATGCATTCCGGCAACGCTAGTTGGCATGCAGTCAGTAAACTGCTGAAATCCAGACTGCTATCACGTAACATAAAGCTCCGTGTCTATAGAACCATAATCATGCCGATTGTTCTATATGGATGCGAAACATGGGCTCTCACAAAACGGGAAGAAAACAAATTCCGCGTGATCGAGAATAAAGTTTTGAGGAGCATCTTTGGAGGTAAATATGACGAGGAGGCAGGACAATGGAGGAAACTCCATAACCACGAATTGGAAGAGCTATATCGCAAACCTACAATAGTGAGAGTAATCAAGTCGCGAAGATTAAGATGGGCCGGACACGTGGCTCGAATGGGAAACGATAGGACCGTGCATAGAATTCTTGACGGTAGACCAACGGGAAAGAGACCGGTAGGACGGCCGCGACGGAGATGGGAGGACAATGTTAGGTTTGACCTTGAGGAGATCGGATCGAATGGTCAAGCGTGGAAGGAGAGTGCCCAGGGCAGGGAACGATGGCGAAGCCGAGTCGGTGAGGTCATGAACTTCCGGGTTCCTACAGCCCAATAAATAATAATAATAATAATAATAACTTATTCCGAAGCTGTTGTTGGTGTCGCCAATATGCTTTCGGTTTCGAAGTTTTACGTCGAATGAATTATTTTTGTTTACTGCCGTTGACGTTTTATTTTATTATTCGACGCCAATGCCGGTTTTTATTATTTTCTCTGTCAAGTAGAATTTGCATAAAGTAGTTTATGCAAATTAAGTACTTGGGGAGTTGTTCTCCGTTTAAAGGTAAAGCGGGGAACCTAACGAAAGAGGATTAGTGGATGTTGGGGGGACCTGGACTCAAGGTCAGTCCGTAACACCAGTCTGTGAATCCAATTCACGGCTGCCAGCTCGCAGCCTACAAAAAGAAGCATTTTGCCCAGCCTCCAGCCAATAGCAATCAATATCGCACAGAACAATAAAGATTATCTCACCAACGTCAACATTGCTATTTACTAACTTCCGTCAACATTGCCTTTAAATTACTTTCCGTCAACATTGTTTAAATAACTTTCTGTTAATATTCCAGTTGATTAACGTTCTCGGGTACTAATTAATTTGCTGCTGCACAGTCAATTGGGGGATTGGTGTCTATCCGTGAAAGTGCAACGAAATAGTAACTGATGACCGCGATTAATTAATGTTTTAGTATCCATCCGGACGAGTGGTTCAGAACAAAACGTTTTCCCGACGACATTCCTCGGTCGACGGCAAAGTCACATTAACTGCGATAGTTATAGAGATAACGGACCATCTCGGCAATAAAAAGATTTCGATTGTGGATCTACACCGCCGCCACGTTTACGAAGCAATAGCCGTGCAGTCCGCCGCCCAGTGCGTGGCCACTGCCAGGGGTCCATCTGCGGATCAAACCGATGTCCAACAAGCGGCCCCAGCGCAGCTACATTATAACCACACCGCGACCAAGTTCGCAGCGCAATTACCGGATCCAGACATGCGGATCAAGCGACCAGTTCGCGGCACAGCCTGCCGGAACCCAAAGGTAATCCCTTATCATAATTATTATAACGCCGCCACGTTCACGGCACACCAATGAGCTGCCCACGCGACAGCCACAATTACCGCTGCTCCGAACGCAGCCCCCGTCCAGCCTAAGGGCCTAAAGCCGCCAAATTACTGGCGCATTAACCAGCTGCCCCAACGACAGCTACAACTACCGCTGCTCAGACCAGAAACCCCCGTCCAGCCTAAGGACCTAAAGCCGCCAAATTACTGGCGCATCAACGAGCTGGCCAATGCATCTACTTACAACCGCCCAGGAAGACAACTTTCAATTTTTCAATTAAATTACCGCCACCGAATTTGTGGCAAACAGAAGCTGACTCCAACAACTACCACTTCATCGCGCCCAGTTTGCGACACAATGACGGCCAGATCTGTGGATCAGCTACCACCAGTTCGCGGTGCAGCGCGAGGTCGAGATCTGTATCGGCCCAGCTCAAGGGCCGACCAACGTCAAGGTCGCGGGACACCAAGTCCAGGCGCATAGACCCACCGTTGTCAACAACTAGAGAGCGCCCCAATGTCAGAGAAGTCTAGAATGACAAAATCTACATTGGCGGAACAGCTCATCAGCGCCCAGTTCGCCTCTCGGGAGCGGATGTCCTGTGCTTATCTCAACCTCGAGAAGAGTGCTCCGCCAACGTTGGTCGCGGTGGACATACGCCAGCACAACATCCAGATGGAATGGGAAGACAACCGAAAGAACCATGAAGACGTAGAACGCCTGGCCACTCCAGAGATGACCAGCGGCCACCGCTACTTCGTGGACCGATTCATAGATCAAGTCGAAAATATCTATCTGGACGAGGTCACAAAGTTTGTTGAGGCAAGGAACGCCCTCACAGCAGAACGTCCGGCCGCATACAAGACTGATACGGACACCTTGTATCCACCCAACAGTCGGTTGCTGCCATTGATGTCGCAGCCACCTTGGTGGCCGAGAACTCCTTCCACACACGGCATGCGTATGCCATCTGGCCAGCCATCTAGACTATCATCACGGTTGATGCCCCCGGAACCCACAAGCCATCTGACAAACCAAGATGTGACGACAGACACCGAAAGTCCAGCCAAGGCAGGTGCTGTCAAAAGTAAGACAGCCAAAAGACGAACGGTCGAGAAGAAACCCGATCCAAAGGCAGTGAAAGAAGTGACAACTGCAGCAGCATCCATCGCCGCTAAAGCGACACCACACAAGAAGGCTGATTCCAGTAAGACGGCCCCAGCAACTGCCAGTGTACCAGCACCGGCGACGACGGATGCCAACAGTTCTGAGGCACCCAGCCCAGGAAAAGGGCCTGCTGCAGAGAAACCCGCCGAGCAAGGCACTGATGACCACCTACCGAGGCTACTCGAGGCTTCATTCGCGCTCGACCCAGTCTCCCCCATTAAGGCAAACGACGCCGACCAAGGCAATGATGCCCAATGACAGTCCCCTGTGACATCAGCGGTCCTCAGTCCGACAGCCTATAGATGAGAACCGCACACACTCCCAGTGAGTATGGACCAGCAGGCCGCCGACCAGAGTGCCACCTGCCCACAAATCAAATCAGCCCATGTCCCGATGTTCGGACCAACGCAGAAACACATGGCCGTTCCTCGTAGGTTGCGAATTTACAACTCCAACCCAGAGGAACTGGTCTACCCGGAGCAATGCGCACCGAACAAGAACCGCGTATGCACGCATCAAGAGAGCAATGCCCCGCTTGGCGGCCGGCGCTCCCCAGCATCAAGGGATCAACCGCATCCCAGTCAACAAGCACGCCTTATAATCAGGAAGAGGCGGTCTCTTACTCAGCCCAGTAGGCACTGGATCCGCACCTGTCATTCCGCCAGGACCCACGGACGGTGCCATGGAAGAAGTTCCAACAGACAACGTAGAGGCCTCACATGCCATAGGCCGCATCTCATCGGAAGAAATCGTCCAGCGACGGAACACTCGTCGTCATCAATACATCCATCACAAATTCAGGGCGGGCGGCTCTCTCCAGGCCTCCACTTAAATAGAAGTCCAAGGCCCTGGGCCTCCGTTTCCTGGAACCAACGGCTTCGCCAAGGATTGGCGAATGCAGCTGCGAGCAGTCACCACCAAGTCAGCGGAAAAGGAGCCACACTACGCCCCAGTAAGTGAGAATCAGCGCGCCGCCTTCCCAGAGACGGAACCGCATCCTATTCCAGAGAGTGAGCATCAACAGGCCGCTGACCGAAGTGCCGCCTGCCCAAAGCTTAATCCGGCCCATGTCCCGATGCTCGGCCCAACGCCGAAGCCCCCACAGAAACCGATGCCGCGCACGTGTTGTGGGGAACAACGTCACATGCCCGTTTCTCGTGGGTTGCGAACTTACAACTCCGACCCAGAGGAACAGGTCCACCGTGAACCAATGCATTCCATGAATACGGCATCAACTGTCCCAGCAAGAGTAGCCACGCCCAATGTCCGCAAAAACAAACCTCAGAGTCAGATTAATAGCCAATTGCAACAGCAGCAGCAGCAGAAACATTTGGCAGGAACTGGCCTAGGAGCAGGCCAAACGCATTTGTCATTCACGAACGTATCGGTGATGTCGATCGACCCTGCCAATTGTAATTCGCTGCACAACTCGAATGGAAGGCTTCCACCAATCGGTGGTCTCCTAGCAACTGCCAGTAGTGGAATCCTAACTGAGACACCGGATGGCCAAACTCCGGCTAATTACCGATATCATCAAATACGACCGCTACAACATGTACCCTCCCCAACAGGGATATGAGCGAGCAATGCCCCGCTTGGCGGGCAGCGCTCCCCAGCATCCAGAGATCAACTGAATCCCAACCAACCAGCACGTCTCTCCGTAATCCAGCAGAGGCGGTACTTCACTCAGCCCAGTAGGCACTGGGTCTGCACCTGTCATTCCGCCAGGGTCCGCGGACGGTGCCACGAAAGACGTCGCACCAGACTAAACGTTGCGGCTTCACATGCCATAGGCCACATCCCGTCGACATCTACCTTCGGACGGGTGCCAATGGACGCAGCATTTATCACTGCCACTGGTATCGAGGCAGTACTTCCAACCACCAGCCATTACGTGGTCATTGATCGTGGGTTGCGAACTTACAACTCCAACCCAGATCAAATGGTTAGTTCTGCGACCAAGGGTACCGGACACCGGCGACTGAGCTCTCGTCGGCAGCAATCCTTTATCCGTCACCAATTCAGGGCGGACGGCTCGCACCAGCCCTCCGCATCACCAGAAGACCACGGCCCTGGACCTCCGCCCCCTAGAACAAAAGGGTTAGCCAATGATTGGCGAAGGTGGGCGGAATGTTGCGGATTCGCACTGGATGCAACCAGCGAATTCGCAACTGAGTGCAGCCCTTAGCAACTTCCTAGTGACAGAGAATAAATTCTTTGGTTGTCAAGGAAAATAAACAAACTTGATTGCTCAGTACCTGGCTGACTTTCAAACAGACAACTTGTCTCACAGTTTTGCTCGTGCTATTTATCTTAATCAACCGTTATTTTCACAATAATTTTCGCAATTTAATTATCATTATCTTGTTTTCTTTGCCTCGTTTTTCGCATACAAAAATTTGAACAAGTGTTATAACCGTTAAGTTATGGCCCCTGGGCCACGTGTGTTAAATAAAATCAAGCGCAAACGGTTGCGTTACGACCCTGTTATTGGAGGCCAAACTCGTCCCGATAAACTTTCAAAAGTGAACAATGAAGTTCTAGAAAAATCTAAAATGTGTTCAAACACTAACTTTTTTCAACCACTTCAAAGTCTGATGGAAGACTCTCCTGAAATGGATCCGACCAATGACGAACAGTGCGCAGAACTTCCCAAAGAAACCGTTCCGCCAATTGTGGTATTAAAAACGACTAGTGCTCAAGTGCGTGATATTTTGAGCAACATTAAGATAGACAAATACTTAATCAAAAACATTTCGCTTGGGCAAAAAATATGTGCCCCAACAATGGACATATATAATAAAATCAGAACCGAACTCTTACGGTTAAAATGTGAGTTTTTCACACACTCGCGTAAGGAAAATCGTCCATTAAAGGTAGTGTTATCCGGACTAGACTTAATTAGCAACGATGTAGTGAAAAATGAACTAATTGCACTCGGGATAAAGTGCCTAGATGTTAAAACCATCACTTTAAATCCGTTAACAAAAGCCCTGTACAAACACTACTTGTACATCGTCTATATTCAACGCGGTACTGTTAAATTAAACGAACTAAAACGGAACTACTCAACCTTGTTCAAAACCATCGTTCGCTGGGACTTTAAAAAACATAATCCAGGTAAGGTCACACAATGTCACAATTGCCAGCTCTACGGTCACGGCTCGATGCATTGTCATATAAATAGCTTCTGTGCAATATGTTCGGGAAACCATAAAACATCCGACTGCAAAACGAATGAGGTCATCAAGTGTGCAAATTGGAGTGGGCCACATAAATCTCCCGATCCAGAATGCATAAGCCGAAAGCAGTACATAGACATTCGCCGCAAATTATCCCCACGCGGGCGTGGTACAGGAAATACAACTTTCCTACAGCCTCCGAGTGACAAACAGCAGCCAGTGTCCGACCGATTATCCATTGATAATTTTCCTCCACTACCCCGATCTGTGCGTCAACCTTCACTTCCTTCATCCACCTGGGCTTCTGGCCTCCATCAAACCCAGCAACCTTCCAACAGTGATACGACACACACGAAGAAAAATCCGTCAGAAACTTTAACTAATGATAACCTGTTCTCATTTAGCGAGATAAACTCTCTTCTTAATGAAGTTGTAACCAAGCTTAGTGCTTGTCAAACCAAAGCTGACCAATTTAACGTCATTACTGCATTAGCTATTAAGTACATATACTCGGAAAAAACATGTTAAGAAACTCTCTTAACATCATAACTTGGAATGCGAGAAGCATCAAAAACAAAAAGCATGAATTTTTTAGTTTCTTGATAAATTTTAATATTGACATTGCACTTGTTTCAGAAACCTGGCTCAAACAACACATTTCTTTCTCACATCAAAATTACATTTGTTATCGCCTAGACAGGGTACATGCTAGTGGTGGAGGTGTCGCCATTGTTGTGAAAAAATGTATAGAACATTCCTTGCGTCCTTCATTGCTCCTTAAGTTAATTGAGGAAATTAGTATAGATGTAACATTAAGTGATAACTCCAAGGTGAGTCTTTTTTCGGTCTATTTCCCTGGAGGAAATAGAAACATTGAGAAATCTACTTACTTTAAGCGGGATCTGCAAAAATTGTATAGAGTCAACACTCGAAACAAGGTAATTATTGGTGGTGATCTAAACTGCAGACATCAGTCGTGGAATTGTCTTAGGGCAAACAGCTGGGGTAACATTTTACTAGATGTTGCTGAATCCAGCCCAAGTTTTTCCATACTTTATCCACTTCTCCCCACCTATATCCCAGCGAGTGCTAACAAGAACCCCTCAACTCTTGATCTATATATCACTAATATTCCAAATTACTGCTCAGTACCATTAACTCTAAATGCGTTAAGTTCAGACCACCTTCCGATCAGCCTCACAGTGAATCATACAGTAGTTGTAAATCGTACCAGTTTATACCACAACTATTCCGCCGCCAACTGGAAATGTTATAAATCATATATAAACACGAACTTGGTTCTAGGTGATACCAGCCTAAATTCTATAACCTGCAGCGAGCACATTGATATCCTATGCAACAATTTTGTTTCTGTTATCAATAGAGCGGCCGATCTTGCGATACCTAAATGTTCCACTGCTCCAGTTGATAAGGCACCGCTTCCTGAAAATATTTTACATCTGATTAGGCTACGAAACTCTGAAAGAAGAAAATGGCTGCGTTATAGAATCGATTGTTTTCTAGTTAATGTTAAAGTCTTAAATAATATCATTAAAAACGAAATCTCAACATATAGGAACACGTGTTGGAATAAACACCTTTCCTCTCTCGACAAAGCAAGCAAACCGTTCTGGAAAATATCAAAAATTATTAAAAAGAGAGGGTCAAGTATCATCATCATCATCGGCACTACAACCGGGATCCGGTCTTGGCCTTATTTAGCAAGTCCTGAGGCTTGTTAAATTTTCCATAATGATTTATTTTTTCTGGGCAAGGTCATTAGTCTTGCGCCAGGGGCTCCCCGACTGGGAATCGAACCCCGGTCTCCCGGGTGACAGGCGGGTGTACTAACCACTATACTATCGAGGGTCAAGTATTCCTCCGTTTAAAGTTCACGACAAGTTGTTTATATCTTCAGTGGAGAAATCGAACCTACTTGCTAACACGTTTACCACTCCATATCTATGCATCTAAGCGACGCGTATACTGAAGCTAAAGTTGCTAACACTATCCATGTACTTTCTCAAACACCAGCTGAAAGTACTTACGCAACTAATATCAGCAAAGTTAAAGAATTGATAAAAAAATCGAAATCAAAAAAGGCTGCGGGTCCCGATAATATTAACAACAAATTAATCAAAGCACTTCCACCTGCTGCAAGTAATTATTTAACGTTCATTTTCAACGCTTGTCTTAAGAATTGTTATTTTCCGGACTGTTGGAAAACAGCAAAAGTAATACCTATCCCGCAACCCGGCAAACCGAAGAACAGCCCCGAAAGCTACAGACCTATTAGTTTACTTAGCTGTCTAAGTAAGCTCTTAGAAAAATCATTAAGGAAAGGATTGATCGTTTTGTGGAAGGCAATAACATCTTACCAAACTTTCAGTTCGGTTTCCGTGGTGGTCACAACACAATCCACCAAGTCTTGCGCATTAAAAACCACATAGCTGGTAAATTCATCGACAAGGAGTCAACGGGACTGGTTCTTCTAGACATCGAAAAAGCTTTTGATACGGTATGGCACGATACCTTGATTTATAAGCTACTAAAACTTAAGCTGCCAATACCGCTTATCAAAATTATCCAGAGCTTTCTTCGTTCGAGAAAATATGTTGTAAGTTTAGGAACCGACATATCCTCTATTCACCAAATCCACCATGGTGTACCCCAAGGCTCGGTCCTTGGTCCCATATTATTTACATTGTTTGTCGCAGATTTACCACTGCTACCTACCAAATGGCACTAAACTCAGTATGTGTGCAGTTGATATTGATTGGTCCGAAGACTGTAGATATCTAGGTATTATTCTAGATAAAAAACTTATCTTTCAAAAACACATCACTACCACAATTGACAAAATAAACAAAGTCGTAAGAGTTATGTATCCATTAGTGTGTAGAAAGTCAAAGCTTAGCATCGAAAGTAAAATTATAATATTATATATAAAATAAAATATTGAAAATGTTGCTGAATTTGCTATGGCATTATTCGACACATGAACTACATGAAAACGCCAACGTTAAACCGGTAGAGTTCCTTATTGACACAATCAATCGAAACTTCTTCATCAATTGTTCTTTTTCTGACAATGTTCTCGTTTCCCGTCTTGCGTTATCCTAAATCACTACATATGTACTCTGTCTATGAAAATTATATCGAGGTCATTACTATATTAGTCTTAAAATTCAAATAAGGGTTTTTTATTGTAGTTTTCCCTTAATTTATTATTTGTTATTCATTAAAATTGTGCTATTGTCGTTATATGAATTTAAGATTATAGTTGTAAAGGAATTGCTATCCTAAATCTCTTAAGTACCAGTTGTAAAATATACCATAAATGTAATTATATATATTGTGACGCATATGACAATCCGTACTAGAATATTCTAGAGAGTCCGAAACAGAGTACTAGAATATTCTATAAAGTAATGGAAAACTGGAATAGAACATTCAAGACTATGGAACGGACGGAAACGATACACCAAATCAGAATGAGGAAAAACGGTATAAATACGTCGCACGCAGAGCGGAAGTTAAGATAGTGATGAGTAAGAAGTAGAACGTAAAACAAGCGATAAGTCTCGAGCGAGAAGTAAGCAGTAAAATACGCGATAATTACGGAAGCGATAATAAAGAAAACGTTAAGTGTACGGTAAAAAGTAATGATTGTTATTACGGACCAATAAAATGTCACATTAATTCAGAATCGATTTAACGGCTCTTATTTATTTTAAAATAATTAATCCAGCGAACCCTAAGCTCGCTACAATTGGTGTCAGAAGTGGGATTAATTATTGTTTAAGTGAATAAGTGTGTGAAAGTGTATTGTGACGATGGCAGATCGACATTCGGAGACGAGTTCGCAACCGTTGGACATTTCGGAGATGTTCAGGATTATGATGGCAAAATTGGACGCGCAAGCTATCGATATTAACTCAAAATTGGACGCGCGAGCTGCAAAATTGGATGCGTGGGCTGCAGACGTTAATTCAAAATTGGCTGCGCAAGCTGCAAAATTGGATGCGCGAGCTGTAAAATTAGACGCGCGAGCTGCAGAGGTTAATGCAAAATTGGATGCCCAAAGGCAGTGTATGAAAGAATTCTGGGACTCGGAAGCGGAAGAAGCTGAGGATGAGGAGAAATTGGAGCCACATGAAATGAAGAAACTCAGGAAGAGCAAAGCTATGGCCGACAGCAGTGAGGAAGAGGAGGAAAATGACGATGATGTGTTACGTGAAGAACTGAAGGATTTCATCGATGATAACCCGATTGAAGAGGACGGCAGTGATGATGAAGACACTGATGCTTCAGGCCGTTCCCTGAAACGGATTTACAATTATGATGACGAGTTGGACGACCGACAGGAAGACGACGACTGTGATCTTATTGAAGAGAATCTTGGTTTGAAAGTCGAAGGCAGAACGCGTTCCAAGTGTCTGCGTCGTACACAGGATAAGGAAAATGATGGAGAGGAAACGCACGTCGATGAAGGTTCTGCACGTGAGGCTATAGACGAACAGCTATTCGACGACGAAGACGATGTTGAACGCCGCTCTGAAGGTAGTCACAGGGAAACTGAGCCGGCAAAACATTTCAATGATGAATTGGAAAGGGGTCACTTTACTGATTTGGACAATGAAATCCGTAAAACAGATATTCCTGAGCGAATGCAATTGCGCGAAGTTCCGGTTACGCCTGTTCCAGAGGGACCTGTGGTGGTATGTTAGTTGTTGCGCCAACACGGGTACGGGTCCACTAAACATTCCACTGAATTTCGCCTGAAGGGTGTCTCGAAAATCCTTTCCCAGTTAGCAAAACACGTCATTTATTTTTCTCAGTTTTATTATATATAACATGGCTTATAAAGTAGACACAGTGTTCATTCGATTAAATTCAGGTGAGCACCGTGTTTCAAGTTTGCTTATATCCAGTTCAATTAAACGTTAAAATAGTTTACACAGACAACACGGTATTGATTTGATTAAATTAAAGTAACCACTGTGTTTCAAATTTGCTTGTGTACAGTTCCAATAAACATTAAGATAGTTTACACAGACAACACGGTATTGATTTGATTAAATTAAAGTAACCACTGCGTTTCAAATTTGCTTGTGTACAGTTCCAATAAACATTAAGATAGTTTACACAGACAACACGATATTGATTTGATTAAATTAAAGTAACCACTGCGTTTCAAATTTGCTTATGTACAGTTCCAATAAACATTAACATAGTTTACACGGACAACACGGTATTGAATTGATTAAATTAATTCTTATTAAATGCTCGACATTCCAACGTATCCTCCAGACAACACGGCATTGAATTGATTAAGGTATGAGCGCACACCACGGGTAATGAAATCTGACTAACTCCATAGGAAGTCATCAAAAGGCAAGGAACCCCGAAAGAAACTGGACAGGAGGCGGAGTTACACGATTAACTTGAAGTAGTTAATCGTGATTGGACCGGACGGAATAGGCATACATTACGCATGTGTGCGTATGCCATGCATACGATCGTTCGGCGACCGTGGATGGAGGGCAACATCGCTAGTGCATTTTCCAAGAATGTAAATACTAGCATCTGGGGTGTGAAAGACCCAAACCGATGATTTGGTCATCCTAATGGGAGGCCATAAATCATCATTTCGGTTGCCGATGATTAAACATTGCAACGAACATAGGGTGCAGCCATTGCCAGATGTTGAAAGTAAACATTTTCTGGCTGCATCTTGATCGCTGCTTGATTGCGGTCTCTGAACGTGGGGACCGATAATTGGAAGCCAGCGATTGCTGGTAATCAGGGACATGTTTGGTTTGCGTAAGCCGAAACCTTGTCGGCGGTAGCAAACCAATAGGAGCAAATAGCCGCATGCGAGAAGTGCCATGGGCAAACAAATAGAACGAGTCAACAAGGGACTCTTTGTTGATGTTGTTTCCATAGCATAAGGCTATGGAAACAAGCTGCCCTGGCAGAACGTATGCCTAAAGATAGGATTTCAGATGCCATGGCAATGTGACGATTTTGCCGTGGACTTATGCTTTTTTAGGGAATGATGTACGTCTCGGGGGTGAATTTTCGATGCCACGGTAAGGTGATAAGCTTTGCCGTGGGCTTAATGTTTTTAGGAAATTATGTCTGGCCGAGGGTGAGTTTTCGATGCCACGGCAAGGTGATAAGCTTTGCCGTGGATTTAATGTTTTCAGGGGTGGTGCTGGAGAAAAAGGGGTTTGGAAGGAAAACCCCTACAGAATAGGTAGGCTGCCTAACAGAAATTCAAAACAGTTATCCGATTGGTAACCGTATTAATTCCAGCGATTTGGCTTACCCCCAGGTTACGCAACCTTGCTGAAGTTCGACCGAGAGGTAAGTCGTTCGCCTGGAATAGTGGGGATCGAGCGATGCATGGCTCTTCGGGCCCTGAAAAGCCCCACATCACTCCCTCCCCAGTGACGTAGTCACGAAATAGGTAAGGCAGGTTAGGGGGTGGTTAGTTGGTTATAGGCGCGCGCCTGAGCGCGAGTACGGGGAGGTTGTGCTGGTGGCGTAGGAGCGGTGTCAGTAGAAGGGAGTAATTCTGGAGCGGAAGCTTCCAGAAAACAGGGCTTAAGCCTTTCGACGCTGACCGTGGATCGCTTGCCTCTAATGTCGATCTCGAAGACGCGGTCACTGATGCGGCGGAAGACTTTGAATGGGCCATCATAAGGGGGGTCGAGGGGTTTTTTGACCTTATCCACCCTGACAAAGACGTGCGTGCAGCTGTGCAGTTCAGGGTGGACGAAAAGTTTTTTGGGGCCGTGCCTGGTTACAGGGGTTGCCCTAACCTTACGTAGCAGGTCACGGAGATGTCCCAATTCACGAAGTTGGTCACGCGGTGTTTCGCCATTCAGGAAAAGTTCTCCTGGAAGAAGGAGGTTGGTACCATAGGTAAGCTCTGCTGCCGAAGCACCTAGGTCCTCCTTAATACTTGTCCTCAGGCCGAGGAGGACGGTTGGAAGGGCGTCAAACCATTGTGTGTCATTATGACACATGAGTGAGGCTTTAAGGGATCTATGCCAGCGCTCTATCATCCCATTTGATTGCGGATGGTAGGCGGTGGTACGACTTCTTTGGCAGCCGAGAAGATCTGTTAGCTGCCTAAAGATTGTCGCCTCAAATTGTGGACCTCGGTCCGAAGTAATGGTGGTTGGTACACCGAAGCGTGTGACCCAAGTTGAATAAAAGGCCTTGGCGACTGATTCGGCAGTAACTGCCCGGAGAGGTGTCGCCTCTGGCCATCGCGTGCAGCGATCCATCATAGTGAGGATATAAGAAAATCCTCTTGATGGAGTAAGCGGTCCCACTATGTCTATGTGGACATGGGCGAAGCGTGCCGTGGGAAGCTTGAATTGCGCTGGCTCCAGTACATTATGCCGCGCTACTTTGCAGCGCTGGCACTGGAGACAAGCACGGGCCCAACCGGTGAGATCTTTATTCATCCGGGGCCAAATGAATTTGCGACGGACAGCAGCGGCTGTTGCTCGGCCGCTGGGGTGGGCTGGGTTGTGGTAAACCTGGAACACGCCCTTACGAAGTTTCTCGGGAATGTAAGGTCTAGCGGTTCCAGTGGAGACGTCACACCAGATTTCGCCCAAAGGGTCGCGAAGGGTAATTTTCTTAAGCTCTAGTGCCGTATCGGCAGTTAGGAGGGACTTGAGCTGTTCGTCCTCCTCTTGAGCTAGGGCAAGGTCAGTGTTATTCAAGGCGGAACGCAAGTGAATCGTATCGATTCGAGAAAGGGCGTCCGCCGTGACATTCTGTTTACCGGAGATATGCCTTATCTCCGTAGAATATTGCCCAATGAGGTCTAATTGACGCTCTTGTCGGGGGGAGGCATTTCCCGACTTCTTCCGGAACGCATAGACCAATGGCTTGTGGTCTGTTAAAATTGAGAGCGAACGTCCTTCTATCATATGACGGAAGTACTTAACAGCGCTGTAGATCGCGAGCAATTCACGGTCGTAGGCGCTGTAACGTCGCTCAGTGGGACTCAGCTTCCTTGAAAAGAAACCAAGTGGTTCCGGGCGGCCTTCAATGTCCTGTTCAAGGACGGCTCCGATTGCGGTATCCGATGCGTCGCATTGGATAGAAAGTGCCGCTCCCTCGAGAGGGTATCGGAGTAAGGTGGCATTTGCCAATTGTTCTTTGGACAGTTGGAATGCTCGATCTGAGACTTCTGTCCAATTAATGGGGCGCTTATCATTGCGCTTAGCTCCTTTCAAAAATTCATTTAAGGGAGCTTGAATCTGGGCAGCATTCTTCAGGGTAGGACGGTAGAAGTTCAGCATGCCCAAAAATCGACGAAGCTCACTCACGTTAGTAGGCCGAGGATACTTCATGAGGGCCTCCACACGGTCTGGTAGTGGGCGAATGCCCTGGTTGTCAACGACATAACCCAGATAGGTGATTTGCTCCTTGGCGTATTGACACTTATCTGGGTTGATGACAAGACCGAATTCACGGAGGCGCTCTAGGACCTGACGTAAGTGGCGCTTATGTTCGGCGTGGTCTTTGGAGGCGATGAGAATATCATCAAGATAAGCATGGCAGGAATTAAGACCACGTAAAGCCGTGTCGATATATCGCTGAAATGTCTGTGCGGCATTCCTGAGGCCGAAAGTCATCACTTTGAACTCGAAGAGTCCGAAAGGTGTAATGACTGCGGTCTTGGGGATGTCTTCTGGTGCCACCGGAATTTGGTGGTATGCCCTGGTGAGATCCAGGGTAGTGAAGACATTGCACCCTCGCAACTTGTACGAAAAATCGTAGAGGTGTGCAATTGGGTATCTGTCCGGGACAGTTGCTGCGTTCAACAGCCTGTAATCGCCACATGGGCGCCACTCACCAGAACGTTTCTTCACTAAGTGGAGTGGGCTTGCCCAGGGACTGTCCGACGGTTGGCAGATACCTAGTTCGATCATATGCTCGAACTCCGCGCGCGCCGCACGTAATTTTTCCGGAGCCAGTCGACGTGGACGCTGGCTCACCGGGGGGCCACGTGTTTCTATATGATGAAACACCGTGGCTTTATGTCGGCGTTGGTTAGGTAGAGGAATTGTTGTACTCACAAATTCCTGTACCATAACCTGGAATGGGTCTATGCACTCTGTGGCCCCTGAAGTTGCCGCTGGTGATGCCGTCATGGGCAAGGGGGGTGCGGTTGGAGCCACAAGTCTGTTATGGGTCGAATCGACCAACAGATTATGTGCACCTAATAGGTCGGAACCTATCAGGGGTTCGTTCACGTCCGCAATGACGAAACGCC
Source organism: Microdon myrmicae (assembly GCA_963931805.1). Classification (NCBI taxonomy): domain Eukaryota; kingdom Metazoa; phylum Arthropoda; class Insecta; order Diptera; family Syrphidae; genus Microdon; species Microdon myrmicae. Next base: position 247,542,787 of record OZ007496.1, read on the forward strand.
AAGTAATCGGACGACAAAGACCCAATTGGAGTGTCAGCTTTTTACGTCCGTACGTAAGTATCGGCGTATTATTCGCAGCTGACAATTTAAGTGCGGCTGGCACGCGGTTGCGCGGAGCAAACGATCGCGGGAGGACTGAAATATCGGCGCCGGTATCGACAGTAAAAGCGATATTCAGTTTCGAATCCCGGATGGTTAGGCGACTTATCGTATGGGTGCCGGCCAATTGCGCGAGGGTGTCGGTCGGCAAAATTAGTTTAAAGAACGCCTTTGGTTGGTGGAAGGTTGCGTCCAACCACAAGGCGCCTTGCAATTAAATGCGCGATCACCATATCGTTGGTGATTGGCGCACCAAGGCAAAGTAACGGCATTATCAGGTATATTCTGCCTATTGGTATTGCCGTTACGGGGAGGTGATCTGAGCTTTCCATAATTGCGTCCGCAATTTTGGATAAATAGCCCAAACTCTGGTTGGGTTGGGCTATAAGTGCCGAACGGGCATGCTGGGGAAGACACCTCAAAAAGTGAGGCTTTATTAGGTCGTCCCCAATCCTGGTCCCTGCTATAGAGCGTAAATGGGTCAGGAAAAGAGATGGTCTCATCCCAGAAAGGTTGGTTACGGCGGCTAAACGTTGTTGCCGCGCGCTTCCAGGCTCATCCAATGCGTCGAGCAGAGCTTCACGCATGTTGCTATATGGGTTGCGGCCGGCCGACCTTATTATGTGTGCAACATGCGGTCGTTGAGTGCGGTCAAGCACTTTCAACAGCTCAACTGCACGAAGTTGTTCGTCGTGCAAGGCTGAGGCCTGGAAGATGCGGTCTGCCACTGCAAACCAAAGGTCTGGGTCCTCCTCATCGAAGGGGGGAAGTCCTATATTAGGGTGACGAGTCCCATTCCCGAGGCTGGAAGCATCGTGGAATTCTTGGGACTCTGAAGGTCTTTGGGGTTGTTGTGAGGTGCTGGCACCAGTTGTGGGCATTAAAATGCCGGCATTTGCCAAAGGGCCGATACCAGGGGCGTTGGAAGAGGTTGGGAGAGCGTTAGAAGATTGGGGTCGGTTCACGACGCTGGGGGCAACCGGGGGTGCCAGGGGAGTAGATTGTACGGGCAAGTCTAGGTCATCACCGACTTGCTCAGTGGGGAAATCGACGCTGGAGGCGTCGTGGAATTCAAGGGGCTCGGATTGTTCCTGAGCCTTTCTGGCCATGGTGTTTCGGGTGCTGACCATTGTAGGTTATATGACGCGAAACTGGAGCTAACGGCGTAAGAGGACGCGAAGAAAGGTGAAAGAAGGCCAAGTAAAAGAGTCAAAAGAATTGAATAAAGTGGGGTTACGGGGCCAAATTGGGATGAAAAGAAGCGATCGAAGGTGCGGAGTTAAAGGAGAATTGTGCCAAGTCGAGTGGAGTTCTTTGAAGTCGCGAATGTAAGTGTGCTTTCGTGTTATTGTGTACTCCGTTTTACTTTAAAATAAAAACCAAAAAAAAGGAAAAAGGTTTCAAAAACCACAGCGAAAAAAAAAAAAAAAAATATAGATATTGCTACTACGGGTGTATGTGTAATTATAAAAAGAGAGTTAAAAATTGTCGTTAGTACCCTGAAGGGGTTTACAAATGTATTAAGATGTTAAATTACTAGGTAGTGTATTTGTGTGTGTAAGTCTCGCTGATTCGAAAGTTGAATAATTTATACTTATATATATATGTATATATATATGGATATTTAATTAACCTAGAGTTGAATTTTGAAATGCCTATTTCTATGTAAATTTTTAGCTTGATTGGTTCCGCTTCACATATAGAGTTACAAAAAGAGAACAGGACGTTTTCGTGTTGTTATGGTTATTTAAAGTGATTCGACAATCAGGGTGGTTATTATTTCTTAATTTGATTTACTTGAAATAAATAAAATTCCACGTCAACTAACTTTCGAACCAGGTTCGATTATTGCGCAATTACACGCCTTGTAAATATGCTCTTAAGTTCATTTTTTCGTTCTTTTTTTAATATAAAAGTTACGTGCGCGTAAGGGTTTAAGGCAACTGCGTCAAAGTTTAGCACTTAATGCTTGCTCAGAAGGAGAAGCCAATAACTTTACACTTTTAAGCTCAGAAGGAGCTCACACTAGAGAGAAAAGAAAATGGGTATGTATATCTCTTACTATCAGTGGGGTATATGCGTAATTTCAGCTTAATATAAAGTAAAATACAAAATCTGATATATAAAAAACTATAGTAATGAAAGGAAAAAAAAAAAATAAAGAAAGGAAAACAAATGTTTTTTTACTACAACTTGCGTTTAATCCTGGGTATTGGCGGCTGACTGAGTGTCCTGATGGTTAAGGGGGCTTTGCTGGGAATCCTGAATGCTGTTGATCTTCACGTGCCGTTGAGAAACACAGCAGCGTTGGGGTTACTGCACTCGCACTGTACTAACAGAGATGGTTCTACTGGATCAGGTACTTCAACTTTAATTGGTGTGACGATGATTGTATTGTCCACTTGATTTATTAAATTGAGTTGGGTAGTGATGTTATGCCAGGTGCTGTTGTTGGGCTGGCGTTGGGGCGTACCCTTTAGTTGGTTTGGTTTTTGCACTGGCACACGGTTCCGGTAGACTGTCTTTAGTTTAACGCACTTGCACAATTTGCTGCGCAGTAGTTCTGTGTGTTCACTTTTAAAAAACAAAACTCGATAGAGCAAGGTTGTCGCGTCACCGAGATTTTACTAATTCCCGGGGTGGTTTGAAAGGTGGCGTGTTCTTCACCCTTAGGTCACCAATGTGGTGGTATGTTAGTTGTTGCGCCAACACGGGTACGGGTCCACTAAACATTCCACTGAATTTCGCCTGAAGGGTGTCTCGAAAATCACTTCCCAGTTAGCAAAACACGTCATTTATTTTTCTCAGTTTTATTATATATATAAGCCATGTTATAAAGTAGACACAGTGTTCATTCGATTAAATTCAGGTAAGCACCGTGTTTCAAGTTTGCTTATATCCAGTTCAATTAAACGTTAAAATAGTTTACACAGACAACACGGTATTGATTTGATTAAATTAAAGTAACCACTGTGTTTCAAATTTGCTTGTGTACAGTTCCAATAAACATTAAGATAGTTTACACAGACAACACGGTATTGATTTGATTAAATTAAAGTAACCACTGCGTTTCAAATTTGCTTGTGTACAGTTCCAATAAACATTAAGATAGTTTACACAGACAACACGATATTGATTTGATTAAATTAAAGTAACCACTGCGTTTCAAATTTGCTTATGTACAGTTCCAATAAACATTAACATAGTTTACACGGACAACACGGTATTGAATTGATTAAATTAATTCTTATTAAATGCTCGACATTCCAACGTATCCTCCAGACAACACGGCATTGAATTGATTAAGGTATGAGCGCACACCACGGGTAATGAAATCTGACTAACTCCATAGGAAGTCATCAAAAGGCAAGGAACCCCGAAAGAAACTGGACAGGAGGCGGAGTTACACGATTAACTTGAAGTAGTTAATCGTGATTGGACCGGACGGAATAGGCATACATTACGCATGTGTGCGTATGCCATGCATACGATCGTTCGGCGACCGTGGATGGAGGGCAACATCGCTAGTGCATTTTCCAAGAATGTAAATACTAGCATCTGGGGTGTGAAAGACCCAAACCGATGATTTGGTCATCCTAATGGGAGGCCATAAATCATCATTTCGGTTGCCGATGATTAAACATTGCAACGAACATAGGGTGCAGCCATTGCCAGATGTTGAAAGTAAACATTTTCTGGCTGCATCTTGATCGCTGCTTGATTGCGGTCTCTGAACGTGGGGACCGATAATTGGAAGCCAGCGATTGCTGGTAATCAGGGACATGTTTGGTTTGCGTAAGCCGAAACCTTGTCGGCGGTAGCAAACCAATAGGAGCAAATAGCCGCATGCGAGAAGTGCCATGGGCAAACAAATAGAACGAGTCAACAAGGGACTCTTTGTTGATGTTGTTTCCATAGCATAAGGCTATGGAAACAAGCTGCCCTGGCAGAACGTATGCCTAAAGATAGGATTTCAGATGCCATGGCAATGTGACGATTTTGCCGTGGACTTATGCTTTTTTAGGGAATGATGTACGTCTCGGGGGTGAATTTTCGATGCCACGGTAAGGTGATAAGCTTTGCCGTGGGCTTAATGTTTTTAGGAAATTATGTCTGGCCGAGGGTGAGTTTTCGATGCCACGGCAAGGTGATAAGCTTTGCCGTGGATTTAATGTTTTCGGGGGTGGTGCTGGAGAAAAAGGGGTTTGGAAGGAAAACCCCTACAGAATAGGTAGGCTGCCTAACAGAAATTCAAAACAGTTATCCGATTGGTAACCGTATTAATTCCAGCGATTTGGCTGGGGGTAAATGCCGTAGCAAGGTTACGCAACCTTGCTGAAGTTCGACCGAGAGGTAAGTCGTTCGCCTGGAATAGTGGGGATCGAGCGATGCATGGCTCTTCGGGCCCTGAAAAGCCCCACAGACCCAATGAACTACAAGATGAAGCTGAATGGATTTACAAACATGCGTTTTGTAAATCAACTGTTTCCGACCAAGAAAGATCAACGGATGTTGGAGGTCGAGACCGCTATTGTAATCCACCACATACGGGGGGAAAGATCAAGCAAGCCCTAGATTGTAGGCGTAATCAACAGCTAGAGGTGCCGTTCATTACGTTCTATAGAGAAGAACACGTGAATCCAGAATTAACGTGCGACGATCTATGGAAAGTCTATTACTACGACGCACGATGGTGTTTACTGTCAGCTCCAAAGAACAAACCGCTCCAGTTATTTGAAAAGATGCGGAACTACCAGTTGGATACGGTTATGAAATCGACAGATGCTCCAATACCAGATGATATGCGTGTAATTAAAGATGAAGATCTAGATCGGTTACGTGATGCGCAAACTCCAGAAGAGCTTAAGGGTGTGCACATGGATTTTCTCTTATACTGTTCGCATGAGATCGCTAAAATGCAAGAGGAATTCCGTCGTCAGGAAAAGAAAGAATGGCGGCAGGCTAGAGCTGACGCGAAAAGGAGAGCAGTAGAAAAATTGGATGAAGGTCAAGAACTTCCACCGCCGAACGCCAAGATGAAAGTGGTGCATCGCGACCGACTGGCGGCTTTTGTTGGCCCGGGAGACCAGTGAACTTAGTTCGGGACGAACTAATCTAGGCGGAGGGTAGTGTGACGCATATGACAATCCGTACTAGAATATTCTAGAGAGTCCGAAACAGAGTACTAGAATATTCTATAAAGTAATGGAAAACTGGAATAGAACATTCAAGACTATGGAACGGACGGAAACGATACACCAAATCAGAATGAGGAAAAACGGTATAAATACGTCGCACGCAGAGCGGAAGTTAAGATAGTGATGAGTAAGAAGTAGAACGTAAAACAAGCGATAAGTCTCGAGCGAGAAGTAAGCAGTAAAATACGCGATAATTACGGAAGCGATAATAAAGAAAACGTTAAGTGTACGGTAAAAAGTAATGATTGTTATTACGGACCAATAAAATGTCACATTAATTCAGAATCGATTTAACGGCTCTTATTTATTTTAAAATAATTAATCCAGCGAACCCTAAGCTCGCTACAATATAATACTAAATAAAAATTGAATTGAATTGAACTTGATTGCTTCTTCGTAAACTGATTGGCGACCATAGATCGCAACATTTTAATCCTCAATAATCTTTAAATCAATTTAAATAAAGTAATCGTATATTAACCAGAAATAAACCGAGTTTGATGAAGGAAGTATTCTGGACGTTCTGCTGCAATTCATCATTTTCCACTTTAACTAACCATTGGTTTCTGGATTCAATGTTGCTGACGCCATTGCGTTGGCCCAACATTCATCTCGTGGTATTGGGAAGTTCCGTAGAAAAGTGAATTCCAGCGGAGAGACCAGCGTCGACGCTTGCTCGAACGCAAATAGTTAATTAGTTGTAGTTTTAAGTTTTGATTTTACGTTTCAGTCTAAATAAATGATTGAATGTTTATTTGTATGAGTGAATTTAAAAATGCGGAAGTGTAAATATGGCACATGAAAACATTTTTGTTGTTTATGAAAATGAATTGAAATTTATGTCTTGTATACTTATTTCATTGTATGCTTATTTATTTTTGCTGGTTTCTTAGGGGAACAAATGCGATGGAGGAGTTACTTCGGAACACTGGCAATGGTTGAATAAGCCCCCATCAATAAGGATACCAAGGTACTCGACCTGCTGCACACCGAAACTGTAATTGCTACTTCATTCACAAATCCGTTTAACCAAAAATCCATCTGAAACACTGATTTATTATTATTGACGATTATTAAGGATCATTTTTCGCCAGCATACATTACTCAAAACCCATTTTTATCGTTAACCTATCAAATTCCTGTTCTTAAACCTATCTCTTACACATTCTTTCGTTTTATCTCGTTAAGTTTAAATTAAGTTAGGTTAAGTCTAGTTAAGTTTGATAAGACGTATTTCGTAAATCTGTAGTAAGCTAAGAGATGGGGCGTTAACCCCACCAAATTCAAATTTAAATTTAAGTCACCTGCGAATATTACTAAAATAAAAATAAAAAAATAAACCCTAGTATGTTGTGAATCCTACGCTTCATAATTAAATAAAGAATACTCACATAATACGAATTTTAAAAAAGAAGCCTTAGAATTAAATAACATTTTTTTCAAATAAAATCTTACATCTGGTTTCGAAATTTCCATACTCGTATTAATAAACGATGGTGGCAATTATGGGAATAAGTGTGATCACGCTTTGTGCTCTGATTGCATGGATCAGTATATTTTTTTTAATCATTAAACTCACTTCTGCGCTACATTTCCTGGTAAATCTTCACAAATTAATGGAATCAGCGGACCCAAACGACATTGAGGATCCAGGTATGAACCTTAGAATGATAGAAGCAAGTAAGTTCTTATATTATACATTATACATTCCGCGTTATGAATAACTATTGTTATTGTTTTAGTGTGTCACGTAAAGACCTGCGTGTTGATTGATCAATTGTTAATGGATTTGACTATATGGGTGCTAATATTAGTAGCCATAAAATACGTAAGTACATGAGTATTATTCTACAAATTAGGTTTCTAGTTACATTTAAAAATATAGGCTGGTCATCTACTGCTACTCCCATGGCTAATTGTTAGAGGCGTCTTTTTCATAGGAACATCCTTGATTTTGTTTCGTGCGGCTTGGAGCAGCTTACTTGGCAGAGATGTTTTATTTCGGAATGCTTCCGAACTTTTATCTCATGTAACCAAAACAGGTATAATGTAGATTTCTAACACCATGATCATAGCATTTTATATAATGGATATTTCTGTTTCAGCTGGTGATGCTGTCGTGTGGTACACAGTATTCTTACTTTACCAACAATATAAGCGAGCGAATTCCGTTTGCATAAATTAGTACCATGTGGTAACATAACAAAACTATAAAAAGAAAAAAAAACGAAACAGAAAAATATTAAAATTCATTCGTGTCAATTGGAAAAGTAAAACCTGAAGCTAAATTCAAAAAGTAGAAAAACATCATAATAATTTATTTGCGCTGATATGGCACCACTCCATGAGGAGAAAATAACATTTTGAAACAATGTTTTCCATGTATTTATTAGTGACGTTATAAAATCTGATTCTTATTAATATATACTAATCTATACATATGAAACTGAATGTATATCAGCCTGTCTGTTTGTCCCATATGCATCTCTTAACTATTCATCTGATTGGGACAAAACTTTGGTGAGTTATTGCTGGCACTATCGTGAAGGTTGCTAGTACCATCATCGTACGCAAGGTGTCGCTGTTATCATCATCATCATCATCGGCACTACAACCGGGATCCGATCTGGGTCTCTTCACCAATGTCATCCAGTTTGGCACTCCCGGGCTCTGGGCGTCCCGGTCAGTAGCCTGATGTGTAACGCTTAGGTAAAATTTTTTTCGTTATTCGAGCTGTCATAGCGTCAGTTCGAATCACATGATCTTCTTCACTATTATTTCAAACGCTATACCCTCTAGTTGTAACGCCAGAGTCACGGATTGCTTTCTCCAACGCCAGGTTGAAGAGGAGGCAGTCCAGACCGTCCCCTTGTCGGAGTCCATTAAAGATGTTTATTGGTTTAGACAGCAATCCCGCTATTTTTACTTGACTAGTTACGTTGGTCAAGGTCAACCTACAAAGTCGTATCAATTTGTTTGAAATGCCGAACTCTCTCATGGCATTATATAGTTCTACCCTGGCAATTGCCCATATACCAGTATGAGGGAAACCCTCCTCAGCGCGCTGGACGAAACCGAAAGCAAAAGGCCAGCGTTTATTGGCCGAAACGAACTTTACAGGAATGAAGCGATCCCACTTTTTGACCCATTTACGGGCCATAGCAGGACCCGGGATCACGGATGACGTCATCAGACCCCAATTTATTAGATGCCTTCCGCAATACGCGGAGGGCGCCCCCTTGGCCATCCAATGTGACGCGTCGGACACGGCTATAGGAGCAGTATTAGAGCAGACATGCAACGGAAGTTGGGAACCGCTCGGGTTTTTCTCTAGAAAGCTCAGTACGACCGAGTGGAAATACAGCACGTACGATCGCGAGCTGCTGGCAATTTACAGTACTATTAAGTATTTTCGCCACATGGTGGAGTGTCGTTCGGTGGTTATCAGAACGGACCACAAGCCATTGAGCTATGCCTTCCGGAAGAAGTCTAGGAACGCATCGCCACGGCAGGAGAGGGAGCTTGATCATTTAATAGGCCAGTACGCCACTGAGATTAAGCACATCTCAGGCGAGCAAAATGTCATCGCAGACGCATTGTCACGGATAGACGCGATTCATTTGCGCGCAGCCATCGCGGATGCTGACCTGCCTCAATCCGAGAAGACAGACAGCCAGCTTGAAGCTCTGTTAAATGCGGACACTGCACTCAAATTACAGAAGTTTTCATTAGATATCCCGACAAACATGATGAATTGGTGCGATGTCTCTACGGGAACGGCCAGACCATACATCCCCGCCGAATTAAGAAAGGGCGTATACGAGACTTTCCACGGTCCAGCTCACCCCAGCGGTCGCGCAACCGCCACGGCCATCCGGCGTAAGTTCATATGGCCCCATATGAATAAGGACCAAGAAGAATTGGTCTCACGCGTGCCTCAAATGCCAACGTTGTAAGGTGAGCAGACACAACGTGTTGGAGCCGGCACAGTTCAGGCTCCCCGATGCACGGTTCGCGCACGTGTATATAGATATAGTGGGTCCACTAAAACCCTCGCGAGGTTTTGCATACGTGCTGACAATGATAGACCGTTTTACCCGTTGGCCAGAAGCAACACCTTTGCGAGTGGTTACCGCCGAGAGCGTCGCGGGGGCATTTTACTCAACATGGGTTGCTCGCTTTGCCGTACCCGCAACGCTAACATTAGACCTAGGTCCCCAGTTCGAGGCTACGACCTTCAGGCAGCTCACAGCGTTGTTGGGCTGTCGGAGGGATCGAACGACCGCTTACCACCCTTCATCCAATGGGATGATAGAGCGTTGGCACGGGTCATTAAAAGCTTCTCGAATGTGCCACAACGACGCGCAGTGGTTCGACGCCCTCCCCACTGTTCTCGGACTGAGGACAAGCATCAAAGAAGATCTGGGTGCATCCGCTGCCGAACTAACATACGGCACCAGTCTGGTGTTGCCCGGTGAACTGTTCGTGGACGGCCAGACACCAACAGATCAATTAAAGAGCGTGGGTTACCTGCGAGAATTAATGCGAAAAATTAGGGCAAAGCCAGTGGCACGACATGGAGCGAAGCGAGTGTGGCGGTTATTATTTACGCCACGGTTCTTCTCTACACCTCGAAATCGGAAACACCCCAAACGCGCAGCAAAAGACAACCCCGCAAGTATTGGCATGTGCAATTGAGCGAAACTAAATACCTGGGTAAGCGACATATCTGATTTTTCGTCACAAAGTACATGCATTATATCCATTCCAGCAAGTGACGCTATTAATTGGAGTCAATGCATGTTAAAGACATCGCTGAAAGAAAAACTTTAACCATGTTTCTCAATGGAATTGCATGGCGCCAACAATAAAAATAGCATAAGGGTTCTGCATGGCACTATCTCCCTGTTAGTATATACGGTTGTACTCCCGAACAACCAATTCAATGTAGGATGCATTCGCCGCGCATATTCCTTTATGTTCTACAGAACACACACGAGCGAAAGATACTGTGGGGGTTTCTCTAAACTACACGAAGAACCACCCACCATTCCCGGCCAATCCCATCCAATTTCGACCACCTTACAGCGCGTCAAACCAACCCCATTTATGGGTAGTTCTGACCATGGCATCGACAAGGATGCAGATGCGACAAAAACACGCACGTCACTCGAAAACCGAAAACAAAATTGAGCTGACGAACACTGGCCTCTGCACTCAAGTTCCTGGGTTCTGTGCACTACGAAACAAACGTCAAATAAAAACACGATGTCGTTGTTCTGTTGGGAGTTTTTTATTTTCGTTAGCTCCTTGATGGTTTACAGTATTAGTCGGGAATTTAACAATTTCTTGGTTTCTGAACAAACTTTACTAATATATTATTAATATTGTCTTAATGTTACCGCGACCACTTTATTTTACATGATATTACATTCGCAGAAAGGCGACTTATTGTCTTTATGTAGCGTAACCACCTTGTTTTGAACGGAACTGTACTTTCATGAAATTACTTTAGTTGAAAGCGAATTACTGTCTTGGTCTTAGTGCGACCACTTATTTTCAACAAACTTTACTTAAGTCTTATTATTGACTTAATATAACCGCGGCACTTTATTTTAAACTAGACGTGGCTTTAACGATGTTACTTTAGTAGAAAACGAATTGGGCACCGACTCTTCGACTACGTTAGTCAAGACTCCGACCGAATGAATCCGTGCGCACTCTTACGATGTGTAAATCTGACCGCAAGAAGAAGTGCCTACCGTAAAGGCTATTATCGGACTCCGGGAGAAATCGTCCTCAACATTCCTTGTAGTATCGGATACCTCTGGTGTACCAGGGAAATTCCAATACACATCTGGTAAATAAAGGGACGGGTATTGAAACTGGCAGAAAATGCAGTCATAAATCATGAGAATGGTTTTCCCATGATGGTGATAAAATATCGGCAGAAACCCAAGGCTGCCTGAGAGCATGAATCTTTTCGACTACATTATTTGTGTAGGAAATTGCCGCCTGGACGAAAATGTATTCTTTTGTCTACATCGGATAGACAGAAGTGTTTCGGGTAGCATAATGGAACAATGCTGGCGGCGGCAATTGGGTCTTCTGTGATGTAAAATTCACAGAAGATCGCTCGCCATAGCAACTAGAAAAAAAGGTTTATTGGTCTTTGGGATTATCCCGCTCATTATGTCCTATTGCAGGGCTATTAGAAATCTGGCTTGCAGATGTGCAAGCCGGCAAATAGCCCGACATGTATTCTTGGACGTTAATGGGCATGGAGACGGTGTTTGCATACCCTTTTCTCTGCTCAGCCTGTAACATCCCATCTGGTCGATGGGTCTGCAGATAAAGGGTAAGTATGCCATGCCGAATATAGAGAAAATGCTCCACAGTCCTGTTCGGGGTATTTATGTCGGTTATCCGTGGGGATAACCGAATTGTTTTCAGCAATTTTAGGACAGTGGTGAATGCTATGGCAAGATTGTGTGATCTTGCCAGTGATTCGACTTAAGGGTAGATATGGGGTTTATAGGATTTTTATGGGGTTAAAAATGATGCGAGGTTCTTCGGGCCCTGAAAAGCCCCACACATTCCCCCCTACTTACCTGTTCACCTGCAAAGCATGTTACCTCCAAGGGCGCATAGCTAAACTCATTTTTCCACGCGGACAACGCATAAAAGAGGTTAGCTTCCCTTTTTCGCCATACGGCAACTCTTGTTCATGTCGATTAGCGACAACCAAATCCAGCCGGACGAAGTTGTCACATCATTGCAGAACCGCTTGGGAAAATTATCAAAACATTCGATTGAATCACACGATAATATTTCCCTAGCGTTACTTGGCCTTTTCCCAGTACTCCATTCGCTGGGGATCAAACATCTCTTTACCCAGGCGAATAGCGTAAAACACATTTTCCTCTCCTCCGCATTTCTTCCTTTCTATAGCCATGCGCCTCCGGGATAATCACCACACCACACTACCCCCAGTGTGGAACACCTCGGAGGCCACATTACCACACGCACACTAAGCCAGATCAACCCGAGTTATTGCGCTCCTCGCTTTGTGTTTTTCGTCCGCTCTACGCACAATGACGTGCCACGAATGCGCCAGCGCTTGTTTACCCCGGTGTGCATGGGGAAACGAAGAGCACACAAGAGAGAGCGCAATCACATCGGCTGGCTTGTGCGCACCAGCAATAAATTTCTCTTTTTTACTTCTCGTCACCTTTTTAAACCAGAGTCCCACCAGTCGAGATTCATCCAGTCAGTCAGATTTTATCCGGCCAACGAGCAGAGGTCGAGAGCCGTCGTAAGCGCGTCGTGAACTCTTTAATTTAACTAATTAATAAATAAGTGTGCACCACTATTTAATGACATCAACCGGTGATCAAACCTTATAATTTGCTTTTCAACTTACATCAACCGGTGAGTGAACTCTTTAATTCAACTAATTAACAAATAAATGTGCACCACTAATTAACGTACATCAACCGGTGATCAAACTTTTTAATTTGCTTTTCAACTTACATCAATCGGTGCCTGAACTCTTTAATTTAACTAATAAATAAATTTATGGAACTTTTAATTTTTCAAAATAAAGTAGTATCACAAGTGAACCCAGTTTTTTATTCATAAAGTAAGAATCGTTGACACTGGGTGAGTAATAACAGTCAGCTGGGGTTAGCGTTCCGCTAAAACAGCGCTCCAGTAATTTAGTGAATCTGTGTCCTTGTGCCGCCTTACTAAAAGACTCGAACACTCGACCAAGAGCGCTCTGGAGACTACCCCACAATACTAATGGTGTTCCTAGTCATCACAAACATCCGAGTCGCTTAACCGAGCGACAGTCGACTAAGAAATACCGCAGGTGGCCCGAAACACAAGAGACAACGCCAACGATAGGGGCCATCTAATACGACGTCGAAACTGCTGTGCACCCACCACTTAAGATAAACACTTAACGTACCATGGATGCAATGTGTGCACAGTAACAACCCTTGCGACCAGCAAGTGCGAGTAGCTACCGCACATCGGCATGCTTGTTGGTGGGTAAGAGAACCCCAAGGAATCGGATGCTTAGCAACGGGCTACAACGTCTTACGCAATCCTACAGCAAGTATCTGCGCGTTGTCGTTCCTTGTGTTGGGTAAGTACAAACCTAGTACGCGGTAACCGTGTGTGTGTATCGCAATCGAACCGACTGTCGGAGATCGCCCGACGGATCGGTTAATGGAAAAGGGATGCACACGGATGAGTATGTTCCTGTTGTCTTGGTTTTAGAGTTTTTGAATCTTTATTTACGTTGTTCTGGCAGTTGCCACCGAGGAGTAGCGAACCAAGTCAGTCTAAGTCGAGCGAGCAGCGAATGAGCTTATCCATCTGTGTTGCGCATTGAAGTTCTCTTGAAGTTTTGTTAATTGAATTACAGTACATATAACTTCAGTTAATCACCACTAAGGAACTATATTAATATTGTTAATCGAATCACAGTGTATATATAACTTCAGTAATCACCACTAAGGATCTATATTAAGTTTGTTAATCGTAATTACAGTGCAAATATAACTTCGAATGAACTAAATTAGGGACACGATTAACTTCAGTTTGATTACCACAAGGAACTATATTAAGTTTGTTAAATATAAATTAGTTGAACATATTACTTCATTTTTTAAAACGAATGAACTATAATAAAATTTTGTTAACGTACAAGGTGTACCCCCTAGTGTACTTGTTACCTTTTAATATTGAGAATAAATGAATCATTTACCTTTAACTGACTTTATTCTATATACCACCAAGACTAGTGACCACAGCGGTTGACGGACTTATAGTAACGACTTATTATAAAAAAAGAATGAATTGGGGTGAGGCAGCCTAAAGAAATACCTTCGTACGGCGTAAATCAGTTGCCTTCTTGGTAAACATAAAAGCGGAGTCAGATAGTTCAGGACCTTCCTGCCACCAAAAGTGAAGAGTGCTGAAGTAGGTGATCCTGGTGAACTAGTGCCTATGCGGCAAAATACTAGGGAAGCACTCCAGAACAATCCACCACCGACAACTACCTACAGGCCTAGCGATTCGCCCGCCGACCAACAATTCTTGCGATCATAAACATCGTAAACGCCTATCCCACGCTAGATGTTTATGATTAGGAAATGCGATCTACAACTAAATCCCACGCCTAAACTGAAATTCAATTCACATGTTTTATAGAGCACATGCTCGATAGCATGGTGAACTCAGAGCCACGGTTACTCACAACGGAATAAAAGCAGTGCCGTAAAAATGTTTCGATCGAGATTTAGCCGAAATTTAAATAATAAAGATGAGTTTTTACCCCGATTCGTCACTATGGCGAAGAAACAATCAAAACAATAAAAGAAAGTAAGTTCCATCAGCAAGGTCTTGGCGTCAGGTATTTTATGTATTATCATCATCATCGGCACTACAACCGTGAACCGGTCTTGGCCTTATTTAGCAAGTCCTAGGCTTGTTACATTTTCCATAATGATCTGTCTTTTCTTTTTATGTACTGCTCATGGGATAATTTACATTGTTTATTTTCAGAAAAGCAAAACAAGCAACGACTAATACTATGAGAGCTTATTTCAGCGTTTTGAAGTGATGATATGGATAAAAGCGATTGCATTTGGCGAAGATGAAAAGGTTTGTTTTATCAAGACACTATTTCAGACTTCTACCACTGCGATGGCTAAAATCCATGACTTACAGTTCGAGTTGCTTCCCCATACACTCTATTTACCAAATTTAGCCACTCCCGATTATTTTCTGTTTGCAAAATTGAAAACATGGCTCAGTGGTAAAAGGTTGGATGAGAGCTATTCTGTGGTTGACGGCTACTGTACGCATCTCGATGATTCTCACTACAAACAGGGTATGGACGCTATTGAGCATGCCGGAGAAAAGTAAAAGGAGACTATATATAGAAAGGGAGGTACTGTACATAAATATTTGGTCCTCCTTTGTTAGATCGGGTACCTTTGGGACTACCCTCGTAATTTATTTTGTATAAGATAGCCATTCAAAATATACATTCTTAGACTTTGTGATCCTCCCTTGTTATAATTTAAGAGTGAATAACTCAGATTAGGAAAAAGCAAAAGAAAACTTTATTGACAGAATAAATATAATTTGACAAGAATTAATATAAAGCGGTTAGTACAGGTGCTCGTACAAAGTCTCACGCCTGACTAGAGTCAGTCATGAGTCGCACACAAAATAATCTGGTTGACAGTTTGACCACTAACAAAACTCAGTCAGCACACTTCCACAAAACGTAAACAAAGTGTGTTGGCGATAGAATTTCCCAGCACACAAGCATTCAGCAGAACGATCGCCTGTAAAACCACTCAAGAGAGAAACCCAACGAAAACCATTCAACAGGGAAAAGCACGACAATCAGCTGTATGCCGATCGCGATAAATCACTCAGGGGGAAACGAGTCATTGAGAAAAACAAAGCGAACGAGGAGACAACTGCGGGCTACAAAAGGCGAGCACTTCGGTGAAACAGCAGGATTCCTGGTTTTCTGACCTTTTCCAGGAAGATTAAATTATAAAACACGCATCGATTAAATTTATAAACACGCATCTATCTTGTATCTCATAAAATATTCTTTGGAAAATGTATATATTAATATAATAATTACATGTAAGCAATTGTCACGAAATTAATTTTAAGTCACTGTACGAGGGTTGCCTCTTATGTTTCGGGATTTGGCAACCCTAGCGTTGCAATCCGGCAATTGACAGCTCTGTCGTAAAGTTGGACATTTTTGAGGTTATACGCACTCAGAACGTTTTGACATACGAGCGCTATTTGTGTTGTTTACAGTAACTTAAAAGATTCATCTCGGCCCAAAAATGGAATTAAATCGTCAACATTTTCGTGCGATTATTTTTTACAACTTTCGGCGTGGATTAACTCAGCAACAGTGCATGGATGAACTTAATTCAATTTTTGGCGATGAAGCTCCATCAAGGACCAGTGTTTATCGGTGGTATGGTGAATTCAATCGTGGTCGTAGTTCACTCCAAGATGAATTTCGTGAAGGTCGTCCAAAATTAGTTGTTGTTCCGAAAACCATTGATGCTGTGCGCGAACTGATATTGGAAGATCGTCATGTGACCTATCGTGAGATTGAGACAACCTTAGGCGTTAGTTGGACCAGCATACATTCAATATTGCATAAACATTTGACTGTCAAAAAAATTTGTTCGCGTTGGATCCCACACAATTTGTCAATCGCCCAAAAAAAGGCTCGTGTCAATTGGTCGAAAGAAATGCTCAAAAAATACGGTCGCGGTGCTTCGAAACACGTCTATGACATCGTGACA
Organism: Microdon myrmicae; assembly: GCA_963931805.1. Taxonomy (NCBI): domain Eukaryota; kingdom Metazoa; phylum Arthropoda; class Insecta; order Diptera; family Syrphidae; genus Microdon; species Microdon myrmicae. Next base: position 247,559,450 of record OZ007496.1, read on the forward strand.
GGTGATGAATCGTGGATTTACGCGTATGAGCCCGAAAGTAAACAGCAGTCGACTGTCTGGGTGTTTCAAGATGAGCCAAATCCAACAAAAGTTGTTCGCGCACGAATCACTTCCAAGCAAATGGTCGCCTGTTTTTTCGGAAAAACTGGACATGTCGCAACCGTACCACTAGAACAACGCAGAACAGTCAATTCTGAGTGGTACACAACCATTTGTTTGCCAGTTGTCTTCCAAGAAATCAGGAAAACCAACCGCCGAAGACGGATCACTCTTCACCACGACAATGCGAGCTCTCACACATCGGCTGCGACAACTGCATTTTTAAGCACCCAAAACATCGATTTCATCGCCGTATAGTCCTGACTTGGCACCGAATGACCTCTTTTTATTCCCGTACGTAAAAAACAAACTGAGAGGTCAACGTTTTTCGACACCTGAAGAAGCGGTTGCTGCATTCAGAATGCATGTGTTGGAGATATCTCAATCAGAGTGGCAAAAGTGCTTCGACAATTGGTTCAAACGCATGCAAAAGTGTATAGATCTTCATGGGGAATATTTTGAAAAACAATAAAGTGATTTTCGATGATCAATATTTGTTTTTGTTCTCTAATCCCGAAATATAAAAGGCTACCCTCGTAGTTCTCCATATCTTCGGCTCAAATAGAAAGACTTCGAGTTTTCGAAAGAAACCTCCTCAGGAGATGCATCAACCACTTTAGAAGGCCTGACGGTCGCCCGTACCCGATCTCACATGTATGAAGGTGCCTCCATTACTCCTATCGACGAGTACTTGCTACAATTAGCATACAAGTACCTCGAAAGTCGGTAAAGACGGTCGAACAGAAAGAAACCCACCCAGGAGGTATCCGCGTATCGAAAAACAAAAGTCGAGTTTAACGTGTGTCGAGTTGACGTGATGTGGGAGTTGTGTGAGGTTCGTTTTCAATAGAAAAAACATATTCGTTTCGATTAGGTAAAGTCGTTGTGAGAACAAAACATTAAAAATTGGTGTATTAAATCCTTAATATTTACAAGTAATTCTAAAATAAAACAAAACATTTCGCTGTGTTTTATTTGTGTGATCGTCTCCGTGTTCCGGTTGGTTTAATTTTCTCAATTGCGGGCGGGGTTCGGCGGAACACCACAGCCATCAACAGTCGACCTAAAGGACAAAACCAATCCGCCAAAAGCTCACCCCACGATCACAGTCGAAATATTGCAAACGTCTCCCAACATTGACATCATCGACAGTGTACTATCGGTTACCAGCAGAAAGCTAGGTGATATATTGCCGTACTCACTCGTGTATTTCCTAGCGGTCAGTAGTGTGAGCATATATTCGATTCATAAGTTGTATTCTATATAAAGTCAATTCATTGGTTATTTAAACGTTTTTATTACTACGAGTAAAATTTGATAACGTCACTAATAAATACATGGAAAACATTGTTTCAAAATGTTATTTTCTCCTCATGGAGTGGTGCCATATCAGCACAAACAAATTATTATGATGTTTTTCTACTGATGTAGACCTACATACATTTGAATTTAGCTATAGGTTTTACTTTTCCAATTATCACGCATGAATTTTAATATATTCCTTGTTCCTTACTTTCTTTTTGATTTTGTTATGTTGCCAGGCTACCACCAAGTTGGGGAAACGGAATTCGCTCGCTTATATTGTTGGTAAAGTAAAAATACTGTGTACCACACGACAGCATAACCAGCTGAAACAGAAATAACCCATATCCAAAATGCTATGATCAAGGTGTTAGAAATCTACATTATACCTGTTTTAGTTGCATGAGATAAAAGTTCGGAAGCATTCTGAAATAAAACTTCTCTGCCAAGTAAGCTGTTGCAAGCTGCACGAAACAAAATCAAGGATGTTCCTATGAAAAAGACGCCTCTTATAATTAGCCATGGGAGTAGCAATAGATGACCAGCCTAAATTTTTAAGTGGAAATAGAATCCTAATTTGTAGAATAATACTCATGTGCTTACGTATTTTATGGCTACTAATATCAGCACCCATATAGTCAAATCGATCAACAATTGATCGATCAACAGGCAGGTCTTTACGTGCCACACTAAAACAATAACGTATTAAGACTCAGTTACTTATACTGCACCATATAATATATAATGTAAGAACTTACTTGCTTCTATCATTATAAGGTCTACCTCTGGATCCTCAATGTCGTTTGGGTCCGCTGATTCCATTAGTTTGTGAAGATTTACCAGGAAATACAGCGCGGAAGAGAATTTAATGATATAAATAAATATACTGATCCATGCAATCATAGCACAAAGCGTGACCACACTTATTCCCATAATTGCCACCATGGTTTATTAATACGAGTATGTAAATTTCGATACCAGATGTAAGATTTTATTTAAAAAAATGTCACTTAATTCCAAGGCTTCTTTTTTAAAAAATTGAATATTTCCTACTTAATGATGAAGTGTAGGATTCACAATATAAGGTTTATTTTTTTATTTTAATGTTAGTAAGATTCGCAGGTGGCTTTTAAATTTGAATTTGAATTTGGTGGGGGCGGCTGCGGCTGGCCTCGTGGAGGCTCCTGCTGCTGGAGTCCCTGGCGGCGGCTTCTGGTATGTCCGTTCGCGGCTGCGGCTGATCTGCAAGTGAAGTCGTATTCCCGCCAATTATCCACACATGTGATGTGTGTCACACGAAATTGGAAAAATCCGGCGTCGGTTTCCGCTCTACGTTGATCGGGATCCAGGTAGTGCCACGTCGACTCCACGCCAATTCTACCGTGACTTTCCTTTGTGTGCGAGGGTGACCGAGAGTGTGCTTGACTTAATTAGTCGCAAGCTTTTGCTTGCGACGACTGCTTGGAGGTTGTGGTTTGTGCTGAGCCGCCACATATTAGCTTACTATAGATTTACGAAATACGTCTTACTAAACTTAGCTACTAATACCTAACTAGACTTAACCTAATGTTTCTGCGTCGAGCTGTTCCTCGACGAGACAGCAAAATATGTTCTGCAGCCGCAATGGGCACAAATAACTTGAAGCACCAACAATAAACATACACGCATCAGAATTAAAACAAATGAATTAATCCGTGGATCGTCTTCGAGATCCTTGTACTGTTTTTTACAGATGAAAAAGAACGTTCCATTTTCAAAATTTAGAAGAAGTACCCATCGCTTTAACCCTCTTAAACCTTCCTCTTTCCATCTTACCCCATGGTACTTACCTGCAATTAGGCAGCATTAAACTACCTGCAAGTCTTAATTTCCTGCAAAACATTCCATGGCAAGATCATCACCTTGCCACAGCATCATCCACATCGCTGTGTCCTTTTAAAACATTTTTTGTTTCCTCTGGTAGGCACCCATGCCCATTGCCAACCATTGGGAAATCTTCCGCAGTCCCCTTATCGCAATTCATTGCAATCATGCTCCCAGAAATTCTTCTGTGTTTGCTTTTCTCAAGCAATCACCGATCCCACGAGCATATCATGCAAATCGATGCCCATGCAGCTGCATCCAATTATCACGGATCACCACTTCTTAGACAATCCTAATGTATTTTTATTGGCTTGTTCAAACAAGTCGCATTTTAGCGCTTAAGCATTGGGTTCCATTTCGGTATTCAATATATCCTCTATTGTTAGGATAGAGATGTTAGGGCTACCAATGTTTATGTGTACCCAGCTGCATATCTCCCTTCTATTCGTTTTTCTATGTGCGTTCGTTTGTCCTTCCTTCCAAGAGGAAGACATTCGTTCCAAGAGAAAAGATATTGTGCATGGACTTTCCAATGGGATGCTGATCGGCTCCCATTGGTCATGCATGACGGAAGGGATGTTTCTCCTACGATGGTGTGCGGTGGAAATCTACCACAATCGCCGGAGGCTGGGCCAATTTTACGGAGTCAAATTAGTCAGTTTTGTATCGCCTAACAGCACACACGTGCCCAACCAGTGTGTTGCAAAAGTCAGTGTCGGTAGGGAGACAATAGAGTCCGGAAAATTTAGTTATCACCAGTGCTCGCGAAATCGGGTTAAGGCCATGTCCGATTAAATTCAGTTTCGTGCGGTCCGCTAACAAAAAAAAGAACTAAAGACAAATTGTATTTTAAATCACTTTTAATTAAGTTGTGTTCTTGATTAGACAATTAGAGGCGATACGTCACCATCCTTTTGGTAATATCTAACTTTAACACAATGTGAAAACCTCTAAGTACACACGACTGGAGTGTATATTAAATGATAATAAAGAACAACAATCAAAACAAATTCAACAGTGTAGTGTTTCATTTAAGGCTGGATATTTTTATGAATTGTGTGCTGCTGCGGAACAACATCATCAGAGCTTTAAGCAGTCATCATTTTGCAGTGAACTATCTGTGGTATTTTTCTTAACCCGCGCCCGTGCTGGCGCCACTAGTAAAAACACCCATAACATCACATAAAAGGTACCGAACGCACCAACAGTTTACTGGTTAACGTTAAAGAAAGACTGTGTACAAAACAGTAACAACAAAACTGTTCATGAACAGTCGCAATTTCACATTCTCCTCTATTCAGCATATCCAACAACGGGGCCTGTTATCAGTCAGCTGAATCCTTTCGTGGGTTGAGCAATTAGCAGCATTCAGTGCCATTATGGGTTTGTTTTTTTTTTTTTTTTCGAAGTCTTTTTTTTAGTCTTAGTGTTGGTTACGTGCCGGTAAATGCCCTGGTTCACTAAGACCTACCCATTCAATTATTGTGAGACTCCGGTGCAACAACCAAAGCAAGGCGTGGGCCTTGAACCTCGAACTCAGTTTAGTGAAACAAGAAACGTAATTCTTCTCTTTAGTTTTTTTTTTACTTGTCTTAATTACACGAAAAAAACAAAACGTAAAAAATTCACTCTTATTTAAATCTAGTTCAAACAGTATTCATCATCATCATCATCATCGGCACTACAACCGGGAACCGGTCTTGGCCTTATTTAGCAAGTCCTGAGGCTTGTTAAATTTTCCATAATGATTTGTTTTTTCCGGGCAAGGTCATTAGTCTTGCGCCAAAACAGTATTCATACTTTATTTTAATCCAGTTCACACAATACTCATTCTTAACTTTAATCAAGTGCGCACGGTATCCATTCTTTATTTTGATCAAGTGCACTCACTATCTGTGGGGGTTCTCTACATCACACGGAGAACCAACCCACAACCCTAACCTGCAAACAGGCAAAAACCCAATCCGCAATAGTATACATCTCACCAATAGCATACATCTCCCAATCTTCAACAAACATTTTCCCAAACCTCCAACAGAATATAGTTCAACCGAATATATTCTAACCATCCGCGCATTCATTTTCCCAAAATTGCTTCGGTCAATTCTCCACTTAATTCATATTTCCTCTTCGTGACCAAGCAATCTTAATTTCCCCGAAATTCATATGCCATAACAAACGCATATCCAAATCCTCAACGGAACATTAACAGCTAACCAAGCCGCGCACATTTCCCCGAAATTACTTCGGTTAACATTTCATCTAAACGATATTCCTTGCTTGCACCCAAGCCATTCCAATTTCCTCCGAAAATGCATGCCCATACTTGCTCGCGTCCCCAAAGCCAATTTCCCGGTACACCCAACCAACGAATTCAACCCAGCCTGTACGGCCAGAATTCGCTGGAACTGAGTTCTTATGCGAGCATAGCAACTCCTCCAAAATTTTTCGTAATTGGCAGCGAGCCTAATTTCGCTATGACGCACCGCCACGACGCAATGAATGAATTATTTTCATTCATAAGTCAGTCGATAGCCAACAGCCACCGCGGCCGGACACATAAGTCGCTATACAACCGCCACCCGGTCCATTATCGAGACATATCTCGTGCAGTGCGGACGGAAGTACGGACGTGTAAGTGCGGACGTGTAAGGAAACGTGTTTACACGTGTGTGCAGTGCACTATTAAATTGTCTAGTGCAATATAAAAACAAAAAATATATATAATAATAATTAAAAAGAATAACAAAAAAAAAAATTTTTTTATAACAACAAGAAAGCAGTTACTACACAACTCCGATGATAGGCGATGACCCAGGTAATGCACTGGAGTACATAACCGAAAGAAAAAGGAAGGCTCTGGACATCTTACGAAACGCACCAGTAAAAAAATCCACAAACATGGACAGAACAAGCAGCCCCGCAAATTACAAACAAAAGTTCGAAGAAGCGTTGGAAACCATTAACCAATTAACGGTTAAAGTGAAACAACTCCAGGAACAAATCCATAGACAAGGTTCCATCAATAACACTGATGACGTCCATATGGAAGAAACGTCCCGTCAACGCCCTAATTCGAGTCAAAGCCAAGGGGAACCACCCGCCAAAGTTTACAAACAAATGAAGGCCTCATCAAATCAAATACCCACCCAAGCCAGAGCAGAAACAACAGCACCAAAGCTATAATTCAAACCCTGCAAAATGCTCTGGGTCACCGGAATTTCAGCACAAATATAAAAGGATCTAGGACTTCCGTAACAGTCAGATCATTAGACGATCATGAAAGGGCAGTTAAAAAACTGTTAGAGGAACAATATCAGTTCTTCACCTTCAAACATCCAAATAGCAAACCAACTACCTTTATTATAAGGCACATCGATCCAGAATGGACCAATGAAGAATTAGGACTGGAAATTGCTAGGATATGTCCACAAATAAAAATTAATAAGCTGGACTACTTCCAAACACCATACATGAGGACAAACAACATAAAAAGCCTCCGGATCATACAAATCCCACCAAATCAGGATATCAACCAATTTAAACAAATTAAATATTTGTTTACCCAAAAAATCGCAATCGAGGAGCCACACAAACAAGAAATTCTACATTGCAAGCGATGCCAAGACTCAGGACACTTGGCGGTCTCATGCCACCAGCAAAGACGTTGCAGCAGATGCGCAGAGGAACACGAGCTAGATGAATGCAAGGTAAATCCACAAGGCCTGGAACCAGAGACAGTCCAAACCGCCAACGCCGATGGATCCATTACCACAAAGAAGATTACAGTAAAATGTTGTAACTGTGGAGGGCCACATCCAGCAAATTTCTCTCAATGTCCTCAGAAGCTAAAAGTTCTGCAAAGACGGAAATTAGCAATGTCAACAGTTAAACCAACTACAACGAAACCAACAGTATTGCAGGAAGTAAAGTTAACCCGACCCGGAATATCTTACGCGGATGCAGCAAAAGGAAGCCTCAACACTACCACTCCCTCTAACGATAATATTAAAAATTTCAATCTGGACATCATGGGTTACATCCAAAGCCTACAGGCCATGCTTCCTTCGCTGAGGCATATGTCAGAAACAGAAAAAAAAGGTCAGATTCTTTCACTAATAACTTCCCATATTCTTTCCAGCTCTCTTTAAACTAACCATTATCTCCCTCAACACAGAATCCATTTACTCTAATATACGTAAGCAACACCTCCGGTTGTTTGTTGAAAAATTTTCCCCAGATATCCTCTTCCTTTCAGAGACCTGGCTCAAACCAAATTCCCGAGTTTCCATTCCCAATTATACTTTTGTTTCTAACCCCAGAACTAATGGATCCCACGGAGGTACCGGCATCTTAATACACAAAAAATTTCAATTCAGTGAAATTAGATTCAGTAATATATTCATCATTGAATACACGGCAGTTAAACTTTTTTGTGAGAACAATAAAGTGCTCGTCTTAGCATCCATTTATATTCACCCTTCACGACAACCAGATTTCCCAGATGCTGACATTTCTCAGATAATCCAACAGCCTGTTCCCGCTCCATTTATAATCGGGGGAGACTGGAATGCTTGTCATACAGCATTCAATGATAATAAATGCAACAAATGGGGTCGTCAGTTGCTAGCCCTCCTCCCATCTTATCCATATACATACATTGACCCCCCATTACAGCCAACCCGTGTCACTAGCACAGCCAAGTCAACAATCGACTTCTTCCTCAAGTCCGATGATGTTCACTCAGCGGGTCCACCTACAGTCTCCTTTATATTTCCTTCTGATCATGGTTCCGTTCATACCACGATCCAAATCCCCTCTTTCGACCCACTCTACTCGTCAAACCCTGTCCCAAACTTCACCAAAACAAATTGGAGAAAAGTCAATAGGGACAAAGCGATAAGTTTCTCTGACTTGTATATCCCTGAAGCATCTAACTTACTTCCTATTGAAATCGATCACGCATCTTTAAGAATAGAGCAAATTCTTAAGGAGGCTCTCAGCAACAACACCCCGACAACCATTCCTCATAACTATTTAGGAAAGCCTTTGCCCAGCATCCTAACCAAATTATTGCGCCTTAAAAAGCAGCTCCGCCGTAAACTCCATACAAGATACTGCCCCTTTATTAAAAGCCAAATCCAACTCCTATCCACTCTGATAAATGAGCAGTTGAAAAAGTTCGCAGATGAAAACTACATCTCCACACTTAAAAACATCAAACCAAATCGGGATCTTTTCAAAAACATCAACCAATTAACTGGTCGTAAATATAAACCCCGAATTGATCATCTCATCAACCCAATCAGCAATAATATTGCCCAGTCCGATACGGACATAGCAAATTGCCTCGCAGAACACTTTGCAAAGATTCATGAGCAAAATAATTCTCTATCAACTCCCGGCTTCGAGAACACAGTAAACGAATACATCTCAAACAGATTATTCACATCTTTTACTCCTTTCATCGGTGAATTTAACAACACGAACATAGCTTCAGACCCCTTAGACACTACAAATTTTCTAACTGCAGACGAATTATCCGAGATCGTAAGATCAGGAAATAACAAAAAAGCAACTGGATTAGATGGAATCCCACGCCTTCTATTTAAAAGGCTACGCCCACCGAATCTACTTCCCATCCTCATTCTTCTTAATCATATAATTAATGCATCGCACTTCGAAAACTGCGGTAGTAATTCCTATTAAGAAGCCCGGTAGTAGTAATAGCCCTTTCAATTATCGTCCAATATCCCTATTAAGTACATTAAGTAAGATACTGGAACGCAAGATCTACCAAAATCTTCTCTCATTTGCCAATGAGAATGCCCTCATCCCTAACTGGCAGTTCGGATTTCGTAAGCGACAATCCACATGTCATGCTCTACTAAAACTTACACACGATGTTACAACTGCTCTCCAAAACCAAAGCCCTACTGTGTGTATATGTCTCGATATTTCTAAGGCGTTTGATTGCGTCTGGATCTCAGGGCTGTACAAACTGCACTCCATATTTAATCTAAACTCTCACACAACAAAGCTCTTAGCCTCTTATCTTTCTGATAGAAAATTCGTTGTGAGAATAAATTCTTCCGTCTCAGGAACCCACAACATAACCGCGGGTGCTCCCCATGGCTCTATTTTAGGGCCAATTTTATATCTGTTATATACCGCGGTATTCCTCAACCCGTATCTCCTAATGTTGTGATGCTGAATTATGCTGATGATACATTAATTTACTCTAGCAACAAATTTGTTAAGGCTGCAAGAAACCGCATTAACAACTTTCTCCCTAACCTATCATCATACCTTAATAAGTGGAAAATTCACCTTAACCCAAATAAAACGCAGCTCATAGTGTTCAGGGGCAAACACGAGCACTGTACAAACAACACTAGACGCTGCCACAACAAAATTAAACTTAACCTAAACAACACTCTAATAAAACCCTCTAAAAACCTAAAATATCTGGGAATCACTTTTTCTAATAACTGGTCTTTTTCCTCCCACATTAAAAATTTCCTTCACAAAGCCACAATTCAGCTTAATCTCTGTAGAAGAGTAATGTGGAAACCTAATAGTCTCTCTCACAAAGTCAAACTGCTCATTTACAAACAAATTATCAGGCCCACACTCACGTACCCGTGCCCATTGTGGTTCCATATCACTCCCTCCCAAATGGAGAAATTACGAGTATTCGAAGGAAAATGCTTTAGGTATGTCTCTGGGTTACATCGTCGTCCTAACTCCTATAAGTACTATAGTAACGTCGGACTCTACAATACGGCTGGTATTGAGCGCCTCGATAGACGATTCCTCGAGCTATCTATCAAATTTATCGAAAACCTACAAAATAATCCCAATCCCATAATAACCTCGCTGTTAGAGAACCCTCTAGATATCAGAACTAACTACCCCAACTATTTAGGGTTAGGTTTAGATTAAGTAAAGTAAAAATAAGAAATTCCTGGTTTTCTGACCTTTTCCAAGAAGACGAAACCCTACTAAATGTATTGTGACGCATATGACAATCAGTACTGGAATCTTCGAGAAAGTCCGAAACAAAGTCCTAGATTATTATAGGAAGTACTGGAAAACTGGAATAGAACATTCAAGACTATGGAACGGACGGAAACGATACACCAAATCAGAATGAGGAAAAACGGTATAAATACGTCGCACGCAGAGCGGAAGGATAAGTCTCAAGTTAGAAGTAAGAAGGAAAATACGCGATAAGTACGGAAGCGATAAGTCAAGAAATCGTTGTATACGGTAAAAGTGACGGTTGTGATTAACGGACTAATAAAGTGTTATATTAATTCAAAAATCAATTTAACGGCTCTTATTTATTCAAAAATAATTAATCCAGCGAACCCTAAGCTCGCTCGCTACAATTGGTGTCAGAAGTGGGATTAATTATTGTTTAAGTGAATAAGTGTGTGAAAGTGTGTTGTGACGATGTCAGATCGAAATTTGGAGGATCTTCGCGTTCCTGAGTCGAAGAAGGAACTTGAGGACCGGGATCTGGATAGCAGAGGACAGAAGCAAATTCTTCGACAACGTCTGTAAGCAGCAATGGAGGAAGAGGGTATTGATGTCGACGCATATGTTTTTACGATTGGTCCAGACTGCTCGGATGAAGAAGAAACAGCGACTCAAGATGGTTGCAATGTAACGGAGAAGAGTTCGCCACTGTTAGACATTTCGGAGATGTTCCGGATGATGATGACAAAATTCGACGCACAAGCTGCAGATGTTAATTCAAAATTCGACGCCGTAAATTCAAAATTTGACGTCCAAAATTCAAAATTCGACGCACAAGCTGCAGATCTAAATGCAAAATTGGATGCTCAAACACAGTGGATGAAATGTAATTTTCAACACTTTAAGGAAGAAATCCATTCAGAAATTCGAAACGAAGTAGAAAATCTGGATATAAAAGTCACCGAAGAAATAATGCGAATCGAAAAGAGACTTGAGTGTGTTGACAGAAATAAGACATCGCCTAGCAATCAACATGACTACAAAGATACAAGGATGCAACCGTCAACATTCGATGGAACGGGACCCTTCTCCGTATTTATACGTCAGTTTGACGCCGCGGCCAATTATAATAAGTGGTCGGATGAGCAAAAGTCAACATCACTAATCTTGTCACTCCGTGGGGCGGCTGCAGAATTGCTACAAACTATACCAGCAGAGAAGCAAACAGATTTCCAAGCGATAAGAGACGGCCTTGAAGCTAGGTATGGAGACAACCACATGCAGCGGGTCTACCGCATGCAACTGAGGAGCAGAACGCAGAAACCTGGAGAAAATCTGCAACAGTTGCAGGCGGACATTGAGCGATTGGCAAACTTGGCTTATACAAATATGACTAAAGAAGTTCTGAACGAGGTAGCAATGGATGCATTTATAAACGCACTCCAAGATCGGGACTTGCAACAGGCCGTTCGTTTGGTGGGAAAGAAGACGATTAATGAAATACTGGCGTTCGCATTGGCACATGAATCTGCTAAACTGGCTACCAGGAGTACATATAGAGTCCGAGAAATGTCCGTCCAGGAACGTTCCTGCCAAAGAATCGGGCATGTACAACGAAGAACCCCGAGACCTGTTATGAAGTGCTGGACATGCGGCGGAGTCGGCCACATCTCTGTTGACTGTACGAAACGTCGACGAACGAATGAAACATCGAGTGAGAATTGTTGTTCATGCGCTTGTCATAAGAGGAGACTATCAACAGAACAACCTGAGGTGAAGAAACACATTGTACCTGTCAGAGTACTAAATGCGTCCGAAGAGCCGGTCGCAATAAGAAAAGGAGAGTTAACCGCAGAATGTGCACCCGTATCAATATATAATAACATAATAACGCTGATGTTCTATCAAGAAGACGGTGTAAGCCAGATTTTAAACATTGTCATAAAGCGGAAGAGACAGAAGAGGCGTACGACCTGCGAAATGTACAAGTAGAAGTACTAGATGGGTGGACGAATGAGGCTATACGCGCAGCTCAGCTTCAGGATGAAGATATGTCGCTTATTCTGGAATACAAAGAAAAGAACGAGCGGCCAACTTGGAACAATATTTCCGACAAGAGTGGAACATTTAAGGCATATTGGGCACAATGGAATTCCTTGCTGGTGGAAGATGGTGTTCTTAAGCGTAAATGGGAAGCCGCGGACGGAAAATCCCATCGAATGCAGATTCTAGTCCCACCATCAAAAGTGAAAGAGGTTCTAACAGAAATGCACGACGGGGCCTCCGGTGGACATTTGGGAGTTAATAAGACACTTTCAAAATTACGGTCTCGTTTTTACTGGCTTCACATGAGGGATGACGTCGAGTCTTGGTGTAGGAAGTGCACAACTTGCACTGCGACCAAAGGACCAACGGCAAAACCAAGGAGCGCTATGAAGCAGTACAACGTGGGTGCCCCTTTCGAGCGAATTGCGATTGATATCTCAGGACCATTCCCAAAAACAAACGACGACAACAAATACATGTTAGTTATCATGGATTACTTCAGCAAGTGGGTAGAAGTCCTTCCAATTCCAAACCAAGAAGCAACAACTGTCATTGAGCAGCTAATCAATAATTGGATCAGCAGATATGGAGTTCCCTGTGAGCTTCATTCCGATCAAGGCCGAAATTTCGAATCACAGATATTTCAAGGCATCTGTGCGGCACTGGGCATAAGGAAAACCAGGACCACACCCTTACATCCGCAGTCAGACGGAATGGTCGAAAGGTTCAACCGAACAATGAAAGAGCATTTATCGAAGGTCGTTAGTGATCACCAAACAGATTGGGACAAATATGTACAAATCTTTCTCATGAGCTATAGATCGGCTAATCACGACACGACGGGCCATTCTCCAGCAAAAATTATATTTGGACGGGAGATACGATTACCAGCCGATCTGCGATTCGGAATACCTCCAGACGCCATAGACAAGACCGAAGACTACGTAGCCGAATGGAGAAATCGCCTCGATGAGATTCATCATTTGGTTCGAAAGCAAATCAAGGTATCCAGTGACCGGATGAAAACAAGGTACGACGTTCGAGCCAACGCATCCGGATTTAATGCAGGCGATAACGTATGGCTTTATAACCCTCGTCGGCAAAAAGGAAGGTCTCCGAAGTTGCAGCAACATTGGGAAGGACCGTATAAGATTCTCACAAGAATTAACGACGTTGTCTATAGGATTCAGCGAAGACCGAACGCCAAGATGAAAGTGGTACATCGTGACCGACTGGCGACTTTTGTTAACCCAGGAGACCAGTGAACTTAGTTCGGGACGAACTAATCTAGGCGGAGAAGTCCGAAACACAGTACTTGAAAACTGGAGACTATGAACAATAGAACGTTCAAGGCTATGGAACGGGCGGAAACGAAACGCCGAATCAGAATGAGGAAAAACGGTATAAATACGTCGCACGCAGATCGGGAAGATAAGTAAAAAGTAAGAAGTAAGCAGTCAAAGGCGCGATAAGTACGGAAGCGATAAGTGAAGAAATCGTTAAGTGTATGGTAAAAGTAACGGTTGTTATTAACGGACTAATAAAGTGTTAGGGTAATTCAAAATCGATTTAACGGCTCTTATTTATTAAAAATAATTAATCCAGCGAACCCTAAGCTCGCTACAGTATAAACACACATCTAGCCTGTAACTCTTAAAATATTGTTTGGAAAATGTATTATAATAATAATTACATGTAAGCAATTGTCACGAAAATAATTTTAGGTCACTGTATTACATAAATGTACAAATTCTAATTATGGTTAATAAATACAGTTTAAAAAAAAAAAAACTAGAATGGCAATTACTCTAAGCGACGAACATAGGTTCGGACATTGTTTTCAGAAGTCTTTTTGTAAATATAGTCATATTAATGAAGAAAAAAATAAAGATACCGTCAAGGAAGAAGTAAACCTCTTCTTGACAAAGAAAAAATATTTTTTTCCTTTCTGTGGCGGCAATAAGAATAACTCGTGCCGAGTTCAACAATCATCCCTCGCCGTGTACACACACGACCAGGAGTCAGATTATAGTCTTTGAAGGGTGCGCACCTACTTTAATATGTCACCGCGGATAGTCATTGAGAGTTCGACCACGAGTTCCCTTTTTTACTAAGTCGATTCTTTTCATGTGCGTCTTTTTGCCATACTGTGTCTCACCAGTATTTGGTTTCAGTAGCGATTCAATTTGCGTAAAAAAAATAATGTTTAATATCGTTTTCTAAAATAAGGTGTTTCCCATTAACTTTTAATATAGTTTCCTAAAACGAAGTGTGTCACACTAACTTTGAAGCAGTTATAAGAATCATTTTGGATTGTCACTGTGCCGTAAACGAGGATTCTGGATAAGGTTTAAATGATGTGAATTCCATTAACTTTGAAGTGTTTATAAAACTAATTTCAATTGACTCGTGCCTTAATACAATACGTTATATTAGAACTAAGTGCAATTTCCAACAGAAAGCATTAAATAAAGAGAACATATTAAAAAAACACCACAACAACAGTGAATTTTTATTTTACTCTCCTTTCGGATTCCTGGATATTTGGTGGGTCGTGCTCGTCGGAATAATTTTTAGAGAACTGAAGCAGTGGCAATCAGTGGTGTTGTTAGTGAACCTGTGTCGTACGCCGGCACCCCTACTTTAACGCCCACAGGTTCCCCAAGGCACTCATCTCGACCCTTTCCTATTTATTCTAACCATTAACGACATAGGATTCAGTATCTATCACTCCTCTATCTCACTTTACGCAGATGATACCAAACTTTTCTATACAATCCGCTCTTCCCTAGACTCCTCACTTCTTCAATCTGATCTTGACAGCTGTACGATTTGGTGCCAAAACAACTGCCTAGAACTAAATATCGACAAATGTCACAATTACCTTCTCTCTGAAACGCTCCCCCATCGTTTAAATCGATTCACGACCTGGGCATCCCATGTGACAAGGAGCTCAACTTTACCGCACATATTGACGACATTATCTCTTGGCCAGTCCCGCCCTTGGCTTTGTGAATACGTGCCATATTCCCGACACAGGTCATCATTCTAATCGCCCCCTTGGTATAACCGCAAACTCCGCACCCTTCGTAACAAGAGGAACAAATTGTGGAACACTTTCCTAAATACGCGTTCTCCCATGGACTACTCCAGCTATCTCGGTTACTTTTACCAATTCACCGAGCTTTACAGATCCCTCTACCAAAATTACCTTGACAAAGCTCAATTTAACCTGATCAACGACCTCAAATCTTTCTACCACTTCAACTGCAAACGGAAATCTGATGCCTATCCCACCTCTCTTTTCTACGGCTCAACTACTACAACTGACTCCAATACCATAGCCAATCTTTTCGCGTCCTTTTTCCAACTATCCTTCACGGACGACTCGTTCAAGCCTAACCTCTCTTACTTTACTGGCATGTATGAATTCTCCCTCGGCCCTCTCATCCCTCTACACATTCAACAACACCAAGTTATACAAAAACTTGAAAAACTGAAAGACGATTTCAGTCCCGGCCCAAGCGGACTCCCTGCTATCCTCTTTAAAAAATGTTCCTCTTCTCTCTCTCTCTCTCTCGCTCCCGTCAATCTTCAATCTATCCCTTGCACAAGCAATCCTCTTACATAACTCCCATACATAAAAAGGGGGAAAAAACGATATATCCAATTATTGTCCCATTGCTAAGCTTTCGCACATTCCTAAACTGTTCGAAAGCCTTCTATATGATACGTTATGTTTTCGCTGCACACCCATCATCTCTACTAACCAGAACGGCTTCCTCTCCGGCAGGTCCACTACTACCAACCTTGTCGAATTCACATGCCCTAGACAACTGCGATGAGGTCGATGTAGTCACCACCGACTTTAGCAAGGCCTTCGACAAAATCTCCCATAACCTCATTCTCTTTAAGTTATCTTTCCTCGGTTTTGATCCCCTGTTGATTAAGTGGATCTCATCCCATCTCAATTATCGAACCTGCCGCGTGCGATTTAGATCCACCCTCTCCGATCCTTTTTTTCAACCTCAGGTGTCCCCCGGGCAGTCATCTTGGCCCCCTCCTATTTATCTTAACCATAAACGACATAGGCTATTGCATCAATCACTCCCTCATCTCGCTTTACGCGGATGATACCAACATTTGCAAGACAATCCGCTCTCCCCTAGACTCCTCACTTCTCGAATCGGATCTTGATAGCTTTTCGACTTGGTGCCAAAATAATTGCCTGGAACTGAATATCACACAATCACCTTCTCTCGGAAGCTCTCCCACACCCAGCCAACCACCTATCTCTTACTGAACCAACCGATAACATCGGTTGAATCGATTCGCGACCTGGGCGTCCTATGCGACAAGGAGCTCAAATTTACCGCACATATTGATGACATAATCCTTAAGGCCAACGCCACCCTTGGCTTTGTCAAACGCTGGTCCAAGGCATTGCTAAATCCATACGTTACCCGATCACTCTACATAACCTTTGTCCGCCCACTACTCGAATATGTTAGTCAGGTCTGGTCCCCGTATCATTCGTCTCACACTCGCACGATCGAGGGCGTTCAACGCCGTTTCTTGCGCTTTGCCCTCCGTGGGCTAAACTGGGAAAATCCTCTGTCTCTACTGCCATACACAAGCCGGCTCCCTCTAATCAATCTCAACACACTTGAAGAGCGCAAAATCCATGCTGACATCATCTTTGTCCATCGCCTTCTGTCAGGCTCAATAAATTGCCCAAGCTTGCTCTCCACTTTAACATTTGATACAAACCCCCGTAACGTACGTAACCCTCGACTGTTTTACGTGCCCGCCCATCACACTTTTTACGGCGCTAACGAACCCATCTCGCATATGCTATGACAGGCCAACTTTTTCCCACCTCCTTCGATTTCAACCTCTCCACTCCCGCTATCAAACGACGTCTCAGAAGAAGCCCGCCCTAACCCCCCTCCCCAACCCCTCTACCCAGCAATCCTACCTCTCCTCTCCTGCCCTCAAACTAGTTCTCCCCTACACCTTTCCCGCCCCCCCCCCCCCCCGCCAATTTCAAACTCTCCCCCTGCTCACCAACCCCGCCCCCTACCAGTCCGTACACATGCCCCCCACTGTCTCAGTCTCACAAATGCCGCATTTACCGGCCCCACATACACTCGCTCTTCCCTAGCCGCCTACCCCCTGTAGTATATACAGCCACACAAAATTTTATCAATGAAATAATAATTTGGTTACCTGGATTTTACTGCCGTTTTCAACTACTTTGCCGGGGAGAGTTGGAGGTCGGAGTAGCAGCTTCCATCCGACTCAGTCCTGGTTCTTCTTCCCTTGGGCCAACACTTTAGCACCTTCAGCCGCAACTTCCTTGGATGTCACTTGACGCTTCTTCCTCAATGCAAGTCGTCTTCGTTTCCTTTTAAAGACAATTGGGGTTACCAAACGTTGGATTTTTGGAGCCTTCGATATGGCTGCGACTGGCCAGTCCGATCTCTAAACACCCGCGCCTTTTTCTTTCGTACCAAATAAGACAAACTTTCTTTCCACGAACACTTTTAGTGTTTTATAATTTTTATTACGAGTCTAATTTCTTTTTTTTTCTTTACAATTATTATTATTATTAATTCCGCGTCGCCAAGAAAGAACAAAGAACAAAAAAAAACGGGAACACCTTTTTCCTTTTGCTCTTCTTCCACAACCGTCCCTCAACTCTGTCAACGGAACTCGAAACCGTATCTTTCAAAAAAGGGTCAACCCTCCATCTCTCTCGCTCTCCACTCACGTCCACTTCGAAAAACAAATTCGAACTCGAAGAACTGCACGATCCACACCCGAATCAGGGTGTGTTCAGAAACTCACTTCAGGATCGTGCAATTCTTCCACCACCTTACCATCATACTATGTTAAAACAAAATTAAATGCAAATTATTAAATGATGGTGGTGGCCGACGTACGTAACACCCCCCTATCGCCCAGTCATCTTCACCTTCCTGTTTTTTGTTCCCTTTTTTTTCTTTTCGTTTTTAATAATGTCTCAATTACTACTCTACATTTTAAGATAGTCTGTAAGATTTGTGGGGGCTCTCTATACCACATGGAGAACCGACCCACAGGGCCAACCATTCTTGACCGCTAACAGCGCGTCACCTCAACCCAACTCCCCATTCAAAACCTGCAATACGCACATTCGCAGCCATGCAAAACCTGCAAGCGCATCCATCCCAATATGCAACAGCATCCGTCCCCAATCCGCATTTGCATACATCCCCCAATTTACCAGGAACCCATTTCCCAAGCTGAAATAAATGCATATTCCAATTTACAACGGAATATTAATAATCTCCCTCAATCACATCACCCCACATACATTTTCCCAAAACTGCTTCGGTCTAAGTTATATTCTTTCCTTGCGACCAAGCAATCTTAATTTTCCCGAAATTCATATGCTGTAATAAAACGCATATTCAAACCTACAACGGAACATTAACCATCACCACCAACTATATCTAGCCGTATACATTTCCCCGAAATTGCTTCAGTTAATATCTTATCTAAACGATATTCCTTGCTCGCACCCAAGCAATTCCAATATCCCCCGAAAACCATTTCGGCTCATTTCTTCCTTAAACTACACTTCTCGCTTGCAACCAAGCGGCAGCTAATTTCCACGAAACAATCACAACGATCAAGACTCTTGATCATACTTGGCTATGCCGCCAAAACCAATTTCCCAATATACACAACCAACGAATCCAACTCAGGTTATACGGCGAGAATTCGCAGGAACTGAACCCCCTATGCGAGCATAGCAATCCCTTTCAAGTTCGTAGTACGTGGCAGTGAGATTATTTAGCTATGCCTCCACTGCCACGACGCGATGAACTTTTTCCTTCCAATTATTAGTCAGTCGAGTCACAACCACCGCTGAGCGCGCATCGCCCTTCAACCCAAAGGAGTCGAGTTCTTACCCTATGAGAGTGTACACCGGGGAGTAGAGTGTCAACCACGAGTCGGGATTCGCACAGTCGGTACAAGCGAGTGGATAGTCGTCTGAGCCGTGTGTCTCGTGAGTCGGCCGGTTAACCCATTGGGAACAATTAAGTACAAATATCAACCGAACTCATAACTTAAACGAAGTACTAACAAGGTAGTGTCGTATAATACACAATGTTCCGCTGTGATTAATTAAGTGTAAAATCCCCTTGTAAAATAACGGCAGGCGAGTGATAAATGATATCAGAGTTGGATTTAACTAAAGAAACTAAAATTGTAAATAAACACGTCTCAACACTTTGTATGCAACAATAAATTTGTGATCAATGAGACATCACCGGAAAACAAACTGGCCTTTTCTTAAACGATTTGTGTCCATTCTTTCCTCTCTTTTTGACAAAACGATTTGATATAATTTAAATTTACTTGGACGAATAAACTTATCATTTTGAAGACGGTAGATCCTGTGAAGTGAACAAAGTTGTGACGTTCGGTGATCAACTACACCCCACGCGAATCGGTGGAATATTAGTAAACACGTGCCCGTGCTGGCGCAACTATCTAATATCCCCCACAGGTTTTATATTAATTTAATTTAAGCTTGCATTAAGCCAAATAAATTAGGGTTCTGCCCCCACTAAACTAAACTAAATGAGGGTTCTGCCCTCACTAGACTAAACGCTGGTCGAAAGAATTCCTAAATCCCTACGTCACACACTCACTCTACATAACCTTTGTCTGCCCTCTGCTCAAATGTGCTAGTCAGGTCTGGTCCCCGTATCATTCGTCTCACATTCGCAGGGTTTAGAGCGTTCAACGTCGTTTCTCGCGCTTTGCCCTCCGTGGGCTATACTGGGAAAATCCTCTGTCTCTACCGCCATACACAAGCCGGCTCCCTTTAATCAATCTTAACACACTTGAAGAGCGCAGAATCCAATCCGACAATATCTTTGTCCACCAACTTCTGTCAGGCTCAATAAATTGCCCAAGCTTGCTCTCCACTTTAACATTTCATACAAACCCCCGTAACGCACGTAACCCTCGACTGTTGTACGTGCCCGCTCATCACACTGTTTACGGCGCTAACGAACCTATCTCGCGTATGCTACGAATGGTCACTGTTTTCCTACCTCCTTTGATTTCAACTCTCCACTCCTGCTCCCAAACGCCGTCTCCTAACATACCCGTGCTTACCCCCCCCCCCCCCCCCACTTTCAAACCTTCAAGCCATCAATCCTACCTCCCTTCTGTCGCCCCCAAACTAATTTTCGACCACAAGCCTACCCCCCTCCCTTTCTCTTTCTCAACCCTTCCTCAACTTCAACCTCACCCCTTGCTCTCTAACCTCGCCTACCTTCCAGCCCATATATATCCCGTTCACTGACGCTGTCTCTCAAATGCCACATATACCACACCTACATACCACTCGTCCCCCATCAGCCCCCTACCACCCCAGTCACCCGCTCTTTTTTACCTTTCTTTGTTTTTTTCTGCAAGCCAAATTAAAGAGGGTCCTGCCCTCAATAAACTAAAAAAAAAAAACAAAAACTAACCATAGATGTTAATTGTTCATTCCATTCATACAAGTGCAAATTTATGTTTGATCTATAATTTTTTAATGCACTGTATATACACATTCAATCACGTATCGAATTTATATACCGAGTATTATTTAATTCTAAGTTTGTCGTTAAAGGACAGTAAGTGGTACACTTACTGAAAGGACTGTCTCAAACTCCTTATTTGAGATGATTTACTTCCTGATTTTTTCACTCAGACTACTCACTTGAAAATGAACAACGCCACTGTATTTTGAACACTTCACTTCATATAAAATAAAAATGTGTCTACGATAAGTTTCTAATCAGAAACCAGTAATGAAATATATAGATTTGTAGAATATGTATACAATTTTCTAAATTGAATGTCGAAGTTCAGCTGTTAATAAATTATGGAAACCGTTCTGGGAGTAAAATTGGACTTCTGGGCTGCTCTGGCTGCCTATGTCCTTATAACTATTACGGTCTTCAAATTTGTCTACGTTATGTTTTTGCTAATAAATGTCCGTACTATTGTGGAAAAGATGGTTCCACGAGACGCCCAGAATAGAGAAGAACACGTTCAAATGACGGCATCAAGTAAGTTCATTGTTGCACAGTAATAGTGATCAAATTTAAAATTCAGGCTTTATTAGTGTTCTTCGTAGGATTGTGTTTGTACAGTGGTTACCTTATATTCGATTTGACAATGTCGATATTTATATTAATAGCCATATCCGAGGTAAGTACTTGAATATTATTTTTCTAAATTTAAATTCCTTTTACTTCTAAAAATATAGACGAACCACGTGTTTCTGCTACCATGGCTAATTTTCAAAGGAATAATGATGATTTTGACCTGCTTGACTTTGATTTGTACGATCTGCTCTATCATAGCAGGCAGTGGCCTTTTTACTGGGAATATTTCGGTGGTTATAGTTAATATAATCACTACAGGTATCTTTGGCGCAAAATTTTACTTAATGATTGGCGTTTTTAACACTATTTACTGCTATTTCAGCCATTTATATATTCTTCTGGTACGTAATATTTTTACTCTACGGACACTACAAGAAAATGAAATCCTAGTTCTAATTACTTAAGACCTGGTGGAAGAAAGAAAGCCTCAACAAAGAACTACTCCTGTGAACGTCGGGAATATCATACTGCTTCTATTCACTGTGAAACAATAAAATTGGCAGAAGAAAAACTAGATTTAAATTCGAAGTCTCTACAAAGGGAAAGATCAGTATTTGTTTAAGTTTACAGATACGTGCCCACATCAACCAAACCCTGATTTGGGATATTGGGAATAAAAGCTCTGCAGGGTTTAAACGTTAACAAATTCAAGATCGAACCCTCGTTTTTAAGGATTCAACTGGCGTAACGTAGATGACTACACCGACAGATTAATATAAAAGGAAGAAACCACTGTGGCATCTAATATATTTATATGAAACACGGATAGAGTTGGTGCTAATATGGAGTCATAAGACACACCGGAATTAATACAAAAAAGAAGGCATATCGTCTACTACACAATGATAAATTTTTGCGGAAACGTTTTATCCAATGGAAAAGTTTAAAGAACGAAGCTTACTTAGTAAGCCCCTATGCAAGACGCAACAAAAGTGACTGCGAAAATATCTAGTGCGACTACTTTTTACTTAGCATCCTTTTCAATTGTCTAAATGTTAGTCACCTCCTGCGGAATTTGTATTGGTTACAATTTACCAATCCTTCGCATTTCAAATATTTAATTAACTCGAAATCATTTCCATCATCTTGGACAACATACACAAGGCAATTGTACGGTAATTTTTCTGTAGTACTTTTTTCCTTTCTTTGGATTAGTTGAATTCGAGATGGGTTCCAACACATAACAGAGGATTTCTGTGCAAACAATTCACGGAAGTGTTTACAAAAAAAAAAAAAAAAAACGCTATTCTAGGGCGTCGTTTTAAAAGACTACAACTAGTATTCTGTCCTGTGGCTTTGCTTTTTCTCAATCGACCCCGCGGAGGATACCATTGAATAGAACGCGGGAAAATCTTTACATCCGACATTCGAGATTCTAGTCGAGCGTTCATAAATGTTTCTAAAAAACCAACATCGCGGAAAACATTGACTTTATCTTTAAACTTCATGTCTAGCTGTCCGTCAATAGCAAAAAGAAGGAAGAACTGAAGTTATTGCTAATAGCCCTCCTCATGGACCGGAAGGAACTCAAATCCGTGATTGGTTACAATGTCATTGGGAACCTTCTCTGCGGTTTCAGTCTATTGGTTTTCGGCGTTTCTGATTCTAAAAAAAAAATCGGTCTATTGGCCGCCGTTAGAACGAGGTAATAGAAAGCTTCGCCCCCTGTGAACTGTGGCTCGCCAACTCTGTTACACGTAATCATCATCATCATCATCGGCACTAGAGCCGGGATTCGGTCTTGGCCTTATTTAGTAAGTCTCTCTACCAGTATCCGGTCCTTATCATCATCGGCACTACAATCGGGATCCGGTCTTGGCCTTATTTAGCAAGTGTCGAGGCTGTTAAATTTTCCACAATAATTTATTTTTACGGGCAAGGTTATTAGCCTTGCGCCACCCGGTCCTTATCTGAGACTTGTTAAATTGTCCATAATAATTTATTTTTCCGGGCAAGGTTATTAGCCTTGCGCCAATATTACACGTAAAGAGTCTATAATTGCCAATTTTGGAGTTCTGGTCGGAGTGAAAAAGTTATGTTGTCACTTGGAGTAGTTTTTCTGATCTTCGGATGGAGTAAAGAGATTTTTGTCGACCGAAGAAAATTATTTTATATGCGGTCGCGGGGGGGGGGGGGGGGGGGTATTGAATGTGTTAATACTTTCTTTCGGCCATTCAGGTACTAATTAAATATGACTTCCAGGGTGCATATGCTTAACAAAAGCGGTAACGAAGGATACACCTTCCCCAACATAGCTTTCCGTATTAGAGGCCAAACCAGGGTGTTACACGTCACCGTGCCCATTGGATGATTTGCAACCAGGGGTATACCGGCTGTAATAAAACAGTGCCTCTCTGACACCGGGTCGAATCAGAGCAGTAAGCAGACCTTACCATATCAAAGAGGGGCTCTGATATGGCGGACTATTTGAAACCTCAAGACTCGTGGGATCAAAATTGAATAATCAATATACAAAAAACAATCTCACGAACAACCCAGTAGGCGTAGATGTAATGAGCCGACATTGCCATAAGGGAACAAATCATCAAGAAAACACCGACTCGGTAAAAAGAAGACGTAGGGAAAAACGGAAAAAGAGGGATATACGCGTCGGCACATGGAATGTTCGAACATTATATAAACCAGGCGCGATACAGACGATCGTAGAAAACACGAAAACAATATAAAATGGACATCGTCGCGCATCAGGAAGTCCAACTCCGACATCAAGTAATCGAAACCAACGAGTTTGCACTGGCATATGGAGGTACCGACACCATAACGTCATAACGTAACCCAGGTAAAAGATGTGAAATTTATTAATGACCGAATGTCGGTGCTAAAAATACAGGGACCATGATACTATTATGTAACAGGTCAATTGAAAAGTCCCCGGCCTTCCATAGTAAAACACATTTTTTTGGCAAAATTCGTTTTTTTTATTCAACATAATTCCCTTCGAGGGTGATACACTGATTATAGCTAACCTCCAACTTTTCGATACCTTTTTTGTAGTACGATTTGTCCTTTGCTTCAAAATAGGCCTCAGTTTCGGTGATCACCTCTTCATTCGACGAAAATTTCCTCCCAGCGAGCATTCTTTTGAGATCTGAGAACAGGAAATAGTCGCTGGAGGCCAGATCTGGAGAATACGGTGGATGCGGAAGCGATTCGAAGCCCAATTCATGGATTTTTGCCATCGTTTTCACTGACTTGTGACACGGTGCATTGTCTTGGTGAAGCAGCACTTTCTTTTTCTTCAAATGCGGTCGTTTTTCGGCGATTTCGTCCTTCAAACGGCCCAATAACGCTGTGTAATAGTCGCTGTTGATGGTCCTTCCTTTTTCAAGATAGTCAATGAAAATTATTCCACGCGCATCCCAAAATACAGACGCCATAACCTTGCCAGCCGACTGTTGCGTTTTTCCACGCTTTGGGGCGGGTTCATCGTGTGCAGTCCACTCGGATGACTGTCGATTGGTCTTCGGAGTGAAATGATGGAGCCATGTTTCATCCATTGTCACATATCGACGCAAAAACTCGGGGTTATTACGCTTGATCATCTCCAAACACTGCTCCGAATCATCAACTCGTCGTTGTTTTTGGTCAAAAGTGAGCTCGCGCGGCACCCACTTTGCACAGAGCTTTCTCATACCCAAATATTCGTGAATGATATGATGTACATGTTCAGTTGATATCTTTAGAGTGCCTGCTATTTCATTCAATTTCAATTTACGGTCATTCAAAATCATTTTGTGGATTTTTCTAATGTTTTCGTCGGTAACAACCTCTTTTGGGCGTCCACTGCGTTCACCGTCTTCGGTGCTCATTTCACTACGTCTAAACTTAGCATACCAATCCTTGATGGTTGATTTTCCTGGGGCGGCGTCTGGAAACTCGTCATCAAGCCAAGTTTTTGCTTCAACTGTATTTTTTCCCTTCAAAAAGCAATATTTTATCAACACGCGAAATTCCTTTTTATTCATTTTTTTCACAATAACAGAAGTTGCTTCACTCAAAATACTATAATTAAGAAACTAATGATCCGACATCTGTCAAATTTATACACGCGTCTTTTGAAGGTGAGGGCTAACTAAAAATTAATAGATTTAATTCTAGTGCTGCCATCTATGTGTCAGGCCGGGGACTTTTCAATTGGACTGTTATTTATAAACGTACACGCCCCAACCGAATCTACTGACGAAGAAACGGAGGACACGTTCTACGAGGCCCTCGAGGGAGTATTTGATGAGATCTTATCATTCAATGTTAAAATCCTCCTCGGGGACCTCAATGCGAAAATTGGAAAGGAAGATGTCTTCCAACCAACCATAGGTAGAAAAAGCCTACACGACGGTTCAAATGATAATGGAATTCGAATTATTACGTTCTCAGCGTCAAAAGATCTGGTAGTGAAAAGCACGATGTTCAAACACAAGCAAATCCATAAAGCCACATGGATATCGCCTGACGGCGTAACGCGTAACCAAATAGACCACTTCCTCATACACAAAAACACCACTCGAACATCCTTGACGTAAGATCATATAGAGCGCCTCCAACGATCTTCTAGTGATGGGCAAAATTAGGAGTCGGCTCGCAGCAAATCCACATAGGCAGTCACGGGAGATGAGCAAAAAGTTAGACATTGATAAACTAAAAGTCCTCGGCAAAAGGGCTGATTATCAAGACGAACTAACGAATAGATTTAGCATCCTAGAGAATGGGAGTAGTGAGGAAGAGGTAGCCAATAATCTGGGCACTAAATAGGGATCGATTAGAGACACAATCAAACAAACAGCCCAAAAGGTTATACGATTTTGAGTCAGTGTAGTCCTTGGAAACGTGCAAGTTAGATTAACAAACGTGCGGTCGATGTTAGAAATTCCGACCAGTGTCGTGCCAACACCAGGCCCGTGCATAGGATTATAAAGCGGCTAAATAAGTAAAACCGAACGTGAACGTTGTGCGTGGGTTGTGTGCTATCATACTGTAAACAACGAAGACCTCGTGTAAAAGATTATAGAGCAGCTAAATAACTAAAACCAAATGTGAACGTTGTGCGAGTAAATTACATATAAGACTTTTGTTCAATAAGACATTCGCTCTATGAGACCTTTGCTCAATAAGGCACTTGCTCAATAAGACATTAATTACCATAGAACAATAAACAATAAAATTCAATCAGTTAACCAGTGGTTCATTTCATCTAATTCGGTGGGGCAATCCAGGAGTTTCAGTGAACGCGTTCAGTGGAGTTGGAAGTGAACCCCGTGCCGTACGCCGGCACACATACCTTCCGCCCCCACAGACTCGGACAAGGAGACGGTCTGGCCTGCCTCCTCTTCAACCTGACGTTAGAAAAAGCAATCCGTGACTCTGGCGACACAACTAGAGGGCCTATGATCACCAAGTCCAGCCAGATACTTGCTTACGCAGATGACATCGACATCATCATTAGACCTATACAAGCCCTTCCTTCACCCAAATCGAGCAGGCGGCACACAAACTGGGACTGCACATTAATTATGGGAAAACTAAGTAGATGGCGGAAACTTCTGTGAAGAGAAGACCTAACGTTGGTCAAACTATCAGGGTAGTGCAGCACGAATTTGAAGTAGTGCAATCATTTAACTACCTTGGGTCAATAGTATCAGCCAATAACAATATGGAAGAAGAAACGCTAAGCCTACTATGGTCTATCAAGGCTCTTTAAATTCCGAAATTTATCCAGAACATCCAAGCTACTACTGCACAAGACCATAATCTTACCAGTACTCATGTATGGATCCCAGACTTGGGTGCTCAATAAAGGGCACTCTGAACTCTTAGCCGCGTTCGAGAGGAAGGTCTTAAGGAGAATTGTATGTGAGGGAGGACGATTCCGGAAACGCTAAAACCATGAATTGTACGCAATGTACCTTGAAGCAAATGTTGTAAGAAAAATCAAGCTCGGGAGACTCCGGTGGGCGGTACACCTAGCTCGAATGAGCGAAGAGGAGCCTGCCCGGAAAGTACTTTGTGGCAAGATGTATGGAAGGAGACAGCGCGACAGACCTTGTCTGCGATCGAGGGATGGCGTAGACCAGGACGCCCAGAGCCCGGGAGTGCCAAACTGGATGATATCGGCTCGAAATCGGGAACGGTGGAGAGATTCGTTAAATAAGGCTAAGACCGGACGCCGGTTGTAGTGCCGATGATGATATTTATTGAATATAATTGGTCCTATTCACTGCGCTTGTGTTGGGGTGGTTTGGCGATGTTTCGCTGCATGTTCAAATGCGGTCACCAATTTGGCGGGATTGTTATTTTTGTCCATGTGTTCCGCCGAACACTGTTTGCAAGAAGGAGAGAATCACACTGGAACACGGACATCAATGAAATATTGAGAAGTTGTTTTATTTACAAACGTCTTTTTATTATTTTTCTTCTTTGTTTGTTCTGGTCAATCAATTCCATCGGCTATGACTATAATTTAATGTATGTGAAACTCGATAAATAACACCACAATGTCTGCCCGCGAATTTTACTTTGGGTTCTGTAGTTCTGATATACTATTCATGTTTCTAAGTTACACGTCGCGCTTAACTAGGTACACACTTAACTGACACTAACTTTTCGTCATCCAACAATCGCGATTTTTGCACACCTCCTCCTTCGGGTTCTATATGTCGACTCCGCGGATACTCGAAATAGACTTTCCAATCTAGAACCTCAATGTCGACTAACTGTCTGCCCAAAAAGATATCCCGATTCAGATCTCCGATCTGTATCTGCAAAGGAGAAAATTTCCCACTCAATCTGCTAACAGAATTTTCCACCGTATCTATTAGCAGCATACCATCTTCCTTTTCATCTCAGAAGGAGAATTTCATTACATCATTATCACCATCCGTGGTGGTGATTGAAATTCGGTTCGACGGCTGTCGATTGTGTGCTGCCTTTATTTACACAGCACATCCGGCGCGCAGGCCGACGGATATCGTGCAACTTGAATGGACGTACGGTCCATGGGTTTTGTTTAACTTCTTTCAGTTAAAACTAACAATCCATTAGGTCTTTCTAATGGGTGTGAAATACAAAAAAGGAACCGTGGGATTGGAGTAGTTCCTTTTGTTGGTTTTACTCGCATAAATATTCCCGAATTATCTCGTTGAGATATTTATGGTTGCCTAGAATTTGGCAGCGGATAAGCGATATGCCTTATTGTATGAGGTTGCCGCTGCCTTTGTTTGCGCGACTGATTTGGGTGGTCTTTATGGTAGGCTACCCGCATGTGTATCCATTGGTCGGCTAATTTACCGACGATAGCAATTCCTTGTAACATCGTGTAGATGTTCAGGATTTCCGATTGTGCATTGCTGGAGTGCGGTGCATTTCAGTCTTTGGGCATAGGATTAGTGAATGTTTTACCTTTGTTTCAGGTATGCTATATTCGAATTGTTGAGCTTGACATTGAAAGCTTTGGGACGTTCAGTCCTTGCTTTTTAGTGTCGGGCTCAACGTTGGCTAAATGTTTCCGGCCGCTAGCAGGACTTAGTGGCACGCGTCTGTGGGCGCGTGTAATGCTTTCCGGTAAGTATGTTCCTTGAAGGCTCGGAACCTTACCTGCGGTGAATGGTATGGTTCGTAGAACGCTACAGTGGTACTTCGCACGAACCGTTGATGCGATGTCGAAATCCATATGGTGGTTAGTTGGTAGCACCACTACTTGCAATGAGATGAATTTAATCCGTCTTCATGTTATTTTGATCGCTGCTAATCATCTCCTTTGATCTCGTTCTTTCCGTTATTATCGGTTCTCTTCTTCCCATTAGTTTTTCTGTTATTGCCGATCAAGAGCAGTACTGTTGTACTGATCTCTTGAATTCGCCCCCAGTATTTCTTGTATCACAACAAAACGTTAAAGATGTTGAGTTCAATGGCTGTGACACAAGCTAAAATAGCGTGTAGAGGGTGGAGAGTTATTTAATAAAGTATTACAATGAATACTCTCGTCACCACTCGTTTCATATTGCAACACAATTCAATCCGACCTCTATATTTTACTCTCATCGCACCCAAAGAAGTTTTACTTCAAAAAGAAGCTGCACAATAGAATTACAATTTTTACAACAACAAAAAATCACATAGAAAACTGTCTCTGTCAGAACCTGCACTTTTCGGGTTCGATGACATATGACGTAAAACTAATTTGTCAAAACAGTCACGGCCAAAAAAAAAACCCCAAATTGTTTGGTGTTAAGTAAACATCGTCAGCAAGTCATTAGAAAATAACCATTTTTTTTAAATATATCAGTTTTTTATTTAATTTTATGATGTATTGTAATGCAACCGAAAATATATTCTACACCATAAGACTAAAGTAAGTAATACACTTTATGGATATTTTTTATTTCTTATTTTAGCAATTGTACAAAATTGCATGCACATGCGTTTTATGGAAATTATTTGGGATTTACTTAAAGGTGTACGAGTACACTTGATGTGCGGAGCTGTAAAAATTAAATGTATTAATGCAGAACATAGTGCATAACTCATTGAATTAATTATGTCAAGGAAGTATATAAATATATATTTACATTATAGTTGAAAAGAATACGGGAATTTAGGGAGATTGTTTTTTACGTTTTACTTAACGTAAAAGTTTCAAACACCGCTTCTGCGAGATATTACAGAAATTAAAGCAAGAGAGAGATATAGAAAAAAAAACGGAAAAAGAATGTTCAAATTGATTTTCAGCTTTTTTTTTTTTCATATGGAAAATGCACCGATCTGAGATATCACAATGTAGAGAAATAGTTTTCTTACAACATTTAGAGCAAAAGCCTATAACTAATGTGTTATTATTATGATCACACATAAAATGGAAAATTTTGATTTGATTTATTAGCAATGATTAGAGAGTTTAAGCTGTACGTATAACTCATTGTTGCCATACTAGTGGATAATTTTCACCTTGGAGTGGTGCTTGTGGGCATCTTTTCCAAGAAATCCCTAGCTAAAACATCTTCGATTTCGTTTAAACAGTTATTCAAATCTTTTCCAGTATCGGCGAAATTTCTAGCTGAAGGATATATTACACTTAACGTTGAGAAGAACCCATAAAGATCCTGCAGGGATTGGATTTGTTGGAAGGTCAGCATTAGAGAATTTCCCCGTTTGAATTCAGTTTTCTGCATAATAAATGATTATTTTGGTGTGTTATAAATTTAAAGCAAGTGAAATGCTCACCGGTGAGTGTATAGCATATTTGTGGTCCATTAGCCGAGCAATGCGACGAATATGTGGTATATATTGGCTGTTATTTATAGGGTTATCATCAGGATTACCATTGGAAATAATAATTTCATCGGATCCATGGAATTCAGTACCAACAAACGCCCAACGATACATTTGAAAATGTGGCAAATTGGTGGCTGGAAGAACGCATCCCAATTCGAGTAGCTTTGCCGTTTCCAATTGAACTGACCGCCAATGGTAGAGGTGATTCTGGGACCCCATCCCGTTACCAGATGTTGTACTCCATGCCATTTGTTGACTGGAATCCATAATAATTAATAACTATGAAATTTTCTAAGATTATTTTAAAATTTACCTTAGATCTTCAGTGCTCGATTTCAATTCTTGTTCAACGGCTAGAAATACTTGAACCATTTCAGCAATAATCGTAGGCCACAAAGAGGTTACGTGATCGGGAGAAATCCTTAGCAGTAAAACCCGGAAACATAAGAAGACAGCTGCTTGTACAGACGGAACCACCGGCAATATTCTCAGGCTATTTGATAATTGCTCTATAAGATAAAAAGGTCGTAATTAATAATTAAACTTCAATTCGACTGGGAAATGCGCATTTGAAACATTTCAACAATAACTACGCAAGCTCTTTGATCTAAAAACAGGTGCTAAATATACCAATTTCCACAGATCGCACACTCTCAAACCATTAGGCCCTGCCCATGAAAGCACAACTCATTTGTCCCCCGAACCGTGCGCAAGATCGAATCTCTCACCCCCTCGCCTCACTTCCCCCCCCGCCCAGTTTTTGATCCCCTCCTACCGACCCCGTAAAGATCACACAACAATCCCTGAAGTCATCTGGTTGCCGCTATGCCCTCTCAAAGCTTCGAAATAGTCGGACCTACGATAACGTCCGCATCTATCTAGCTTATTTTCATGGTAAATCTGATACATTCTGCTATGAAGGTAAAACGAAAACGAGCGTTGAGATCTCCATTCAACAGGAAGGTCTCCCACCGATTTTCCTAGCCTTCGTAATCTGTACATAAAATTCCATGAAAATTTCAATATTTCCCCTCTTAAAGTAACAAGAGACCTCTCGGCTCTTCGACAATACATTTGCACAAAAATGGCATCTGGTCCCCCACGCAGCGAACCCACTAAAAATAAAATTTTTCGGCCCTAATCGGTTGCCCACCCCGCTCTCTATGGGATCTCCCAATACTCTTCCCCTAACCATTTACTATCAGAATGTCAGAGGACTTCGGTCCAAAACCCACTCGATCTTACAAAATACCCACTCTTTTCCCTATGATATATACGCCCTGACCGAAACTAACCCCACCCCCAATATCAACAGCCTAGAACCCCCCCCCCCCCCCCCCCCCCTCACTCAGTTTTTCGCGACGACGACGCCCATCGTTCCTGTCCTGACACCCCCTGCCGAGGCGTGCTGCTTTCCACCCAAAACGGACTAACATCTTCTCTTATCACCGTCTCTTCTTCTCCCAACCTCGATTATGTCGCTATAAAAATTGAACATTGCTTAAAGTCCTTGTACATCATATGCTTCTACATACCGCCTTCGCAAGCTATCGAGTCATACGAACTCGCTATTACTGCAATCGACCGCTTAACGGAGCTGAGTTCTTCCCAAGACGACATTGTAGTCCTTGGCGATTTCAACCTCCCCCATCTCCAATGGACACTGTCTGACGATAAGTCCCACTACATCTCAAGCCCCACTACTACCAAGGAGTGTCTCTTTATAAACAGCCTCACCGACTCTAGCCTTTGCCAAGTACGCAATGTCCTAAAACAGCTGGGCAGACAACTTGACCTTGTGTTCACGACAGACCCCTTTAATTCCTCAGTTGTCTCTAGTCCCCACACCCTCTCAACTATTGACAACCACCACCCCCCGCTTCTTCTATCCCTATACCACAACTACACAGCCCACAAGCACACCTCCCCCCTTCCAATATTCTTTCAACTTTCGAAAAGCGAATTTCCGCCTCATAAATGAGTACCCCAGCAATATCACACTCCACTTAAACAATATAAGTGTAGAAGTCGCCACAGCCCCACTCTACACAGTAATCTACAACGCCATATCCCTATATCACCCATATACCCGACACAGGTTATCATTCTCATCGCACCCTTGGTATAACCGCAAACTCCGCACCCTTCGTAACAAGAGGAATACGTTGTGGAACACTTTCCTAAAACGGGTTCTCCCCTGGACTACTCCAACTATCTCCGTTGCTTTTACCAATTCACCGAGCTTTATAGTTCCCTCTACCACAATTACCTTGCCAAAGCTCAATTCAACCTGATCAACGACCCCAAATCTTTCTACCACTTCATCAACTACAAACGGATATCTGATACCCATCCCACCTCTCTTTCCTACGGCTCAACTACTACAACTGACCCCCACACCATAGCCAATCTTTTCGCGTCCTTCTTCAAACTATTCTTCACGGACGACTCGTTCTCCCTCGGCCCACTCATCCCTCTACACATTCAACAACATCATCATCATCACCATCATCATCGGCACTACAACCGGGAACCGGTCTTGGCCTGTTAAATTTTCCATAATGATTTATTTTTTTCTGGGCAAGGTCATTAGTCTTGCGCCAGGGGTCCCCGACGGGGAATCGAACCCCGGTCTCCCGGGTGACAGGCGGGTATACTAACCACTATACTATCGAGGAGCGCATTCAACAACACCACGTTATTGAAAAACTTGTACAACTGAAAGACGATTTCAGTCCCGGCCCAGACGGACTCCCTGCTATCTTCTTAAAAAAATGCTCCTCTTCTCTCTCTCTCCCGCTCGCTTCAATCTTCAATCTGTCCCTTGCACAAGGTCTATTCCCCGACATTTGGAAATCCTCTTATATAACCCTCATACATAAAAGGGGCCAAAAAAACGATATATCCAATTATTGTCCCATTGCTAAGCTTTCGCACATTCCCAAACTGTTCCAAGGCCTTCTATATGATGCGTTATGTTTTCGCTGCACACCCATCATCTCTCCTAACCAGCACGGCTTCCTCTCCGGCAGGTCCACTACTACCAACCTTGTCGAATTCACATCCCACACACTCCTTGCCCTAGAAAACGGCGATGAGGTCGATGTAGTCATTACCGACTTTAGCAAGGCCTTCGGCAAAATCTCCCATAACCTCATTCTCTTTTAATTATCTTCCCTCGGTTTTGAACCCCTGTTGATTAAGTGGATCTCATCGTATCTTAATTCTCGAACCTGCCGTGTGCGATTTAGGTCCACCCCCTCCGATCCTTTTCTTCCAACCCCAGGTGTCCCCCAGGGCAGTCACTCCTATTTATCCTAACCATAAACGACATAGGCTCTTGCATCAATCACTCCCTCATCTCGCTTTACGCGGATGATACGAACATTTTCAAGACAATGCGCTCGCCCCTAGACTCCTCACTTCTCCAATCGGATCTTGACAGCTTTTCGATTTGGTGCCAAAATAATTGCCTAGAATTGAATATGGCCAAATGTCACACAATCACCTTCTCTCGGAAGCGCTCGCCCACCCAGCCACGTTCCTATCTCTTGCTGGAGCAACCGATAACATTGGTTGAATCGATTTGCGACCTGGGCGTCCTATGCGACAAGGAGCTTAGATTTACCGCACATATCGATGACATAATCCTTAAGACCAACGCCGCCCTTGGCTTTGTAAAACGCTGGTCGAAGGAATTCCTAAACCCCTACGTCATCCGATCACTCGACACAACTTTTGTACGGCCACTACTCGAATATGCTAGTCAGGTCTATCAATTGTCTCACATTCGTAGGATCGAGGGCGTTCAACGTCGTTTCTTGCGCTTTGCCCTCCGTGGACTAAACTGGGAAAACCCACTCACTCTACCACCATACATAGGCCGCCTCCTTCTAATCAATCTCAACACACTTGAGGAGCGCAGAATCCATGCCGACGTCATCTTTGTCCATCGCCTTCTGTCTGGCTCAATAAATTGCCCAAGCTTGCTCTCCACTTTAACACTTCATACAAACCCCCATAATGTGCGGAACCCTCGACTATTTTACGTGCCCGCTCATCACACTACTTACAGCGCTAACGAACCCATCTCGCGTATGCTACGACAGACCAACTCTTTTCCCACCTCCTTCGATTTCAACCTCTCCACTCCTGCTCTCAAACGACGTCTTAGAAGAAACCCGTCCTAACCCCACCCCCTTCCCTCCAATAACCCCCTCTACCCAGCAATCCTACCTCTCCTCTCCTATCCTCAAAACAGCTCTCCCCTAAACCTTTACAACCCCACCCACAATTTCAACCCCTCCCCCTAGCTCACCAACCCCGCCCCTGTACCAGTACGTGGACATGCCCTTCACTGTCACTGTCTCACAAATGCCGAATTTACCACCCCCACATATACTCGCTGTTCCCTAGCCTCCTACCTCCCCTATCGCCCAGTCATCTTCACCTTCCTGTTTTTTTTTCTCCTTCTTACTCTAGATTTAAGATAGTCTGTAAGGTTTTTATATTAATTTAATTTAAGTTAATTTAAGCTTTCATTAAGCTAAATAAATGAGGGTTCTGCCCTCACTAAACTGAAAGCGCATAGTACAAGACAGCACAAGCACACACACACACACACACACACCGACCAAAGCGCAGATTATCAGACGCCAGAGACGTGATCTGCGTTTACTACCGCACTCAAGACCTACCGGTCTTGTACGATTTCTTTCCCACCATCCCTCCATCCAAGTAGTTAGAGAACATCCGAACTAACCCTGTCCACACTATCCTTAGATACCCCCCCCCCCCCCCCCCCCCCCTTTTTTCTTTTTCAGATATCTCGAGACCGAGCCCAACATCCTCACGGATGTGGGTGATTCTGGTTATCACAAGATGACCAGAAGCCAGAGACAAGATGAAGGACACATCTGTCCTTGTCTCGCCAAAGTCGGCCCTCGCCACCCATTTTTTTTTTTTTTTTTTTTTTTTTTTTTTACTAAACTGAAAGCTTCTCTATGAAAAAATTTGGATAGTTATAGAAGTGCATTTCCTACCTTGAATTTCAGGCATATACTTGTGATATTGATCCAGCTCACTGCAAAAGATAACAAAGGCTAGACGTTTAAGGAACATCGCTCTTTGTTCATATTCCTGTTCACGGGAAGCGAAAATGTTTAAACTTCCTGATTGATTTGGTGATACTCGACTCATTAGTTCTCGAAACGTTGTGTTGTCGTACGTCATTAGGCTGTCCATGATCTGTTTCCAGAACGGAAGGCATGAAATGTCCATTTGGAAGAAAGCGTTGTCAAGTAATAAATCTAACATATCCTTTCGCCACGCTTTACGTGTATACTGATATCCACTAAGACTGGCCAATAGGCTTGATGAAGCATAAAATGAGGGTATATTACGCGCAGTATGGTTCTTCAGGTACGGAGTAATGTTGTACATCAACGTAGTTATTATAGTGACAACTTTGTCCTTTTCTTGCGAGCCATAGGCGACATCTAGTAGATTCGCCAGAACAGCAGCCAAAACCGATTGTGCCTGTATGCAATGCTGTTGTGTGCCAGAAAGATCTTTGACCGTCCCATCTGGGGTTACTGGAGATATATCTTCTTTCACAGCTAGATTACGTCGTAGCCAGGTTGTTTGTTCTAGGCATGCTCCGGCGACATTGGAGAGGGCATCGACTAATCTT
The DNA here is from genome assembly GCA_963931805.1 of Microdon myrmicae. Classification (NCBI taxonomy): domain Eukaryota; kingdom Metazoa; phylum Arthropoda; class Insecta; order Diptera; family Syrphidae; genus Microdon; species Microdon myrmicae. Next base: position 247,595,942 of record OZ007496.1, read on the forward strand.
GATGTTATATCATGTAAGTCTCGAATATCTTTTTTATCTTGGAACGGCATTTGTGGGCACCGTTGAACGAATTCATTGAGCAACATAAGCAAAGCAAATTGTGCAGGTGGACTAAGGTTGATTCCATCGCGAAGAAGCAATAGTAGTGAACTCCAAGAATCTCCCAATTGTGGCGCAGGTGCAGACTTCATGTAGAAATAGAAGAGTTCCAGAGCTGATACTTCAATAGTAAGACCTGCCGGAGGTCGATGGATTGGAGGAGGACTCTTTACGACTTGATGCAACGTTTGAACAAACGAGTCCATGGGCATGACACGAATGCTAGAAACTAGTTTCACAAGACTTAATTGTTCAGGACACGCGAAGGGCGTTGAATTTTTTAAATACTGGTCATTAATTGAAAGTTTGGTTTCACTGCATTCCGCCGCTATACGTTTCCGGTAAGTTTCGCCTCGTTCTTGCCAAGTAACAGAAACTGCTGCCAAAAAATTGGCTCCGTGGTGCAACGACACCGGACTAAGGAATTCCATTAATTGTTGTTTTACTTGACGCACCTGCCCCAATTCACTGTCCCAAATGGCGGCAACACTAGTTACAATCCGAGAAAGATGACTTAGTACCGCGTTCCTTGCAGCCATATGCTGAGCACTTCGATTTTGTGCCTCGGATGAGTTCTGTGAAGAGAGGAATGAATGTACAATATTATTCAACAGTTGGCCTGTATTAGAACTCTGTACAGATGCACTCGTTTGTGGGTAGGCTTGATTAAAAAGATGCGATAACGCAGTTTGTTGAGTGTTATCCAACAGACAATAGTGGCACAATATGGTGATCGCTTCTAACTGTGACACCACATAATCCGGTGGAAAATTGCACTGTTGCTTCAGGGAGAACTTTGATATCTTATCTAAATTGTTGCATAATTGATGAACGACGCTAATAACGATATTCGTGAGTGAACCAAATGTAAAACAGTTCAAAGACGAAGTCACCAAATCCGTCCAATTTCGATGCAAGTGCCGTAAGTGTTCGGCTTGAAGTGCACTTAAGACAGCCGAGAGGAACATATGTTGTTGGCTTATTAGGCTGTTTGGTAAGTATTTAACATTAGTCACTGGTGCATCGGGTGATAGTCGTGTCGGTGATATTGAGCTTGTTCCCTCGTTTTTTCCCGTATCCGCCGAACAACTATCGTTCTTTAATAGAGCCACCTCATGTTCAAGTTTTATCACAGCCATTAATAGATGTAGTAGTTGGATTTGGAATGATTCTGCGTGTAGATGTTCATCTCCGGGGTTATTGAAGCTTAGAACTTCCTCGGAAAGTGAATGATCACGTATTTGATTAAAGGATAACACCGACGAATTGATGCAATGCAAGATAATCTTTTGCAGTTTACATCGTGCCATAAGGTCGGCTATGTAACAGGCCAACCCTTTGCCCATACCTTTGACAATGTCAATTAACTCCTTGCACACCAATGTCAGCAGTTCAACGCTTTGTAGTTGTACTTTACAATTGCCTATAATATCATCTTTGCCAGGTATGCTATTGCCTTCATTGGAATCCTTATGGAAAAAGCTGCGCGCATAATACAAGCAAATCGTGACTAGAACTTCAAGGTGCATACACCCTCGATAGCTTTGGCTGAATTCGGTGCTGGTTATGCTTCCTGTGTAACCTTTTCCTGATATGCTTTTCCTATGGCGTATTAGCAGTTGCTTTAATGAGCTGCTGGAGAATGAAGTTGTAATTGATAAACACAAAAAAGTACGCGTATCACAGGCAATAATGTTTCGCAGTGTTTGAAAAGCGTACAATGTCTGTTTGGTGTCGTAGACCCCGAAGTATAACAGCATATGTGTATGAAAGGGATGGATCTGGAAAGTAATCAGAAAACAAAAGTTATTATTGCTTGGTATAATAAAAAAATCATGAAGACTTAAAATCTATTCATTAGTAATCAAATTTGAACCGATGTCAAGTAAGAGTAGTCGATAAGTGTTTTGTGACCTTTCCTTTTACTCACTCTGTTCCTGCTAGCACAGTTGGACCAGGTTCACTACGCGTTGCCTTACATGGTGGCCCTGCCAGGAAATTATTGATTTTGATGTAAAGCACCATGGCGACCCTGCCAGCTCAGGCGATTGTAGGTTTATGTCCATTATACACCACCATCCCCGTGAGTAGGGCATTAGAATATAATCAAAGCTAGGCCGGCTTGTCGTAAGAGGCGACTAAAGGCCGAGTGGTAGCCGGGATCCCAACGACCCCATCAAGCTTTAGGCTCCGTGAAATGGTCGAGAGAAATCCCTGGCCATCTTTCGGAGCTTGGCTGATGGACCGGTTCGAGAAAACGTTGATTAGGTAGTAGTCGGTCCCAAGGTGAAATACCACCCCGTCACACTGTACTTTCCGCGATATCGCCGAGAGAAATCTTCCACGGTGTTTCGGATGTGTGGCTGATGACCCGGACTGACACGGAGATAAGTCATGATGGTACCTTCTGATATAAAGAATTCCGGAGGTAAACTAGTCCCCCATTTGGACTATGTCAGGGGGAACATCATGGAGATATAATGATAAATAATGGAACTTTAAGAGGTTCGTCATCGCATAATCGGTCTCGCTCTCGAGGCTCTGCCCACGCTCGACTAATAACGCCATTTTGTAACATCAGGGGCATCGGTTTCGCCAGCACGAATGTAAATGTCGTCCACCAATATTTGCAAACAACGAAACTTGATATCCTTGCCCTAACTGAGACCCAGGTCGATTCATCAACTGATTCGACATATCTTCGTTGCTCAGGAAACGACTTACATTCGAGATTCCGTTTTAAGGGAGGAGTCTGCGTCCTCGCGCGGTCCGATCTGACTTGCCAGAGGACGGAGGCGTTGGAACCCAATAATATGTACATCATATGGTTGAGGGTCGTGCTGAGGAATTCTGTTAAATTTCTTTGTTGTCTTTTCCGCTCCCCGAATGACGATCGACCGGCGACATTTTTCGAACATCTTTCACACACCGCCGACTGGATATAGATCAACAACCCAGCTTCTGAAATTGTTGTCCTTGGCGATTTTAATGTGCACAATTCCGGCTGGTTGTTACATTCTAACAGAACCGACGAGGCTGGGAGGCTGGCAGAGATGTTTGCTGTAAGCCACAACTTGACTCAACTCGTGGAGGAACCGACGCGAGTGCCGGATGCCCGAGGCGATTGTACGAACACGATTTTAATGTGCACAATTCCGGCTGGTTGTTACATTCTAACAGAACCGACGAGGCTGGGAGGCTGGCAGAGATGTTTGCTGTAAGCCACAACTTGACTCAACTCGTGGAGGAACCGACGCGAGTGCCGGATGCCCGAGGCGATTGTACGAACACCCTGAATCTGTTTTTGACATCCGAATGGAGTATTTATACCGTAGAGGTTTCTGCGCCACTGGGGAACTCAGATCACTGCTTGGTGTGTGTCGCGCAAGCACTTGCATACCAAGCGAATAACCGGCCTAGGCAGCTTCGCTATGTATGGAAGTATGGGGCTGCTAACTGGGACGATATGCGAGATTTCTTCGCATTCTTTCCATGGTCCGAGGTGTGCTTCGGAAACTCCGGTGTTAACGCTTGTGCGGAGTCGGTATCAAAGATTATTCTTCTGGGAATGGAGATGTATATTCCACATTCCATCAAACGAAGTTAGTCTGATAAACCTTGGTTTGATAAAAAATGCGAGCAGATTACAACGGCAAAAAACAGAACTTTAAGGCAATGGCGCTCCAATCCCACCGATGTTAACAGAACGAATTTTGTAGGAATCAGTAACGCGTGCAACCAGGCAATTGATACCGCGAAGAAGGCTCACAACGACAGGGTGATCAGTAAGCTCCTTCGGTGCCCAACTGGTTCGCGCTCCTTCTGGTCAATAGCACGGCCTATCAGCAGTAACTTCGCATCCTCCTCTTTCCCTCCGTTGGTGACAGACAGCGGGACGTTAGTCACGAATCCAAAGGATAAAACTAATGTGTTCGCGAATTTATTTTCCACGAATTCAAACCTCGTTCCCGGCCTTTTGGAGCTACCTGTGATCTCGCCGGTACAGTCTGCCAAGCAGTATGTGAGATTTCGTCCGCGCACTATTCAATGCATTCTACGTGAACTGGATTGCTTAGCCGAAAGCCCTAGCAGCTAGCGCTATTTAGAATTAAGTTATTGTGTAATTAATTACATTGTAATAAATAATAATAATAATAATAAATGGATTGCAGGAAGGTAACCGGCCCGGACGGAATACCAGCAATAGTCCTTAAGAACTGTGCTCCAGAACTATCGCCGGTTCTTGGCAGACTCTTCCGCTTATCTTATGCACGGAGGACCTTTCGTGCCTGCTGGAAAATCGCTCGAGTTCAGCCAATCCCAAAGACGGGAAAAAAGTGTTTCCCACAAAATTACCTCCCGATAGCATTACTGTCTATTTTATCTAAGGTAATGGAAAAAGTCATCAATACAGAGTTAGTTAAGTATTTGGAGTGCAACGGATTTCTGAATGATCGTCAATACGGATTCCGTGGCAGGCGGTCCACGGCTCTTAAACATACCCTCGACCTACTTGAGAGCATACAGAGACGAGCGATCCGCCTGATCGGGGACTCGGCGCTGACGTCTGGACTACAGTCGCTATGACATCGAAGGCGCGTAGCCGACCTCTCTGTTTTACAGATATTATCACGGGTACTGTTCTTCGGAGATTATTGGTATTGTTCCACGCAATTCGGCTTATATGCGCTCCACAAGACAATCCGATGGATCGCACCCTCTTTGTGGTTCATCTCACGACGGCGCGAACATCCCTGCATCACTCTTCCCACGCGAGTGTTCCCGGAGCGTTACAACCTGCAACTGTTCAAAAAGAACTGCAACAGTTATTTGATGGCATCTCGGGGCGCCCACTCGGCGCTATAGGTTCGCCTCTCCCGAGAGCGGTCTAATAAAAAAAAAAAAAAAAAAAAAAAAAAAAAAAGTAAAAAAAAAAAATTAAAAAAAAAACAGCCCAAAAGCTATTAGGATTTAAGAAAACAATTAAGTCGAAACCTTGGCTTGACGATGAGCGCAGGACGAAGATCGAAGAACGTGGATGTCTCAGAGTGATCCACTTAGAAAGATATGATGAAGTCAACGCAGAAAGATACGCGACAATTCAGAAAGAGACAATGAGACTCGGATTGAAAAAATCATAGAAAATGCCAGAGCAAAGAATATCAGAGGCATGTATGCCGGCATAAATTCAATTAGAAAAAGGCTACCGGCGGAGAGCCAAAATAATTCGAGACACAAGCCGCTGTCTGGTCACAGAAACAAACAATATCGTGACAAAATGGAAGCAGTACTTTGAAAACCTGCTCAATGTGCGGACCCATCAACCGCAAATAAACGCACCAGACGTACATATAGCCGAGCCTCAGATCCCAGAGCCCTCTTTCGACGAAGTTGTAGACGCAATAAACCGATTGAAAAACAACAAGGCCCCTGAGTCGAATGCAGAGCTTATGAAGCATGGAGGAGAGGCAGCCGCTCGAAAGATCCACCAACTGATTAAAACAATATGAGGTAAGGAAGTCACTCCGGAAGAATGTAAAACCTCAATAGCCGTTCCTATTTTCAAAAAAGGCGACATGTCCGACTGCGAAAACTACTGAGGAATATCATTGCTCCCAACCAAATACAAAATACTAACAAATGTCATACTGGCGAGAATCACACCGTACGCAGAAGAAATACTGGGAGACTACCAGTGGGGATTCCATAGGAACTGACGAGGAAGCGACCAAATGTTCACAGTAAGGCAACTGCTGAAAAAGAAGTGGGAATACGAAAAGATGGTTCACCAACTGTTCGTTGACTTCAAAAAAGACTACACTCCGGCAACTCCAGTTGGCATGCAGTCAGTAAACTGCTGAAATCCAAACTGCTATCACGGAATATAAAGCTCCGTCTCTATAGAACCATAATCATGCCGATTGTTCTATACGGATGCGAAACATGAGCTCTCACAAAACGGGAAGAAAACAAATTCCACGTATCCGAGAATAAAGTCCTATGGGGTATCTTTGGCGGCAAATATGACGAGGAGGCAGGACAATGGAGGAAACTCCACAACCACGAATTGGAAGAGTTATACCGCAAACTTACAATAGTGAGTGTAATCAAGTCGTGAAGATTAAGATGGGGCGGACACGTGGCGCGAATGGCCAACGATAGGACCATGCATAGAATTGTTACGGCCACAACCACCCATCCCATAAAACCTACCTCTTTGGAGCTAAGCGCCATCATTAATCGCGCATACAGGAAAAATCTCGATATCAATTCGATATCAAACAAATTGAACTGCACGTTCAATTTGCCCTAAATTTAAGTTGAATCCAAGACGTGAAAGAACGAACCATATGTTCAACACGCAGAGTCCCCTGGATCCAAATCTGTGGACCAGACGACCAACTTTCAAGTAAAGTTGTTGAGGATCATAAATTGCTCGTCTGCAATATTGTTTACCCAAACCATTTCCCACAAGGAACATCCTTGCTCATTCGCCTAGAAGAAATAAACAGGCGCCATAAAATGAACTGCACGTTCATCTAGGCGCTATTGATCTTTTCCTCTGTACCAACTTCTCACGGAAGAGATCCTGGCCCATGCGGTTAGAGAAAACAACAGGCGCAATAAAACGGACTACACGTTCACCCAAGCAGCTAACAACACAAAAAAAGGGGAATCAGAAATCTGCATTAACACGATGCACTATTGATTTTTCTTTTGTGTTTGATATACCGCAAAGTGGATCAGGCGGGAAAAAGGGGATATCCTTTTATCTGCCGGAGGAAACAAAGATTTCGATCCAGAGAAAAGGAAATGAGAAAGACTAGAGATGGTGGGTTTTGAAGACGTTGGCCGAGACGGTCAGAGAGGGGTTGGTTGTAAGACTTCGTCCAGAACGGACATCGAGAGTGGGTTAATAAATCTTGAAGTGAGTTGGTTTTTGAATCTCGACCGAGACGGCGAGACTTGACGGAGTTGTGTTTAGAGATTCGACCGAGACGCTGAGTTGAGTGGCGAAAGTGAAAAGTAACTTAAACTAAAAGGAACCTATATGTGTAAATGAATATGAAAAGTAATAAAAGGAATTTATAGGTGTGATGTCAACCTACGCTAAGTGAGAAATAAACCGTTAAAAAATTATTGTAAATAAAATAAAGTTGTAGAAATAAAGATATGTGTTTGATTTCACGGGATATTTACAGTGAGTGAAACAGAAACCATTACAGAATTCTTGACGGTAAGTCAACGGAAAAGAGACCGGGAGGACGGCCGCGACGGAGATGGGAGGATAATGTTAGGTTGGACCTCGAGGAGATCGGATCGCAGGGTCGAACGAGGAAGGAGAGCGCACGGGACAGGGAACAATGGCGGAGTCGAGTCGGTGAGGTCATGAACTTTCGGGTTCCTACAGGCCAATAAATACTAGTATAGGACCAACCACTGGCAGAAGTACGTTGCACTCAATTGCGAGTACTCTAAATGGGACAGTATCAATTATCGAGAATAAATGTGTATTTTGCATTTTCTGGAAAAAGTTTAAAAGCTCTTTGATCGATGTGGGACATCTCGTAAAAAAAAGCAATCGATCAAACAAATTCAGATTTGTACTCTTTGGAAAAGTCACATTTCGTACTAAAAACAATCCCTGATAGTTTTTGATTACTCGATTCAATTGCCAGTTACAGGGTGTAATATCATCATCATCATCGGCTCTACACCCGGGATCCGGTCTTGGCCTTATTTAGCAAGTGAAATTTGATACATTTTCCATAATAATTTATTTTTCCGGGCAAGGTTATTAGCCGTGCGCGACAGAGTGTAATATAGGGATGCGAAAAATAAACAAATCATCTAATCATCACATACCTTATCAAAAGTCTTTTTAAAATCCTTTGAGTTCTTCTTCTTATGACCTTTTTCACCTCCCGATTCAAGAGCAACATTCTGCCTAAGGATCTCAACATTTTGCTTACTCTTCTCCAGTGTTTCTTTGGCTAAATCCCACTCAAGCTTTTGAGAATTTCCATTAGTTTCTAAACTCAAGCGTCGACGCTTTTCTTCCACATTGATAGTACCACCAACTGAAACTGATTGTTCATCGCTTTTTGTTGACGGTTCTTCTTCTATAAAAACGTCTTCAGCACTATCATCATCCGAATCGCTAACTTGCTCCTTGTCATCATTAGAACTACGTCCACATGTTAAGCTATTGTTGCTGTCCGTCGATGTCTTTGATATACAACTCATACGTTTCTTATCCTTGTTAGAGTTACTTATGGATTTCTTCGTCATTTTCTCCCGTTTGGTCTCATTTGACTTCTGTTTTTTCTTTGGTGATCCTATTTTAGTTTGCTCGCAGCTTTTGGCCACCTCATCAACCAGGTCGCCTACGAAATTTTCAACCAAATCAACTCCAGATGATGAACTGAAGTACTCATCGGCTGGATGTGCGGAATCACCACCTTCTCCAGCTTGTACATCGACGTTCCCAGCTGACATGGTCACTTCTAATTTCTCAGAGACTTCATTACTTGTTCGCGTTAGGTGATAAGTTTTGCGATTCTTAGTTCGGTCATGTTCTGAAAGTTTCTCACTAACCCTCTCACAATCACCCACGAATCGTTTGATGTTTCCCAAGGAATCTAGACCTCCAATGGAACTTTCTTTTTCAACACTAGTCTCCCTATTTTCCGATTCTGTTTCAAATGTACTACTTTCTGTTTCATCCGTGGATGAATCAAATACAGGTTGGCCTTCGTCTTCATCGTCATCTAAGTCAAGATCCTTTTCTTCCTTTTCACTGTTGCCGCTGCTTTTGCGGAGTTGGTCGATTTTATTTGGATCACTGCTACTAAGTGAGTTCATTTCGTCTGAACAGACGGAATCAAATTCGTTTTCTAAGGGATTGATTATAAGGCCAATGGTCGAGTCAGTCTCCGTCATACTACTGGCTGTTTTATCACTAACAAAGTTTGATGTTTTGTTCTTGCTTCCGAGAGTTACCCCGAACAGTTTCTTTTGGAAAGACCGGATAGGACTGCGTTTCTTACTCATTGAAGAGTCTATATGATACTTTACATTACCGAACTCTGAGCTTATGGCGAATACCTCACGGTCAGTGGCACTATCGCAGTTGTCCTCGGTTTCTTTGACATCCATTGATAGGGTTACCCTTCCATCTTTTCTAATATGCTGGAAATGTACAATGCTAATGCGCCGAGAATTTGGTGCAAGGAGAATGTTGTGCAATGGCTTGATGAGACGGGATAAATCACCACGCAAAAGGGATTCTTGTAACCACTTAGTAACGAAGGTTCTTATCGGCATATAATAAGATAGTGCTAACGTGTCTAGTACTCTTAAAAGTGTCTTTTCGAATCCCTTCGATGGTTGCTTATCCCGACCCAAATGCCATAGCAGCTCGAATTTCTTGAAGCTTTGAGATTCATTTTCCTTCAAATGATCTGCATATTCTATTGGCTGTACAGGTGACACGCACATTAATTTAATTTCAGCCGCCCGATCGGTTTTATAGTTGGAAAGTGCTTTCATATCGCCGGATTGCAGTTTAAGCATTCGGGCATCATAGTGACTTGACATTCGATTCCCAATTACTGTCTCAACGATTCCACTCTCGAGGCAGTTGTGCAACTGGTACAACAACGACGTAATCTGAACAGGATCGACGGTTGGCTGGCCCAAATAATTCCACAGAACTGATGTTGTGAGGTGAAATATCCTTGTTCGGTTTTCGATGTAGCGAACGTGGCCAAGCTTAAGCAAGGGCAGCATCACGACGAATGTTACTCCTGGACTGGTGGTATGTTCCGTTTGGGACTTTAATAAGCTAGATATTTTGTATATAAAATGTTAGCTTCAAGAATTCGAAGGCCTATAGATTGGGTTTATTTACCTGATCAGGTCAAATAGAGTAGTTATTGCAGCCAGTTGCAGCTCTTTGTCACTCTGCGTGTAAGATGCCACCAACGCTAGAACCTTTAACCAACTTGGCAACTCAGATTCTGGAAAGTTATTAATAAAATCTTCTTAATTATGTTCGTTTTTTATATATGACATTCGACTTACCTTCTTTTTCCAACACCAGACTCTTATTACAGTTTGGAAACGTCGACATCTCTAACAGCAAACTCGATGCCAATTTAATGGCACTCCTTAGAGAATCTGTTAAATGCAGATCCATCAATCTATTAATACTTCGTTCTATTTTTTCATCAAAAATTGGCAGTGAGTCGAGTTGTTCATCACTGGACATACAATCTCGGTATTCAGCTTCACTAACGTCACTAACTGAATCTAGGGTGCTCACGAAGGATTGGTTTAGAAGTTGATGCAGCTGCTTGGATCGACACAATACGTTCACCTGGAGCGTATCAAATAGTCTATTTATTTCTGTTTGTCGTTCTATGCATATGTCCTCATAAACTTCTTCATTTTTAAAGATATTTTCAACATTCGGCTGGCTGGTGGATATATCAGAATCAGGCTCAATTTTTACAGTTACTGGACATGAGGTATTTCGATTCGTGGTATTAATTTGTAAAACCTTTCTAGCAAGGTATACCTCAAAGAAAATTTCATATTGTCGAATACATTTCTCTAATATAGAGAATTCATCAAGATCGTGGACAATTTGATCTTCATTCGCAAAAGTTGTCTGTTTTAGGGATTGTCTTTGTTGGTCAGCATTATCTGGTACTTCTTTGTCTTCGGTTGCTGCCAAAAGTGTGGGGTCTAGGGATATTCTTTCTTGGTTAGGTGCATTTTGTGAGCGATTCTTTTTCGTTGGACTGGTTTTAAGACGCATATACGGTGATGCCTTTTTAGTCTTTAATTTTTTTATACTTAATGGTGTATCTTGATCCGAAGAGGATTGGGGAGTGATTAACTGACCAGTATCGGGACAGATCTAAATGTAAATTTTAAAATTATAAAAAAGAATGTAAATGTAATATTATTAAAAAGACAAATCTCAGGTCGTGCCACGGAAAACATCGTTTTTTTTTCCTTCAAGAAGAAAATAATTAATTTTGTGAAATACAGTGAGATTTCGGTTAATTAAGAAAGTAGGGAAATTCAGTAAGACAATTATTTAACACACAAGATGTGCACAATAAATGCAACTCTCAGTCACCGCCTGATTTTCAAGCCGACAACTTGACTCGCAGTTTTGCACGCGCTATTTTCTCAATTACTCAACCGTTATACTCTCAGCATTTGTGACAACCTATTATCTTGTTTTCTTTGCCTCGATACCGCATACATAGAAATTCATCAAGTGCGTAATCCGTTAATTTATGACCCTAACAACATGCGATGTCGCAAGTGTCAACCACTTGGCCACACCACCAAGAGGTGCACCTCTTCAGAAGCCTGTGAAACCTATGAACCTACCCCCATCAACCGGATAACTGCACTCACACGTCTTGTGGTAACTGTCACGACAATCACCCATCAACCTCTAAACCCTGCAAAGAATACATCAAGGCCAAGGAAATCCACAAATTAAAACAATACATAATGGTTTTATCATCATCATCATCGGCACCACAACCGGGATCCGGTCTTGGCCTTATTTAACAAATCTTTCCACCGATCCCGATTTCGAGCCGATGTCATCCAGTTTGACACTCCCAGACTCTGGGCGTCCTGGTCTACGCCATCCCTCCATCGCAGACAAGGTCTGTCGCGTTGTCTCCTTTCATACATCCTGCCACAAAGGACTTTCCGGGCAGGCTCCTCTTCGCTCATTCGAGCTAGGTGGCCCACCCACCGGAGTCTATCGAGCTTGATTTTTCTTACAACATTAGTTTTAAGGTAGATTGCGTACAACTGATGGTTGTAGCGTCTCCGGAATCGTCCTCCCTCACATACGGGGCCAACAATTCTCCTTAAGACCTTCCTCTCGAACGCGGCTAAGAGCTCAGAGTGCCTTTTATTGAGCACCCAGGTCTGGGATCCATACATGAGTACTGGTAAGACAAAGGTTTTGTGCAGTAGTAGCTTGGATGCTTTGGATATATTTTGGGATTTAAAGAGCCTTGATAGACCATAGTGGGCTTTGTTGGATTTAATCAGCCGTTCGCGTTTTTCTTCTTCCATATTGTTATCGGCTGATACTATTGACGCAAGATAGTTAAATGATTGCACTACTTCAAATTCGTGCTCCACTACCCTGATAGTTTGACCAACGTTAGGTCTTCTCTTCGCAAAAGTTGCCACCATGTACTTAGTTTTTCCTTAATTAATGTGCAGTCCCAGTTTTTGTGCAGCCTGCTCGATCTGGGTGAAGGATTCCTGTACAGCCGATTCGGTTCTATCGATGATGCCGATGACATCTGCGTAGGCAAGTATCTGGCTGGACTTGGTGGCAATAGTCCCTCTTGTTGTTACGCCAGAGTCACGGATTGCTTTCTCCAACGCCAAGTTGAATAGGAGGCAGGCCAGACCGTCCCCTTGTCGGAGTCCATTAAAGATGTTTATTGGTTTGGACAGCGATCCCACTATTTTTACTTGACTAGTTACGTTGGTCATGGTCAACCTACAAAGTCGTATCAATTTATTTGGAATGCCGAACTCTCTCATGGCATTATATAGTTCTACCCTGGCTATGCTGTCGTAGGCGGCATTTAAGTCTATAAATAGATGATATAATGGAATGTTAAATTTTTCCATCGTCTGCCTAAGGGTGAATATCTGATCAATCGCTTATTTACCTAGAATGAAGCCACACTGATATTGACCAATGATGGCTTTAGCGTATGGGGCTATCCGATCTTGTAGGATAGTGGAGAGTATCTTATAGGCGGTACTCAGCAATGGTATACCCCTATAGTTGTTGTACACTGTGATATCTCCTTCTTATGTATGAGGCAAATTATACCACGACACCAATATGCCGGCATCTCCTCTTGCTCCCATACGTGCACCACGATCTCATGAATTGTGTGAAGTTACGCTGTCCCACCTTGTTAGATGGTTTTATAGCTGAGGTGAAAAAAAAAATCCAATTCCATTCTTTTCTACTACATACTTTGCGGTCCCACTATTCTCATTCTCTCCAAACAAACAAGCAACTTCCATATCTTCATCAAACTCCGCCCCACCTCCACTTCGATCTTCCGGCGCCGCTTCTTCCAACCAATCGACTCTCTCTCCATCACAAAACAACACACCTGAACAAATTTTGAACAACCAATCTTACACTGATTTACCACAATTAACGAATAATAGGAAAAGCACAATAAAACAAAAATGCAAGGAGCATCTTGTTCATACTCCCTCGTCAACACCACTCAGCTCTTTGCTGAGTCAAATAATTTAACTCGACTCGTCAATGAGCCAATACGGGGGCCAGATATAGATGGCCATTCCACTAACACACTGGACTTGTTTCTCACCTCCCACCCGACCAAACGCATAATTGAAGTTTCTTCGCCTTTGGACACTTCAGACCACTATGTCATCATCATCATCGGCGCTACAACCGGGATCCGGTCTTGGCCTTATTTAACAAATCTCTCCACCGGTCCCAATTTCTAGCCGATGTCATCCAGTTTGGCACTCCCAGACTCTGGGCATCCTGGTCTACGCCATCCCTCCATCGCAAACAAGGTCTGCCGCGCTGTCTCCTTCCATACATCCTGCCAGGACTTTCCGGGCAGGCTCCTCTTCGCTCTAAATTTGCTCTAATCAACAGTCACGCAAACGAGAAAACACGCAAAAGAACAGTATGCTTCTACGAGAAAGCCAACTGGAAAAGTCTGAACGACTTTTTTAGGAAGATAAATTGGGCGTTATTTTTGCTCAATAACGATCTTGACTCTGTAGCGGACACATTGACAGACACGATTCTACTTGGCATGCGAACCTTTATTCCACACAGAGTAAAAAGTATCAAACCCAAGAAAAATATGTGGTTCGATTCCGGCCATTAAGGCTAAGGAGTTGAGCTTCCAGTTGTATAAATCAAACAATACTGAAGAAAACCGGAAAAGATTCAGGAGACCTAGAAATGACTGTAATGTGTATATTCAACGCGCAAAGTTCTTGCATGACCAAAGAGTGAGACAACAAATACTATACTCTCCCACAGGTAGTAGGAACTTCTGGGCATTCGTGAAGAACATCAAAAACTCGGTCCCCTCATCCATTCCTTCGCTAATAGTCGATGATACATCAGTCACCAGTGCAATAGGGAATCTACTTGCTGCACATTTTGCAGTCAACTCAACGTTGCCTGATACGACATCAGTTCCGTCTCAACTTGAGCATATGTAGCACAACATGAGGCAGATTCACTTCCGAACACGTACTGTTGCCCGCGCACTCAAGGGGCTAAACGCAAATAAATCCGCTGGTCCGGATGACATTCCCCCAATTCTCTTGAAGAGACGTTCCTCTTTGCTCGCTAAGCCACTGCTGAATCTCTTCCATTTGTCTTATTCTACTGGTCGTTTCCCAAATAGATGGAAGTCAGCGAACATTCAGCCAATTCCCAAAAAGTACGATAAATCGTCCCTATTTTCTTATCGACCCATAGCACTAACTTCTATTCAATCACTGGAATGGAATCACTGATTAACCGTCAACTTTCGAGATAACTGGAATCAAATGACCTCCTCAATGACCGCCAATATGGTTTTCGTAGCAAGGAGATTTGATGGCGTACATTACCGAAAAATGGAACCATTCCATCCACTACCTCGGCGAAAGCAAGGTATTCGCATTGGATATTTCAAAAGTGGTCGTTGAATTCAAATGGTTCTTGATGGTGTAAAGTCGGTCTCCCACCAAATTAATGCAGGCGTTCCCCAGGCTTCGGTACTCTTACCAGCTCTCTTCCTGATCTTTATAAATGATCTCCTGCCAATTACCCACAACCCAATTCACTCGTTTGCTGATGATAGCACCTTGAGTTTCTCATACTCATATGAAAACTCCCGTCCAAACTTTTCGAACGTCATTACCAACCACCAACTTATGCTTGATATATTGAATTCAGACATCAACAAGATATATCAGTGGGGATTATCGAACCAAGTAGAATTCAATGCCTTAAAAACACAGTGCTGCCTTTTGTCGTTAAAGGCGAGCCCCAAAGTAAATATACTGTCTAAGAACGGCACTTGCATCGACGAAGCCAAGGAGCCATCAATCCTCGGCACTCGAATTAATTCGACTCTTAATTGGAGTGACCACATATTTGAAGCTGCGATAAGTGAAGCCAAATGCGTGGGGTTCCTTAAAAGATGCAAAAGATACTTCAATCCATTCAACCTGGCCACTACTTCCAAGGCGTATATTCGTCCAAAAATGGAGTTCAACTCCCATATTGGGTCCGGCATATCCACAGGATGCAAAAACGATCAATGAAACTTATTGGGGACTCAGCCGTGACTCGTTTAATTCCGTCATTGGAACATACGCGCAACGTATCATGCCTATCTTTTGTCTATAGGTATATTACCACGGTCGTTGCTCAACTGAACTTGCTAAATGTGTTTCCCCACTTCAGACATTTTCTCGCGATACCCGTCAATCTGTGAATGCGCATCAGTTGACGTTGAAAGTGGACTTCAGGCACATAAATAAACATAGAGAGTCATTCTATAGTCAAACCACACGAATGTGGAATGCTCTACCTGTTAATGTGTTTCCTGGCCGTTGTGAAGTCCAGACATTCAAGATCAATATACATCGACACCTCCTTTCCTTAGGCACTTCCCTCCATCCGCTCGCACTGTGCTCTGACATTTAAGGGTGCTTCAATTTCTCCTTTTGTGTGCGCATTCGCGCAAAAAAAAAAACCATCAAATTTAAGTTTTCTATACAATACTGACAAAAGCTACAACGTTTTCTACTTCCGTTTCCTTTGGAATACAAATTAATCATAAAAAATATTAAGATTAAGATCCCTATTGCCGAAAGGCAAAACAATATGGCGTTAGTCGTGTTTTATTGAGCTTAGAGCATTTGCGCAAAGTCAGCAAATTATAATCTATGATAAAATGCGATGAATTATTGTTTTCGGTAGGTGAAGCTTCATTCCCATGAGTTCACTGTAGATTTCTTGAAAACTTGTGCTGAATAGCTTACTTTACCGATGTTGTATTCGATTGTCGCATCAGATGGATGACCTGTATGGTCATGGCCATCTTCCGTGCCTTCTTTGAATCAAACAAACACTTGGGATAAACAATTATCGCCATAAACTTTTTTCATTAGGTCAAACGTTTCGGCAACACACATTTTAATACATTAAATACTGAGCCATCGAGCTTCATGCATTTTTGATCGATGCTCAAAACCGACTGCCACTTAATGCGATGTGTTTCCCCTTGGCATACAATGACGTCTGGGAGACGTCATCCACTTCATATGCCATTGTAGACTTTGACGTCTTCGAGACGTCAAGAACTGTCTCTGACGGACGCCGAAAATCGTGCATCGATTCAATTCAATTCAATTTTATTGGGTAGATAATTACATTTATGGTATATTTTACAACTAGTATTTAAGAGTTTTAGGACAGCAATTCCTTTACAACTATAAGCACAATTTTAATGAATAATAAATAATAAATGATTAAGGGAAAAGTACAAAAGCCTTTATTTGAATCTTAGGACTAATACGATACTCGTATTGCACAGGTTTCCGGTTATTTTATGTAATAATGACCTCGATATAATTATCATAGACAGGGTACATATGTAGTGATTTAGGATAACGCAAGACGGGAAACGAGAACATTGTCAGAAAAAGAACAATTGACGAAGAAGTTTCGATTGATTTTGTCAATAAGGAACTCTACCGGTTTAACGTTGGCGTTTTCATGTAGTTCATGTGTCGAATAATGCCATGGCAAATTCAGCAACATTTTCAATATTTTATTTTGACACCTTTGCAAATTTATTCCGTGTGTGCGAGCACAATTACACCATACAGGGACGCCGTACAGGAGAGTATAGCTTGAAAAACGGTTTTAAAAATTATAATTTTATTTTCGAGGCTAAGCTTTGACTTTCTACACACTAATGGATACATAAGTCTTACGACTTTGTTTATTTTGTCAATTGTGGTAGCGATGTGTTTTTGGAAGATAAGTTTTTTATCTAGAATATTACCTAGATATCTACAATCTTCGGACCAATCAATATCAACTGCACACATACTGAGTTTAGTGCCATTTGGTAGGTAACAGAGTTTCCTACATCTCGAAAACCAGACAGCTTGTGTTTTATTATCATTTATTTTTATTTTCCATTTCCTGTAATTGCTGCTTGCAAAGAGTTGTAGACATTAGTGAAAATGGCCGTATCATCGGCAAACATAGCTTAATGTTTTCACCAAGACATGGTAAATCTGCGACAAACAATGTGAATAATATGGGGCCAAGGACCGAGCCTTGGGGTACACCATAGTGGATTTGGTGAGTAGAGGATTTGTCGGTTCCTATACTCACAACAAATTTTCTCGAACGAAGAAAGTTCTGGATAATTTAGATAAGCGGTATTGGCAGCTTAAGTTTTAGTAACTTATAAATCAAGGCATCGTGCCATACCGTATCAAAGGAAGAACCCGCTGACTCCTTGTCGATGAATTTACTAGCTATGTGGTTTTTAATTCGCAAGACTTCGCGGATTGTGCTGTGACCACCACGGAAACCGAACTGAAAGTTTGGTAGGATGTTATTCGCTTCCACGAAACGATCAATCTTTTCCTTAATCATTTTTTCTAAGAGCTTACTCAGACAGCTAAGTAGACTAATAGGTCTGTAGCTTTCGGGGCTGTTCTTCGGTTAGTCGGGTTTCTGGATAAGCATTATTTTTGCTGTTTTCCAACAGTCCGGAAAATAACAGCTCCTAAGACAAGCGTTGAAAATGAACGCTAAATAGTTACTTGCAGCGGGTGGAAGTGTGGGGTAAGGAGTTGGGTGCGCCGGCGTATGGCACTGGATTCACTCCTAACCACCATCGTCACCGAAACAAAGTTCCACCGATAAACAAGTTGGAAATTGTCACACACCGAACACCGCGGCAAAATGTTCACAGTCAAAAGAAATAGACGCTGTAAGCCCGAGAATTTAAAACGCACTGTGGTAACTAAGCTTTCTTTTATTTCACTTTAATTTTATTCGTTAATGTAAATCTTAGGCCAATGGATATATTCACATTAAACGAAACGAAGGGAGCTTATACTTATTTATCGATATGAAATTAAGATAAAGTAAACCTGATCGACTCTGCAAAGGGATACGACCTTTGTGCCTCGCACCGTACCGGTGCACTCGGTACGGCGGATGATGACGCGACCGCCGCGAACGGTGGTTGTAATAAGACTTAGTGATTCAATCCTCGTTTGGGGTGAGTTTGGTGGCGTGGTGAAAAGGAAATGAAATTTCCTTTGACCAGTGACCAATGGAAAGCGATCTCAGGGACGCGGTGGTGTATGTGTGTGTTCGTACACATCACCGTGTTCATCGATGCGTTTTGCCTGAAACGAGGAAAAAAAGAACAATGGTGAAACGACCTACGGCATCTTTCGGTGATGAGGGTCGGCTGTCTAAATAGCAGCCACGCATTATATGCTAAAAGGGATTGCGATAATTCATACAATAGAGTTCGTACATCGTGGTGTCGGTGATTGCTTGAAGATTCAAACAAAGAAATATTTCCGCGAGAAGTGCTTGCAATTGAATCAATAGTTGCAAGTCTTCGGAAAGTAATTTAAATGTGTACACAATGACGGTTGTGTATACCATCTGTGTCAATTATGCATGGCATCTATGGCGACGGCAGGATCGAACTATAGTGTGAAAATCTACACTACTTGGAAATTCGGTTTCTTGGGTCGCTAATGCAGAGATGCATTGATCATGTATGAATGCCCTTGTAGACACAATTCTTTTTAGGAATTCTATGTAATGCTTGTATGCATTAATGTCCTTGGAAAAGGAAATATTTTCAGGTGCCAATGCGATTGCATGTCTGAACTTAACGCATTTAGAGTTAATGGTACTGAGCAGTAATTGGGAATATTAGTGATATATAGATCGAGAGTTGAGGGGTTCTTGTTAGCAGTCGATGGAATATGGGTGGGGACAAGTGGATAAAGTATGGAAAAACTTGGGCTGGATTCAGTGACATCTAGTAAAATGTTACCCCAGCAGTTTGCCCTAAGACAATTCCACGACTGATGTCTACAGTTTAGATCACCACCAATAATTACCTTGTTTCGAGTGTTGAGTCTATACAATTTATGCAGATCCCGCTTAAAGTAAGTAGATTTCTCAATGTTTCAATTTCCTCCAGGGAAATAGACCGAAAACATACTCACTTAATGTCACATCAATACTAATTTCTTCAATCAATTTAATGAAGGACGCAAGGTATGTTCTATACATTTCTTCACAAGAATGGCGACACCCCCACCACTAGCATGTACCCTGTCTAGGCGATAACATATGTAATTTAGATGAGAAAGAAATGCCTTGTTTGAGCCAGGTTTCTGAAACAAATACAATGTCAATATTAAAATTTATCCAGAAATTAAAAAATACATGCTGTTTGCTTTTGATGCTTCTCGCATTCCAAGTTATGATGCTAAGAGAGTTTCTTAACATGATTTTTCCGAATATAGATACTAATAGCTAATGAGGTAATGACGTTAAATTGGTCAGCTTTAGTTTGACAAGCACTAAGCTTGGTTACAACTTCATTAAGAAAAGAGTTTATCTCGCTAAAAGAGAACAAGTTATCATTATTTAGAGTTTCAGTTGGATTTTTCTTAGTGTGTGTCGTATCACTGTTGGAAGGTTGTTGGGTTTGATGGAGGCCATATGCCCAGGTGGATGAAGGAAGTGAAGGTTGACGCACAGATCGTGGCAGTGGAGGAAAATTATCTAGGGAGAATCAGTCGGGCAGTGACTGATGTTTATCACTCGGAGGCTGAAGGAACGTTTTATTTCCTGTACCACGTCCACGTGGAGATAATTTGTGGCGAATGTCTAGGTACTGCCTTCGGCTAATGCATTCAGGATCGGTGGATTTATGTGGCCCACTGCAATTTGCTATATATACATCGACTCGGTAAGCAAACTGACAGCGGATATTAAAGTGCCAAAATAATAAGTGAAAATAAAATAAATCTGTTCAGAAAAAGAGAACAAACTTTGAGTTACGTTCGATTATTCACAATCCAGAGATCGAACCGAGGAAGTCGATAAACGTAAAATCAAAATTACGTAACAATATTTAAGCTGGAATTTAAGCATTTTTTTTATCTAGCCTGTAATTTAGAATCTAAGAAAAAAAACGGAAATAAAGTATGTTGTAAAATTAAATGATGTCTTTGTCTCCTTTAAATCGGCTCTTTTTTTATAAAGTGTTTGACTTCTGTGCTGGAGCTGATAGATTAAGTAGACTCGGTAGACTCTCACAGGATGATTGGAACTAATTAAACAAAGTATGCCGAAAATACAACTTATTTTCTGTCACTTTCGAAGAACGTTAGCACAAAGAAAACTAATACAAATGAATTCCCCTATAACACATATAAGAGGAAATATTGCAAAATATCTGATTACCAGATAGGGTCACAAGAAATAGATATAAAAAAAAAAAACTCGCAGTACCGAAAAAACCAATGGGGATTATGGGATGATCCATTATTAAACTTTAAATATTTTACGTTTCGATGAAGGCCTGAGTTGCTGTTGCTGTTGCTGATCTTATCACTTTAATTTTATTGATAATGATAAAATATGTAAATCTGACAACTTCCAGGGGTAAAAGCGTGAAGACTGCCAACTGTTAGTGTACAATATTGTAGCGTCCTACGAACGCACAATTCCGCCCAGGTAAGGTTCCAAACCTTCAAGGAACTTACTTACCTTATCCATTACACGTGCCCACAGACACGTGTCCCCAAAGCTCTTAATCAGACCTGTAACAAGGGCATAGGAAGCTGAAACAATGTTGAACCCGACATCAAAAAACAAGGAACTTAACGTTCAAAAACTTTCAGCATCGAGTCAACGCATCCATTCATAGTATGCAAAAACAATTCCAGATTACAGGCCATAAATCTTCCATCCAGATCATCTGCACGTTTCCAAGGAATTATATCTTCGGTAAATTAATCGAACCAGGGAGGCAGACTCGGGTAGCTAAAGGCAATTAGCACCTCTAATTCCGTGCAAGATCCCAAAAAAATCCAACAGCTAAAGCATCGCATAGGGATCTCCCATTTTAAGCATCTGCACGATGTTTACCAGGAATTACATTTTCGGTAGATAAATAACAACGGATGCATACGCTGGCAGCTAAACGCAAGAAAGCATATCGCCTATCCGCGGCCAGAATTGTAAACAACCGTAATTATCGCAACAAGATAATTCGGAAGATCTACAAGTCCAACGCCAACAAAGGAAATACTCCGGTCCCACGATTCCTTTGTAAAAATTTCACACCCATTAGAGGGATCTAATGGATTTCGGTTGTGTTTGCAAAAGGCAAGCAACCACGGGCTGTACGCCCGAACAATCATCTCCGTCCTGCGCGCCAGATGTTCTGTGCAAACAGAAGGCCGTGGAAAATGAAATGCTATCACCAACGAATAATGTATGCAAGATGACTTTCCCTTTCTCAGCAGGAATCTACGAAATATCCCCGGGGATGCGATAATATGCTGCTAACAGAAATTCGGAAATTCTGTTAGCAAAGGGGAATAAGGAAATTTTTCGATATAGATACAGATACGATCTGTATCAGGTTATTTTTGAGGAGAATAGCGAGCAGTCTGATTGTGATAACCATAGGGACGAGACGTCGCTTTTGAAGGACCAAAAGAGTCGATATCGAAGATTCGCATCGCGTAGTCGAGCAGCAAGACAGTGAACCCGACCGAGGAGATCGAACCGCGAGACGAATTCACTAGTAGAAGTCACCGCGACTTAAAAGTTAAAAATAAAGAGAAAGGCGGGTTAACGTGTGTCCAAAGTTCGTAAGTTAACTTACAGTAAAAGCGTCAGGAATACTTAATACGGATAGTGACTTGATGTAAACTCGGAATATTAAACAATGTTAATAAACAAAAGTGTACGCTGAAAATAGTTCGTGTTTTATTTATGTAAAATAAACAGACCTGGTTCACCTAAAGGTAGTTCGTCGCTTCCTTTGCCACCGTGTTTTGCTCCGCTTGTGTATTTTCCTCTGCGGTTAACAGTGTTCGGCGGAACACTGCATCATCAAACATTTGAAAACGACATTCAAATCCGCCAAAATATCATATCTTGGCGCTATAACCTCAGTCGGATTTTATGGTAAGTTGATCTCAACTAAGCATCATCACCATCACATCACCATCGGGATCCGGTCTTGGCCTTATTTAGCAAGTCTCTTCACCGGTATCCGGTACTCATCCGAGACTTGTTAAATTGTCCATAATAATTTGTTTTTCCGGGCAAGGTTATTAGCCTTGCGCCACTAATAAAGTACAGGTTTCTGAAGTCTCCCAGCTGTAAAACTGCAAGAGCGTATAAAAGGCCAGCAACAACATGTCCATGTAATGCATCTCTTCGCAACCGCTGAATGCGTTTGAATTATTAAGTTGCTCTCTCAAAATAACGATATTTCAAAATATATGACCTGAGTGCAATCCGTTTTGTCATGGTACTGAATGATAATTTTACAAGTTTAGTTTAAGAAACTAAAAAATAGGAAAATATTAAAGGTCATATATAGATTTTGCTGTGGTTTGAGAAAGCGCGATTGAAGAAACAAAAATCATACTTATCTACAACATTTGGAGATCTATTTTTGGTCTGCTTATCGCATTTTAGCCTCAGATTTACATTCGTAAGCATACAATATTCCGTCAACTCAGAAATAATCTAATTGGTTAAACGAGAAAACGTCGAGTCCCCGCTACAAAAATGGAAAGTAATAAACATATCCTACATTTCATACAATGATTGTAGTGGATGGTTGCTACAATGCTGTGAGGTAGAACATTAGAATAGACCCTATTGAAGCGACCTGTCGTAAAGGCGACTAAGAGCCAAGTTTTATACGATTCAAAAAGCTATCACTTCTATTTTATGTGTATGCGTGATACGTCGTTTTCTTATTCTAATCGACTTGATCTTAGAATGAATATACCAGGAACATGCTTTACCTCGCAATATCTAGTAGATATGCAGAACCAGATTGTGACTCTGTGGGGGTTCTCCATCCCACACGGAGAACCAACCCACAATCCCAACCAATTTTGACCCAGCCTACATCCCCCCACAACTCTCACTTCTTTCCATTCTTTTTCGAAATTACCTATATTTACCATCTCATCCCCAATCTCATGTCCACCCTATATCCTCTGATAATCCCTTTTGTACACAATATAAGAAAAGAGAAAGAGGAAATATAAAACATTTTAAATGGCACGACCGGATATTATAACGTAAAATTATTATACTACTTGCCTCTTTATCTAGCTCGGAAAGCTTTGAATATGATTTGGCTTTTTTAGTCTTTTTTGGACTTGCATTTTGTCTACGATCAATATGGTGGTTAGAATTCGATCGACGAATTGGTTCATCAACATTGTTAACATTATCTTTGTGTGGTTCTACATCAAAAGCTGTTGTCGAATGGTTAAGCTTCGAATCTGATTTACTTTTTTCTAGCAAGCTACCAGCAATTGCACTGTTACTACCACTTACACCATTGGAACTTTTCTTATCTTCTTCTCGTAATAATTTGTCGTCCTTATCATTAGACTGTAGATTTGGATGAAGTTTCACGGGACTTCTGTGAGATTAAATGTTATTTAAATATACCTTTTTAAACTTTCAACTTACGTGATTAGCGGCTGAACTCTGGAAACGATTTTCATACAAAGTCGCAAGGATGCAACAATTTCTTCATTATAAAGATTCTCTGAATGTACCGTGAGCATTTGAGTTATTGCTAAGAACACTTTGGGTAAGTAGATTCGTGTTGTCTCATTATACATCTCTAAAGAGATTGTCTCTAGTAGGAACTCGGTCAAAAAACATATTTCGACTAAAGAAGGATCACCTGATCCAACTTGACATTGAAATTTTTCATTCTTTAATGATGACGATGACGATAACGAAGCATTTTTTTGCCTTATGTTCGATGCTAACCGCGATACATCGTGCTGAAATAAAATCTAAATATCAGTTGTTAAATAAATAAGTTTGTAGTATTTACCATTTTGCATGACTTCTCATATATAGAAGCCATGAAACTCCAAATATACGCTGGATCAAATGTAGCAAAGAGCATATTAGCGGATTTACCAACTTCCACATTGCCGTTAGACAAGGACATAGTACGTATAATATCGCAAAGGACGTAATCCAATACGGCACTCCCGATTTCTGCTTTATCTAGTAATGAAACCATAATACGGTAAGGTTTCAAGTCTACAGGTGTACTTTCCAAACTAAATTTTAATGTACAAATCAATGATTGAATTAAAATGTGCTTGGAATATTTATCGAAATATGATTCCTTGTTGCCGTCGATATCTTCAGCCGGTGCTTCAAATTTCCCAGTTTTGGCAACTTCTGTTCCCAATAGCCAAGAATATAAGCGCCGATTTAGAGACATATCTCTCCGCAGTATAGTATTTAAACCATTTGTAACTAATTTTATTAAATCTCCTTCATTTAAATAGTGGGTGTGCATAGGGAACCCCAGGAGCAGGAATTCCAATGTATTCCTCTGAACTAGGATCATAGAATCGTTGAGGCATGCACACAAACCAGACATCATAACACCACGATTATGACCCATAATATACGCTTGCATCTGCATTCCAAGTCTCTTATTAAAATGCTCCAATAAATATGTGATTGCTGGTAAACGAATTGAAGCGTTCGTTGCCACACATTCCCATAGAACTGTGTAGAAATATTGAGGATTGACTGCCAAACAAACTTGTGTAAGTAGTGAATTGGTCCTCTCGAAATGATCTAAACCGTTTTCATAACCGGGAAGAACTCCACTCAAGAAACCACTAAGTGCTGGTCTTAGCTTGTCACCCAAAGGCACGAAATATTTCTCATATATTCCTAATAGGGCTGGACGTACATTCATAGCTGCATAGCCAAGCAATGGAAAAAGACCGGCGCTAAAAAGAGTACAAAATGAAGGTGCACATTTATAAAGTTGAAAAAATACAATTTTTATAAAATCATTTGTTTTATAACTTCGTTTAATTGTAAAGTGTTTCCTGATCAACATTTTTGTTTTAGAGTACAGCGCCCTTAAATACCAATAACATGTTATTATACCATAAGCGTCAAAAAGTTTATAAATTATTTATTAACTTGCTGCTGTGTACAATTTCTATAAAATCGTTTGTTTTATAACTTCGTTCAATTGTAATAACTTCATTTAATAAGTAAAGTAAAGTGCTCCCCGATCAACATTTTTTTATATAGGGTTTTCCAATAGGGACTTGACAACTTTGAATTTAATTTGTGAATCCACCCTTTCACCAATCATCGTCAATTTATTCAGTAAACTCAACAGTTTCATCATGGTTAAGTACACGAACGAACATCGCCCGCAAATTATAAAAATTTACTACCGAAATTTGGAGTCGGTGCGTTATTGGTCGGGTGAAAGTCCACATGTGCTTCATGAATACCACTTCATCCACAAAAAAAAAACTGCTTGGTGCGGTTTGCATGCCGGCGGCGTCATTGGGCCATATTTTTTCGTCGACGATAACGATCGTCACGTTACTGTGAATGGCCATCGTTATCGCGCCATGATTACCGATTATTTTTGGCCCGAATTGGAAGATATGGACTTGGGCGACATGTGGTTTCAACAGAACGGTGCCACAAGCCACACAGCATACGATACAATCGATTTATTTAAGAGTAAGTTTGATGAGCGTGTTATCTCAAGAAATGGGACAGTCGTTTGGCCGCCTCGTTCGTGCGAATTAACGCCTCTAGACTATTTTCTTTGGGGCTACGTCAAGTCATTGGTCTATGCCAACAAGCCGACGACGTTGGAAGAGCTCAGAGCCAACATTGAACGTGAAATAGCGGCCGTTTCGGCCGAAATGTGTTCAAAGTCATCGAAAATTGGGTCCAGAGAGTCGACCGCTGCAAACGTGCCCGCGGTGGCCATATGAACTAAGTCGAGTTCCATTCATAAATGTTTTGATTGTACTTCAAACCGATAATAAAGTTTTTGAAATATCTCAAATGGTTTGCGATTTATTTTTAAATAAAAAATTGTCAAGTCTCTATTGGAAAACCCTCTAGTCCAGCGCCCCTACACAAGATGACTTCACTAACCACTGCAACCTTATCCCATCCTCTTCCTAAAGGCTTCCCTTTCGTAGAGTCTTTTACAATATAATGCGAGGGTTACTACTTATATTTCTGGTCTTGTCAGCACTAAATGTTGTCAGGCGCAATCTCATGTTTCTATTGGAAAGATTTACATTTTTTAGCATAAACACGTACTCAATACGTTTTGATTTACAGTTTCTTTACTTTACAGTGACTTGAAAAATTCAATTCGGCCATAAATTAAAATTAACTCCTGATCATTTTCGTGCGATAACTTTTCATTACTTTCCGTCATTTCATTCACAGTCACATCCACTTTTTAAGTTTCGATGAAGTTGTAGACGCAATAAATCGATTGAAAAACCACAAAGCTCCCGCAGTCGACTGCATACTGGCAGAGCTTGTGAAACATGGAGGACAGGCAACCGCTCGAAAAATTCTCCAACTGATTAAAACAATATGGGATAAGGAAGTCTTTCCGGAAGAATGGAAAACCTCAATAGTCATCCCCATTTTCAAAAAAGGTGACAGATTGACTGCGAAAATTACCGAGGAATACCATTGCTCCCAACCACATACAAAACACTAACAAATGTCATACTGACGAGAATCACACCGTACGCAGAACAAATACTGGGAGACTACCAATGCGGATTCCGTAGGAACCGCTCAACAAGCGACCAAATGTTTACAGTGGGGCAACTGCTAGAAAAGAAGAGGGAATATAGAGAGACGGTTCACCAACTGTTCGCTGACTTCAAAAAAGCCTACGACTCAGTCGCAAGGCAAAGACTCTACCATATTGTAGTTGAGCTGGGAATCCCGAAAAAATGTGCCGCCCTCATTCAAATTTGCATGAACGAAAACAAAGGGCGAGTTAGAATAGAAAACCACCTCTCAGAAGCATTTGAAATCCGGGATGGACTAAAACAGACCTCTCACCATGTCTTTTTAACCTTGTGCTCGAGTATGTCATTAGAAAGGTACAAGACGACAACATTAGCGGATCATCCCTGAACAGGGTCACACAAGTGCTCGCATATGTGGATGACATCGCCGTTTTGGGCGATAATCTAAAAACTGTAAGTAAGAACAGTAAAATCATCATGCAAGCGGCAGAAGAGGTGGGCCTAGAAATAAATGAAGATAAAACAAAATACATGATTACGGCGAGAGCAGGTGGACCTCAGAGAACACACATAAACATCAGGGGCAAGATATTTGAAAATGTCAAAGAATTTAAATATCTGGGAAGAATACTGACGGCCAGTAACGAAATGTCGAAGGTAATTAACAAAAGACTACACACCGGTAACGCTAGTTGGCATGCAGTCAGTAAATTGCTGAAATCCAAACTGCTATCACGTAACATAAAGCTCCGTGTCTATAGAACCACAATCATGCCGATTGTTCTATACGGATGCGAAACATGGGCTCTCACAAAACGGGAAAAAAACAAATTCCGCGTATTCGAGAATAAAGTTCTAAGGGGTATCTTCGGCGGCAAATACGACGAGGAGGCAGGACAATGGAGTACACTCGACAACCACGAATTGGAAGAGCTACACTGTAAACCTACAATAGTGAGAGTAATCAAGTCGCGAAGATTAAGATGGGCCGGACATGTGGCGCGAATGGGCAACGATAGGACCGTGCGTAGAATTCTTGACGGTAGACCAACGGGAAAGAGACCGATAGGACGGCCGCGACGGAGATGGGAGGACCATGTTAGGTTTGAACTTGAAAAGATCGGATCAGATGGTCAAGCGTGGAAGGAGAGTGCACAGTACATGGAACGATGGCGGAGTCGAGTCGGTGAGGTCATGAACTTCCGGGTTCCTACAGGCGAATAAATAATAATAATAATAATAATAAGTATTCTTCTGGTTGAGAATTTCGTTGCGAAAAAAACAGTTTAGTTTGGACTATTCGAGCCAACAAAAGAGAACTTCCAAGGCCAGTAAAAAGCAAGAAAGGTAAAAGATGTTCTTCTTCAGAACATTAAAAATGAAAAAAGAGGAAAATGCATACTCCTTATACGAGGGTTGCCTTTTATATTTCGGGATTAGAGAACAAAAACAAATATTGATCATCGAAAATCACTTTATTGTTTTTCAAAATATTCCCCATGAAGATCTATACACTTTTGCATGCGTTTGAACCAATTGTCGAAGCACTTTTGCCACTCTGATTGAGGTATCTCCAACACATGCATTCTGAATGCAGCAACCGCTTCTTCAGGTGTCGAAAAACGTTGACCTCTCAGTTTGTTTTTAAGTACGGGAATAAAAAGAAGTCATTCGGTGCCAAGTCAGGACTATACAGCGGATGACCCATCAAATCGATGTTTTGGGTGCTCAAAAATGCAGTTGTCGCAGCCGATGTGTGAGAGCTCGCATTGTCGTGGTGAAGAGTGATCCGTCTTCGGCGGTTGGTTTTCCTGATTTCTTGGAAGACAACTGGCAAACAAATGGTTGTGTACCACTCAGAATTGACTGTTCTGCGTTGTTCTAGTGGTACGGTTGCGACATGTCCAGTTTTTCCGAAAAAACAGGCGACCATTTGCTTGGAAGTGCTTCGTGCGCGAACAACTTTTGTTGGATTTGGCTCATCTTGAAACACCCAGACAGTCGACTGCTGTTTACTTTCGGGCTCATACGCGTAAATCCACGATTCATCACCTGTCACGATGTCATAGACGTGTTTCGAAGCACCGCAACCGTATTTTTTGAGCATTTCTTTCGACCAATTGACACGAGCCTTTTTTTGGGCGATTGACAAATTGTGTGGGATCCAACGCGAACAAATTTTTTTGACAGTCAAATGTTTATGCAATATTGAATGTATGCTGGTCCCACTAACGCCTAAGGTTGACTCAATCTCACGATAAGTCACATGACGATCTTCCAATATCAGTTCGCGCACAGCATCAATGGTTTTCGGAACAACAACTGATTTTGGACGACCTTCACGAAATTCATCTTGGAGTGAACTACGACCACGATTGAATTCACCATGCCATCGATAAACACTGGTCCTTGATGGAGCTTCATCGCCAAAAATTGAATTAAGTTCATCCATGCACTGTTCCTGAGTTAATCCACGTCGAAAGTTGTAAAAAATAATCGCACGAAAATGTTGACGATTTAATTCCATTTTTGGGCCGAGATGAATCTTTTAAGTTACTGTAAACACACAAATAGCGCTCGTATGTCAAAACGTTCTGAGTGCGTATATCCTCAAAAATGTCCAACTTTTCGACAGAGCTGTCAATTGCCGGATTGCAACACTAGGGTTGCCAAATCCCGAAACATAAGAGGCAACCCTCGTATATACAAAATTATTCACACCCTATTTTAAGATGTTATAATTTTTGCAAATGGCGTCGTACGTCAATCCTATTTGACATTCCTGAACTAGACAACTGCAGTATACAAACAGACAATCAATGGAGTGCTATACTCCGCAAAAGCGTGGAATAATTGTGTCGATTTTTTTGGCCAATAATCGGTAGGTGGTGTTCACGCAGCGTGAATTTCGACGTCTATTTCCCAATCACCGCGCAAACTGGGTAAACATTCCGGCGCTTAGCTAGTCGACTCGAACAGACTGGAACCATAGGAGACCATACAGGGCGTGGCCGCCACCGGACTGGTCGGTAAGCTGAGAATGTTGCGGCTGTGGCTGCCGATGTCGCTGAGAACGAAGAAACATCAAGCAGACGATGGGGCATGCAATTGGGCATCACCAGACGGACCCTACAGCGAATTTTAGTGAAAGGCTCACACATCCCTGCATCGAACTCGTTCCGTTACAGAGCGGGGAAGCTGTGGAACTCCCTTTCCACGCGAGTGTTCCCGGAGCTTTACAACCTGCAACTATTCAAAAAGAACTGCAACAGTTATTTGATGGCATGTCGGGGAGCCCACTCGCCGCTATAGGTTTGCCTCTCCCGAGAGAAGTCTAAAAAAAAAATTAAAAAAACATGTCTCCAGTTAATGCCGGCTGACCGTCAGCCGCGCGTGAATTACTGTCAAGCCATCCTTAATCTCAACAACGAAGAAGACGATTTTATGCCGAAAATCATCACGCGCCGAGGCGCGTTTCCACTTCACCGGTTGCGTCGATAAGCAAAATCTTCGTTTCTGGGGCACTGAAAATCCACATTTGATGCATGAAGAGCCATTACATCAACTCAAAGCCACTGTATGGTGCGGCATTCACGCGGGAGGAGTGATTGGGCCGTATTTTTTTGAGGACGCCATCGGCAATACGGTCACTGTTACTGGCGAACGCTACAGAGCCATGGTAAATGACTTCTTATTGACGGAATTGGATGAGTAGGGCTTGGTGAACATGTAGTTTCAACAAGACGGTGCAACCGCACACACAGCAAGAGCCACAATGGATATTGTGAACGAAGCGTTTCCTGGACGCGTAATCTCCCATTTTGGCGATTTGGCATAGCCAGCAAGATCGCCTGATTTAGCCATCCTCGACTTCTTTCTTTAGGGCTACTTGAAGTCGCGAGTTTATGTCAACAAGCCTCAGACCATCGCAGCCCTTAAGGACAACATTAGAGTGGTATGCGTACAGTTATCACCGGAAATCTTGCGGAAAGTCATGGAAAATGCGATAAAACGGGTACAAATGTGTATCAACACTGACGACAGCCACTTAACAGATACAATCTTTTCCATTTAACAGAAAAAGTTGTAAAGATCCAAATAAAGATTTCCAGCACCCAAAATCAATTTTTTTTATTTAGTAAAAGAGTGATTCAAAAACAAAATCGAATGATTAATTTTGCGCCACCTTGTAAAAGTAAGCCAAATCTAAAGGTAAGGTAGTACTGTTACTAAGTACTAAGCATACGACTATAAAATAATTGAAAGACAATAACAAATGTACGCGAGAAAAAATAACATATTACAACGAGACAGTTCGGAGGAGGAAGTATTGTACCAGACACGGGCACTAGGTTCACTTCCATCCCCATCGTCTATTGTTCAAGCGGACACTGCTCACAACGCAAGGAGGAAGAAAACAATGGTTGATCTTCGCAACCGAGCGGACACAACACAGAAACAAAACATTCAGGCGATGTTGTTTATGCATAAACATTTTTTATTGTCAATGGTCTTTACTTAAAACTTGTTATTAATATTAAATTGATTTTTATAAATTTTATGCGAGATGAAACACTTCTTCCTCGACACGACTTTGATATTTCTACGCTTCCAACGACCGTGGTGGTCGGCGGATGTAATAAGACTCAGTGATACAACCCTAGTTTGGGGTGAGTTTGTGGTGTGTGGTAGATATCCTCTCCACTAAGGATATGTATTTACTTACCACCAAAGAAACGTAAAGTCTCTCTTGGTGGAATAGAAAATCAGATATCGTAATGGAGTTCATGGTGGTATGTGTGTGATCGTTCAGATGTGTTGTTTACTCATGCGCGAAGGCAATGAAAAAACAAAGCAGGCAGGCGGCAAGGACAAAGGAATCGGGGCGATCATGGTTTATGTGCATCGCGGCTAAAAAAATAGACGGCGATGCATCGAAGAGATGTGCTAAAAGGAAATATGGGACGAGGTCATCATAAAAGTCTTAGATTAGTGATGCCCTTGTGTAAATAGGCGAACATCCATTGGGAAAATGTGCTAATGGGTTGGTGGACGAAACGAATCCCTTGCTTGCATTTGTATATGCAGGGAAATTCGTTTGTGGGAAACGGATTCTATATTTGCATTGCATATGCTTTTAATTCAATCCGGCGGCTATGCGCGAAGACGATGTATGTTTGGAGATTCGAACAAAGGAGCAGTTCTGGGTAACGTGCTTGCAGCTGTATCGATAGTTGCAAGTCATTGTGAAACAATTCAGATGATTACACGATGACGGTTTGTATATACCATCTGTGTCAATTGTACATGGCATCTATGACGACGCATCGAACTCTAGTGTGAATATCTACACTAATTGGAAATTCGGTTCTGAGTCGCTAATGCAGAGATGCATTGATACATGTATGAATGCCCTTGTAGGAAAAATTATTTGCAGGCATTTCCAGGTAATGCATTGAAAGCATTAATTATCCTTGGGAAGGAAGTGTTTTTGCTGCGGGGAGATTGCGGTGCAGGTGTGGGAAGGTTGGAATTTGCCTGGCAACCGAAGGTACAGAATAGGTTTTGGTTTTATGCATCTGTATTATGGAAAGAATTCTTGTAGGGAATTTGTATGCGAAGAAATGCATGAAAGGCAAGAATTCTTTTACAGGGACTTTTAGGTTATATAAATTTGATCTATTTGATGCGTGAAGCATTTAAGGTGCTAATGGGATTGCATTAGCGAAACTTATATGGTTGGGTCATAGTTATGGAGGTTTTCCAGGTAAGTGGGCCGTGGTATTTGGCGGAACCGCCACAACTGGATCAAAGTTATCCAGAAATGATTTTCTACTTCAGTTGACCAAAGAACTTGCAGGAAAAGACAAGAAAAAGAACACAAATATAGATTATAATCAACTGCCATCTAGTACTTTGCAAGATCGCAAGACTTGCCAAATTGGATTTTGTAAAAGAAACAGGAGCAACAACACTTGTAGTGAAAAGATTGTTTGCGGAAAGCGTATAAAGAAAATTGAATAATTGTGTAAAAGATGCACAAAATGAATGTCGAATATTGAAGTAATGTACCAAAATATTATGGAATAATAAAAACTATCTATAAATATATATCTCATAATTTCATTTTTTACTCATAGTGTATAATTTAATATATGTACTCGTTCATTCAAATTGACGCGTGTTCATAGAGGTAGGTATATAAGAAAAGTCCATAAACCTAATTTTGATATTCATTTTGTTTTTTTTTTTTTTCATTGATAGGCCAGATATATAAGAAGCAACCCTCATACATGAATTTTAAAAAAAAGACCTTTCTTCCGCTATTGTAATTGTTTTAAGTTAAAACATATTATAATACTCTCTTTACTTTTAAATATAATTTCTCTAGAACGCAAATAAATAAAGCAGTTGCAGTAACACAAAGCCATTAAGTCTTACCTATATATAAAAAGTTCAGTCGCCAACCTCTCAGGCCCCGTCTTACTAAATATTACATCATAGGTTTCTAAAGCTTTCAGATGTACTCCGGATGGTAGTGCTGGATGCATACATTGTGCTAAGCGCTTCGAAATTTTTATTCGCCTTGGGATCACTTGGTAATGTGTGTTGCTTGATATTGCCTGTAAATAAAGCGTAAAATTAAAATAATGTCCACATTTATAAAAAAAAAAAAAAAAAAAAAAAAAAAAAAAACAATTTTTCTGTTGAGATATTTAAGATTAAAATTCAGAGGCTTGTTATTGTTGTTATTGTTGACAGACTTTCGTTCGTTGCAGGCAGCTCGTAAATATCCCATAAAAAATAATAACAATTACAAGTTTATAAATTTGAATCTCAAATACCACAACAACCGGAGCTAATCTATAACAAAGGATCAGTACCGCTGGATTCAGCGTACTCGAATTAGCTTTCTCCCCCGGGTGCCTTGCTTCGCGCGAAAAAAGTATCCAAATCAAACACAGTGTTATTAATTGCAATATATGTAAGTCCCCATTAATTTTGGGGGGGAAATAAATCCATTATTTTTTCGCTAGATTGTTGATATATATGATAGCCGATTTAAAACCGCCTGCCTCGTGATCCGTACCATTGGATCAATTGTGAAATCCGTTTTGGGAATCTTAGATACACATAAGATACCCAATTGCACTATCGGTTCGGGTGCGAAGTTATGCTGTGGGATCCTAAACAAACAAACGGATCTTCACACACGCGTCCGAGTGCGGTGCAAAGTTTTCTGTGCGATCCTATGCAAACAAACAGATCTTCGCACACGCGTCTTAGTGCTGTGAAAAGTGCGCGAATATACACGCGAGTGAAGTGCAGTGCGGGAAAACCCTCTACCCTTTCCATCCCTTGTGTCTGTTTTCCTTTTTTTCGCACCTCTGTTTGCGTCCCTCAGCCATCGATACTCTCGACTGATTAATAATCTTTGGAGAGTTTTTTGTGTCTGAGCGGCATAATGTTCATCATGGAACGGATGTGACCTGGATTTCGGCACGGATCTAGTGGGGCACCTACTACAAGGGCATAACACCTGTAGTGGTTGCTTTCGCTTATCTATTGCTGGTCCCGACTTGCATCCTTTCCCGAGGCGGTATTGGTTTTCTGTGTAGAGCCGTTTCAATGGAGCGGGAATTTCGCGTTGATTTGTGTAACATTCGCGACTTGAGATGCAATTTCTCTTGTGTCTGCCCATGTTTCTAGCCAGAAACCAACTATCTTTGCACTTAGCGAAACCCAGATAATTACTAATACAGATATTTCCGATTTTAATCTACCTGGATATAACTTAGTGCCACTGTTCTTTCCATATCGTGGTATAGTCACATACATACGAAATGATAATGCTTATCAGCTTCTGCCACAATATGGGCTCTGTTCCAACCCAGAATTTAATTTCTCTTGGCTAAAACTTCACGTTCGTAAGCATATCATACATAACTGCTTTCTTTACAAAAGCCCAAACTTGGATAGAAATGCATCCTTTAACGAATTTGATGCTCTGTCTGATTCTATCGATAGGATTTTGTCCCTATATCCGCACACTGAAGTCGTTATTGCGGGTGATTTTAATGTGCATAACTCACAGTGGCTTCGTCACATGAAGGTCAATATGTTCAGCTTTTTGCTGATTCAAATAGTTTAACTCAACTTGTTAATGAGCCAACACGGGTACCAGATATATATGGTCATTTCGCCAACACACTGGACCTGTTTCTCACCTCCCACCCAAACAAATACACAATTGAAGTTTCCTCGCCCTTGGGCACTTCAGACCACTGTGTTGTGTCAGCTAAATTTCCTCTAACCAACAGTAACGTTAATGAGAAAGCTCCCAAAAGAACAGTATGGTTCTACGAGAAAGCCAACTGGGGAGGTCTGAACGACTTTTTTTGGGAGGTTAAATTGGTCGTTATTTTTCCTTAATAACGATGTTGACTCTATAGCGGACACATTGACAGAAACGATTCTACTTGGCATGCGGACCTTTATTCCACACAGAGTAAAGAGTATCAAACCCGTGAGAAATATGTGGTTCATCTTCCGGGTGCAGAGAAGCCATTAAGGCTAAAGAGATGAGCTTCCGGTTATATAAATCAAACAATACTGAAGAAAACCGGAAAAGATTTAAGAGAGCTAGGAATGACTGCAATGCGTATATTCAACGCGCCAAATTCTTGCATGACCAGAGAGTGAGACAAAAAATACTACACTCTCCCACAGGTAGTAGAAACTTCTGGGCATTCGTGAAAAACATTCAAAACTCGGTCTCTTCATCGATTCCATCGCTTATAGTCGATGACAAACCAGTCACCACTGCAATAGAGAAGGCGAATCTACTTCCTGCACATTTTGCAGCCAACTCAACGCTGCCTGATACCACATCAGTTCCACCTCAACTTGAGCATAAGCAGCACACCATGAGCCAGATTCGCTTCCGAACGCATACTGTTGCCCGCGCACTCAAAGAGCTAAACGCACACAAATCCTCTGGCCCGGACGGCATTCCCCCATCCTCTTGAAAAAATGTTCCTCTTCACTCGCCAAACCACTGCGGAAACTCTGCTCTCTTAAATATTTTCCGGTTTTCCTCAGTATTGTTTGATTTATATAACCGGAAGCTCAACTCTTTAACCTTAATGGCTTCTCTGCACACGGAGTCGAACCACATATTTCTCTCGGGTTTGATACTCTATACTCTGTGTGGAATAAAGGTCCGCATGCCAAGTAGAATAGTGTCTGTCAATGTGTCCGCTATAGAGTCAACATCGTTATGGAGGAAAAATAACGACCAATTTAACCTCCCAAAAAAGTCGTTCAGACCTTCCCAGTTGGCTTTCTCGTAGAACCATACTGTTCTTTTGGGAGCTTTCTCATTAACGTTACTGTTGGTTGGAGGAAATTTAGCCGACACGACACAGTGGTCTGAAGTGCCCATGGGCGAAGAAACTTCAATTGTGTATTTGTTTGGGTGGGAGGTGAGAAACAGGCGCAGTGTGTTGGCGAAATGACCATATATATCTGGTACCCGTGTTGGCTCATTGACAAGTTGAGTTAAACTATTTGAATCAGCAAAAAGCTGGACATATTCACCTTCGAGTGTTGTTGTTCCGGCGTGACGAAGCCACTGAGAGTTATGCACATTAAAATCACCCGCAATAACGATTTCAGTGTGCGGATATAGGGTCAAGATCCTATCGATCGAATCAGACAGAGCATCAAATCCGTTAAAGTATGCATTTCTATCCTAGTTTGGGCTTCTGTAAAGAAAGCAGCAATGTATGATATGCTTACGAACGTGGAGTTTTAGCCAAGTGAAATTAAATTCTGGGTTGGAACAGAGCCCATATTGTGGCAGATAAGCAATATAATTTCGTATGCACGTGACTATACCGTGATGTCGAAAATACAGTGGCACTAAGTTATATCCAGGTAGATTAAAATCGGAAATATCTGTATTAGTAATTACCTGGGTTTCGCTAAGTGCGAGGATAGTTGGTTTCTGGTTAGAAACATAGGCAGACACAGAAGAGAAATTGCATCTCAAGACGCGAATGTTACACAAATCAACGCGAAATTCCCGCTCCATTAAAATAGCCCTACACAGAAAACCAATACCGCCTCGGGAAAGGATGCAAGTCGGGAGCAATATGTAAGCGAAAGCAACCACTACAGGTGTTATGCCCTTGTAGTAGGTGCCCCACTAGATCCGTGCCGAAATCCAGGTCACATCCCTTCCATGACATCATTCAAAAGCTCTGCAGACTACAAGAACGTTAGAGACGGAATACCTGGCGCCTGCCCTTGAAAAAAATATCGAAAGATGGCTCCTGAGGGAACAAGCAGGAATGCGGTGTAAATTGGGGGTGGGTTTAATCCAGAGGCATTGCCTGGTAGGCGGTAGAACGATGTGAATCGGGGATGCAAGTGGACTCAAGCCACCTATATCTTTTGAAGATTACCACCTCTAGGCCACAAACCAAAAAAAAAAAAAAAAAAAAATTTAAAAAAATTACACGCAAGGTATTATTCTTCAATTGCACCAGATGTTAACGCTGTTCGTTATCATGAGTTTCTTCGTCACTGTAATTTTCAGGCATTCAAAACAAATATTCATCGATACCTTTTTAGCTTATTCTCTCTTCTTCGACTTCTATTATGATTTGACTTTTCAGGGTATCCCAAAATCCCTTTGGGCACATGTTTCTTGTAAAAAGAACACAATAAAACGCCCTTATAGGACAAAATGACTTAAATGTCGTATGTCAACATGAAATGAGGGTGTTCAGTGTACATCAAATGTATGCGTGTGAATAATGACTTTTGTTTTTAATCATATTGAGCAAAATATAGATTCAGAAAAGCAGCCACTAAAAATGTCGAAAAACGATAAAAGTTTTTTTTTCTCTTCAAAAGAATGTAGATTTAGGAATAGCACCTTCACCAATGTCAAGGAAACCTTGAAGAAAGTTTTATATTTGCAAAGCATTTTTTAATTGATTTCTGATGGCATTTCTTTTAGTTGCACAAGTGTCCACTTTCAGGAAATGCATGTCCTCGAGTCCTACAAAGTCTTGGAAACTCATAAACAAAAGAATACAATAAACTCATGATATTATGACCAGACTGACGACACTTACTTAGCAATACAAAAATGTTCAAGGAGAATGAAGTTAAATCTTCATTATGTCGTGGGCAATAAATCACTTAAGGAAAAAGGACGTTTTTATAAATCGATTTACCTACTCACCTTATTTAATTTGCCGAGTGCAGAAATTAAGTCCGCCCATTCACTTGTATATTCGAAGTTGCGCAATGCTTTGTCAATGTTGGACATATAATTTCGGTATTTAGCTTCATTCAGGAGTTTCTTTTCCTCCTCCAATGCATCAGCAGATTCCATAGTGATTGCGCTATCTTGTATCAATTATCCAATTTTAAGTAGATTCCTCTAGAAATAAAATATAAGTAACCTTAATCATTTTATTTGTGCCAAATGTCATCATCTTTGAAAAATACATTTATTTAAAAAATGCTTATAAATATAGATAACATAGGAACTATTCTCTGAAACTGATAAAGGAGCGCAATCAAAAAATATAAACAGGTAGAATATTGCTAAGCAACATACTGCTTTGCACCAATAAAAGTTTTGATTTAAGCTGGGGTTCTGAACTGTCTACTAATCTTGAGGAGGTTCTCTTGTTTTATTTAATGCCAGTCCAATGTTTACTTGACGATAAGATAAGAGAAGGCCGGCGAAAATTCGCAACACCAGTAAGTGGATGACCAGAATCCAATAATAGACTGAGTCGTGGCACTTAAATCTATGGTAATACAATATAGAGGCAAGATATATCAAACCAAGTGAGGAGAATTTAAAGCACACACACTGCAGTAAACAATTATCGGCGAAAAAGCCAGGCGGTATTTCGCTTGCCGTGCACTTTATTTTCAGAAAATCGCCAGTTTAAAGTAAACGGATACAAAGATGTTCGATCGGAATCTCAGATTGACGGTCAAAGGCGATTATGCATATAAAAACTTTAAATGTTACCATAACTACACAGTAAAGGAATTATTCTTGTCCTTCTGATAAGGGTGGATGGTGAAGATATACATGATAAGGGCAAAGAAATAAAAAAAGAATGCTGACCAGAAGGCTTTGGAGCTGCGAAGGAATGAAGCAGTGTTCAGTTGCACATTAAAAAAGGAATCCCTTCATAATAACTCCAAATGGCAAAGCGACGTACAAATCTGTCGCAACCGAATAAACAGCATTCCAAATAAAAGTTGTTGCAAGCCATACTACGACGTAAAATTATAACTCAGAATATTTAACTTAAATGTAAGTAAATTTATCGAATTTAATTTTTTTTTAGCTTGGTAACATCGTGATAGAGACCGATGTATCAAACTGTATCTCATTATATTCAATTGTATAGTAGTTACGCTTATATTTTGTGACCAACAAATGTGAAATGGTCAATTTTTATAATGTCTAAGTTTATTTGGCAAAAAATTTGCATTAAGCATTGTGTACGTATTGAAATTTTTACTATAGAAAAATTGACTATGTTACGAAAGGTCTTCGGTTTTTTTCCATTACACTTCTCTCGGGAGACGCGAACCTACAGCGCCGACTCGGCGCCCCGAGATGCCACCAAATAACTGTTGCAGTTCTTCCTGGACAGTTGCAGGTTCTAACACCACGGAAACACTCGCGCAGGGAGAGAATTCCACAGCGCTCCCGCTCTATAACGGAACGAGTTCTGATGCAGAGATGATCAAAAGCCTTGGAGATATCCAATGCGACCGCCCTTGACTCACCATGCCGTTCAATCGCAAATGTCCATATGTCGGTTATAAGTGTCAAAAGGTCTCCTGTGGATCGCCTGCCACGGAATCCGTATTGACGATCATTCAGAAGTCCGCTGCACTCCAAATACTTAACCATGTCTGTATTGATGACTTTTTCCATTACCTTAGATAAAATAGACAGTAATGCTATCGGACGATAATTTTGTGGGAGACACTTTTTTCCCGTCTTTGGGATTGGCTGAACCCGAGCGATTTTCCAGCAGGCAGGAAAGGTCCTCCGTGCATAAGATAAGCGGAAGAGTCTGCCAAGAACCGACGATAGTTCTGGAGCACAGTTCTTAAGGACTATTGCTGGTATTCCGTCCAGGCCGGTTGCCTTCCTACAATCCAGTTCACGTAGAATGCATTGGATAGTGTGCGGACGAAATCTCACATCCCGCATGGAAGACCGTACAGGCGGGATCACAGGTGGCTCCAAAAGGCCGGGATCGAGGTTTGAATTCGTGGAAAATAAATTCGCGAACACATTAGCTTTATCCTTTGGATTCGTGACTAACGTCCCGCTGTCTGTCACCAACGGAGGGAAAGAGGAGGATGCGAAGTTACTGCTGACAGCCCTTGCCATTGACTAGAAGGAGCGCGAACCAGTTGGACACCGAGGGAGCTTATTAATCACCCTGTGGTCGCGGTACCGTCACCGCCTTCTTCGCGGTATCAATCGCCTGATTGCACGCGTTTCTGGTTCTAACAAAATTCATTCTGTTAGCATCGGTGGGATTGGAGCGCCATTGCTTAAAAGCTCTATTTTTTTATATATGTATAATGCTTGTAATAATGTGAATAAATGATGATTTTGACCTCACTAGAATCTTGAAAGCCATCCTTAGCCCCTCTTCCAAGCTTCTGGCCTATTGTCGCCCTAACCTGTCTTGCCACCTACAGCACCGTCTCTCCACCCTCGTAAGTTTCCCTCTTTAAAGTAATTTTTGTTAATCCCTAGTTTTTAAGTTAGTTCGTAAGTTTATTATTTATATTTTTATACCGCTTGTACTAAGCGTAATAAATAAGGGTTCTGCCCTCACCAAATTCCCACTTCAATTGCAACAGAGCTGATTCTGTTCCTGGTGTTACATTAAGAACAAGTTCGTTGATGTGTCTCCCCCCACAACACATGCAAAAGCAGCTTCCACGAGCGCGGCATTATGAGTTTACCTTTAAAACTGCAACAAATTATAGAAGACAAAAAGCTGTATAGTTGGCCCATATCGCACGATCCCAACTATGTTAACTACAATCGCAAACATAAAGGATTTAAATTTCCCCAACCTAATATCCTCAAGACTTAAAGCTAAACTGATATTTTTAAGAAGCTCCGTCATCGATAAAAATGTTAACCTGTTACCGGGATATATAATCAAAAGCCAATTCCATTCGCGGTTAGGGGGCCTTAAGAAAGGCTAAGCAGTTGGAGACACCATTTAATAAACTTATAATTTCCCCTTACCTTTCCATGTATAGCTCTAAGGTCATTATATCGTAAAGACACTTACATTAATAATAATTCCAAATTTTCGCTTTGGGAATTGGAACCGCGTTCCAAAGACATGGCCGCCAAATGTTTAAACATGATTCACGACATGATGGTCGCATGAATTCATGACCCAGTTACTGTCAGAATAGTGACACACCATTTTTATTCATAAGCCTATGGTTCAGTGGTCTTTTGAAACCAGGAAGGAAGAGCATTTAGTACCAAAAAGTGTTTTCTTGATATTTATCCACTCCATGAAACGATTTTGGATAAACTTCTTATCAATTTGCATTCAATTAAGCGCAATTTCAAGTGTCCCAACAATTATAATCAACTCCATGGGAATATAAGTTGATAACAATGAACGAATTCACTTGAGCGAAATGGTTATCGCAAAGGGGGTTCCTGATATTAATATGTACTGCAGACGTACAATCTACTAAAGTCTAGTGAATATTTTGTAACTAAACTAAATAATGTGGAAAACACGACTTTCAACAATTAAATCCATGGAAGGCACTGCCGACACTCGCGTACTCGATAGAGTTGGACTATTGTTCCCGACCTCTTCCGCCTGAGACTAACATTCAATATCATAGTTTACGTAGCATTTTGGCAAGGGTAAAGACAATGTGTCGTGACAGTTTTTTTAAATTATGCACAAAAATTATCTTTGCACCTGGTCGTCACAAATCTTCAAACATCAGTCTAATATACTTACATCCATCCACGTTGAAGGTATTTATAGTTTAGTGCAAATTAAAATCCAAAATCACTATGAAACATACTAGTAGAAGATACCAAACAAGACGACACATTTATTGGAAGGTAAACCATAACTCATTGCGATATACAATTCCTTCAGTAAACCAAATGCGGAAACTAGTCCGAGTTTTTTAATCATTTGTTTTACTTTTGATCCATTAATTATTCCAACACCGTAAATACGTAATTCGTGACCAGCTGCGTGTCAATTTAGCGAAAGTAAGTGACCATATTAAACAAAGACCAAACGATCAAGATTATTCCAAGGGAGAAAGTGAAAACTTAAATAAAATATAGATTGCATGCTATCCTTGACGAT
This sequence comes from Microdon myrmicae, assembly GCA_963931805.1. Taxonomy (NCBI): domain Eukaryota; kingdom Metazoa; phylum Arthropoda; class Insecta; order Diptera; family Syrphidae; genus Microdon; species Microdon myrmicae. The sequence goes on from OZ007496.1 coordinate 247,638,475, forward strand.
AACTGTCTTTCCTAGCGAAAAGACCCGGAGTTCTAGAGTAAAGCGTGACCCAACGCACTCCGCGTATATACAACCTTCACGAAAGGCAATCGAAATTGCAAAATGAAACAATTGATAAAGTTCTCGCAAATTATCTAATTTCAAATATGGTAATAAACTTCAAGGCGTGGAACGACTTTTTTTTCTTAATAAAAGAGCAATTTATTACAATATGTTTATGAGTCGTGTGTAACCTAAACATGTGCAAGTGGTGTGCGTCATTTACCAGATGCTGAACACAATACTAGGAGATAAAAAAACCTCGCGAAAAGTCCCATCGATGTTAAACTTCATTTCTTGGTAATTAAAGTGACACACTGATTAAAAACTTCGTTCATCAGAAAGTGTATCATGTTTCGTTCCTTACAATTTATCCGAATAACAGTGGCTTGAATACTTGTCGTTTGGTTGGAAATAATCACCATCATTACAAAGGCTGAAAGTGCATTTCAAAGCACGGATGGGGATTTCCCATTCATTATGATGTATGCACGAGTATTACAGTACATTTAGGACATTTTGTATCTGGTAATGGTATAGTGTGAGGTGACAGTAACTGATAAGCGAATATTACAGATTATATTCACAGTGGCAAGAATATTTACGTAAATAAGTTCTTGAAAAGGAGATGCACTAATTTTTATAAACTCCTTTCAGGAGTTTTTTTTTTTTTTTGTTGGTAGGAACCGCACACCCCCACCAAAGACCATACCGGCGCGATCACAGGTGGCTCCAAAACACCGGCATTAAGGTTTAAATTCGCGAACACATTAGCTATATCTTTCGAATTCATGACTAGTGTCCCACCTCCTGTCACTAATTGAGGAAAAGAGGAGCAAGCGAAGTTAATGCTCACAGCCCTTGTCATTGACCAGAACGGACGCGAACATGTTGGGCACTCAAGGAATTTATTGGTCACTCTGTCGTTGCAAGCCTTGTTCGTGGTATCAATCGCCTGGTTGCAAGCGTTTCTGATTCTAACAAAATTCGTTCTGTTAACATCGGTGGGATTGGAGCGCCATTGCTTGAAGGACCTATTTTTTGCCGCTGTAATCTGCTCACATTTTTAATCATATGAATTGGTTTGATGGAATGCGGAATGTAGATCGCCATCACGAGAGAATAATCTCTGTGACCGATTCCGCGCATGCATTAACATCGGAATCTCCAAAGCACACCTCCGACTCCGGAAAGGATGCGAAAAAATCTCGCAAATCGTTCGGTACGTGAGAGATGTTTGAAAATTATCGGCGGTATATCGTCATTCGGTGACCGGTAAAGACAACAAAGAAATTTAACAGAATTGCCCAGCACGACCCTCAAACACATGATGTCCAAATTATTGGGTTCTAACGCTTCCATCCTTTGGAAAGCCAGATCGGATCGCGAGAAAACGCAGACTCCACCCTTAAAACGGAATCTGGAATGCAACTCGTATCCTGAACAAAAGTGTCACCGGGCGATCGTCATTCGGGGGGCGGTAAAGACAACAAAGAAATTTAAGAGAATTCCTCAGCACTACCTTCAACCGCAAGAATAATGTTTTTTTAGTAGTTACAGATTGTGGTTTGGTAGCCAGCCAGTATATGATGAAAAATATGAAAATAGCGACTTACGGGAGGGAAGACACGTGGCTTCGATCTCTGTATATAAAAATAAAAAAATAAAAAAATAACACATAAAAAATAAAAAATTGTAAAGAAATGAGAGCATTTGGAGAAACTGGACGAGACTGATTAGAATGGTCGGTTTTTTCATCCTTTGTACACTATTACTATTACTATTTATTGGCCTGTAGGAACCCGAAAGTTCATGACCTCGCTGACTCGACTCCGCCATTGTTCCCTGTCCCGTGCGCTCTCCTTCCACGTTCGACCATCCGATCCGATCTCCTCAATGTCACACCTTACAATGTCCTCGATCTCCGTCGCGGCCGCCCTGTCGGTCTCTTTCGCGTTGGTCTACCGTCAAGAATTCTATGCGCGGTCCTATCGTTGCCCATTCGCGCCACATGTCTGGCCCATCTTAATCTTCGCGACTTGATTACGCTCACTATTGTAGGTTTTCGGTATAGCTCTTCCAATTTGTGGTTGTGGAGTTTCCTCCATTGTCCTGCCTCCTCGTCATATTTACCTCCAAAGATACCCCTTAAAACTTTATTCTCGAATACGCGGAATTTGTTTTCTTCCCGTTTTGTGAGAGCCCATGTTTCGCATCCACATAGAACAATCAGCATGAATATGGTTTTATAAACACGGCGCTTTATGCATTTAGCTTTATGCATAAAGAAATGTGTATAATTTGATTTTGAATTAAAATAAATGCGGACTTAAGTTAAAAAGAAAGTAGCGATGAAGATTGAGTAAGCATTAGCTGAATCACCCACGATTCATAGCATAATTTTCGCTGAAGCCCAACAAAGTCAATTCTCGGTCTCCCTGAGGTGAATGAAAAGAATCGCGACATCTTTAGTCTTGGGAATGCCAGCCAAGAGTCCTGTAATGCACTGATCAGAGATTTGCATATCAAGGACCCATTTCATGCACTCGTTAAAAGTAACATAAGTAAGACGCCGATAAAACATCACAAAATGTAATCAAAATATACGCGAATATGTAATGGTTCCTCCGTAGAAAGTTTCTATAGTTCCAGTAATACTAGGCAACCTTAGCGAAAATATGACTATTGTGTTCAAATTGAATACCTTGGATATCCAAATAATACTTTGCAGATCCAAAAAAGTTGGTCAAAATTCCTGCGGACACCCATTGGCTTATTTTCCTATAATTGTTCGGGTTAAACTAGGTTACTTTAACTAAAATATAACCATTTTAGGCAAATTGCAGGCGAATACTCAAAGATTTTCGTCAGAATTAATGACGATAGTTGTTGGCGATACGAATTCCCAGGAAAGACAAGGAAAGCCCCAGCACACAGGTTCCTCGCAAACAAACGATCAGCTGGGCAGCGATTGCAGGAAACGACCGAAAAAAAAAGAGAAGGCTAGCAGCGAGCCTATAGTATTTTAGGCGAGCACAGCGGCAGAACAGTGGAATTCCTCAAGCTTTCGTCCTATTTCGCTCCTCACCTGCATCAGCAAAATATATAAACAGTTCATATACGAGAAGCTAAATAAGTTTATCAGTGCCAGGAACCTAATACCTGATTTCCAATTCGGATTTAGAAGAGCGCACAGCACCACCATGGCTCCTAACATATTTCAAAACCACGTTTGCGTGCGCCTCTTTAATACGGAACCCAACATTGCGGTGAGCCTGGACATCGAAAAGGCTTTTGAAACAACCTGGATCGAAGGTCTCGTTTTCAAATTACTGCATACTGGCCTTAGTAGTACGCTGTGTAGTATCATCTTTTTTTTTTTATTTTTTTTTTTTTTAATTAGACTTCTCTCGGGAGATGCGAACCTATAGCGTCGAGTGGGCGCCCCGAGATGCCATCAAATAACTGTTGCAGTTCTTTTTGAACAGTTGCAGGTTGTAACGCTCCGGGAACACTCGCGTGGGAAGGGAGTTCCACAGCTTCCCCGCTCTGTAACGGAACGAGTTCTGATACAGGGATGTTCGCGCTGTCGGGAGATGAACCACAAACGGGTGCGATCCGTCGGATTGTCTTGTGGAGCGCATATAGACCGAATTGCGTGGAACAATGCCAAGAATCTCCGAAGAACAGCACCCGTGATAATATCTGTAAAACAGACAGAGGTCGGCCACGCGGCTTCGATGTGATAGCGACTGTAGTCCCGACGTCAGCGCCGAGTCCCCGATCAGGCGGATCGCTCGTCTTTGTACGCTCTCAAGTAGGTCGAGGGTATGTTTAGGAGCCGAGCTCCAAACATGAGAGCAATATTCGAGCGCGGGTCTAATTTGAGATTTATATAGAAGAAGTTGGGCCGGAGTAAAGTATTTCTTGGCTCTAAAAAGATAACTCAGTTTTCCTGAGGCTGATCTGGCGATACCCGATACGTGTTTATGCCATGATCTACCAGTTCGTTCTAAACAGAACCTTCCAAGTTCGAGTGAATGAAAAGCTATCCCGAACTTTCAACACCGCTGAAGGCGTACCACAGAGCTCCATCCTAGGTCCCATCTTATTTAATATCTACACTTCATCAAAGGGCGAGGAATACCCTGCGGATGGGAGAGTAAACCAGATATGCTATGCGGACGACGTCCTAATATACACGTCAGCCAAAAGCCCTAAACTCGCAACAAATCGACTCAATCGTCACCTAGACGAACTGTATCAGTATTACTATCATTCTGAGTAGTAAACACTCCCAACCTACTTCTCGATATTCACAGAATATTCGAATACAAATAGGAGGTACTACTGTGGCGCTTCCATTGAACGCCACTACTTTCCTTCCCACCAATTATTAAGAAACTGCTTACTAAAGCACTAAAAACCCTGGGAAACATTTACTTAACTTTCCATTGTTTGCTCAAACTTTCGCCTAAAGTCTCTAAACCTATAAATTCCGCTAATTCAATAGTATTAGCATCAAGCAGACATTTCCCCAAGGGCATGATCGCATGAAACGCATCATGTGCCGAAAAGCAATTCGCTTGCAACACCAAGCAACCGATATAAAATCAAATCATATCGGCGCCCATATCCCTTGTCGAATTCTACAGCACACAAGCAGGAGATATTCTTGCTTTACTTCCTTGCGAAGTAAATGCTGTACGCAGTTGCTGATCGTGTAAACACCCCAAATTCTTCTTATGGTGGTTTGCACCAGCTGCACCACTTTTATTGATTTTCCCCTAGGTTGAATTTGTGTACCCACGGTTCGCATGCTGATGGACACAGCATGAGCGTGCGAAGTAACCACAGCTGTGTGCGTGCACATCCTCACCCTGACCAATGTATGGAAGATCAACCGCTATTGGTCATCGAAACGATGGATGAACTTTGGTATTCCGTCGTTTCGAAAGCATTCTTTAGTCTTTCAACAGATTCCGTGGAGGCAAGTCGTGCCCTCCACGTAAAACGTAAGCAGTAGTTAAAACGAGTCTGGGTCAAACCACTAGAATCGGAAGAGTGTTTTCTTTTAATTACTCTAATTTAAACAGTTTAATCCAAAATAATTCCATGTACCGACAGTTAAATATAGTGTACCGCGCCTATAACAAGTGTCACTGAACAGTGGAATACGATTACAGTGTATTAAACGAATAGATATTGTATTAGGTTTAACGCGAATTGTATTTTTATGTTTGAATAAATGAATTACGAAAAAGTTGAAGAGGCGATGTTTTTATTAATTATCCCAAGGAAGACTCTAGAGACAATAAAAGACTTCCCCACCGTGGTAACGATTGAGTAAATTTCCGGCGGAGCAGTCAGTGAACGGGCGCCCCCATTATCCCTATCGACGAATACTTGCTACAATTAGCATACAAGTACCTCCGAAAGCATTCAGAACAGCGAGAACCTACTTTTACGGGAGTCTTGCGTTTTTCTCTCTCTCGATCTCTTCGGATCAGACCACCACAAGTTCTTCTTCAGTACCAAACTGAAGAAAGCACCCTTCCCAACAACATTCCCCTTTATAATAGAAGATTCCTGGACCCATCCCATAGGGTATACTGCTAACATACCACACGCACGCACAGTACAAGACGGCACAAACATACACACACACCGACCAAAGCGCAGAGCATCAGACACCAAAGACGTGATCTGCTTTTACTACCGCACCCAAGACCTGTCGGTCTTGTACGATTTCTTTCCCACCATCCCTCCATCCAAGTAGTTAAAGAACACCTGAACTAACCCTGTCCACACTATCCTTAGATACCTCCCCCCTTTTTCTTTTTCAGATATCTCGAGACCGAGCCCAACATCCTCACGGATGTGGATGATTCTGGTTATCGCCAGATGACCAGAAGCCAGAGACAAGATGAAGGACACATCTGTCCTTGTCTCGCCAAAGTCGGCCTCTCGCCACCCATTTTTTTTTTTTTTTTTTTTGGATTCGTGATCAGTCGAAATCCGGAGGCCGAGACCACGGCCAAAAAATATATGAAAAATAAATTTAAACTTTTAAATCAAAACTCATTGCTGTTTTTTGTCTTGTTCACCGTTGATTACACTTATCGTATTTATTGGGACGAACTACCACATCAAGACCAATCCTACCGTTAAAAACCAGCGGAACAGAGGGAAACGTCTCTCCCAATCCGGGTAAGCAAAAGGTAACATAAAATTATAACCTTACACCGCCCAATCGCAGGTGTCCACATATCGGTTATAAAGGGCAAAAAGTCGCCCGTGGACCGCCTGCCACGAAATCCGTATTGACGATCATTCAGAGGTCCGTTGCACTCCAAATACTTAATTAACTCGGCATTGGTGACCTTTTCCATCACCTTAGATAACACAGACAGTAATGCTATCTGTCGGTAATTTTGTGAGACACTTTTTCCCCTCTTTGGGATTGGCTGAACTCGAGCGATTTCCCAGCAGGTAGGAAATGTTCTTCGAGCATAAGATAAGCGAAAGAGTCTGCTAAGACCCGGCGATAGTTCTTGAGCACAATTCTTAAGGACTATTGCTGATATTCCGTCTGCGCCAGTTGCCTTCTTACAGTCCAGTCCACGTAGAATGCGTTGCGTAGTACGCGGGTGCAACCTCACATCCCGCATCACAGGTGGTTCCAAAAGACCGGCATCGAGGTTTGAATTCGCGGTAAATAAATGGCAACCACATTAGCTTTATCCTTTGAATTTGTGACTAACGTCCCGCTGCCTGTCACCAACGGAGGGAAAGAGGAGGAAGCGAAGTTACTGCTGACAGCCCTTGTCATTGACCAGAAGAGACGCGAATGAGTTGGGCACTCAAGGAGTTTGTTGGTCACTCTATCGTCGTAAGCCAAGTTCGCGATATCAATCGCCTGGTTGCAAGGGATTCTGAGTCTAACAAAATTCGTTATGTTAACATCGGTGGGATTGGAGCGCCATTACTTGAAAGCTCTAATTTTTTGCCGCTGTAATCCGCCAATCCTCATGGATGTGGGTGATTCTGGTTATCGCAAGATGTCCAGAAGCCAAAGACAACATGTAGGACATATATGTCCTTGTCTCGCCAAAGTCGACCTCTCTTTTTTTTTTAAGAACAGCGGGAGTCGTCACGGGAACTCCTCGGGGCACGGTCTTTACGAGAAGACCATAATTATAAAGAGTCATAAGCGAATTGTTATACATATAGAAAATCATTAAAGAATAGCAAATTGTACCAGCGTTGTTTTTCTATTTTGTAGATTGAAGGGATTTGTGCTGCGCAAGACACTAACGCCCTCCGTCCAGAGCAGAGTCTGGCTCTGGAAATACAGTCCACTAGATACATAAATCGTTTTGGCCGGCCAACGCCGGAAAATACGGTGCACACGAAGAGAGGCAAGCTGAGACGTCGCCGGAGAAGGCGCCGTCCGCGGTTTTCATCAACAATAGTCAATAATGCCTCTGTGAAGCTTATTTCCCAACGATAGTGCGGGTGAAACTAGGCAATCTTTACCAAAATATAACTATTTGGATATAACGCGTCCGAATACTGACAGATTTTAGTCGAAATGGATGTGAATATCTAGTGATTCTATAGCATATTGCTACGATAGTGAAGAGGTGAATTGAACATACGACGAAACGGGTGAAAAGCGAAGTGTAGCGATCCTAAATCACTACTCCCATCCAAAACCCCGATATCACCAATAATCCCATCCAAATCCCCAATACCTCCCATAATCCAAATCCAAATTCCATATTGAATCATATGAACGATAAATTAAACCAAAAGTTAATTTGTCGCACATTGATTCAATTTTCCATTAACTAACATCCAAATTCCATATTGAATCATATGAGTGACGACTTAAACCAAAAGTTAATTTGTCGCACATTGAATCAATTCCCAAAATCCTGACATCATGAAATGCTTAATTCAAAACGCATTTCATGATTTCACTTCCAGGAACCTATCCAACTAAAGCTTTAGTCAATTCCCAGAACACAATTCCAATTGAAGCACACAAAATCTTGTGTGTGCTTCTTGGAATTTTTACATTAAAAACGTTGACAAATCTCAACGAAAAAAAGAATAAAAGGGCGGTAATTTTCAATTTCGGGAAGAGTCTAGATTCCAAAGAGCGAACCGCTGGTCGTACTGTAAATGAATTTTTTTTTTTTTTTTTTTTTAAGAACAGCAGAGTGTCCCGTCCGGAAGCTCCCACGCCCACCGGAGGAAGTTGCGAGGACACACTTCTTGCGCTGCCCACTTAAGTGGTACACGGCCCCAGCAGGAACGTCCACAGGGACGACCAAAACATTCACCAAGGGAGGTAAGCCATCTTCTTTCCAAATTTACAGAGATAATACCTCAACAGAAGCAATTAAGCATCAGGCTACTGCCGCGTGTACGAATTAGATTTCTAAACTAAAGTATACTCAACTGATGTGGAATTGCTATGTTATCGCTATGGTATACGGCTCTGATGCTTTACTATTTATTGGCCTGTAGAACCGAGAGTTCATGACCTCACTGACTCGTCTACGGCCTCCGTTGCCGAGTCGGTGTTTTCTTGATGAATCCTTTCCTTATGGTTGTGTCGGCTCATCACACCTACGCCTACCGGGTTTGTACAACGGTATTTCTAAATGCGCAAGCTACTACAAATGACAGCAAAATGTAAAACCAATCATCACATAACATAACATACATAACATTCAGTAAGGCAGGATAATAGTTAGTATCAGACAAGTACAAGCTCTCACACACATCTCATAGCTATTGAAACTACGAAATTATGTTAGGGACCAAAACTCATCAACCATTCTTTATTGATTCGTCTCCGTTGCCCAATTGAGGGATTAAACGAAAACCATTTCAATACACCACATCGGAATAATGCCACTCCACATGGAACCCGATTACCATCATTTACCCTAAATTCTTCGTAGGCAAATGCAGTTTGCAGATGACCGAGATATACTACATAAAATCATCAACGCGCTGCTGTTTTTGGTCGACAGTCAGCAAACGCGGCACCCATCGCGCCGATAACTTTTTCATCTCCAAGCCATCGCGCAAAATGTATCCCCCTCGTTCTTTTGAGATGCCCATGGCATCAGTCAACTCGGGCAGCTTCACTTTACAGTCACTTAAAATGATTCGACGAGCTTGCTTTACGATTTCCGCATTCGAGGCCTCTTTTGGTCTTCCAGAGCGAGGTGTGTCTTCGGTGGTTGTATAACCCATTTTAAAATAACTACACCACCGGGAAAGTGTTGTTCTCGAAGGAGCAGATGTGAGATAAAATTTCTACAACCATTGCAATGAGTGTTCAGAAGTGTTTCTCATCAAAAAACAATGTTTGATCAAGATGCGATATTCCTGTTTTTCCATTTTTTTACGAAGGCGAAAGTAGCGTCACTCAAACGACTGTAGCTTGTAAGCAAATGGACGATATATCACAAAACTTCATACATAAACTAATGACAGATGAGTCTCTCGAAATGAGTCATGTTCATTTTGTAGCGGTGCTAGCTATTGAAAAATCCTGGGACCCCATGTCGTACATACACGAATCATTTCGAGCGCCAAGGATTGATAGTTCCTTGAATTCTAAGATGCAAATTACCTTTATCGACAGTTTAATTACGGAGAGCTATATATTTTATTCGATTAGATAATCCTCATTAGTAGATCCCGTTAAGGATGGAATTCAACGAATTGAACTTGAACCGCTGATTGATAATGAGGTTCCAAGAGCTTAGTGGCGAATGAGTATGAAAAACTCACCACGCTATCATCAACAAATGAGGAAATTGTGTTGCGTGTAATGGACAAAAAATCGTTTATGAAAATGGGGAAGAGGATAGGTAACAGGATAGCGTTTGCAACAATAGTTAAGAACGCGTGACTCTGATGCTTTGCTTTTTCGAATTTCCTTTCGGTGTTCTTCTTTATTTTTGCTTGTGTGTTGTGTGGGTGCATCTGTTAGAAACGCCACACTACTCCCGCCTCAGTAACTTTGTTACAATCAACTTCGTGTGCGAACGACGGGGCGAGGAACGAGCGAGCGAAAGGACGTTGGAGCAGGCGAGTGTGCCGGTGCTCTATGCGGAAGTGGTGAACGTAGTCGTAAAGTTCTCTTTACTATGGAAAAGCGTGTGCTGTGTGTACAGATCACGGTCGGGGTTGTTGCGTTAAGCAAGGATAGTGAAGGCGGCGAATTCAACATTCGATTCTCTAAAATCCGCCGAAATTCCTCTGTGGAAAGTTCCCATATGGAAGTCCCGGTAAAACTGGGCCACGTTAACAAAACACTACTATTTTGTTCGAAATGGAAATAATCAAAGATTTTTTTCAAAACGGACGCGGAAAGTTTTTTTCCTAGTTCAGGTAAAACTGGACAATTTTTGCAAAATACAACTATAAAAGTTTTAGTTAAATGGACGCTGAAGCCAAACAGTTTATTTCCATATGGACGTTTGCATAGAACTACGCAACTTTGCAAACAAGCCCATTTTGGTCAAAATGAAAACGAACATATTTTTGTCAAAATACTTAGAGTTAGTCAATTTGGAATCATAGAATTTCTTAGAATCCCATCGGACTTGGAAACTTTGGCAAGTAAGGATTCTTTACAGCAAAGACATTTAATAGCATTTGAATAATTAGAGATCCGGTTTTCGTTTTCCATTTCAATACAATAATCCATTTAGTCTCAATTCTCACGAGTATGACTCCAATCAGAATTAGGTAGGTGTGTGGTTGGTGACGTACAACTGCACGAACTCTACTTTCAAGTAAACAGCATTTTTAAAGGCTACACAAATTGTAAAAAAAAATTGGGTCACAACAAATGCCCTGATATATATTATTCACATAACCGTCTGTTGTAGAAATAATCTAGTCAGATGATAAAAGCAGTGAAAGCCCCTAAGAACTCAGGAAGTGGTCAGTATATAAGAGGGAATACATTAAAGTTGTGTTATCGCAAATTTGTTATCGTTATCTGCGTATCACGTTTGGCAAGTTTTCGAATGATATTACTCATTCGCACACCAGGTAGGAAGGTGAATGTTAAAGATGTTTATTGGTAGCAGTTAATATGAATCCACCACCACAGTAAAAGTCTAACAATATGTTATGAAATCGGCACGTCATTTTACGGGGTGATATCAAATATGTTTAATAAATATCCAACCCCTACGTGATGTGATGGTTGGCAATATTTTCCCTTTCTCCAGCGCTGCCTTCCTGTTGTTAGGTGTTCTTCAATGAGAGTTCTTTGTCTGACTGCTTAGAGATTGTTTGTCTCAAGGTCCCCGATAATAACAACTCTTAAAACAATTAACAAAGCTCCAATCGCTTGAGTTACTTTCTGCAATTGTATGATTATAGATTCACCCCGCCATCTGAAATAGAACCACTTTATTAACTGCAACGAAACGAATCTCTCTCAAAATGAATCCAAAACACAAATGGAAAAACAAGCACATTCACACACGAAATTGAGAGGTCAGAAAACGTCCTAATTTTCCAGCAATTGGCTAGTGGGCTGAAGAGATTCATGTGACTATTTTAAACTTACATTTTTCTCGTATATTACACACAATAATTATTTTTCTTCTCCTTTTCTCAACTGCACTTCACATTTTAATGCGATGTAGACCGATAGAATGTTAAATCAATATTCAGTTTTCCGCATTGTTCAATTGACGAGATAATGCAACATTAGCTAATATTTTTTTCTAATTTCCGTTTTGTATTAATTTGGCGTAACACGATGAATTTTACATTATTTAGAATCAGCTGACATCTTGATTTTCGCAATTTACCCACAAGTAAAGGTCACTTCACGGAATTCAGGCAGTCAATTGGCCGACGTTCGACGGGGAATTTTGCAGTATGATTTCTTTGTTTTTGTTATGGTTCTTATATATATTTGGTCCGTTATGGTGGTGCGCTTTAGTTATATTATATTCAATTAGTTTTGCTTCGTTTTGTTTTATTCTAACTAAATTGCTTGGAGGATCAGCAATTATAACTAATAACAATTGCTTTTTGACGCACGACACGTAATCGTAAATGTAAATTTGTTCTATTGGTTTTTCGGAGAAAGCGGAAGGAATTATTTGAGAACCGACGAAAACGAACCGAAATATTGGGATGTGAGAAAATTTCAAATGTTCGACTATTGTTATGCAAATTTATGTTTTATGTGTAATTAAATTTGTATTTGTCTCTTGGATTTTATGCGGATTTCATTCAACGTTAAGACAAGATGACAACTAAATGATTGGATGTTACGCGCGAAGTTGGTTGAAGAACTGTAGGAATTTGTTTTTAGTTGTTATATGATCAATAGATATGCGATAGCTAAAATGTAATAGAACAACGACATGAATTATAAGGAGTAGAATAATTTTTTAAAGTTTTATGGTAATTCATAAATATTGTTGGTGTTACTACCAGCAGCTGAGGATTGAGTGGAAAATAAATGAAATCCCGTTAATACTAACAATGTTATAACGTGCAGTTTATTGTGATTTATTGGTTTCAACAGTAAACACTGCAAAACTCCGATCTTGTCCGATGTTTTCTTTTCAAAAGGTTTCTTAACACCGAATTATTCAAAAACCAATTAGGAGTTCTTGTAGCTAGTGGAGACTAAGGCAACTAACATCATCATTATCGGCACTACAACCGGGATCGGGCCTTGGCCTTATTTAGCAAGTTTCGAGGCGTGTTACATTTGCCATAAGAATTTATTTTTACGGGCCAGGTTATTAGCCTTGCGCCGTAAGGCAACTAACAGTTCTGTTAAAAAAAGCGCCATGATTAAAATTGTAAATACGAGTACTTCACATTGAGGTGCAGTGTTAAGGATTTTATTAAAGAGTACGCTTAAGGTGTGTGCATAAGAAACTCAGGATCACGGTCTTGGAAGGTTATTTCTCGACTTTTTTTTAAATCGGTTTGTTTAAAATGTGACGGGAATGTTTGAAGTTGCCCACTGTTCCCTTGTAGAGAGGAACCCGATGAAACTGGCAGCGAAAGGGAAGCACAAGAAAACCAAAACTGAACTCGAGGTGGATCTTTAGGTTTTTATTGTTTAAGTCGGATGCGACTTGGTTTACAATTTATTAACAACGCACAACAATTCAATCTCTCTACATGGGATTGAGTTAATTTATTTCATAATTTATGTTGGATCAGCAACAATGACTCGGAAGGTGTGCGCGCGATAATAGCTGGTAGCAGACTCGTTCAGTGGGCATAACTGCCAATTCAAAAAAGGACGCTGCTGACCTCATAGTTGGTGACAATCGGCCAGCTGATCCGCGACGGCTGCCGCGCAATTGGTATACACTGCGAATGTACTAGATTTCTCCAGTACATCCCAGCACATTCAACTGCCAATCCCCAACAAATACTCAGCCTATGCTGAAGGAAGCATACGTTTCCAGTAGGGCCATCCATGTCAGACAGGCTAGCGAGGAGTAACACACAAAGGTCTACCACCCCTAATCCAGTGAGTTACCCACCAACGTGCCAATTGAATAGTTTGCAGCCATGGGTATACCGGCTGTATTATAACGGCGCTTCTTTGACATCGGTTCGAATCAGAGCAGTAAACAGGCCTGACCATATCAAAGCGGAGCTCTGATATGACCGATTATTTGAAAACCCAAAATGTTCCCTCGAAATGAATGATCAATATACAAACGACAATCTCACGAAAACTCTCTTAGGCGTAGGTGAGATGAGCCGGTACATTATTTGAAACCCCAGAGTCTTCCCTCGAAATGAATGATCAATATACAAGCAACAATCTCACGAAAACCCTGGTAGGCGTAGATGTGATGAACCGGCAGATTATTTGAAACCCCAGAGTGTACCCTCGAAATGAATGATCAATATTGCTGGATTAATTATTTTTAATAAATAAGAGCTGTTAAATCGATTTTGAATTAATGTAACACTTTATTAGTCCGTTAATAACAACCGTTACTTTTACCGTACACTTAACGATTTCTTGACTTATCGCTTCCGTACTTATCGCGTCTTTGACTGCTTACTTCGTCTTGATCTGTGTGTGACGTATTTATTCCGTTTTTCCTCATTCTGATTCGGCGTTTCATTTCCGCCCGTTCCATAGCCCCGAATTTTCTACTGCTCGCAGTCACCAGTTTCCCAGTACTTTATAGAATATTCTAGTACTTTGTTTCGGACTTTCTAGAATATTCTAGTACTGATTGTCATATTCGTCACACTACCCCCCGCCTAGATTAGATCGTCCCGAACTAAGTTCGCCGGTCTTCTGGGTTAGCAAAAAGTCGCCGGTCGGTCACGATGCATCACTTTCATCTTGGCGTTCGGTCTTCGCTGAATCCTATAGACAACGTCGTTTATTCTTGAGAGAATCTTATACGGTCCTTCCCAATGTTACTGCAAGTTCGCAGTCCTTCCTTTTTGCCAATGAGGGTTATAAAACCACACGTTATCGCCTGCATTAAATCCGGATGCGTTGGCTCGAACGTCGCACCTTGTTTTCATCCTGTCACTTGATACCTTGATTTGCTTTCGGACTAAATGATGAATCTCATCCAGGCGATTTCTCCATTCGGCTGCGTAGTCTTCGGTCTTATCTATAGCGTCTGGAGGTTTTCCGAATCGCAGATCGGCTGGTAATCGTATCTCTCGTCCAAATATAATTTTTGCTGGAGAATGGGCTGTCGTATCGTGATTAGTCGATCTATAACTCAGGAGAAAAGTTTGTACATATTTGTCCCAATATCGTTGGTGATCACTAACGACCTTCGATAAATGCTCTTTTATTGTTCGGTTGAA